>OX422207.1:328420867-329080867 GCA_949130495.1 Sambucus nigra | reverse complement strand
TCTGCAAACTCGAACTGCACCTGGTTAGTCCTTCAATGCATCCTTAAACTCCTATAAGAATTTTTAACCAAGACTTATGATCAAATGAGCCCCCCATTAGCAAATCATACTCTACCCGAGAAAACCCTTAATTAATCTTTAAAATCAACAAGGGAAAATTATACCAATAATCTAACTCCACATGAGAAAACCAAACCGAATCTTTATACTCACCCAAGAATATTGTACTTATGCATCAAAGTCTCCATAGCATACCATACATATGCCCTAGACTCCACCTAAGACAACCTTATAAGACTCTAAATCCACATGAACAAACCATACAAAGCATCAAGACTTGAGCACATTTACCGAACCTCATAATCACTGGATCCTAACATGACAAGCCTCGGGATCCACCCAAGAAAACTCTTAATGAAGCCTCAAAATCATTTGGTGACATCACTAAAACATTGTAATTCATTTAGGAAAACTATACTAAGCCTTATGATCAATAGATTATATCATACCAAATCATCGGTCACCACCCAAATGAACCGTACCAAGACTTAGCCTCAACTTGATCATATAAGCCACAGACTCCTCTAAGAACCTCTTACCAAAGCCTTAAAATTCACCCTCGAAAACCACGCCAAGCCTCAAGATCAGATTGAGCACATCATACCAATTCTCAATCATCACATGCGACCTTAAAATACTATCATTAAGCACTCAATCATCACATGCCCTAGTTTGACTTAAGAGCATGAGGACCGGGGATGTTTGACGAAAGGCATTTTGCAAATTAAAAAGTGTCTTTACCTTTCATGGATTGGGAACTCTCACAGTGGAGGAAGACTCAAATTTGTATTCAAAGTTTCAACGAACAATAGATGTTCATAGGAAATAAAGACCAAACTTCCTACGAATAACATTTGTTCGTAGGAAATGTAACGAACAAATGTTGTTCGTAGGAACCCAAATATGTAATAAAAATTAATTATTTATATTTGATACGAGTTCCTACAAACTTCAAAAGTTCGTAGGAATTACTACGGATAAATGAAGTTCGTAGGAACCCTTTATAAATTTTGCATCCGTTCTGTAACTTTGGAGAACCACTACAAATTATTCTGTAAAATTTGCTCGCTTCAACCCACCACTCGAGACCTCTCAATTTGCAAACTTAAAAATTCTTCAGGCTTTTTGTATCCCCATTGTGGATGCTCTAAACAAGAGACATTATGAGTCTCCTCATGCGCCAAGCACCCAACTTTAGTCCTACACCTCACCCTAAACACCTTTCTTATAAAAGGTTCCTAGGTGACCTCGCACCAGATCTTTTGGGTATTAATTCTGCCCTGAGAACTCGACATAGTCCCCAGACATCACCCAAAGGTTCTTTTTCATCATATGTCCCTCGAGTGACCTAAAATAGATATCCTTCGCCTCAACTCTTTGTTGAAACCCTCCCCTAATACCACTCATTCTACCTTCATGTTAATATTGACGCAGAGCATCTGCAAGTGAACACTTCATGTTAAAGGGCTTTATAAACACCCCAAAATTTTAGTTTTCTCTAGAGGGAAAAGGCCCATCTAGTCCATTACAAAACTTTGGTATCATAAACATAATTATTTCTCACCATAACTTCCATACCATAATGCTTTCTCGTGTTATAACTATATTAAACCATCTATGATGACTGCAGAAACACTATCATGATCGACCTTTGGAACTTATGTGAGTTTTGACATTATCCCTCGAAAAGTATAACTCTAAAAGGATTCGTCATGGAATTAACATACAATCTCCTCCTTCTTATAAGTTCAAATATCTTGACTCAATATCCTCTCATGCCTGATGATGCCTCACTTCAAGCATCAAGATCAAAGGGTGTATTGATTTAGATGATTCACATTATATGTCATTTCATGGACATTTTATTCATACAAAACCTTGTAGTTTGGAAAAATGATAAAAATATTAATTTTCTTTTCGACGGTGGAATACTATTTCAATCGGAGACTACATTGAAGTTGATGGGTCTTTCGAGTCATACAGTTCATACTATATGCCAGTTCATGGTCATTTTTCACATACCAAACCTCATGATTTCTGAAATTATAAATATTGATAGTTATAGTTCTTTTTATTATCTTTCCAATGGTGAATTTATGCATGGATTGTAGTTTGAGTCAATAGTTATGCTCAAAACAAAGATTTACGATAAAGGAGGGTGATAGAAAAGTTCTCAAACTGCATGGTCAATCATACCCTTTGGTCACACAGTCAAGCTTTTAACCATGTGATCAACAATTTGATCGCGTAATTAAACTTATTATATGGGTGCATGGTTTCTTTATTCTAATGTCAATCCTAACCATTATCCATACGGTTAAGGATAGCACAAACATATGAATATTTTCATAGACAATCATTATGTGCAGTTAAACACCACGATTAACTACACGAATTTAACTTTAGTCGTATGACTAATCATTGTGCTTATTTTTTCCTATAAAAGGCACCCCTTGTGGTAAAAAAATTCTCTTTCTTTGAGTTTTCAAAACCTTCTTTAAGAATCCCAACACTGTTATAGACTACTTACCCCAACTGATCTTAATCCGACCCCTTGAAAGTTACTTTTAGTGACCAATAAGGATACCCTTTCCCTCCGAAGAAAATTTAAAGTACTAAGTCAAACATCTTCCTCATCATCATCATCATCATCCTTGTCTTAATCCCATCATATGGGGTTGGCCACGTGGATTCTCCTTTTCCATTCTAATCTATTATATGCAATATTACCATTCAAGTTTAATTCCTTAAGGTCTCTCTTAATAATTCCTCACACGATAGCTTAGGGAGACCTCTTTCTCTTTTACCCTCAATTTTTATAAATCTTCCTCTTATTATAGGGGCATCTACTGGCCTACGCAATACATGTCCATACCACCTAAGTCTACTTTCTCTTAATTTATCACTAATGGGGGCTAGTCCTAACTTTTCTCTCACGTATTGATTTTTAATTTTGCCCTTTCTAGTAATTCCTATCATCCACCGGAGCATCCTCATCTCACTAACATGGAGGATTTGTTCATGTTTTATTTTAACACCCAACACTCCGCTCCATATAGGGTCGCTGGCCTAAGAACTATTCTGTAAAAAAATTCTTTTATTTTATTAGTAATCCTCTTATCGCATAACACCCCACTCGCTTGTCTCCATTTCATCCAACTAGTTGAAATTCTAGTCGTAACATCCTCATCAATATCCCCATTACTTTGTAACATTGAACCTAGATAACGAACTTTATTTGTTTGGTTTATCACTTTTTCTTCAATTTTTAATATTATGCTACTCTACGCCTCATTATTAAATTGACATTCCATAAATTTCTTTTTAATTCTACTGATTTTTATTCCCTTAGAATATAAGGCTTTTTTCAAAGTATCTACTCTCATTGCTAAGCCTTCCTTTGACATGTCTGCTAAAACTATATCATCCGCAAACAACATACACCATGGAACATCTTCTTGTATGTCCTTGGTAATCTCATCCAAAACCACGATAAATAAATAAGGACTTAAGGCCAATCCTTGATGTAAACCCACTTTAATTATAAAATCATTAGTTTCTCCACATATAGTCCTTACTCTAGTCTTTTTGTTATCATACATATCTTCAATAACTTTAATATAACTCATAGGCATTATTTTCCTCTTTAAATCCCACCAAATTATATCTACAGGTACTCTATCATAAGCATTTTCTAAATCTATAAAGGCCATATATAAATTTTTATTCTTACTTCTACATTTCTCCAATAACTGTCTTAATAAGTAAATAGCTTCTGTAGTGGATTGCCTTGACATCAAACCTAAATTGATTGTCTGAAATAGTTTACTCAAACATCTTGCTGATTACTCAAAATTCAAAACTACACTTTACACACCAAGATGCACGTATTATACCATTTTTAGTAGTTTGTTTACCCATTGATAATATTGTATAAATATTAATGTTGCCACCATTTACCCCGGCGCCACTAGGAAACGGGGTGTACATTTTGTATATAAAATATATATTTACTCACTTGTTGATTAAAATCTTGATCCATTTCTAGCACTTGAGCATACATATGGTAATTAATACAATGGTGAATTAAACGAATAGCTCATTTATAATGTCACCCTATATATAAAGTATTGATATGTCCAAAATACGTCGACCACGTGATAGGTAATTGCATCCACCTAGAGATTAGCTCATTAACCATTGAACTAGGTGTTTTAATCTAGTGGAAAACTCATTACCCCATCCCAATGCTAGCAGTCATCTATTAAATCATATTTGCTACATGCTAAGGTGGCATACATTACACCAAAAACATCAATCTGACACGATTTAAAGATGTACCAAATAAAATTTGGGACGGTTTTGAACTGTGTCAGAATCCGGTGTTCCAAAATGGTCATTTTTTTCTGGCACAGTTTAAAAGTGTGCCAGATTTGACCAAACTGGAACGCTTCTGTCACACTTTTAAACCGTGCCAAAATTTGATATTTCTGGCATACTTTTGGCACAGTTGATAACAGTGCCAAATTGAGTACATTTTGGCACACTTTTGACACACTTCAAACCCGTGCCAAAATTTGATACACTTTTGGCATGATTTCGAACTGTGCCAAATTTTTGATTCAAAGAAAAAAAAATTATTTAAAATAAGAAAATTCACATATTGGGAATAGCGCATGTTGTTGATAAACTAATGTACATACAAACTTCAAAATATTACAAGTCTTAATAATTCATAGATAAAAAAAGGGGCAGAGTTTCCTCTATTTTCTAGACATTCAAAAACCTACTAATAAAAAACCTGGGCAATATAAAGCCCACACGGTCATAAAATATAACAATAAAATTACAAAAGCCCGCACGACCATAAAAGTTAACAATAAAACTACAAAAGCCCGCATAGCCATAACACAAAAAATAGAATCCTGAATATTAACGACATTAAATAAATAATCCCCTTGTTGTAAACCATTGACTTCTTCGTGTGTTCCACGTGGATAAAAGCTAACGATAAATTGTTATCATGCAAAAAATAGGGTACAAAAAAGAGATGATATTAGTAACCAAGTAATTTTAAAAAAATTCTTATTCAAGCTAAAAAAATTACATATACGAGTTACAATTATTATTATATTCTCAAACCGAAAGTCTTGTGACGACGTGGTCAACTCCTAAGAGTTACATTAGTCCCATGCGAGGTGTTAGTGCCTCTTACGGGGCTGTTTGCGAACTGGTTTGAGTTTTCACCCTCAAACGGTATGTTTTCAAACCTAATCTAGATATTTTTAAATTATCATCATATTCTCAAATTGGGAGACTCGTGACTATGAGATCAGTTCTTACAAGTTACAATGGTCCCGTGGGAGGTGTCCATGCCTCTTACAGGTCCATTTGAGGGGTGGTTTGGGTTTTCACCCTTTAACGACTAGTTTTTAAGCCTAATCTAGATATTTCAAATTAGCACCACATTCTCAATCTTGGAGTCCCACGACTACACGGTTAGTTCCTAAGAGTTACATTGACCCCGTGCGAGATGTTAGTGCCTCTTATGGGTCCGATCGGGCACTGGTTTGGGTTTTCACCCTCTAACGACATATTTTTAAGCATAATCTAAATATTTTCATATTACCATCATATTCTCAAATCAGGAGACCCATGACTACGCGGTCAATTTTTACAAGTTATACTGGTCTCGTGCGAGGTGTTCATGCCTCTTACGGGACCATTTGGGGGCTGATTTGGGTTTTTAGCCTTTAACGATTTATTTTTAAGCTTAATCTAGATATTTTCAAATTATTGTCATATTCTCAAACTGGGAGTCCCACGACTACGTGCTCAGTTCCTATGAGTTACATTGGTCCCGTGTGAGGTGCTAGTGCCTCTTACGGGGCCGTTTGGGTGCTGGTTTGAGTTTTCACCCTCTAACGGCATGTTTTTAAGCTTAATCTAGATATTTTAAAATTATCATCCTATTCTCAAATCGGGATATCCGTGATTGCGTGGTCAATTGCTACAAGTTATATAGGTCTGTGTGAGGTGTCCATGCCTCTTACGGGGTCGTTTATGGGCTGGTTTGAATTTTCATCCTTTAACGACTTATTTTTAAGCCTAATCTAGAAATTTTCAAATTAACGGCATATTCTCAAACCGGACGATCTGTGACTATGCGGTTAATTCCTACGAGTTACATTGGTCCTGTACGAGGTGTTAGTGCCTCTCATAGGGATGTTTGAGGACTGGTTTGAATTTTCACCCTCAAACGGCATGTTTGTAAGAATAATCTAAATATTTTCAAATTATCGTCATATTCTATAACCAGGAGACTCATGACTATACAGTCAGTTCCTACGAGTTGCATTGGTCTCGTGCAAGGTATTCATTCCTCTTACGGGGCTGTTTGAGTTTTTACCCTTTAATGGCTTATTTTTAAGCCTAATCTAGATATTTTCAAATTATCGGCATATTCTTAAATCGGGAGACCCGTGACTACGCGGTTAATTCCTATAAGTTATATTGGTCCTATGAGAGGTGTTAATGCCTCTTACGAGTCCGTTTGAGGGTTGGTTTGGGTTTTTACCCTTTTAACGACATGTTTGTGAATAACATTTATCTAGATCAAACCTAAAAGTTTGAGTTGAAACCTAATCCTTCAATTATAAACATTAACCATTACACCAAAACATATTCAACTACCCTATTAATAAATAATAACTACTATCCAGGACAGTAATGCGGCCTAATAAAATAAAGATATAAAAAGGAAAGGAAAGTGATCAACATTCGTGTATGCGCGCATTGAAATTAAACTAGTGCTTGGTTAAGAAATCAATTGAGGTTGATTGGAACATGAACTCGTAATATGGTCCACCAATCGAAAATTCTTGCCGAGAAAATATAATAAAAGTTGTACCTGTTAATGGATATCATAATCACAAGATTCAGTAGTAGCACAAATAAAATGAGCACACATGTATCTTAATAATGAGAAGAATAAAAACTTATGGGTAATTTATGAAAGACTACTTAGAAGCATCCCAAAGAAGGGGCAGAAGCAATATCAGATTGAAGGAAACTAAACATGGTAACTACTCAGTATCTATAATGCAGATTACAATCCAGTATACATGTCTTGTCTTATTAGTTGAGGCTAAATATAATAACTATGTGAAATAATTATTGGTAACATTTGAGAAGTAATGATACATTTCCTATTTAAGAAGTATTGATAATAGGGTACATATCCAAAAGAAGTTATTGATTGTTTAAAGATGATAAAACCCCAAACGCAGTAATATTAGCCACATACACAAATAATAATAAATATATATATATATATATATATTAAGTTAACACTAACATGATCCAAGGCCCTATATATTAAGTTACCACTAACATGACAACATATTCCTCATCTCTCAAACCACCGAATAAAATATGTAAATTTTTCCATCTTGCATTTCGAGATTATGAAAATAGAGTCTAAATGAATATATATATTAAGTTAACACTAACATGATCCAAGGCCCTATATATTAAGTTACCACTAACATGACAACATATTCCTCATCTCTCAAACCACCGAATAAAATATGTAAATTTTTCCATCTTGCATTTCGAGATTATGAAAATAGAGTCTAAATGAAAGAATTAGTAAATTCAACTCAGATCTATGCAGGTGAAATCGATATATCCAACTTATCTAAGTACATGAAAGAAAGTGGATCTATATATATTTCTGATGTGGCAAACACCAAAAGGAGAAGGGAGGAGAAAGAAAAGAAGAGAAGGCAAAAGATATGTTTATGTGACTATTTGTGAAGTAGGAAAATTTTATTGCAATGACTACACTACACCAAAAAGGCCAAATTGTCACCTTTCAATCGGCCATCCTTTTCACGGTCAATTACTGTGATAAAAAAATACGTATTTTTTGTCACGATCAATGACCGTGACAAGTCCGTGACAACCTTATAAAGTTGTCACGGTCAAAGATCGTGATAGGTCCGTGACAACTTTGTCAGTAAAAGAACCCTTCCCTCTTCTTTTTTCCACCGTTTTCACTTTCCTCTTTTTTCTCTCTCTAAGCGACTGCTCTCTCTCTCTCTCTAAGCAATTTTCAGGTTAGTTTTTTCCTCTCTTTCTTTTTCCTTTGTATATATGTGTGTGTATATGTGTATTTGTGTATTTGTGTGTGTATATGTGTGTGGGTGTGGGTGTGGGTGTGGGTGTGTATGTGGGTGGTGTGTGTGTGTGCATGTACAGGGTGTGTACGTGTGTGTGTGTGTGTGGTGGGGGGAGGGGGCATGGGGCAAGGGGTATGGGGGTGGCGCGTGTGTGTGTGTGTGCAAGTCGGTGAGTGTGTGTGTGTGTGCATATGTGTGTGGTGGGGGGGGGGGGAGGGGGAGTGGGGGGGGTGGAGGGTGGTGGGTGAGGGAGGGGGTGGGAGTGTGTTGAAATTAATTGTTAATGTTTAGGACTTAAAATTAATTGTTAATTTAGGACTTGAAATTAATGTTTAGTTTAGGACTTGAAATTAATTGTTAATGTTGATTAGGGACTTGAAATTAATTGTTAATGTTGATTGGGTGATGTTTGTTGGGATGAAATTAATAGATATTGTTAATATTGATTGAATCTTATTGTTTAGAGAATAAAATTAATTTGATATTATAAATATTGTTTATATATTTTTATTTAGGTTTGAAATTGTTAATGTTGAATTAATTGAGTAGATGAATTAGAAGGAGTACGGGATACACATTTGTTGGTTTGTTATTGTTGTTGGATCATATTGGGCGAATGTGGTTGGATATGGAAGTTGGTTGTTAATTTTTTTTTTAAATCCTTAATTTAATTCACACTAATAAATCCTTATATAATTATATTGTCTTACTTTGTTGGGCTAGTTAATTTTGAAAGTGGTACGACCACTGAATTATTGTCAAAATGGGGGGAGGGGGAGTTTTCAACTTTTTTCTAAAATTACTTTGTGTCACAACCCCTTCGAGAGTGGAACGACCACGGACTTATCATAATTAAATGAAACATACTATAAATTACACATAGTGCACATAGATACTAGCCTTCTAGCTCTTACATACGCATTCAATATCCCTTACACCCATTCGAGAGTCATTACACCTATAATGAGATCTCTCGAATTGTTCCGTTTGGACATTTTGGGACTGCATAGTTTCTGCATAATAATATTCTTAGTGGCTTAAACTTGTTACTTTTAGAGGAAGTTTAGCAGTTGTATCTTAATATTCTCTGGTTACATACAAGATGGTGCGATGTTGAGTGTTATTTCAATTATCAATTGAAATAACACCAACACTTGCAGATCTACGTCGTGTACTTGGAGAACCATGGGGACATGTTGCCAATTTTTTCTCAAATTGGAACAATGTACATGACATGTTAAGTATATTACAAAAATATGTGGTCTTGAATGGGATAGCACCCCTCACCCTTTAAAGGAGATGGAGGAAATATGAATTAATATTATAAATTGAATTTGAATTTGAAATTTATAAATCGAATATAAATAAGACATAATTAAATGAAACATACTATAAATTTTATACAACAAGTAATAGGTGATTGTTTATACTAATGGGAACTAAATGTTCACACTTTTGTTTATACTAATCTACGAAAATACACTTCTTACATATAATAGGTGATTGTGTGGAGTAGATGTGATGGGATATCCTAAATACAAAGAGTGGATGTGTGAGACAAATATGTTAGGGGATGTGTTTCGCAGAGGTGCTAATGAATTTGTGAAATACGCAAAGAGATGTCATAATGATGAATATTTTCCATGTTCGTGTGCTAGGTGTGAGAATGGTAAGGTCTTTGAGTGGAAAATAGTTGAACTACATTTGTTAAGATGGGGTATGCAAGATAGTTATCGATTTTGGAGTTTTCAGGGGAAATTAAAAGTTCCTTTTGTTCCTGAGTAACCTCCACAACAACCTTCAACAAGTAGGATAGATATAAAAGGTGCCGATGTAGATCATAATATGTTAGAGGATTTAGTTGATGACGCATATGGAGTTCATGAAGTGGTAGAGAATCAGGTCACTGACGATGTACAAGGTTCAGGTGCTCATGAAGTTATTGGAATAAACCTTGACTACGACCACCAAAATTTAAAATTTAAGGCAACTCAACCGTTATACACTGGATGTGAGAAAGATCAAACAACTTTACATGTCATGGTTGGTTTGCATAGTTTGAAGACCCAATACGGTATGTCTGGAAATAGTGTGACAGGAATTTTGAATTGGGTGAAGGGCTTGCTACCCAAGGAGAATACACTTCCAAATAGCTATCCTGTTAAGAATATTGGTTTGAAAGGTTTGGGAATGAAGTATAAATCGATTCATGCTTGTGTGTATGACTGCATACTATATCTAAATGAGTATGAAAATTTTGATCCGTTTCCGGTATGCAATGAACCTATATATGTCCAATCTACTAGCAAGGAAGCACAAACTCAAAAGTGCCTCAAAAAGTGTTGAATTTTTTTCTCGTTAGGTCTAGATTAAAGCAATTTTTTACAGTACCATGGATAGCGTAGGCAATGACCATGCATGCTAGGATAGAAGTAAGGGATAATCTCATGTGTTATCCTATTTATTCTATAACTTAGAGGATGATGAGTTATGAGTATCTCAATTTTTCTCAAGAACAGCATAACATTCGTTTGATAATATCAACAGATGGTTTCAATCTATTTGGAAATTTAAGCACCAATCAGAGTGTATGGCCAGTGATCCTAACCCCACTCAACCTCCCTCCTTTACAATTCATGAGACCTGAATTTTTTATGTAGTCTTTGTTAATACCTGGGCCAAAGGCATCAAGTGCTGACATCGATGTCTACCTGGCTCCTTTGGTTGAAGAATTAAATGAGTTATGGGAAGAGGGTGTGCATGCATTTGACTCTTTTAGAAAATAAGAGTTTTAGCTGAAAGCTATGTTGACGTGAGAAATTCATGATTTTCCAGCTTATGGGATATTATCCAGTTAGGTTATTTGGGGTGTCCTATTTGTGGAGAGGAGACTGAATCTCTTCATCTCCCCTCTATCTCAAAAAATGTATACCATTGCCATAGGAGGTTTTTACCCTCCCCCCCCTCCCCGATCATAGTTTCAGATGGGATAAATTTTTTATTGGGCGGGATTGAACATAGGCTACTGCCGAGAAAATTCCCAGGTCCATAAATTGCAAGTAAATCTTCTGATTGTGGCCCTAATATGCCAAGTAAGAATCCTAAATTTAAGAATGTCAAGCATAAGAAAACCCCAACTGGAAATAAAACTAAGACAAGAAAGGCATGGTCTATGAGATCAATTTTATTTTCCCTCCCTTATTGGAAGAATAACCCGGTACGCTATGTATTGGATGTGATGCACGCAGAGAAGAACATTACTGAACATATTATGGGCACATGCCTTGGGGGAGTCATTCTAAGGATGAAGAAAATGCACGAAAAGACCTTAAATCGTTGAAACTTAAGCCATAACTATGGTTAAAAGAAGATAGTAGGGGAAGGTCAAGAATTCCCACTAGTTCATTTACTTTGACGAGTGAGGAAAGGAAGGTGCTTTTAGACACAATATATAATTTGAAGGTTCCATCTAATTTTTCGTCTAACTTGCAAAAGATTGTGAATTATGATACTTATGATTTACATAAGTGTAAGTCCCATGATTTGCATGTGATCATGCAGTTGGTTCCTCTATTGTTTAAGCACTATTTATCCAAGCACAAGGATTTGTGGAGGGCTATTATGCAAATTAGTATCTGCTTCTCAATTTTATGTGAGAAGGTAGTCAATCAAAAACATATAATGGCCGTAAAATTGGCGATTATTGAAGCGATTTGTGTGTTGGAGAAGTACTGTGCCCCATAATTCTTTGAAATAAGTGTTCACTTGTTAGTACACCTATGCGACGAGGCACTTTTTTGCGATCCAGTTAGATATCAGTGGATGTATCCGTTTGAAATATTGATGAAAGTTTTCAAAGTTTACGTCAAGAATACACGATACATTGCAGAATCAATTGTAGAGGAATACATAACCGTGGAGTCATCGATCTATACTCGGGAGTATATGCTTGACTCGACCAATATTGATGGCATTGATGAGTTCGTCGATGAGGGTGGTCATGTGATGGGCAAACGAGTGAAATTAACGAGTTTTAAACATGAACAAGTATCTCGTTATCTATTTGACAAACATGAAGATGTCGAAGAATGAAAAAGTAAGTTTAAATTATTTTAAGTTTTACATCACTTTAGATTATTTTATACATGATTAATTTTATAATACGTTCGGCACATTAATTTTATGCAGAAAATATGAAGTACGTGACAACAATAAAAAATGAAAAACAATGGCACAATCAGACAGCGAATTTAGGCAGTGGTTGTCACACGAGGTAATTATAATGAAAATGGTTGTTATATAATTTTACATTATAATAAAACTTTACAACTAACCTAATTAATTTATCTATATTCTTAACTCTTAAAGACGGGTGATGCGATATCAAGGCTTGCTCGTTTAGTCCCTTAACCCTCGTTCATGGCATAAGAGTACAAAAAATATCGATTGAACGGTCACGTATTCGGTGCAAAGGTGTACGAGGAAAGTACAAATGTACAGATACGAGGCTCTTACTTTCTTTCGAGCGAGCGCGAAAGATAAAAACCTCATTGAAGATGTAATGACTTACTATGGTGTAATTCAAAATATATTTGAATTGGACTATGAAAGCTTCAAAGAGGTTGTATTTTATTGTGATTGGGTAAGAGTTGAGGATAAAAATGCTTGTAAAGTTGATCTTGGCACCAATTTGTCATGGTTGACTTGTCCAAATTGAAGAGAAACGAACACATGAGCGATGGGCCGTTTGTTTGCGCATTTTAAAAGGTCAACAAAGTGTTTTACTCGGAATATGATCGTCCTACATGCGCCAAAGCGTCTAAACAGTAGTGTGGATGACTTGGTTGCTCCTACCGAATATCAATCCATTTTTTATGATAACCCGAATTTGAAATAATTTTTAGATTTGTAATAAGTATTCCAATTATCGAACATTATGATTTTAATTTATTTGTACTTGATCAGTTTACTGCATGTAATATTTAGATTTAATTCTTAAGCATTAATTCGAAGTTCATGTCGAGTGGGTGTACTATTCTAGTGTTTTATTATTGTCGGACATCAGTTTAATGCCTTTAATTCATTTGTACTTGATCAGTTTAGTGCATTAATTCACAGTTGCCAGTGTTTTGTTGTAATATGGTTAGTTCTTTGTATTCTTCTGATTCATTTGGATTTGTTCTAATAACAACAATTTTTACAGAAAATGTCTTCTTCAGGGTTTAGCGGCAGTGGGGGTGACAAGGGCTCCTCGGCCCCTAGGCTCCCAAAATGGGGCAAATTGAGATCGATCGTTGAGAACAAGACGGGAATATTGGATAGATCCCTCGAGTTGGTGAAGACGATCATCGGCTCGGGGTACACACGTTGGAGGGAGGTGCCAAATGAGCTCAAGTTGGCTATTTGGGCGGCACTACAAGTATTATATTTATATTTATATTTATATTTATATTTATATTTATATTTATATTTCAATTTATATTTATATTTATTAGCAATTAAACATTACTTTCTTTTTGTTTTGTATTTGTTTCAAAGGAACAATTCGGCCTGCCCCCACACCTCCGTGATTCTGTATTGGAGCAGTTGAGGGAACAACATAAGATATGGAAGAAAAATTTGCAGGCCCGATACTTTGGGACGGCCCGAAACTCCATTATTAAACTGCGTGTGACCGTCCCGCCGAAGGAGAGTGGTAAAAGTTCATCGACAATGAGATCGATGAGAAACAATTGGCATCTCTCCAATCGGTGAGGGAAAACATGGCGAAAAAGACGGACATGCACTACTCCGGCCGGACGTCTTACTCCGAGGTGGAGCACCGAGATGGTAAGTTTTTATATTTCTATAATTATAGAAATATCGTATTCTGTATTATTTTACTTTGCGTTACATATGGCCCTAGGGGTAGGCCACATAGGCTGGATGTCTATGTGGCAATTCGAACGAAGAAAGCCAAGGATAAGGAAGTTCCCTAAGCGTCGCGGCCACGATTTTAAGTAATCCGACAATTTTATTTTTATTAATTACGTTATAATTTTTATTTACTTAATTAACTAATCGTGTGCTTTTTGTCGTTCAGGCAAAGCTTAAGGAAGTGCATAAGTCGCAGTCTGACAAGGCAGCTTTCTCCATGGACGCACTCGGCCAAATTCTTGACACTGATCGCAAGGGGAGTACTAGGGGTGATCTCGCGGGTGGGTAAATCTAGGATCATCGGAATAAAGATGAGCAACACCGGGTTGGCTCGTCAGGTGGACACGAATGACGCGAAGCTATCAAGGTTAGAGGCGATGGTCCTAGATATCTACGCATTCATGAAGCGTCAGCTGGACAGAAAGGGCAAGGGGAAGGGGAAGATGGTGGAGAAGGAGGTGGATAGGGACGAGGACGTGGACGTCGCTGCCTCATCGCCGACACGTGCAGACTCACTGCTTGATGATCCAGTCCCCTACTTGGCTCCCGTTCATCGGCCTATGTAAACAATTGGTTGACCGAGTGTGTTTTTACGCAACATATATGATGGCCAGCAGATAGGTAAGGGGTTGAGGGACCCGAGTACCATCTCGGGTATTTTGGTTCATGAATGCATCCTTCAAAACATCGAGGTCAAGGTTCTCATCACGCATGTGATAACCACGAAGGAGAACTCCGCATTGTGGTTGGGTGAATAATGCGGCATGATGTATATTGAGGGGTGTCTCAATGCGTATATCATGTGGCCTTCCTTCCTCCTCGAACCCACCCCAGACCCTATGGCGTGATAATATTTGTATCCATTTTTATTTGGACACTTGGATTATATTTGAATTGTTTTGATTTGTTACATTTTGGTTTGGATATGGATTGTATTTTTATTTTATTTGGATATATAATTATATATGCAATGATTTGGTGCACTATTTCTATTTTATTTGGATATATGTTGCTTGAACAGGTACAATTTTGCTATAATAGATACAAATATACTGCTGGGCAGTGGCAGTGGCCAAACTTCACATCATATTTTTTTAAATTCTGTCCAGATTTATCACGGTCTTTGACCGTGATAATTTTTTAGAGTTTGTCACCTGTTTGTCATGGTCTTTAACCATGACAAAACTTGTCACGGTCAAAGATCGTGATAAGTCTAATGAACTTATCACGGTCAATGACCGTGATAATCCGAAAGTTTTAATGTAGTTCTATAAATCGGAACCACCTATTCTCTCGCATATGAAAGTGATTTTGTTTTTCAGTCTCTAGAAATCCATCTCTTTTCTTCATACCTAATAGACTATAATTAATTAGTACAAATAATATAGTGCTCTTAAGCTTAATACCAAGGAAGATATTAAAGGATAAATAATGTTATTAATAAAGTCATTTCAATTGACAAACTCATACTTTGCTCAAATTAAACTCTCAATCCCAACTCTATCATAGTTACGAGTCAACTCATCTTCCTAGTACTATTTGATTTCTCATTTCCCATATGATTGAAAGCAAACACCAATCAAACAGACTTTTAACCAACAAGTTCTTTGATCATAAAACGATGTCTAACATGAATTACTGAAAGTAAGAAACTAAAGTGTGATGCTCACATTGAATCAATGCAACCTGATTAGGATGTCAAATGTTCAATGTAGCAGATCTGACCTGCAACAATAATAATAGTAATTTGTATAGGCATGTTGAACAAACCAAAGTGTCATTTTCCATTTCTAATATGAGCATTAATATTTCAAAATTTTAAAACATCTCAAATATAGAATCCAATGTGATAAAGTAGCAATTTCAGTCCACGATGGAAGAACAACACAAGCTTGGCTCTTCAGAAGAAATTTGTAACTCAAAATTCCATCATATACTACACTAAAATGTATAATCTAAACACACAAAAAAATAATCTTACAATGAATCGCGCTTCTTCCTCCAATAACGATTAATACTATTCTTGATATACACCGACGCTAACAATTGAACATCCACTTGAGACGCTAAATCCTTCAAAGTAATCACCTCCTGACAACAAATCAAAACACACATTACATATTCATTAACCTCATTAACACAGTGTTTCACTTCAATAGGAACTAACAATTTGTTGAAAACATATAGCATCATTATTCCATACTTGAGACTGGTAGTTCCAGATACAAACGCTACCAGAATACAAACTTGCTAGAATCCTGCGATGAAAAAATATTGCAAACCACAGATAAGTAAACTAATCATATAATCACACCTATTTGCCACTAGCTCCATTGATTAATAAATATATAGAATAAAAAAACTTAAATCATATCTAATTTAAGGCAAGGCCAATGTAATATTAGCATAGTAATATTAGCATAAATTTAATAAGATAAAGTAAATATATTACCATGGCTCAGTTGGATGTAGGTCCACAGATTTCACTCTTTTGGACCTTTGAACAAGTTTTCTTTAATCAAATAATTATTGTTTCGAACAATTAACGATGCACATTATGAAATAAATAAATAAAATAACATAACTACCTTGATTTCGAGTCAGAGAGGCTGCGTCACCAAAAAAATAAAGATGAAAATGTTAGCAAAAACTAAATTGATAATGTGAAATAACGATAAGAACTTAAAGCTAACCATTTTTGGAGATGAAAATGAGATCGAAAAATGATGTTGAATAGCCCTAGAGATCTCATTGAATATAAAGATATTAATTTCCCAACAAGTGAAAAATACCAGGTGGGTTTGCAACCAAAAATTATATGTAGTTGAGAAATAACTAGGCTGTGGAAATTATTTTTATTATTCGCTGAAGATCAAAGTCAATTAGTAGGAGAGAAATGGTCGAAATCTTTCAAAGCCTAAAATTGCATAACAAAACCCTATATTTTCTATAAAATCTCATTTTTGATTTCAATCAATATGAAATCGCAAGAAAAGAGGAAAACTAACCTGGAAATCGTAGAAACAGTTTGCCAAAAAAACTCGTCGAAATCGCCTTTATTCCCCATGTCAGTCCACCCATGCCTCTGAACCTTTCCTCCGTTTCATATAAGAATTTCATTATACCAGTACACAAGATAGAAACAAACAACATATTTTAGTAAGTGTACTCAATTTTGGCACACTTAAAAACAGTGCCAAATTTTGGCACTGTTTTAAAGTGTGCCAGATTGTCATTAACTCGTGTTAGAATTTGGCACAGTTTTAAAGTGTGCTAAATTTTTAATATCAAGATGCGTCCAATTGTTATTTTTTGTGTAGTGATAATCAAGAATCTATTGGAGAATGGATAAAATGACACCCTAAAATAGTTCTAGTTACCATGCATATAACATTTTCCTCACATTATTTCAATCTAACTACACTCCAGAATGCATGATCAAGAGCCCAGTGTTGGATCATCAGCTCGTCATCAATAGTAAATCTTCTTATAAATATAAAAAGGTTATATAGCTTCGAAGAGATAAGACTTTTTATGTTGTTTACATGTTATGTGTGAGAACAATATGGAGATAATGAGTTCGTACTTTTACTTTAACGGAGTTATGCTAATGAATGAGTTATTACACTTTCCATAGTGGACGTTGGCACCAAGTTGGGCTGAACCACACAAATTTAATTTTCTATATCTCTTTCATTTACTTTAGTTATGTGATTGTGTTCATATGCAACTTTGATTGTGTGATCGATATAAAATATATCCTTGATTACCTCAAATTGTTAATTACTAAATCCTAGCATCAATAACTATAATTAAAGCCTCGTCCATTTCGAAACCTAACATATAAGTCATAATTAACTAAATACTCGATTAAATTTCTGGTCAATTACCATCACCCTACATATAGAATGTTAATCAACTCGTACTACTTGAATTAAAGTCGGTTGTGCATGTAATAACATACCCTTTCATACAATGTATATAAAGACTCCATGTATAAACTATAAATTGATCCAACATTGTTAATAAAATGTTGGTCAATTTCCATAATATATAAATATAATGTACAAAGTTTTTTAGGTAAAAAAAAGTAATAAACCCTTGCACATAAATATTATATTGTCTATAGATTTATTATTCCAATACAGTGTTAATAAAACCCATATAAAAGCACAAAAACTACATCATGTGTAGTTATAGAAGACTAATAACTAGTTTCGTAGCCCGTTGAACTTCTGGCCCCAAATTAGTCCAAAGATTGTATATAGACCGCATGAAAGCATGAGTACCTATGAATCGATTCTTCATATAAGCAACCTTATTCTGTAAGCTTCATTAGTCCCCCACCCTAATGAAACTAACTAATGTAATCCCGATAAAAATCTTTGAGTAAACATACTTAACCACATACCAAATAAATGTGTATCCAAGAAAGATCATGCATAATGGGTATCCCAGAATCCTTTGCAATGCTCAAGTCTTAAAGTCGGCCCATATCTATACCTCTTTTTTTCGAGAACATGTTCATTCCTAGAGGACGAATGTCACTAAAAGTATGTTTCCTAAGAAATATTCATTTCCTAACAATGAGTTCTCTCTCGTGAGCTCAAGACATCATATTAGTGCACACTCACACCCTAAAGTCATACACAAAAAATGACTCCCAGATATCAATAGCACAAAAGGAACCTAGATTTCCACGCATAAATGCCCCCTAGGCACACACACCAAGCATCACTTGAATGTTCATCAGCATAAGAAACACCCATATGTACACACTTACACAGTCCCTCAAGGTCTACAAAGCGACACTCAGTTTCACACCCCATGTGGCACACCGCTTAGATCTCTCGAAGCCATTGAATATTTGGGATTGAGGAAAAATTCTTGTCTGGAGGAGTATAACAATAATGTTTTCAAAGTCTATATTTTCCACTTAAGAAATAATTGAGTAGTATAAAACAAACAAACATATAAAGAACAAGTGAGTGCTTAAATTTTTTCCCACTCCTAACACGATCCCAAAGCCCACACATCTTGAATCTTTTATTTAAATGAAGGCTAAAAGGCTAAAGATGAGCCCATGAATGATCATCTATTATCTCTTATTCGTTTATATCTAAAACAAAATGTCATCTTTGATAAAACACGCATCCACCGTTTGCGCACCGAGCGAACAATGGAAATGGTAGACAAAGATCCAAGGGCACACAACCTAGGAAACCTAATCGAGTGCAATGAGGCAATGATTTAAGAGCTTTTAATACCAAAATAAGAAATTGTTAATGAACATGTGCACACTGCTTCTCCTATAATTGAGGAAGATACTAACAACCTTAACAAACCAGCTGATTATTGAATAATAGTCGCTGTATAGACTTAGTCTCCGTTGTATTTAGCTTAGTTAGTATAACAACCTACTATGTATCTCTATATAATGTCATACGTATAATCAATGAAGTTATCTGAGAAAGCTTGAACTTTCTACAGCAAATATAATTCTTCTTTCTTTATTTTTAACCTAGGAATTCTACCTGGTATCAGAACCTACCATGGCTAGCACCTCTATATTACCCTCATCCAACCTAACCCTCTATATAAACTCTCTGTTGATACCAAATTTAGTCTGCTGACATGGCTCAATTGGGTGAAGACATGTGGCAATCTATGTGGCAACAACAAACACTTCCGAGGAACTCAGACGCTTCGAGGAACCATGCTACAACGAGGAACACTGCTTCCCCGACTAACTCAGACGCTCCGACTTACAAGAACTCTCCGAGGAACTTTTGAGTATCGAGGAACTTAGACGGTCCGAGCAGCTTAGGCGGTCCGAGCTGCACCTCGAACAAAGCATTAATAGCAGGATAACCAACAGTTTGACTGTTCATTAAATGCTTATCATTCAGATGTATACACTTAAGGGGCATTTAATACATTACCCTTTCACATGTACAACATTTAATGTATTACCCTTCCACATTACAGCCTCAGGGCTATAAATACATTGTATTACCCTCATTGTAAGGGGATCGGAATTTCTTGAGAAAACTTGTAATCGAGAATTCCCAAACATTCAGCAATAACAGAAATAGTGGACGTAGGCCATTCTTATAAGGCTAAACCACTTTAAAAGTTCTTTATCTCATTTTATTTATCTGTGATTAAATAATTAGATATAATCTAATTTTTTACATCAACAGATTGGCGCCGTCTGTGGGAAACGACTGGTAATATCGTTTTTCATCAAAAACAACTCATCACAAATGACTGATATTCCAGAACCCAGTCATCAAAACGCTGGAAGCCCTCCACATCCATCTGTTCCGCCTAATATTCCAGATCTAGCTGGAATAATGACAAGTCTGGCCCAGGGCCAGACAGTCATGCAAGAAACGATGCAACAACTCCTACAAATCCTCCATGGCGGTGCACCAACCCATTTAGGACTGCGAAGTATTCAAAGAAATACCCGTTTACCTTCCTCACGTACTAGGCATACTGATTCATATTGTACTGAGGAATCTGAAGATTTTTCTTATCAACCTGGACGAACTTCGTCAGTGTGGGCCACAGATACTGAACAACGTATCACTCTCTCTCCAGAAAGGACTAGTGCGCTAGAGAGGTTAAGCAGGGTATCACCTTTTGATCGATTAGGACCTAGAAGGAGTAGAAGTCCTCCTAAAGTTGCATCGAGGAGTTTTCGACGACCATCAGATTTAAGGGAAGGATCTGCCCAGTCGCGACCAACTGCTCGTCAAGATAGATCCCAGGAAGCCACATCAATGCGATCAGTTGCTCGAACCAACAGGCCCGAGGAAGGAAATTATGCATGGAAAGGCTCTATTCAGAGGATGGAGGATAGATTAGGGGAAATGGCTAAATCCAAGAACCCTCTACAACGAACTTTTATTCGAGGAACACCTTTTGTCCAGGCCATTGTAGATTTTCCAACACCATCAAAGTTTAAAGCACCTGTTGTGACCCTCAAATATGATGGAAAGACTGACCATGTCCTTCATATAGAATAATACCAAGCTGCAACCGACATCTATGCTGTTCCAGATGAGATGAGATGAGATGCAGAGCATTCTCGGGAACTCTTATCGGATCTGCTCAAATGTGGTATAATAATCTTCCTCGGGGTAAGATCTCAACTTTCCTTCAACTGGCCGAGTTATTCATTGGGAATTTCTGTTTTGGGTCAAAGCCAGTTAAACGAGTAGCGCATTTATTAAGTGTTACATAAAAAACTGGTGAAAGTACCAGAGATTATATAACTCGTTTTAATAATGAGAAGCTCGAAGTCATTGACTATGAGGAAAAGACAGCGATTACCGCCTTGATGAGTGGATTACTGCCTAACAAGTTGTACTACACTTTGGCTAAAGATCCGCCTAGAACCATGTCAGATCTGATGGGAAAGGTAGCCAAGATTATGAATGCCGAGGAGGCTATGGCTGCGAAGAAGAATATAGTTGTCAAAGAAACCAAGGTGGAAAGTGATAAAGCTAAGAAGAAAGAGCATAAGAACAATGGTAATGACAAACACTCAAAAAATAGGTCGGCATGGAAAGTAATGAAGAAATTTGATAATTATACTCCTTTGAAGAAGGACATCAACCATGTTCTAGAAGAAATCAAGAACAAGGAAAAATTAAATTGGCCAGAGAAAATGAAGGCAGACCCCGAAAGGAGAAATAAGGCAAAGTATTGCGAGTTTCATAAAGATCATGGCCATATGACCAAAAATTGCATAGCTCTTCAAAATGAGATTGAAACACTCATCAGACGAGGAAAACTGGCAAAGTATGTTGATCGTGGAAGCGAAAGAAGAAATAACGACCGAACAAGAGAGAGGTCTAGATCTCCTTGTCGAGCAGAGGAGAACAAGAAGAGAGACCATGAAGTTGATCCAGAAGATGACCCCGATCTTCCAAAGAGACCAAGGCAGCCAGAACGTGAGGTATTTTCAATACGTTTTGGGTCATTTGACTATAACGTTATTACAAGTGGAGATACAGGAGGAGGAGACCTTACTGCCGAGAGAAAAGCTTACCTATGTGAGGCTCAAGATTGCTCATACATTCAACGAATAAATCTAGCTGAGGAGGATCGCCCGAGAAAGGTGAAAAAAGAGAAATTGGTCATTGGCTTCTCAAAGAATGACCTCGCAGGTGTTCTATATCCTCATGATGACCCATTGGTGATCAAAATGAGGATGAAGGAGGTAATGATTTCAAGAGTGCTGGTAGACAATGGTAACTCGGCAGACATCATATTCTACTCGTGCTTTGACAGTTTAAATTTAAAGCTATCTCAACTGGAGCCTTATCATAGACCCCTCCTCGGTTTCGCTGGCGAGAAAGTATTTCCACTTGGGACGATCAAATTGGACATATTCATTGGTACGTGGCCTGCTTGCCGAACAGAAAGAATACGCTTCTTCGTGATGGATAAGAATGTTCAATCATCATACAATATCATTATGGGAAGAGTAGGATTGAAGAAGTTCGAGGCTGTACCATCTACGGTACATCAATGCCTAAAATTTCCAATAAATTTTGGAGTAGGAGTTGTGAAAGGTGATCAGAAAGTAGCTCGGGAATGCTATTATTCATCCGCCGAGCAAGAGGAACTGGAGGAATCAAGGAAAAAGACTACTACTTATCAAGTGGAGGAAGGGGCAGAAATTGAAACATTGGATCCTAGAGATGAGTCGCAACTCGTGAAGGGTCAAGTAGTGGAAGCTACTGAAAACATCATTCTGGACGACGAGCACCCTGAATGAACTACTCAAGTAGGTTCGTCGTTGGAAACCTCACTAAAACAGGAATTGATAACTTTCTTTAGAAGCAGAAAGCAAACTTTTGCGTGGAGTCATGAGGATATGCCTGGGATAGACCCAAATTTTTTATGTCACGAACTCAATGTGAATAAGGAGATCAAGCCTGTGAAGCAGAGAAGAAGAGTATTCAGTCCCGAAAAGAATCAAGCTATACAGGAGGAAGTCGAGAAGCTCCAGAAAGCCTGCTTTATTGAAGATGGTAAATATCCTGACTGGTTAGCAAATGTGGTGATGGTGAAGAAGAAGAACAACAAATGGAGGATGTGTGTAGATTTCACTGACCTCAACAAAGCATGCCCAAAGGATCATTTTCCGCTGCCCCGAATTGATCAACTAGTGGATGCTACCTCGGTACACGAGCTGCTGAGCTTCATGGATGCTTATTCTGGTTACAATCAGATTAAAATAAAACCTGAAGACAGGGAGAGTACTTCTTTCATTACCCCTAGGGGAACTTATTGTTATAATGTTATGCCTTTTGGTTTGAAAAATTCAGGTGCAACATATCAGCGGCTGATGAACAAAGTGTTTGCAGAACAAATCAGTTGCAATATGGAAGTCTATGTTGACGATATGCTGACGAAGAGCAAGAAAGCTGTTGATCATCTAGTTGACTTAAGCCAGACCTTTGATCAACTAGATAAATATCAAATGAAGTTGAACCCGACGAAGTGCATATTTGGAGTACGAGAAGGCATGTTTCTCGGATACATTGTAAATCAGCGAGGCATTGAAGCTAACCCAGAAAAGATCAAAGCTCTGCTAGGGCTACGATCTCCAACGACGAAGAAAGAGGTGCAAAGTCTTACAGGACGAGTAGCATCACTCAACAGATTTGTATGGCGAGCAACTGATCGATGTCTCCCATTCTTCAAGACACTCCGAAAGACTTTTGAGTGGAATGATGAATGTGAGAAGGCTTTTCAAGACTTGAATAAATACTTGGGAGCGCCTCCACTGTTATCCAGGCCAGTGATGGGAGAAAAATTATATTTATATCTGGCAGTGTCCGAGAATGCAGTCAGTTCGGCATTGATAAGAGTGGACAATGGAGTACAAAAACTGATCTACTACACAAGTAAGGCCTTCCGAGGAGCAGAGATCAGATATCCAAAGTTGGAAAAATTGGCACTAGCATTGATCGAGGCAAGTAAAAGAATGAAGCTATACTTTCAAGCTCATACCATAGTAGTATATACTGATATGCCATTAAGGCAAGCCCTTCACAAACTAGAAAAGTCAGGAATATTGATGTGCTGGGCAATAGAACTTGGTGAATATGATATAGTTTATGAACCCAGATCATCGCTAAAAGGGCAAGCTATAGCAGAGTTCACCTATCCTGATACCCCCGAGGAGCAAAAGTTGCTCGCTGATCAACCTGTGGATGTTACAGGATCATCAAACACAAGCTCAGACCAACTTAGGTTGGTAAAAGGGCAAGTGGATGTTATAGGATCATCAAATTCGAGCCCAGACCAACTTAGGTTGGTAAAAGGGCAAGAAAAGATGATCGACGAAGAGCAAGAAATATCAGGGGAGGATGAAAGGAAGTAACAAATATTTCACCGAGGAACTCTGTCAGATCAGAAATTGGAAGACGAGTTACCTATATGGAGTCTGTATGTGGATGGTTCATCTTGCACTACAGGATGTGGCGCAGGGATAGTTTTGAGCAGTCCGGACGAGGTCGACATGGAATACGCCCTACGTTTCCAATTCAAAGATTCCAACAACGAGGCTGAGTATGAGGCCATGATTGCAGGTCTTAATTTGACAAAAATTATGGAGGCGCAGCAGGTTATTGTCTTCAGTGATTCTCAATTGATCGTAAATCAAATGTTGGGAATATATGCAGCCAAAGGAGAATTAATGATCAAGTATCATGAAAAGGTGATGGAGTTGGTATCAGAATTTTCTGCTATTCAGCTGGTCAGAATACCAAGAATGGAGAATACGAGAGCAGACGCCCTAGCTCGATTAGCATCAGCTACTCGTACCGAGCTACGAAGAACAATCCCAATTGAAGTTTTAGCTAGTCGGAGTATAGATGAAGATCTAACGATGAAATTTATTACCCTCGATTTAGGATCATCATGGATGGATCCCATCAGGGAATATATTGAGAAAGGGGAATTACCAACTGACAAACTTGCAGCCAAGAAATTAAAGTTTAGGGTTGCTCGTTATGTACTGACCAATGGTATTTTATACAGACGAGGAGTTATAGCAGGTTTGCAGAGATGTGTGCATCCCACCGAGGTGAAAGATTTAATTGAAGAGGTCCATGAAGGGTCCTGTGGAGCCCATGTAGCAGGTCGGACGCTTTTGCAAAGGGTGATGACGCAGGGATACTACTGGCCAACGATGAGGGCTGATTGTATAGCCTATGCCAAGAAATGTGACAAGTGCCAGCGCTTTTCCTCCATCCGAAGAACTCCACAAGCATTGTTGACACCCATCACTTCCCCTTGCCCATTTTCCATATGGGGAATAGATTTGGTCGGGCCACTGTAGACGACAAGGGGTAGATTTAAGTATCGCGTGGTCGCTGTGGATTATTTTACTAAGTGGGTAGAAGCTGAGCCTCTCATTGATATGACGTACGATAAAGTGTACCAATTTATTTGGAAGAACATCATTTGTCGCTATGGTCTTCCTCATCCCTTCATCATAGACCATGGAACACAATTTGACAACGAGGAGTTCGTTGCCTATTGCCATCAATCCAATATCTTGAAGATCCACTCGGCACCAGGACATCCCCAAAGCAACAGACAGACTGAAGTGACGAACAGAACACTGCTAAATGGCTTGAAGAAAAGACTAAGTGACGCAAAAGTAAACTGGATCAACGAGTTACAGTCAGTACTGTGGGCTTATCGTACTACTCCCCGAGTAGCAACTGGAGAATCACCATATATGCTAGCGTTTGGAAGTGAAGCTGTTATACGTGCCGAGTTGGGCCTCCCAACACACAGGGTACTGAATTTCAGTTCCCCTGTCAGCGACTTAATGAGAAGATTGGATTTAGACATGCTCGAGGAAGTTAGAGAAGAAGCAGCCATCAGGAATGCTGCATACCATCAACGAACATCTTTGTTCTACAATAAGAGGGTGAAGAAGTGCGACCTGAAATAAGGAGACTATGTGCTAAAGAAAGTGATTCAAAAGCACAATAAATTTGAGGCAAACTGGTATGGACCATACCGAGTTACAGAAGTTGTTCGACCAGGAACCTACCGAATAGCAACTTTAGAGGGGGAGGAGTTTAAGAATGCATGGAACGCAGAGCACCTGCGCAAGTATTATCAGTGATGTATGTTCTCATGTAACGCAGTTCCGTCAGTATGAATAAAATGAAGATATTCTGCCAAATTCTCTCCTTTTATTGAAAGTTTTTCGGGGAATACTAGTGCTACACACTACTCGGCAAAACTCGGATTACTCAAATTTCTTCTCGAAAATGCCAACTAAGGTTGGTCGGGAAACAAATGTATTCCTACGGGAAGTAAAACTATGTATTCCTAAAAATGCCAACTTATGTTGGTTAGGAAGTAAATGTATTCCTACGGGAAGTAAAACTATGTATTCCTAAAAATGCCAACTTGTGTTGGTTAGGAAGTAAATGTATTCCTACGGGAAGTAAAACTATGTATTCCTAAAAATGCCTAATTATGTTTGTTAAGAAGTAAATGTATTCCTACGGGAAGTAAAACAATGTATTCCTAAAAATGCCAACTTATGTTGGTTAGGAAGTAAATGTATTCCTACGTGAAGTAAAACTATATATTCCTAAAAATGCCAACTTATGTTGGTTAGGAAGTAAATGTATTCCTAGGGGAAGTAAAACAATGTATTCCTAAAAATGCCAACTTATGTTGGTTAGGAAGTAAATATATTCCTACGGGAAGTAAAACTATGTATTCCTAAAAATGCCAACTTATGTTGGTTAGGAAGTAAATGTATTCCTCGGGAAGTAAAAGTATTCCTAAAAATGCCAACTTATGTTGGTTAGGAAGTAAATATATTCTCAAAAATGCCAACTAAAGTTGGTCGGGAGGTAAAATTATTCCAGAAAGTGCCAAAGCTCCTCGTAGAGGAAAAATCCACTAACTATGGCTGGTCGGGGATAAAAACCCACTAACTGTAGTTGGTCGAAAAGGAAAATTTACCGACCTTGGTTGGTCGGAAACATTTTATGAATACGAGAAAGTGATCAAGCAGAATTTTTTATTATTACTAAGTTGGTCGAGAAACAAAACATCATTTTTGCCAAATGACTACCACAAATTCAAATTATTCGACAATAAGTTGATCGAAAAATAACACAATATTGTTATCTTTTTAACAGATACACATGCACAAATGTAAAGTGTCACAAAACAATAGCAGTTAAGATTTACAAATAAAATTATTTCATTAAATGTAGAACAAAATACATCAGGAATGAAATACAAATTTATTACATCAATACTCCTATTCTATTGGTTTCTTCCCCTCTACTTTTGAAACAGGTTCCTCGCCAGCAGGTGGATCGTTTAAAGCGAGAGGAGAATTTATGAAGTTAAGATCTTTTAGCATCCAAATATTCATCATGGACGGTCGATCTAGGAGGTGCTCGGGACGAGATATCTCGACATTTGAATGGAGATTGTAATCACCGAGGTATTTGGAAATCAGCCAATGAGGGATGGCCCGAGCAGGGATCCAACTCATATTAAGATTGAATGGTGGCACGGGTAGGTCGAGCAGCCCAGGATTATGGTAATCCCACAGGTAATGACCCTATTCGAGTTGCAGCACACCTAAGGCATTCAGCCATCCCTGTTTGTAGCCCTCATTATTTGCATTATGGATACGATCGTCCAAGTGGTAGAGAGCCTCGTTGTAGCCAGCCATCCAGAACTCCCTGGGCTTCTTGTGAAATTGATATGTCAATCTTTCCAGCTGCTCGTGGAGATTTTTGATGAAGAGTTCTTTATTCTCCAAGATAGATTTCTGAGCAGAAAGCTGCTCTTCCAGGTCCCTGATTTTCTTAGACATCTCAGCCAATGCCTGGTTCTTCGCCATCAGCTGGAAGGCTTGGTTCTCTAAAGCAGATTGAGTCCTCTGTTCCTCGACAGGAATCCGAGCAGCTCTTGCTCGTCCACGAGAAGATGTAGAAGGGCCAGCTCTTTTCAAGGTTTCTAACTCATCCCTCAGGTTGGCATTCTCTACCTCTAAGAACGAGAATCCCTCGTCAGTCACGGGATCAAAGCATTTGAGGTGGAGGCAACAGATTTTAATTGAGATACTTCTCTTTGCAAGTTGTTATTTTCTTGCTCCAATAACTCGGCTATTTGCCTGTGCTTTTCGACCTCGGCTTTTAAAGTTCTTTCCCTCACATCGTATGCAGCAAAACGCTTCTCGTATCCCTTGTCGGCAATGATTTGCTGATACTTCTTCTCGTACCCCTCGTGTAAGAGGTCAATGGATTCCTTATATTGTTGCTGAAGGTCTTCAAGAGTGCCTTGGATATCTTCAATCATATCATAATAAGCTACATTATTGGCCACCGCACGATCAAGCAGACACTTCAAATATTGGTAAGCTTCAATTGCCTGTTCCGAAGCATCTTGGCCGAGGATGTCAACGATTTGTGTTGCACTCAGATCTGTGTAACCAGCCTTAAAATATTTATTGCATTGCTGTAACATCTTTGTATCATGAGAAGACAATAATTCCATCCTGGCCAGAAACTAGTAGAGGAAGAAAAAGCAATAATCAATAAGAGTACCAACAGAGCATGAAGAGGAGAAACAACAGTATGCATAAACAAAAGTTCAAATTTTATTATATCAGAAAGTTCAGAGTTACATGTTCAGGGTTACATTTGATAAAGAGAAATAAAATAGAAAGAAACCCGAACAACTCTACACCTTTTCCTTGTCTCCCAAAACTTTCTCGGGAGGCTGGGATGAGGAGGTAGGTTGCTCGGAGGGAACAGAGAGTTGCTCGGGGAGCGCTGGCAGTTGCTCGAATGAAGTAACGAGTTGCTGAAGTTCCTCATTAGTAGGCTGGATGGCTGGGGGGTGAGAAACTTGATCTCCCATCACCATGGAAGACTCTTCAGAGGCAGCTTTGTCCTCTTCTTCGTCTTCAGGAGTTGGAGGGGGACCAGGGATGTGTCGCTGGAAGAGTTCAGAAGTTTCATCAACCTTCATCTCCTGAAGAGCTGCGACCCACCCATCTCTAAAGTATTTTAGGCTTCCATATTAGACTTGCGACATCATGGAAGCCAAGTCTTTATTCCACCCCTTATCCCAGCCATCCCTGAAAGATTTCTTAACAGCCAATTTCCTCTTTAACTTCTCCGAGGAAAGATTCTCGGACAGAAGATTTTCAGCAGCCTTCAGCTTATTCTCAGCTTCTTCCTTCTGCCGACTTACTTCCCAAAGTTGACCCAGCTCCTCCTCAGCAACCTTGAAGTTATTTTCAAGCTCCCCATCATTTTTGAGCTTCCCTTCGAGCTCTTTATTCTTCTTATCCAAATCATTTATTTTTTTCTCCAACCCCTTGGAGACTTCAACAACTTGATCCTTCTCCTCCTCGGTTGAGGTAATTTTCTTCTCCCAAGCAGCCTTGCCAACATCATGCTTCTGACGAGAATCTTCCAAAGACCGCGTCAAACCCATCAAAGCTTTCTCTACACCAGACGAGGAGCTTGAAGCTTTAATAGCTTTATCTTTCTTCAAAATTGTGTTAAAACAGCTCACCAACTGTGAAAAGAAAATGAAAGCAAGTCAGAGACAGATATAACAAGGGAAAGATGAAAAGTTCAAAATAATAAGACTTACAGAAGCAATATGGCGAGCAGCCAATGAGGTAACCATGTCCCGAGAAAGGTTTTCTTCAATACCTTGGATCTCGGGAATGATCCAAGTCTTCACCGAACTCATAGCAGAGCTCGGGGGAACAAAAGTGGGAACTCCACTAGTTGGGGGCTGAGAGACGGTGTCAGCTAAATTGATAGAGGAGCTCTTCTTCAGCCTTCTCGGAGGAACATGAATAGTTTCGACCAAGGAAGAACTCTTGGTCGGTGAGATGATAATCACCTCACCTGGAGCAGCAGCCTTGCTCGGGGCCACTGGGGCTTCTCGACAACCTTTACAGGGGCAGCCAAGGGAGGTGCATCAATTTTCTTTGTCCCTTCTGGGACATCATGTTTACTTCTTTTTGCCTCTCCAGCAGCAGAGGAAGGTTTCTCGAAGAGAGTAGGAGGTCTTCTTTTCTTCATCCTTTCACTTAAAGAAACGTGTGACTCAGGCGAAGAACTGGTAGAGTCTGGTACTGGCTCCGCGTCGCTTATCACCGGACGAGCAGTGAAAGAAGTTGTGTAACTCTTGTACTGAAGCAAATATGAAGATGACCTAATATGCTCGTCGGCAACGGTCTGATGCAAACTCCAGATAAGTTTTAAGTGCCTTATATTAACGTCTGCCTCTTTTGGACACTTTCTTTTGTTGTCAACTGCAAATAAATTAAAATTAAAATATTAGTGGCACATTTTATCAAACGTAAAAGAAGAATAATCTCAAAATAAATAAAATGAAATAAAAATAACCTATCCCATTGCCATAGGGAGGGCATCTGGGACCCTGATACACTTCATCTCCAGATAAAGGAGCATGTTGCCAATTTTTTATAACAACCCCGTGCTCAAAATTGTCCCTATTGGCATCCGGGAGATTGACCACTAAAGTCCTGTTTAAAAATCTAGTTTTTAAATAAAAAGTATTATCACCAACAGCCCATCTATAACAAAACATGATTTCTGGAATTCCTATGCGAGTTCCATGAATTTGATTTAGTCTATGAACCCCATTAACTATTATCCATGTATTGGGGGCTATTCTTGCAGGAACCACGTCAAATTATTGACAGAATTCCAGACATAGAGGGTTTGGGGGAAAAGAAAATCCACACTCAGCAATAAAGAGACTAGGGAACCAATGTCCCTCATCCAAACGGAAATAATCAGAAGGTTCAGAAAGTTCCTCCAGAACAACCCATGAAGGAATAGAAAAATCAGAACGAAATTTGTTAAGAGATTCAACAAGGTAAACCATGATGAATAAAGGAAATGAAGAAGAAGGAAGAAGATCTTACAGAAAAAGAATGGATATGTTGACAACGAACGATGGAAGAGATGAATGCACAGGAGAGAAAGAGACGATGGAAAACTCGAAGATACAAATTTGAAAAAGTAGAAGACGATGGGATTGTCTGTGACGCTTAAATACCTTATCTTGGGAAACGGTAAAGTTAATGATTACAAAAAGAAACGATTACGCTACCGGCGGCTAGAAGGACAAAAAGTGCGCGGAGATCGAGGCGGTTATAAAAATTCAAAAAAGCTTGATTCTACAAATTTGAAAGGAAAAATAAATACAAAGGAAACACTCCTAAATTTCAGGATAACCATTTAAAACCGCTATATATCGAGAAAGAATGTTCCACACTCCTCAAATTTTGAACTATGAAACATTGGGGGCTTCTGTTGATACCAAATTTAGTCTGCTGACATGGCTCAATTGGGTGAAGACACGTGACAATCTACGTGGCAACAACAAACACTTCCAAGGAACTCATACGCTCCGAGGAACCATGCTACAATGAGGAACACTTCTTCCCCGACCAACTAAGACGCTCCGACTTACAAGAACTCTCCGAGGAACTTTTGAGTACCAAGGAACTTAGGCGGTCCGAGCAGCTTAGGCGATCCGAGCCGCACCTCGAACAAAGCATTAATAGCAGGATAACCAACAGTTTGACTATTCATTAAATGCTTATCATTCAGATGTATACACTTAAGAGGCATTTAATACATTACCCTTTCACTTGTACAGCATTTAATGTATTACCCTTCCACATTACAGCCTCAGGGCTATAAATACATTGTATTACCCTCATTGTAAGGGGACCGAAATTTCTTGAGAAAACTTGTAATCGAGAATTCCCAAACAGTCAACAATAACAGAAATAGTGGACGTAGGTCATTCTTATAAGGCTGAACCACTTTAAAAGTTATTTGTCTCATTTTATTTATCTGTGATTAAATAATTAGATATAATCTAATTTTTTACATCAACACTCTCTAACTCACCTCATTGCAATTTGCTCCATCAAACTGAAGCCCTCCAACTATCTTGTTTGGAGAACACAAATGCTTTAGTTGATGGAATCAATGAAGGCTCTCACACTAATAACTGAGGATCCTCCTACAGTTAATGGAGACAAAGGCCAAGAAGCACTTGATGCCTGGAAGGAAAAGGATGTCCTCTTGCGAAGATGGATATCTGGTACAGTCACTGAAGAATGCATGTTTGTGATAGTTGGTTGTCTAACAGCCAAACAAACTTGGACATGCTTGGAAGAGAGTTATCTACAAGCAAGTAAAGACAAAGAATTACATCTTAAAGATCAAATTGTTAATGTCACAATCAAAGGTAAGACATTAGATGAGTATATCAAGGAATTCAAGGGAATTTGTGATGGCCTTGCAGCCATCAACAAACCAATTGATGAGGATCAGAAGGTCATCTCTTTTGCTAAGGGTTTAGGTTCAAAATACCAAACTTTTCGCACAGTTATGCTAGGGAAACCACCCTATACTACAATACCTCAAATGATAGCAGCTCTTCGAGGCTTTGACATTCGAGAGGAGTCACAAAAGGAAGAAGTCTCAACTCAGTTTGAACACAATATGGCCTTTAATGCCTTTAGAGGCAACTTCAACACTAGAGGAAGAGGTAGAAATGGAAGAGGGAGGGGTTTTTATCCTCCTCAACCACATTTCCAGTAGCCCTACAGTTCTAGAGGTAGAGGATTCAGACCAAGTGGCCTTACTCAAATAAATATCCACTCTTTTCATGGTCACTATAGTGCACACAATGCTGCACCTAGCAACCTACCTCAAATCAATTCTAGAGAAGGTGATCATTTCATGAGAAGCCCTAATCCGTGACTCACACCCCAAGTAATCTATATAATCTCAAACCTTACCATGGTTTTGACAAAATCATGGTAGGTAGTGGTTCTAACTTAAACATCACCCATATTGGTGACAAACATATTGAACCCTCTTTAAATCTCAAATCTGTTCTTGTTGTTCCTGAGCTAAAAAAGAATCTAGTTTTTGTCAGTCAATTAACTATTGATAACCAATGCTCATTGATTTTCACTAATGATACCTTTGTGGTTAAGGACAAGAAGATAGAGAAAATGTTGGCAAGGGGGAGTAGAAGTAATGGACTTTATTCCTTTGACAATGGAGGTCTTGTAGCATTAAATGCATTAAAGGAAGGAAAAGCTCCTGACTCAGCGTGGCATCAAAGACTTGATCATCCAAACTCAAAGTTTCTTCAAGTTTTGAACAAAAAAAAGTGTCTAGATGTTAGTCATTGGAATAAAATACCCACAGTTTGTGTGAGTTACTAGTTAGGAAAGAGTTGTAAGCAATCTTTTAACTTATCTCAGTCTATTTTCAAGGAACCTTTTGAGAAATTTCACTATGATCTTTAGGGGCCTGCCCCAACTGCATCCTCTCAACACTTCAAGTATTATGCTTTGTTTGTAGATGATTGTACTCGATATGCCTGGATTTATCTCCTTAAACTCAAATCTGATTTTTTCAATATGTATTTAAAATTTGAAAGTATGGTTAAAACTCAATTCTCCAAGACCATCAAAATCTTCCAATGTGATGGTGGGGGAGAATTTGAGAAGCTTGAGTTTTTAAACCATATTGATTATACCAGAGTTTTGAAACATATTTCATGTCAAGGCACACCTGAACAAAATGGAATCGCTGAACGTAAGCATAGGCACATTGTGGAGACATGACTAACCTTACTATTTCATGCAAAATTACCCTTATTTTTATGGGTGGAGGCTTTTCTAACTGCTACATTTCTCATCAACAGACTCCCATCAAGTACACTTAACTTTGAAACTCCATTTCATACACTGTTTGGAAAACATCCAAATTATGGCTCCTTAAAGGTGTTTGGGTGTAGGTGCTTTCCTCATCTTCGAAGAAAAAATCAACACAAATTCCACCCCAAGACTATTCCTTGTGTCTTCATTAGGTACAACACGCTTCACAAAGGATATAGATGCTTTGATCCTAAAACTAGAAGGGTATATCTATCTAGGCATGTTATCTTTGATGAGAACACATTGCCTTATGTTAAAGCCAATCATCACTCAGAGTGCAACACTCAAATTTCACAATACCACGAATTTTTAGCTTCTCCTACACCTACACAAACATCTCCATCCAGTTATGTAGACCATCTTGAACCTATTGAGCCATCCACCCATACACCAGTAAATTTAACGTGCACTCCACTCGATTCTCCCACACCACCTCCTCTAACAAGAAACTCTGAACCTGTTCACCCTCCTCCTAATCTAAATTCTGATAGTACTCCCAACTCACCTGCTGGCAGTGACCACGGCATTCAACTCTTTGTCGATCTTGATCTTCCTCCACCTCCCATTAATCAAGGTTCCATTACTCAGCCTCACCCCACTTCCGCACCTCCTCCTCTTAACCAACACTTAATGGTGACTCGATCTAAACTCAAACACCACATTCCCACAACTAGCCTCTTGTCTACTATCACCTCACATTCCGACCCTTATACAGTCAGCTCCGCTCTAAAATATCCCCACTGGGTAGCCGCTATGAAGGACGAACTTCATGCTCTTAATAAAAATAAAACTTGTACCTTGGTTCCTAAACATCCCTCCATGCACATTATTTGGAGTAAATGGGTTTTCAAAACTAAAGAAAATGCAGATGGGTCCCTCGATAAATTGAAAGCCAGACTTGTGGCTAAGGGATTTAACCAAGTTGAAGGCATTGATTACTTAGACACCTTTAGTCATGTCATTAAACATGGGACTATTCGACTAATCCTTTCTCTTGCAGCTACTCACAAATGGGATTTCTGCCAGCTGGACATCAAGAATGCCTTCTTACATGGAACTCTTGAAGAAGAGGTTTATATGAGACAACCACAAGGTTTCACCTCTCCTCAACATCCAGATTATGTATTCCTTTTGCACAAAGCCATCTATGGATTGAAATAATCACCACGAGCCTGGTTTGACAGGTTTAGCACTTATTTGATGACCCTTGACTTCAAGTGCAGTAGAGTTGATTCCTCACTATTTATTCTACATCAGTCCTCAGACATAGTGCTATTACTAGTCTATGTGGATGACATTATCCTCACTGGTAACAATAACGCGCTCTAACTCCACTTGATCCACTGCCTTGCTCAGGAATTTGCACTTAAGGATCTTGGTCCATTAAAATTTTCTTAGGAATCTCCGTGACTTATTTCTCTGGAGGGCTGCACCTGAGTCAAGAGAGCTATGCAAAGAAACTTATTCAACAAATTCATATGCTTTATGCTAATCCAGTTACTACTCCTTCTGTTACCAAGACTCCAACCTCCCTACCTCAGCATTCCAAGCTCAATCCAACTGACTTTCGATCAATTGTGGGTGCCCTCCAATATCTCACTCTCACACGACCAGATATCACCTTTGCCGTCAATTCTGTATGTCAACACATGCATTCTCCTCAACCAGAACATTTCCATGCTGTCAAACGCATCCTCAGGTATATCACCGGTACATTGTCCTATAGTTTGCAAATCCTTTCGCGGTCATCTCACTCTCTTTATGCTTTCTCCGATGCTGATTGGCAAGCTGCCCACTCACTAGAAGATCCACCTCCGGTGTTTGTACCAATTTGAGCTCTAACTGCATCACTTGGTCCTCCAAGAAACAACCCACAATTGCCAGATCAAGTTGTGAGGCAGAATATAGAGCTCTTGCTACTGCTACTGCTGAAGTTTTATGTCTCACTCATCTGTTGCAAGAGATTGGTCTCCACTCAGCCACAACACCCACCTTGTATTGTGACAATCTCAGCGCACTCTACCTAAGTGTCAACCCAGTTCTTCATGCAAGGACAAAACATGTGGAGCTTGATTACCATTTTATCTGTGAACAAGTTGCAAACGGGTGTCTCATTACTGAGTTTGTTCCTTCTCATGCTCAAGGGGCTGACATATTCACCAAAGCTCTACATACTACTCCATTTGCCTCCTTACACTACAAGCTTGGTGTGGTTTCATCCCACACGCTTCACTTGAGGGGGAGTGTTAATGAACACGTGCACACTTCTTATCCTATAATTGAGAAAGATACTAACAACCTTAACAAACCAGCTGCTTATTGAATAATAGCCGTTTTATAGACTTAGTCTCCCTTGTATTTAGCTCAGTTAGTATAACAACCTACTATGCATCTCTATATAATTTCATACGTATAATCAATGAAGTTATCTGAGAAAGCTTGAACTTTCTACAGCAAACATAATTCTTCTTTCTTTATTTTTAACCTAGGAATTCTACAGAAACCATATCACGGGGTCCCAAACTTTATATTATGCTCTAAAGATAGAATATTTTTGTATGGAAAAATAATTTTTTTGCATTTTGATCGAGATTATCCAAGTGGCGGAAAGAGACAATAATTTTGAGTGAGGGATTAGAAGGAGGTGTGGTTGCAATGTTTTTTTTAACTGTGGGCTTGGGGGCGGGATTCCCCAAAAATAAATGTTTTGGGGGTTTCTTTTGGACTTTTATAAAAATTAAATCAAATATGAGTCATTCCATTATTTTTACAAATTAAATTTTAATTAACTTAAAGTAAGAGTTTCAAAAATACATGTTTAATGAAAACAACCACAAGTTCACAATATATTAATCACAATAGCAAGATTTTAGACAACCACAAATGACAAAAGAAAAATACAATATGTGTAAAGTACATAACTAAATAGTCATATCTTTTGGGGACATATAAATTTTCTGATTGTCATATCTTTTGGGGACATATCAATTTTCCTATTTTTCGTGTTTTCCTAATGTTATACTATTGCGTTGAGTCACTTTTAGACTTCTTTTGGGTGGGGTTGTTTTCTCCTTTCTCAAGTAGTGAAAGCATAGCTTTTTAGTTAGAGCATCGTAGAAGGGAATCTAGTATAATAATTATCATACTTCCATCAATCATTTACATGATAATCTATTGACCAAGACTACGTGAATCCATTATTTTAATCATTCGAGTAGATTTATCCACAAAACTTATATAATCATTAAATTACACATCAAAAGCAACATACACTTACATGTATAGTTGTCATTTTTGTCTATGATCTATTATTTGGGTATGTGTATAAATATCAAGTCTTCTATCTATAATCTATCATACTAGGTCTCGATCTCCACTCGAGATAACCCTTACTAGATCCTCTAAATCAATCTAATCGCATCATACCAAGCCTTAGTATCAACATGAGCATATTTTACTAAAGATACAGTATCAACCCGAAAATCCAAACCAAGCCTCGTGATATTTGAGCAGTTTGAGTCAAGCATAGGATGAACTCATATACATGCCTCAAATTTCTTAAAGCAACTTGTATACGAGCCATAGACTCCCCCTAAGAAAAATGTACCAAATCCTTAAACTCCTCTAAGAACATCCTATACCAAGCCTTGAGACAAACCTAAAAACATCAAAACAAGTCTTGGTATCTACCTAAGCACCTCGTATCAAGCCTCATGATCAACCTAAGAACATCGAACGAATATTTATCATCAACCTTAGCACATCAACCAAACCTCATATGAACCAAGGTTAATAGAACAAAAGCCTCAGGCTTTACCAGAATAACTGCACAAAGCCTCAAGATCAACCTGAACACATAATATCAATACTCGGGCTCCATCCGAGAAAATCAAACAAATCCTTATAATGACTTGATCACTCTAAAGATAGAGAATCCACTCGATCAAGGACTTAGACTCATTTAAGAAAATAAATACCCCCTGAGAAAACCTCTACCTCTTTCTATCACAATGAAAATCTCTCAAGCTATAAAAATAGAGAGATATTGACAAGCTCCCACAAACCTCTACAACTTTTTGGCATAATAAACCTCTCTATACCTATACCAATATTGGAAGGATATTAAGTAATGTCCACTGAACTATATCACTTTGAGGAATATTAGAAACATGGTCAACCATACGCCACTTGAAGAAATGCATACCATATGTTCCTTCGTATTATAACTCTACGATAATATCGACATTTCTCCAACTCTGCATCAATGATACCTACACATATTCACACCATAAAAACTTTCTTATGATTATCTTACTCATCAAACAGTCTTTTATACATTAAATATCCATTCGGTCCTATATAAGACCTTAAAAAGACAACTAGTTCCATACGCAACCTTAAATTGCCACCATAAATTCCTTTATCATCACATGTCCCAATATGACCAAAACAAGAAACATTTGAGTCTCTCCACGCGCCAAGCACCTGACATTAGTCCTACACCTCATCTTAAAGGCCTCTCTCTTCACATGTTCCCATGTGACAGGTTTTATTTCATCATAGGCCCCTCGAGTGACCTAAAATATATATCCATCAAATCAAATATATATTTAAACTCTCCCCCTACCATTCATCCAATCACTTTCCAATATCGATATAGAGAATTTGTAAGTTCGGGCTTGATGTCGAGGAGCTTTATAGACACCCTAAAATCTCAATTTTCTCTAGAGTAAAGAACACCCTGATAGTGTGTTACAAATCTTGGGTATCATACACCAATAATTTCTCACCATAGATTCCTACCCATCTTTATTCTTGTGTTTTAACTAGATGAAAACCCTCTTTGATGTTTGCAAACGTCTCACTCTTGATTGGCCTTTGGACATTTTGTGAGTTTCAACATCATCCCTAGAAAAGGAAAAGTCTACAAGAATTCATGATGGACTTAACATATTTTCTCCTCCTTCTTACATGCTAAAAAATCTTTAGATTATGTAATTTTAGGACTTAAAATAATATTGATTATGGATATAGGAAAACAAACATTTCGTTTCCATTTTTCGTCCCTCAACTCAACTCAACAAAGCCTTTTTCCAATTATTTGGGGTAGGCTACATGAATCCTATTTTTCCATTCCATTCTGTCCAGTGCAATATTTTCGGTTAAACCACATGACATCATGTCTTTTTTTATAATATCTCACCAAGTCAATTTAGGCCTACCTCTACCCCTTGTGTTACCATCAATACTAACTAAATCACTCTTCCTTACAGGAGCATCCATTGGTCTACGCTTGACGTGTTCAAACCATCTAAGTCGATTTTCTCTCAATTTATCTTTTATAGGAGCTACTTTTACCGTTTCAAGAATTTTGTTCATTTTTAATTTTATCCTTTCGAGTTTTACCACAAATCCATCTTAGCATTCGCATCTCCGACACACTCATTTTCTGCACATTTTGTTTCTTGATTTCCCAACACTCTGTACCATATAACATGGCGGTTCTAATGGCCATCCTATAATATTTACCTTTTAACTTCAAAGGTATACGCCTATCACACAAAACGCCGGTAGCACTTCTCCACTTAACCCAGCCTGCTCTAATCCTATGAGTAACATCATTACTAATATCTCCATCTTTTTGGATAATCGATCCTAAATAACTAAAATGATCGTTTATAAGTATCTCTTGACCCTCCAATTTCACCACATCTCCATTTTTCCTCCTATTACTACTAAAATTGCACTCCACATACTCTGTTTTAGTTCTGCTTATTTTAAATCCTCTTGTTTCTAAAGTTTCTCTCCACAATTCCAACCTAGCATTAATCCCTGTCTTAGTCTCATCCACTAAAACAATATCATCTGCAAATAGCATACACCATGGCACCTCATCTTGTATTTGTCCAGTCAACTCATCCATAACAAGCGCAAAGAGATAAGGACTTAATGCTGAACCTTGGTGTAGACCTACCGTAATTGAAAATTCACTACTTTCTCCGGCTGATGTTCTTACTGTAGTCATCGCACCATCATACATATCCTTGATCACATCAATATATCTGCGAGTCACTCTTCTTTTATGTAGAACCCACCATATTATATCTCTGGATATCCTATCATACGCCTTCTCCAAATCTATAAAAATCATATGAAGATCCTTCTTTTTCTCCATATACCTCTCCATTAATCTCCTCAATAAATAGATTGCTTCCATTGTTGACCTCTCAGGCATAAACCCAAATTGATTCTTAGATACTGTTGTCTTTAATCTCAATCTATATTCAATCACTATCTCCCAAAGTTTCATTGTATGACTCATTAACTTAATACCACGATAATTTGAACAACTTTGTATGTCCCCTTTATTTTTATAAATAGGTACTAAAATACTTTTTCTTCATTCATCGGGCATCCTATTAGTCATTAAAATTCTATTGAATAATTTTGTAAGCCATGATACTCCATCCTCCCCTAAGCACTTCCAAACCTCAATAGGGATACCATCTGGTCCTAAAGCCTTCCATGTTTTCATCTTTTTTAGAGCAATCCTGACCTCTGTTGTCCTAATTCTGCGGAAAAATATATTTTCTCAAGTCTCCCTAAGTTCCTCTATATCTAATCTACTCTCATTATCTCCATTTAATAACCTCTCAAAGTAGTTTTTCCATCTTTCCATAATTTCATCATCTTTGACTAGGACTCTCGAATCATCACTTCTGATACACTTAACGTTATTAAAAATTTTTGTTTTCCTGTCCCTAAGTTTAGCAAGCTTATAAATACTTTTTTCCCCTTCTTGTGTACCTAATTTTGTATAAAGATCATCATACGCTTTTAACTTAGCATCTCTTACCACTTTCTTAACTTCCTTTTTGGCGCATTTATATTTTTCAAAATTTTCTTCATTTCTATTTGTTTGCCATGTTTTAAAGCACCCCCTTTTAATTTTTACTATATTTTGTACTTCTTCATTCCACCACCAAATTTCTTTCGACTGTGACCCCTTGCCTTTTGATTCTCCAAGAATTTCTTTTGATATTCTCCTAATGCATGTGGCCATCTTATTCCACATTATGTTAGTCTCTTCTTCAGTATTCCATGTTGCTTCATTTAATAATTTATCTTTAAATAGTTCTAATTTCTCTCCTTTTAAGTTCCACCACATAGTTTGTGGGTTAATCTTCACTTTTCGCACTCGTGATTGATTTTTAATATTTATATCCAACACCATTATCCTATGTTGTGAGGTTAAGCTCTCTCCCGAGATAACCTTACAATCTTTACACGTTAATCGGTCTCCTTTTCTAGTAATGAAAAAATCTATTTGGCTCTTGTGCGTTCCACTTTTATAAGTTATTAAGTGTTCAAGCCTCTTTTTAGAACATGTATTTACTAGTACAAAATCATAAGCCATCGCAAAATCTAAGATAGACTCTCCCCCGTCGTTCCTATCTCCAAAACCATATCCTCCATGCACTATCTCATATCCTACACGATCTTCTCCTACATGGCCATTAAAATCTCCCCCTATATAGATTTTCTCACCTACGGGTATTTCTTGAATTAGTTCATCCATTTGTTCCCAAAATTGTACTTTAGTGTGCTCATCTAATCCTACTTGAGGTGCATAAGCACTAACAATATTAATTATGTTTTCACCTAATACCAATTTTACAAGTATAAGTCTATCACCTTTCCTAATAACGGTTATGATATCGTCCTTAAAGTTTATATCTACTATTATTCCAACTCCGTTCTTATTTCTACGTTTTCCTGTATAATAAAATTTAAATCTTGTATTTTCTATTTCTCTAGCTTTCTCACCGACCCATTTAGTTTCTTGTAAACAAGCTATGTTAACTTTTCTTCTTATCATGGTATCTACTAACTCCATCTATTTTCCTATCATAGCCCCTATGTTCCAAGTCGCTAATCTAAGTCTAGTATCCTGGACTAGCTTCTTTACCCGCACACGTCCAGCTTGTTGCAGGAACCCTTGCATATTTATCGTCGCATCCGGGCGCCGATGCGACGCCCCTTGCCTATTTTTCGAGACACCCGGTGGTAGGCGCAACGCCCCTTGCCTATTTTTCGAGACACCCGGTGGCAGGCGCAACGCATCACTTAAGGGGAATGTCCTAGCATTAACACGTATATTCATAGGATTCGTGTTCAAATTAAAGGGACACGTGGCATGCTGTGATTGGTTGGTGTTTTATGAACATGGGTCCACTCCAGTGGCTTTATTCAAAAATAGGGACTAAAACTATAAATAAAATGTTTATTATCCTATTTTCAAAATAGAGATTACAATAGGTCCTAAATTGTAAATTTATAACGTCCCAAAAATATTTACTCAATAACCTTTTAAGCCCGATGGTGCCTAACTAAAAGCTTCAAGACCAAAAAGTTTCCCAATTAAGACGGTTCTCGTTATGTTTCATTTGATGGCCATTTTGGACATACCCAACGTCATAGTTTGTAAAAAATTTAAACAAATGAAAGTTATTGATATTAATAATCTTTTTTACAGTGGAAATACCGTGTTAATAGAAGATTGCATAAAAGCTTAAGGATCTTCTGAATTATACAATTCATAATACATGTCAATTCATGGTCACTTTTTACACAACTAACCTCGTGACTTCGAAAATTATATATATGAAAAGTTGTAGATCTTCTAATTATCTTTCAAACAGTTGACCCGTGAGCCAATGGTAGTTTTAAGTCAACAATTATGTTCAAAACAAAGATCTGCAACAAACGGAGGATGATAGATAACTACACAGTCAACCATACCTTTTGACCCCACAGTTAACCCTTTGACCATATGGTCAACAATTTGATCGTGTAATTAAAAATCGTGTTGTGTCGCATGGTCCTTTTAGTCATATGTTCATCCAAACTGTTATCCAAGCAGTCAAAGATAATACCAACATGTGCTAATTTGGGTAGCCATTCATTACGTGCAGTTAAATGCCACAATTAATTGTATGAATAAACCTCGAGTCGACGGCTAATCACTGTGCTTATTTTTTCCTATAAAAGTCACCCTCCGGGGCACTTAAATTCTCTTTCATTAAGATTTATATAATTTCTTCGAGGATCCTAACGTTGTTTCAGATTACGTACCTCGATCAGTATTAATCTGACCCCTCAAAAGTTACTTTTAGTGCCCAATAAGAATAACCTTTCCCTCCAAAGAAAGTGTGAAGTACTGAGTTGAACCTCTCCCAATTACTCAAAATCCAAAACTACACTTTACACACCAAAATATACGCCTTGTACCAATTTTAGTACTTTATTTAACCATTGATTATGTTAGGTAAAATACTAATTTTGTCACAACTCTACCCTGTTCCCACTACAAGGTGTACATCGTGTACATAAAATATATATGACTCACTAGTTAATTAAAATCTTGATGCATTTCCAGCATCTGTGCATATTACTATATTTAACACACTAGTTAATTAAATGGCTTAGTTCATTACTAGCACCCTGCCTATAAACTATGATTAACATACTAGTTAATTAAAAGCCTCGTCCCTTTTCAGAACCCTACATAGAAGTTTAATTAACCCATTAGTTAATTAAAAGTCTAATCGATTACCATCACCCTACATGTAAAATGTTAATTAACTCATATATAAATATAATGTGCAAATTTTTTTTAGGATCACCAAAGCCTAAAACCCTAGCACATACATATTATCCTGTCCATAAATTTATTCTACGCATACATTGTTACTAAAAACAATAGCATGTGTAGTTATAGAAGACTAAGAGCGAGCTTCACGTCCCGTTTTAACATTTTTCCCTAGATCAGGCCAAAGATTGTATATACCCGTCATTATTTCCCCACCATAAGGTATCTAATCACCCTCATAATAATAGGAATCTTGGAGTAAATGTTGGTGCACTTTATATATTGTGATTAAAACATCACATCAAAGAGTTTTATGGAGAAATCGAAAAATAAAATTATAAATTAATTTTAAGTCTACGGCTCAAAATTAAATTATTACCTCATATGATTATCGCAAATATGAACCTCATGCGTGAATTCCAAATAAATACTGCACAATAAAATTAAACAATATTACCTCAATTGTTTATAAATTCATCGTAGACGATTCTTGGGTTGAGTCGCGGACTAGGTCGCTCTCTTTAAGACGTTTCGCGGCTCTACCCTCTTTGTGCAGGTAGTATTCAGTCACGCCGTCTCCAGGATAAAACAAGCCCAGAATCACCTTTGTATCATATAACCATGCACCGTAGTTATATGTCTTCTAACACCCATTCCAAATTAATTGCTCAATATTCGAAAAAATATTTTGGGGTATAAATATTTTTGGAGAAATAAATATTTTCATGAAGAAAATATTTTCAGTCTAAGAGGGAGAGAGGAAGAGATTTTTATAGGTTTTGTTATTAACCCAAAACCTCCGAAAAAACAAACTCTGCTATTTTTTTTTTCTTTCTCAAAACCATTCTCTCTCTTCTCACTAACTCTTTTCCTTACTTCTGCTTCAATTCAAAACCAAAGCCTTAGCTTTGTAAATATAGACGTTCAACCACAAAGAAAGCAAGTAAGAAATCATTTGTTTTCATTATAGAAAAACTAGTGGGGATTGTGGGTACAAAAGTAGGTATATTGGATAAACAAGTGGGTGCCTTTGTTTTCTTTTTGGCCGAAAGAAGGTAGTAGTGGGGATGGTGGGTTATCAATTCCCTCATTTTTAGCCAAAATTTTGGGAAAAGAGGGTATCTCCTTTTTTTTCGTTTTAGCAAAAAGTTCCCACTTGTATTTTTAAAATACAATTTTTGACAACAATTTTGGATTTTAAAAACACAATCATCGGTAACAATCCCCCTCTTGAAAATTTTGAAAAATTATTGAGCAATAATTATTAATAGAATTGTGCATAAGCAAAGGTGTCTTTCGATTTGAACCTTTACGTAGTAAAGATGATTCAGATTATACTAGAGTAACTCGTAGTTTTTAACTCTATCTCTGACAACATCCCACACACAACCCTTCTTGGGTGTAGTCCTCAAGCCAGCACGTTACGGCCATGTGCTTCTATCCCAGTATGTGAACGCTCTAGGAAATTTGCCCAAAATTACCATAGGAAGCGGCCAAACTTCCACATCCACATAGGTGAGTCTATCAAGGATACTCCTGTAGCTAGGTACCTCACTCAAAATAGAGCTATAGATCATCATTAAGAGTTATAATTAAATCAACCTTAACTTGCTTCAAGATATCATGCTCCATAGGGATGGACTCGGAGTAAAACCCCGTAAATAATAATTAGCATGATTCAACCCATATCACCGTTGCTTGTTATTACCCTTTGAACCTATTTCTTGGGATCTCCAGTCTATAAGTAGGGTTACCACCACAAATGATTCAATATCAACGGGCTTTAGTCCGATCCCTTTCTAGGTGTTAAACACCTTTTCCTGCACTAGTCCTTTCGTCAAAAGATAAGTCAGGTTCTATTCTCATCGGTCCAAACATAATCCACACACACAACTCATTAGTTTTAAATTTTAAAACTATGTTGTGATTATGACATATTTGTCATTTTTTCCATTATGATAACGGTTCTTGATTAGGCATAAATTCTTCCTAATTTATCCCTTGATTTAGTTACTTTTAGCACCTCGAACAACGTAATTGAGTTGACTTTATCTCATAATCTTGCTACTGACTGATCCTAATGAGTACACCGAGTTTCTGGTATTTTGTAGTGATTTTACAGGTATTTGATGTCAAGAAACGAAAGAAGGAAACCGGAAGAATCAAGAAAGAAAGAAGGAAAAGTAAAAGGGGTAAAAGTGTCATTTCCACCCGGAATCCGGATGAGGTACCTTAAGAGAAGTTGAAGACATATCATTTACGAGTACATAGGAAGAAACGGCACCTCAATCGGAGTCCCGGAACAAAAGTTATGAGCAGTCAAAGTAGAGCCAAAAAGTCAAATAGGCAGACCAGTCCGCCTTTACCCCGGACCGGTCCGCTTTGCCAAACTCCAGAAGCCCCCGGATCGCATGCAAACCGAAGAAGGCCAAAATAAAAAGAACCGGTCCGTCCCAAAAATAAAAGAACCGATCCGCCTTGGGGGCAGACCGGTCCGCCTCAAGCCCGGACCGATCCGGGCTTCGAGATTTGCAAATCCTATCTCTTCCTAAAAAGACTCCTAGTGCCGCTGAACTCCGAAATTGTTGTAGGGTATAAAAGACCCGATTTATTATTGTTATTGGTACGGAGAATTAGTAGGATTTTCCTCTCTTTTTCCAGAAACCCTAGTTTAGCTAACAACTGCAGTTTTAATTCAAAGATTGAAGATTGTTCAGTGATTTTTGTGAGTATCAGTTTCATTCATTATTTCATTTATTGTTTGATTAATTTTAGTGAGTAATTCTTAATTCTAATTCTTTTCTACATCTAATTACTATTTTAATTAGAGTAATCATGAACACCTGCACAGTAATCATTATTTCCATCACTTTAATCATGATAGGCTAGATTTTCTAAGGTTGGTACATGAACCCAGCCTGATATGTTAGTGCGTGTGTATAAAATTAATCCGCTGAATTTAGTGATTGATTAGGACCGTATTGCGTAGTTACACAACAGTTGTAGATCTTTATATCTCGTTTGCCTCTGGGTACTCATGATGATTTAGAGTGCAATTCGAGTGCTACTATCGCAATACTGATTTACTCATCCTCAGATTAGGTATGACGCGGGCTTGAACCTCTTATACATAATGCTTGGGAGTACTAAATTCCGGGTCAAATCAATCAGATAAATTTAAGATTAATATTATGACTGCACTACACTAGGGTTGGGGGATTGTATTCCCCTCCTATTTTTATCATCATTTAAACAAAAAGTTTCAGATTATTTTTCATTCATAATTTAGGTAGATTAGTGTAGTTGCATTTCTTCATAATTTCGTAATCGCATTTAGCTGTAACCAATCTCAAAAACCAAATCATTTTTCCTTTTCTTTTTAGAGTCAAGGTTAGGATTCCTCCGTCTTTCCCCGTCGTCACAACTCTGTTGCCCTTTTTCCCTGGGGATCGATACCCGACTTACTGGGATTATTACTTGAGTGACAGGCTTACACTTGAGCCTAGAGTGAACGCACTTCTGAGACACATTTTTAGTCGCGTCAAGTTTTTAGCGCTGTTGCCGGGGATTTAGGTAGACTTAGGATTAGATAGAGTCAATCCAAAGCTTTGACCAAAAATCCAAAAAAAAAAAAAAAAATTAAAAAGCACAAAAAGATTCACAATCATAATCTCTCCTAAGCTTTAATGCAAAATTCTGAACCCACTCCCACACCCCATAATACTCCAACCAACATTCACGAAAATCCAATGAACCCTTCGGTGCCTCGCACGGGAATTCCTACAACCCTTCATGGAAAAATCATCCCGGTTTTAGCTATGGGCAACAACATGTCACAATGAACCCTCCTTCGCATGCTTCCCCTCCTTCACCACAACATTTTCAACAAGCCCCGCACATGCAAGGACATGTGCAAGCACCACCACCTCAAGGAAATTATATCCCGCCACAGTGAAGAACTCTCGAGGATACCATGAATCAATTCATCGCAAGCCAGACCGCAATTAATGCCAAATATGATCGTCTGATTGGCGACATAAATGTGAACCTGTCAAAAATACAATCCTCATTGAGTGTTCAAGAGAAGGGCAAGTTTCCTGCCTAAGGCCAAAGACCTCCCCAAGGTCAAACTAGTGTTAGCTCCACCTCTACTGAACATCAGGAGCAATGTCAAGCTGTGACCACTCTTCGTAGTGGGAGAGTCGTTGATTTATCACCTCCCCCACACGACACAACGAAAGACAAGGAGATTTCGCCCGGAACGAAAGAGGCCGAAGATGTCCCCTTGAATGAAAGTGACCACGAAGATTCTAGTGAGCCAGAGGTAGTTGTGAGACCGCCCTCCGCGGCACCGTTTCCTCAAAGGTTGATTCCCTCCCATAGAGGAAACCCACGTGAAGACGTGCTAGAAGTACTAAAGCAGGTCAAGCTTAATTTACCTTTTCTTGATGCCATTAAACAAATTCCAGCTTATGGCAAAGTCATCAAAGATTTGTTGACGGTGAAAAGGAAGATGAAGGTAAAGAAGAACGTCTTTCTAGCCCAGAACGTGAGCTCCATTCTACTAAATGATCTCCCGCCTAAATTCAAAGATCCCGGTGCACCCACCATATCCTACATCATTGGAGAAAATAAAATCGAAAAAGCCTTACTTGGCTTGGGAGCAAGTGTTAATATCCTCCCTTACTCCATCTATCACTACACCAAAAAAAGGAATCTGCCACGGTTTAAAACTGTGCCAGATCAAATCTGGCACGGTTTTGAACTGTGCCAGAATCAGGTGTTCCAAAATGGCAATTTTTTTCTGGCACGGCTCAAAAGTGTGCCAGATTTGGCCAAACAGGAACACTTCTGGCACACTTTTAAACCGTGCCAGAATTTGATATTTCTGGCACACTTTTGGCACAGTTTTTAACTGTGCCATATTCGGCCAAACAGGACCACTTCTGGCACACTTTTAAACTGTGTCAGAATTTGATATTCATGGCACACTTTTGGCACAGTTTTTAACTGTGCCAGATTCATCCAAACATGAACACTTCTGGCATACTTTTAAACCGTGCCAGAATTTGATATTTCTGGCACAGTTTTTAACTGTGCCAGATTCAGCACAGTTTAAAAAAAATTGGCACAGTTCAAAACCGTCCAAAAATATGATACACCTTTGCCACGGTTTTGAACTGTGTCAAATTTTTTTATTTAAAAAAAAAATAATTATTTGAAAACACAAAATTCACAAATTAATAATATTGCGCGTTATTAATAAACAAATGTACATACAAACTTCAAAATATTACAAGTCTTTAACAGTTCACAGGCCCAAAAAAATTTGGGCAGAGTTTCCTCTATTTTCTGGACATTCCAAAACCTGTTAACAAAAAACCTGCCTAACATAAAGCCCGCACGGCCACAAAATATAACAAATAACTTACAAAAGCCCTCACGGCCATAAAAGTCGATAATAAAACAACATATGACCGTAAGGTCATGACACAAAAAAATGAAATCATTAATAAACCCCTTGTTGTAAACCATTGAGTTCTTTGTGTGTTCCACGTGAATAAAAGCCAACGATAAACTGTTATCCTGCAAAAAAAAATAGAATACAAAAAAGATACGATATTAGTAACCCAATAATTTACCAAAAAAAAATACTCAAAACAAAAGAATTACATATATGAGTGGAAATTATCGTCTTACTCACAAACCGGGAGATCCGGAACCACGCGGTCAGTTCCTACAAGTTACATTGGTCCCGTGCGAGGTGTTCGTGCCTCCTACGGGATCGTTTGGGGGTTGGTTTGGGTTTTCACCCTTTGACGGCTTATTTTTAACTAAGTGTGATTTTTGCAAATTATCGTCATACTCTCAAACCAGGAGACCCGAGACTACGCGGTCAGTTCCTATAAGTTACATTGGTCCCGTGCGAGGTGTTCGAGCCTCCTACGGGGGGGCCGGTTTGGGTTTTCACCCTTTAACGGCATGTTTTTAAGTTTTAAGTGTTGATTTTTGCACATTATCGTCCTATTCACAAACCGGGAGATCCGAGACTACGCTATCAGTTCCTACAAGTTACATTGGTCCCGTGCGAGGTGTTCGTGCCTCCTACGGGATCGATTGGGGGCCGGTTTGGGTTTTCACCCTTTAACGACCTGTTTTTAATTCTAAGTGTGATTTTTGCAAATTATCGTCATACTCTCAAATCGGGAGACCCGGGACTACGCGGTCAGTTCCTACAAGTTACATTGGTCCCGTGCGAGGTGAATGTGCCTCCTCCGGGGTCGTTTGGGGGTTGGTTTGGGTTTTCACCCTTTGACGGCTTGTTTTTAACTAAGTGTGATTTTTGCAAATTATCGTCATACTCTTAAACTGGGAGACCCGGGACTTCGTTGTCAGTTCCTACAAGTTACATTGGTCTCGTGCGAGGTGTTCGTGCCTCCTACGGGGTCGATTGGGGGCCGGTTTGGGTTTTCACCCTTTAACGGCCTGTTTTTAATTCTAAGTGTCATTTTTACAAATTATCGTCATACTCTCAAACCGGGAGACCCGGGACTACGCGGTCAGCTCCTATTAGTTACATTGGTCCCGTGCGAGGTGTTCGTGCCTCCTACGGGGTCGTTTGGGGGCCAGTTTGGGTTTTCATCCTTTAACGACATGTTTTTAACTCTAAGTGTGATTTTTGTAAATTATCGTCATACTCTCAAACCGGGAGACCCGGGACTACGCGGTCAGTTCCTACAAGTTACATTGGTCCCGTGCGAGGTGTTCGTGCCTCCTACGGGGTAGTTTGGGGGCTAGTTTTGGTTTTCACACTTTAACGGCATGTTTTTAAGCTTTAGTGTTGATTTTTGCAAATTATCATCATACTCTCAAATCGGGAGACCCGGGACTACGCAGTCATTTCCTACAAGTTACATTGGTCCCGTGCGAGGTGTTCGTGCCTCCTACGGGGTCGATTGCGGGCCGGTTTGGGTTTTCACCCTTTAACGGCCTGTTTTTAACTCTAAGTGTGATTTTCGCAAATTATCGTCATACTATCAAACCGGGAGACCCGGGACTACGCTGCCAGTTCCTACAAGTTACATTGGTCCCGTGCGAGGTGTTCGTGCCTCCTACGGGGTCGATTGGGGGCCGGTTTGGATTTTCACCCTTTAACGGCCTGTTTTTAACTCTAAGTGTGATTTTTACAAATTATCGTCATACTCTCAAATCGGGATATCCGGGACTACGCGGTCAGTTCCTAAAAGTTACATTGGTCCCGTGCGAGGTGTTCGTGCCTACTACGGGGTCGATTGGGGGCCGGTTTGGGTTTTCACCCTTTAACGGCCTGTTTTTAATTCTAAGTGTCATTTTTGCAAATTATCATCATTCTCTCAAACCGGGAGACCCGGGACTACGCGGTCAGCTCCTATAAGTTACATTGGTCACGTGCGAGGTGTTCGTGCCTACTACGGGGTCGTTTGGGGGCCGATTTGGGTTTCACCCTTTAACGACATGTTTTTAACTCTAAGTGTGATTTTTGTAAATTATCGTCATACTCTCAAACCGGGAGACCCGGGACTACGCGGTCAGTTCCTACAAGTTACATTGGTCCCGTGCGATGTGTTTGTGCCTCCTACGGGGTCGTTTGGGGGCTGGTTTGGGTTTTCACCCTTTAACGGCATGTTTTTAAGTTTAAGTGTTGATTTTTACAAATTATTGTCCTATTCACAAATCGAGAGACTCGGGTCTACGCTGTCAGTTCCTACAAGTTACATTGGTCCCGTGCGAGGTGTTCGTGCCTTGTACGGGGTCGATTGAGGGCCGGTTTGGGTTTTCACCCTTTAACGACCTGTTTTTTATTCTAAGAGTGATTTTTGTAAATTATCTTCATACTCTCAAATCGGGATATCCGGGACTACGCGGTCAATTCCTACAAGTTACATTGGTCCCGTGCGAGGTGTTCGTGCCTCCTACGGGGTCGTTTGGGGGCCGGTTTTGGTTTTTACCCTTTAACGGCATATTTTTAACTAAGTGTAATTTTAGCAAATTATCGTCATACTCTCAAACCGGGAGACCCAGGACTACGCGGTCAGTTCCTACAAGTTACATTGGTCCCGTGCGAGATGTTCGTGCCTCCTACGGGGTCGTTTCGGGGCTGGTTTGGGTTTTCACCCTTTAACGGCATGTTTTTAAGTTTAAAGTGTTAATTTTTGCAAATTATCATCCTATTCACAAACCGGGAGACCCGGGTCTGCGCTGTCAGTTCCTACAAGTTACATTGGTCCCGTGCGAGGTGTTCGTACCTCGTACGGGGTCGATTGGGGGCCGGTTTGGGTTTTCACCCTTTAACGGCCTATTTTTAATTCTAAGTGTGATTTTTACAAATTATCATCATACTCTCAAACCGGGAGACCCGGGACTACGCGGTCAGTTCCTACAAGTTACATTGGTCCCGTGCGAGGTGTTCGTGCCTCCTACGGGGTCGTTTGGGGGCTGGTTTTGGTTTTCACCCTTGAACGACATGTTTTTAAGCTTAAGTGTTGATTTTTGCAAATTATCGTCATACTCTCAAATCGGGAGCCCCAGGACTACGCGGTCAGTTCCTACAAGTTATATTGGTCCCGTGCGAGGTGTCCGTGCCTCAACGGGGTCGATTGCGGGCCGATTTGGGCTTTCACCCTTTAACGGCCTGTTTTTAACTCTAAGTGCGATTTTTGCAAATTATCGTCATACTCTTAAACCGGGAGACCCGGGACTACGGGGTCAGTTCCTACAAGTTACATTGGTCCCGTACGAGGTGTTCGTGCCTTCTACGAGGTCGTTTAGGGTCCGGTTTTGGTTTTTACCCTTTAACGGCATGTTTTTAACTAAGTGTAATTTTTGCAAATTATCGTCATACTCTCAAACCGGGAGACCCGGGACTACGCGGTTAGTTCCTACAAGTTACATTGGCCCCATGCGAGGTGTTCGTGCCTCCTACGGCGTCGTTTTGGGGCTGGTTTGGGTTTTCACCCTTTAACGGCCTGTTTTTAAGCTTAAGTGTTAATTTTTGCAAATTATCATCATACTCTCAAACCGGGAGACTCGGGACTACGCGGTCAGTTCCTACAAGTTACATTGGTCCCGTGCGAGGTGTTCGTGCCTCCTACGGGGTCGTTTGGGCGTTGGTTCGGGCTTTCACCCTTTAACGGCTTGTTTTTAAGTTTATGTGTTGATTTTAGCAAATTATCATCCTATTCACAAACCGAGAAACCCGGGACTACGCTGTCAGTTCCTACAAGTTACATTGGTCCCGTGCGAGGTGTTCGTGCCTTCTACGGGGTCAATTGGGTGCCGGTTTGGATTTTCACCCTTTAACGGCCTGTTTTTAACTCTAAGTGTGATTTTTACAAATTATCGTCATACTCTCAAATCGGGATATCCGGGACTACGCGGTCAGTTCCTAAAAGTTACATTGGTCCCGTGCGAGGTGTTCGTGCCTCCTACGGGGTCGATTGGGGGCCGGTTTGGGTTTTCACCCTTTAACGGCCTGTTTTTAATTCTAAGTGTCATTTTTGCAAATTATCATCATTCTCTCAAACCGGGAGACCCGGGACTACGCGGTCAGCTCCTATAAGTTACATTGGTCACGTGCGAGGTGTTCGTGCCTCCTACGGGATCGTTTGGGGGCCGATTTGGGTTTTCACCCTTTAACGACATGTTTTTAACTCTAAGTGTGATTTTTGTAAATTATCGTCATACTCTCAAACCGGGAGACCCGGGACTACGCGGTCAGTTCCTACAAGTTACATTGGTCCCGTGCGATGTGTTTGTGCCTCCTACGGGGTCGTTTGGGGGCTGGTTTGGGTTTTCACCCTTTAACGGCATGTTTTTAAGTTTAAGTGTTGATTTTTACAAATTATTGTCCTATTCACAAATCGAGAGACTCGGGTCTACGCTGTCAGTTCCTACAAGTTACATTGGTCCCGTGCGAGGTGTCCGTGCCTTGTACGGGGTCGATTGGGGGCCGGTTTGGGTTTTCACCCTTTAACGACCTGTTTTTTATTCTAAGAGTGATTTTTGTAAATTATCGTCATTCTCTCAAATCGGGATATCCGGGACTACGCGGTCAATTCCTACAAGTTACATTGGTCCCGTGCGAGGTGTTCGTGCCTCCTGCGGGGTCGTTTGGGGGCCGGTTTTGGTTTTTACCCTTTAACGGCATATTTTTAACTAAGTGTAATTTTAGCAAATTATCGTCATACTCTCAAACCGGGAGACCCAGGACTACGCGGTCAGTTCCTACAAGTTACATTGGTCCCGTGCGAGATGTTCGTGCCTCCTATAGGGTCGTTTCGGGGCTGGTTTGGGTTTTCACCCTTTAACGGCATGTTTTTAAGTTTAAAGTGTTAATTTTTGCAAATTATCTTCCTATTCACAAACCGGGAGACCCGGGTCTACGCTGTCAGTTCCTACAAGTTACATTGGTCCCGTGCGAGGTGTTCGTGCCTCGTACGGGGTCGATTGGGGGCCGGTTTGGGTTTTCACCCTTTAACGGCCTATTTTTAATTCTAAGTGTGATTTTTACAAATTATCATCATACTCTCAAACCGGGAGACCCGGGACTACGCGGTCAGTTCCTACAAGTTACATAAGTCCCGTGCGAGGTGTTCGTGCCTCCTACGGGGTCGTTTGGGGGCTGGTTTTGGTTTTCACCCTTGAACGACATGTTTTTAAGCTTAAGTGTTGATTTTTGCAAATTATCGTCATACTCTCAAATCGGGAGACCCAGGACTACGCGGTCAGTTCCTACAAGTTACATTGGTCCCGTGCGAGGTGTCCGTGCCTCAACGGGGTCGATTGCGGGCCGATTTGGGCTTTCACCCTTTAACGGCCTGTTTTTAACTCTAAGTGCGATTTTTGCAAATTATCGTCATACTCTTAAAGCGGGAGACCCGGGACTACGCGGTCAGTTCCTACAAGTTACATTGGTCCCGTACGAGGTGTTCGTGCCTTCTACGAGGTCGTTTAGGGTTCGGTTTTGGTTTTTACCCTTTAACGGCATGTTTTTAACTAAGTGTAATTTTTGCAAATTATCGTCATACTCTCAAACCGGGAGACCCGGGACTACGCGGTTAGTTCCTACAAGTTACATTGGCCCCATGCGAGGTGTTCGTGCCTCCTACGGCGTCGTTTTGGGGTTGGTTTGAGTTTTCACCCTTTAACGGCCTGTTTTTAAGCTTAAGTGTTAATTTTTGCAAATTATCATCATACTCTCAAACCGGGAGACTCGGGACTACGCGGTCAGTTCCTACAAGTTACATTGGTCCCGTGCGAGGTGTTCGTGCCTCCTACGGGGTCGTTTGGGCGTTGGTTCGGGCTTTCACCCTTTAACGGCTTGTTTTTAAGTTTATGTGTTGATTTTAGCAAATTATCGTCCTATTCACAAACCGAGAAACCCGGGACTACGCTGTCAGTTCCTACAAGTTACACTGGTGTCGTGCGAGGTGTTCGTGCATTCTACGGGGTCAATTGGGTGCCGGTTTGGGTTTTCACGCTTTAACGGCCTGTTTTTAATTCTAAGTGTGATTTTTACTAAATATCTTCCTATTCAAAAACCGAGAGACCCGGGTCTACGCTGTCAGTTCCTACAAGTTACATTGGTCCCGTGCGGGGTGTTCGTGCCTCGTATGGGGTAGATTGGGGGCCGGTTTGGGTTTTCACCCTTTAACGGCCTGTTTTTAATTCCAAGTGTGATTTTTGCAAATTATCGCCATACTCTCAAACCAGGAGCCTCGGGACTACGCGGTCAGTTCCTACAAGTTACATTGGTCCCGTGCGAGGTGTTCGTGCCTCCTACGGGGTCGTTTGGGGGCTCGTTTTGGTTTTCACCCTTTAACGACATGTTTTTAAGCTTAAGTGTTGATTTTTACAAATTATCATCATACTCTCAAATCGGGAGACTAGGGACTACGCGGTCAGTTCCTACAAGTTATATTGGTCCCGTGCGAGGTGTTCGTGCCTCCTACGGGGTCGATTGCGGGCCGGTTTGGGTTTTCACCCTTTAACGGCCTGTTTTTAACTCTAAGTGCGATTTTTGCAAATTATCGTCATACTCTCAAACCGAGAGATCCGGGACTACGCGGTCAGTTCCTACAAGTTACATTGGTCCCGTGCGAGGTGTTCGTGCCTCCTACGGGGTCGTTTAGGGTCCGGTTTTGGTTTTTACCCTTTAACGGCATGTTTTTAACTAAGTGTGATTTTTGCAAATTATCGTCATACTCTCAAACCGGGAGACCCGGGACTACGCGATCAGTTCCTACAAATTACATTGGTCTCGTGCGAGGTGTTCGTGCCTCCTACGGGGTCGTTTGGGGGCTGGTTTGGGTTTTCACCCTTTAACGGCATGATTTCAAGCTTAAGTGTTGATTTTTACAAATTATCGTCCTATTCATAAACCGGGAGATCCGGGAGAACGCTGTCAATTCCTACAAGTTACATTGGTCCCGTACGAGGTGTTCGTGCCTCGTACGGGGTCGATTGGGTGCCGGTTTGGGTTTTCACCCTTTAATGGCATGTTTTTAAGCTTAAGTGTTAATTTTTGGAAATTATCATCGTACTCTCAAACCGGGAGACCCGGGACTACGCGGTCAGTTCCTACATGTTACATTAGTCCCGTGCGAGGTGCTCATGCCTCCTACGGGGTCGTTTGGGGGCTGGTTTGGGTTTTCACCCTTTAACGGCCTGTTTTTAATTCTAAGTGTGATTTTTGCAAATTATCGTCATACTCTCAAACCGGGAGACCCGGGACAACGCGGTCAGTTCCTACAAGTTACATTGGTCCCGTACGAGGTGTTCGTGCCTCCTACGGGGTCGTTTGGGGGTTGGTTTGGGTTTTCACCCTTTGACGGCTTGTTTTTAACTAAGTGTGATTTTTGCAAATTATCGTCATACTCTTAAACTCAGTGTTTAAAAAGGCGCAAGAGGCGTACGCCTCGAGGCGCGCCTCGAGGCGAGGCGCTGAAAAAACGCCTCGAGGCTTAAGCCTCAGGGCTGAATTTGAGGCTTACGCCTCAATGCGCCTCGAGGCTTACGCCTCGATGCGCCTCACGCCTTTTTCCTGAGGCGCGGGAAAAAAAAAAAAAAAAAAAAAAAAAAAAAATCTTTCATTACAAAGTCTGTTTTTTTATAGGTTAAAATTCTTCATTTTTCTAAAATTGCACCTAACTTAAAAAAATGTTGTTTTAATCTACTAACTCTTATTCTTTTTTTATTTTAGTTTAGTTTTAAAGTTGCACTTAATTTTGTTTTTCTTTACTAATTTGTTTGAAATAAGTGTATAAATTTGTTTGAGACTATATTTTGTTACAAATATATAGTTTGTTTGAAATAAATGTACAAAATTAACTTCAATATGACTTTTTTTTAAAAGGTTTCTATTTTTTGGTTTTCAACTTATATTAATATGTTTTAACTTAGGTTAATATGTTTTATTATTTTTTTAATAAAGTTGCTATTTTTTTAATCTTAGCTTGAAAATCAATGTTTTTTTAATAAATTTGATTGTTAAGTTCCATTGATTAATTTATTGTCATATTATAAAAGAACCAATATGTGAATGAAGCTAAAAAAATGATTTTGCCAATACGATTTTGCATCGATTAATTTATTGTCATATTTAAAATAACCAATATGTTCAAATTGATTTTCTTTTTCTAAAAAGTTATATTGGGGGGAACAAAAAAATGTCAAACTATGTGAGAAAGCCCTCAAGGATGTTTTTTTTGTAGTTTTATTTTATATTTCTTTGTTATTTTATTTTTATGGTTTTATTAGTATTTTTTTAATATTATTTTGCTCTTTTTTTTTTTCTTTTCGGTGAGGCTTACGCCTCAAGCGCCTCGAGGCTTACGCCTCGCCTCGCCTCGCCTTTCGCCTTTTTAAACATTGCTTAAACTGGGAGACCCGGGACTTCGCGGTCAGTTCCTACAAGTTACATTGGTCTCGTGCGAGGTGTTCGTGCCTCCTACGGGGTCGATTGGGGGCCGGTTTGGGTTTTCACCCTTTAACGGCCTGTTTTTAATTCTAAGTGTCATTTTTACAAATTATCGTCATACTCTCAAACCGGGAGACCCGGGACTACGCGGTCAGCTCCTATTAGTTACATTGGTCCCGTGCGAGGTGTTCGTGCTTCCTACGGGGTCGTTTGGGGGCCGGTTTGGGTTTTCACCCTTTAACGACATGTTTTTAACTCTAAGTGTGATTTTTGTAAATTATCGTCATACTCTCAAACCGGGAGACCCGGGACTACGCGGTCAGTTCCTACAAGTTACATTAGTCCCGTGCGAGGTGTTCGTGCCTCCTACGGGGTAGTTTGGGGGCTAGTTTTGGTTTTCACACTTTAACGGCATGTTTTTAAGCTTAAGTGTTGATTTTTGCAAATTATCGTCATACTCTCAAATCGGGTGACCCAGGACTACGCAGTCAGTTCCTACAAGTTACATTGGTCCCGTGCGAGGTGTTCGTGCCTCCTACGGGGTCGATTGCGGGCCGGTTTGGGATTTCACCCTTTAACGGCCTGTTTTTAACTCTAAGTGTGATTTTTGCAAATTATCGTCATACTATCAAACCGGGAGACCCGGGACTACGCTGCCAGTTCCTACAAGTTACATTGGTCCCGTGCGAGGTGTTCGTGCCTCCTACGGGGTCGATTGGGGGCCGGTTTGGATTTTCACCCTTTAACAGCCTGTTTTTAACTCTAAGTGTGATTTTTGCAAATTATCGTCATACTCTCAAATCGGGATATCCGGGACTACGCGGTCAGTTCCTAAAAGTTACAATTGTCCCGTGCGAGGTGTTCGTGCCTCCTACGGGGTCGATTGGGGGCCGGTTTGAGTTTTCACCCTTTAACGGCCTGTTTTTAATTCTAAGTGTCATTTTTGCAAATTATCATCATTCTCTCAAACCGGGAAACCCGGGACTACGCGGTCAGCTCCTACAAGTTACATTGGTCTCGTGCGAGGTGTTCGTGCCTACTACGGGGTCGTTTGGGGGCCGATTTGGGTTTTCACCCTTTAACGACATGTTTTTAACTCTAAGTGTGATTTTTGTAAATTATCGTCATACTCTCAAACCGGGAGACCCGGGACTACGCGGTCAGTTCCTACAAGTTACATTGGTCCCGTGCGATGTGTTTGTGCCTCCTACGGGGTCGTTTGGGGGCTGGTTTGGGTTTTCACCCTTTAACGGCATGTTTTTAAGTTTAAGTGTTGATTTTTACAAATTATTGTCCTATTCACAAATCGAGAGACTCGGGTCTACGCTGTCAGTTCCTACAAGTTACATTGGTCCCGTGCGAGGTGTTCGTGCCTTGTACGGGGTCGATTGGGGGCCGGTTTGGGTTTTCACCCTTTAACGACCTGTTTTTTATTCTAAGAGTGATTTTTGTAAATTATCGTCATACTCTCAAATCGGGATATCCGGGACTACGCTGTCAATTCCTACAAGTTACATTGGTCCCGTGCGAGGTGTTCGTGCCTCCTACGGGGTCGTTTGGGGGCCGGTTTTGGTTTTTACCCTTTAACGGCATATTTTTAACTAAGTGTGATTTTAGCAAATTATCGTCATACTCTCAAACCGGGAGACCCAGGACTACGCGGTCAGTTCCTACAAGTTACATTGGTCCCGTGCGAGGTGTTCGTGCCTCCTACGGGGTCGTTTCGGGGCTGGTTTGGGTTTTCACCCTTTAACGGTATGTTTTTAAGTTTAAAGTGTTAATTTTTGCAAATTATCATCCTATTCACAAACCGGGAGACCCGGGTCTACGCTGTCAGTTCCTACAAGTTACATTGGTCCCGTGCGAGGTGTTCGTGCCTCGTACGGGGTCGATTGGGGGCCGGTTTGGGTTTTCACCCTTTAACGGCCTATTTTTAATTCTAAGTGTGATTTTTACAAATTATCATCATACTCTCAAACCGGGAGACCCGGGACTACGCGGTCAGTTCCTACAAGTTACATTGGTCCCGTGCGAGGTGTTCGTGCCTCCTACGGGGTCGTTTGGGGGCTGGTTTTGGTTTTCACCCTTGAACGACATGTTTTTAAGCTTAAGTGTTGATTTTTGCAAATTATCGTCATACTCTAGAATCGGGAGACCCAGGACTACGCGGTCAGTTCCTACAAGTTACATTGGTCCCGTGCGAGGTGTCCGTGCCTCAACGGGGTCGATTGCGGGCCGATTTGGGCTTTCACCCTATAACGGCCTGTTTTTAACTCTAAGTGCGATTTTTGCAAATTATCGTCATACTCTCAAACCGGGAGACCCGGGACTACGCGGTCAGTTCCTACAAGTTACATTGGTCCCGTACGAGATGTTCGTGCCTCCTACGAGGTCGTTTAGGGTCCGGTTTTGGTTTTTACCCTTTAACGGCATGTTTTTAACTAAGTGTAATTTTTGCAAATTATCGTCATACTCTCAAACCGGGAGACCCGGGACTACGCGGTTAGTTCCTACAAGTTACATTGGCCCCATGCGAGGTGTTCGTGCCTCCTACGGCGTCGTTTGGGGGCTGGTTTGGGTTTTCACCCTTTAACGGCCTGTTTTTAAGCTTAAGTGTTAATTTTTGCAAATTATCATCATACTCTCAAACCGGGAGACTCGGGACTACGCGGTCAGTTCCTACAAGTTACATTGGTCCCGTGCGAGGTGTTCGTGCCTCCTACGGGGTCGTTTGGGCGTTGGTTCGGGCTTTCACCCTTTAACGGCTTGTTTTTAAGTTTATGTGTTGATTTTAGCAAATTATCGTCCTATTCACAAACCGAGAAACCTGGGACTACGCTGTCAGTTCCTACAAGTTACATTGGTCCCGTGCGAGGTGTTCGTGCCTTCTACGGGGTCAATTGGGTGCCGGTTTGGGTTTTCACGCTTTAACGGCCTGTTTTTAATTCTAAGTGTGATTTTTACTAAATATCTTCCTATTCAAAAACCGAGAGACCCGGGTCTACGCTGTCAGTTCCTACAAGTTACATTGGTCCCGTGCGGGGTGTTCGTACCTCGTATGGGGTAGATTGGGGGCCGGTTTGGGTTTTCACCCTTTAACGGCCTGTTTTTAATTCCAAGTGTGATTTTTGCAAATTATCGTCATACTCTCAAACCAGGAGCCTCGGGACAACGCGGTCAGTTCCTACAAGTTACATTGGTCCCGTGCGAGGTGTTCGTGCCTCCTACGGGGTCGTTTGGGGGCTCGTTTTGGTTTTCACCCTTTAACGACATGTTTTTAAGCTTAAGTGTTGATTTTTACAAATTATCATCATACTCTCAAATCGGGAGACTAGGGACTACGCGGTCAGTTCCTACAAGTTATATTGGTCCCGTGCGAGGTGTTCGTGCCTCCTACGGGGTCGATTGCGGGCCGGTTTGGGTTTTCACCCTTTAACGGCCTGTTTTTAACTCTAAGTGCGATTTTTGCAAATTATCGTCATACTCTCAAACCGAGAGATCCGGGACTACGCGGTCAGTTCCTACAAGTTACATTGGTCCCGTGCGAGGTGTTCGTGCCTCCTACGGGGTCGTTTAGGGTCCGATTTTGGTTTTTACCCTTTAACGGCATGTTTTTAACTAAGTGTGATTTTTGCAAATTATCGTCATACTCTCAAACCGGGAGACCCGGGACTACGCGATCAGTTCCTACAAGTTACATTGGTCTCGTGCGAGGTGTCCGTGCCTCCTACGGGGTCGTTTGGGGGCTGGTTTGGGTTTTCACCCTTTAACGGCATGTTTTGAAGTTTAAGTGTTGATTTTTACAAATTATCGTCCTATTCATAAACCGGGAGATCCGGGACAACGCTGTCTATTCCTACAAGTTACATTGGTCCCGTACGAGGTGTTCGTGCCTCGTACGGGGTCGATTGGGTGCCGGTTTGGGTTTTCACCCTTTAATGGCATGTTTTTAAGCTTAAGTGTTAATTTTTTGAAATTATCATCGTACTCTCAAACCGGGAGACCCGGGACTACACGGTCAGTTCCTACATGTTACATTAGTCCCGTGCGAGGTGTTCATGCCTCCTACGGGGTCGTTTGGGGGCTGGTTTGGGTTTTCACCCTTTAACGGCCTGTTTTTAATTCTAAGTGTGATTTTTGCAAATTATCGTCATACTCTCAAACCGGGAGACCCGGGACTACGCGGTCAGTTCCTATAAGTTACATTGGTCCCGTACGAGGTGTTCGTGCCTCCTACGGGGTCGTTTGGGGGTTGGTTTGGGTTTTCACCCTTTGACGGCTTGTTTTTAACTAGGTGGGATTTTTTCAAAATTATCGTCTTATTCACAAATCGGGTTACCCGAGACTACGCTGTCAGTTCTTAGAAGTTACATTGGTCCCGTGCGAGGTGTTCGTGCCTCCTACGGGTCGTTTGGGGGCTGGTTTGGCTTTTCACCCTTTAACAGCATTTTTTAAGCTTAAGTGTTGATTTTTGCAAATTATCATCATACTGTCAAACCGGGAGACCCAGGACTACGCGGTCAGTTCCTACAAGTTACATTGGTCCCGTACGAGGTGTTCGTGCCTCGTACGGGGTCGATTGGGTGCCGATTTGGGTTTTCACCCTTTAATGGCATGTTTTTAAGCTTAAGAGTTAATTTTTGGAAATTATCATCGTACTCTCAAACCGGGAGACCCGGGACTATGCGGTCAGTTCCTACAAGTTACATTGGTCCCGTGCGAGGTGCTCGTGCCTCCTACGGGGTCGTTTGTGGGCTGGTTTGGGTTTTCACCCTTTAACGGCCTATTTTTAATTCTAAGTGTGATTTTTGTAAATTATCGTCATATTCTCAAACCGAGAGACCCGGGACTACGCGGTCAGTTCCTACAAGTTACATTGGTCCCGTGCGAGGTGTTCGTGCCTCCTATGTGGTCGTTTGGGGGTTGGTTTGGGTTTTCACCCTTTGACGGCTTATTTTTAACTAGGTGGGATTTTTTCAAATTATCATCTTATTCACAAACCGGGTGACCCAAGACTACGCTGTCAGTTCTTAGAAGTTACATTGGTCCCGTGAGAGGTGTTCGTGCCTCCTACGGGTCGTTTGGGGGCTGGTTTGGGTTTTCACCCTTTAACGGCATTTTTTAAGCTTAAGTGTTGATTTTTGTAAATTATCATCATACTGTCAAACGGGGAGACCCAAGACTACGCGGTCAGTTCCTACAAGTTACATTGGTCCCGTGCGAGGTGTTCGTACCTCCTACGGGGTCGATTGGGGGGCCGGTTTGGGTTTTTAAACCTTTAACGGCATGTTTTTAACTCTAAGTGTGATTTTTGCAAATTATCGTCGTACTCTCAAATCGGGAGACCCGGGACTACGCGATCAGTTCCAACAAGTTGCATTGGTCCCATGCGAGGTGTTCGTTCCCCCTACGGGGTCGTTTGATACGTGGTTTGGGTTTTCACCCTTAAACGACTTGTTTTTAAGTTTAAGTGTTGATTTTTAAAAATTATCGTCATATTTTCAAACCGGGAGACCCGAGACTACGCGGTCAGTTCCAACAAGTTACATTGGTCCCGTGCGAGGTGTTCGTGCCCCCTACAAGGTTGTTTGGGGGGTGGTTTGGGTTTTCACCCTTTAACGGCATATTATTATGTTTAAGTCCTGATTTTTGCAAATTATCGTCATATTCTCAAATCGGGAGACCCGAGAAATACGCGGTCAGTTCCTACAAGTTAGATTGGTCCCGTGCGAGGTGTTCATACCCCTTACGGGGTTGTTTGGGACGTGGTTTGGGTTTTCACCCTTTAACGGCTTGTTTTTAATTTTAAGTCCTGATTTTTGCAAATTATCGTCACATTCTCAAACCGGGAGACCCGAGAATATGCAGTCAGTTCCTACAAGTTACATTGGTCCCGTGCGAGGTGTACGTGCCTCCTACGGGGTCGTTTGGGGGGTGGTTTGGGTTTTCACTCTTTAACGGCCTGTTTTTAAGTTTAAGTGTTGATTTTTACAAATTATCGTCCTATTCACAAACCGGGAGACCCGGGACTACGCTGTGAGTTCCTATAAGTTACATTGGTCCCGTGCGAGGTGTTCGTGCCTCCTACGGGGTCGATTGGGGGCCGGTTTGGGTTTTCACCCTCTAACGGCCTGTTTTTAATTCTAAGTGTGATTTTTACAAATTATCATCATATTCTCAAACCGGGAGACCCGGGACTACGCGGTCAGTTCCTACAAGTTACATTGGTCCCGTGCGAGGTGTTCGTGCCTCCTACGGGGTCGTTTGGGGGTTCGTTTGGGCTTTCACCCTTTGACAGCTTCTTTTTAATTAAGTGTGATTTTGGCAAATTATCGTCATACTCTCAAACCGGGAGACCCGGGACTAAGCGGTCAGTTCCTATAAGTTACATTGGTCCCGTGCGAGGTGTTCGTGCCTCCTACGGGGTCGTTTGGGGGCTAGTTTGGGTTTTCACCCTTTAACGGCATATTTTTAAGTCTAAGTGTTGATTTTTGCAAATTTTCATCCTATTCAAAAACAGGGAGACCCGGGACTACACTGTCAGTTCCTACAAGTTACATTGGTCCCATGCGTGGTGTCCGTGCCTCCTACGGGATCAATTGGGGGCCGGTTTGGGTTTTCACCCTTTAATGGCCTGTTTTTAATTCTAAGTGTGATTTTTGCAAATTATCGTCATACACTCAAACCGGGAGACCCGGGACTACGCGGTAAATTCCTACAAGTTACATTAGTCCCGTGCGAGGTGTTCGTGCCTCCTACGATGTCGTTTGGGAGTTGATTTGGGTTTTCGCCCTTTGAGGGCTTATTTTTAACTAAGTGTTATTTTTGCAAATTATCATCCTATTCACAAACCGGGAGTCCCGGGACTACGCTGTCAGTTCCTACAAGTTACATTGCTCCCGGGCGAGGTGTTCGTGCCTCCTACGGGATCGATTGGGGGCCGGTTTGGGTTTTCATCCTTTAACGACCTGTTTTTAATTCTAAGTGAGATTTTTGCAAATTATCGTCATACTCACAAATCGGGAGATCCGGGACTACGCGGTCAGTTCCTACAAGTTACATTGGTCCCGTGCGAGGTGGTCGTGCCTCCTACGGGGTCGTTTGGGGGTTGGTTTGGGTTTTCACCCTTTGACGGCTTGTTTTTAACTAAGTGTGATTTTTACAAATTATCGTCATACTCTTAAACTGGGAGACCCGGGACTTCGCGGTCAGTTCCTACAAGTTACATTGGTCTCGTACGAGGTGTTCGTGCCTCCAACGGGGTCGATTGGGGGCCGGTTTTGGTTTTCACCCTTTAACGGCCTGTTTTTAATTCTAAGTGTCATTTTTGCAAATTATCGTCATACTCTCAAACCGGGAGACTCGGGACTACGCGATCAGCTCCTATAAGTTACAATGGTCCCGTGCGAGGTGTTCGTGCCTCCTAGGGGGTCGTTTGGGGGCCGGTTTGGGTTTTCACCCTTTAACGACATGTTTTTAACTCTAAGTGTGATTTTTGTAAATTATCATCATACTCTCAAACAGGGAGACCCGGGACTACGCGGTCAGTTCCAAGAAGTAACATTGGTTCCATGCGAGGTGTTCGTGCCCCCTACGGGATCGTTTGGTGGGTGGTTTGGGTTTTCACCCTTTAACAGCTTGTTTTTAAGTTTAAGTGTTGATTTTTATAAATTATCATCGTATTGTCAAACCGGGAGACCCGAGACTACGCGGTCAGTTCCAACAAGTTACATTGGTCCCGTGCGACGTGTTCGTGCCCCCTACGGGGTCGTTTGGGGGTGGTTTGGGTTTTTACCCTTTAACGGCTTGTTTTTAAGTTTAAGTCCTGATTTTTGCAAATTATCGTCATATTCTCAAATCGAGAGACCCGGGAATACGCGGTCAGTTCCTACATTGGTCCCGTGCGAGGTGTACGTGCCTCCTACGGGGTCGTTTGCGGGGTGGTTTGGGTTTTCACCCTTTAACGGCTTGTTTTTTAGTTTAAGTGTTGATTTTAGCAAATTATCATCCTATTCACAAACCGAGAGACCCGGGACTACGCTGTCAGTTCCTACAAGTTACATTGGTTCCGTGCGAGGTGTTCGTGCCTCCTACGGGGTCAATTGGGTGCCGTTTGGGTTTTCACCCTTTAACGGCCTGTTTTTAATTCTAAGTGTGATTTTTGCAAATTATCATCCTATTAAAAAACCGAGAGACCCGGGTCTACGCTTCCAGTTCCTACAAGTTACATTGGTCCCGTGCGAGGTGTTCGTGCCTCGTATGGGGTCGATTAGGGGTCGGTTTGGGTTTTCACCCTTTAACGGCCTGTTTTTAATTCCATGTGTGATTTTTGCAAATTATCGTCATACTCTCAAACCAGGAGACTCGTGACTACGCGGTCAGTTCCTACAAGTTACATTGGTCCCGTGCGAGGTGTTCGTGCCTCCTACGGGGTCGTTTTGGCGGCTCGTTTTGGTTTTCACCCTTTAACGACATGTTTTTAAGCTTAAGTGTTGATTTTTACAAATTATCGTCATACTCTCAAATCGGGAGACTAGGGACTACGCAGTCAGTTCCTACAAGTTATATTGGTCCCGTGCGAGGTGTTCGTGCCTCCTACGGGGTCGATTGCGGGCCGGTTTGGGTTTTCACCATTTAACGACCTGTTTTTAACTCTAAGTGTGATTTTTCCAAATTATCGTCATACTCTCAAACCGAGAGACCCGGGACTACGCGGTCAGTTCCTACAAGTTACATTGGTCCCGTGCGAGGTGTTCGTGCCACCTACGGGGTCGTTTAGGGTCCGGTTTTGGTTTTTACCCTTTAACGACATGTTTTTAACTAAGTGTGATTTTTGCAAATTATCGTCATACTCTCAAACCGGGAGACCCGGGACTACGCGGTCAGTTTTCTACAAGTTACATTGGCCCCGTGCGAGGTGTTCGTGCCTCCTACGGGGTCGTTTGGGGGCTGGTTTGGGTTTTCACCCTTTAACGGCATGTTTTCAAGTTTAAGTGTTGATTTTAACAAATTATGATCCTATTCACAAACCGGGAGATCCGGGACTACGCTGTCAGTTCCTACAAGTTACATTGGTCCCGTACGAGGTGTTCGTGCCTCGTACGGGATCGATTGGGTGCCGGTTTGGGTTTTCACCCTTTAATGGCATGTTTTTAAGCTTAAGTGTTGATTTTTGGAAATTATCATCGTACTCTCAAACCGGGAGACCCGGGACTACGCGGTCAGTTCCTACAAGTTACATTGGTCCCGTGCGAGGTGTTCGTGGCTCCTACGGGTCGTTTGGGGCTGGTTTGGGTTTTCACCCTTTAACGGCATTTTTTAAGCTTAAGTGTTGATTTTTGCAAATTATCATCATACTGTCAAACCGGGAGACCCAGGACTACGCGGTCAGTTCCTACAAGTTACATTGGTCCCGTGCGAGGTGTTCGTACCTCCTACGGGGTCGATTGGGGGCCGGTTTGGGTTTTTAAACCTTAACGGCATGTTTTAAACTCTAAGTGTGATTTTTTGCAAATTATCGTCGTACTCTGAAATCGGGAGACCCGGGACTACGCGGTCAGTTCCAACAAGTTGCATTGGTCCCGTGCGAGGTGTTTGTTCCCCCTATGGGGTCGTTTTATACGTGGTTTGGGTTTTCACCCTTTAACGGCTTGTTTTTAAGTTTAAGTGTTGATTTTTACAAATTATCGTCATATTTTCAAACCGGGAGACCCGAGACTACGCGGTCAGTTCCAACAAGTTACATTGGTCCCGTGCGAGGTGTTCGTGCCCCCTACGGGGTCGTTTGGTGGGTGGTTTGGATTTTCACCCTTTAACGGCTTATTTTTATGTTTAAGTCCTGATTTTTGCAAATTATCGTCATATTCTCAAACCGGGAGACCCGAGAAATACGCGGTCAGTTCCTACAAGTTAGATTGGTCCCGTGCGAGGTGTTCATGCCCCCTACGGGGTCGTTTGGGAGGTGGTTTGGGTTTTCACCCTTTAACGGCTTGTTTTTAATTTTAAGTCCTGATTTTTGCAAATTATCGTCACATTCTCAAACCGGGAGACCCGGGAATATGCAGTCAGTTCCTACAAGTTACAATGGTCCCGTGCGAGGTGTACGTGCCTCCTACGGGGTCATTTGGGGGTTCACCCTTTAACGGCTTGTTTTTAAGTTGAAGTGTTGATTTTTACAAATTATCGTCCTATTCACAAACCGGGAGATCCAGGACTACGCTGTGAGTTCCTATAAGTTACATTGGTCCCGTGCGAGGTGTTCGTGCCTCCTACGGGGTCGATTGGGGGCCGGTTTGGGTTTTCACCCTTTAACGGCCTGTTTTTAATTCTAAGTGTGATTTTTACAAATTATCGTCATATTCTCAAACCGGCAGACCCGGGACTACGCGGTTAGTTCCTACAAGTTACATTGGTCCCGAGCGAGGTGTTTGTGCCTCCTACGGGGTCGTTTGGGGGTTGGTTTGGGTTTTCACCCTTTGACGGCTTGTTTTTATTTAAGTGTGATTTTGGAAAATTATCGTCATACTCTAAAACCGGGAGACCCAGGACTACGGGGTCAGTTCCTATAAGTTACATTGGTCCCGTGCGAGGTGTTCGTTCCTCCTACGGGGTCGTTTGGGGGCTGGTTTGGGTTTTCACCCTTTAACGGCATGTTTTTAGGTCTAAGTGTGATTTTTGCAAATTATCGTCATACTCTCAAACCGGGAGACCCGGGACTACGCGGTCAATTCCTACAAGTTACATTAGTCCCGTGCGAGGTGTTCGTGCCTCCTACGATGTCGTTTGGGAGTTGATTTAGGTTTTCACCCTTTGAGGGCTTATTTTTAACTAAGTGTTATTTTTACAAATTATCATCCTATTCACAAACCGGGAGTTACGGGACTACGCTGTCAGTTCCTACAAGTTACATTGGTCCCGTGCGAGGTGTTCGTGCCTCCTACGGGATCGATTGGGGGCCGGTTTGGGTTTTCACCCTTTAACGACCTGTTTTTAATTCTAAGTGTGATTTCTGCAAATTATCATCATACTCTCAAATCGGGAGACCCGGGACTACGCAGTCAGTTTCTATAAGTTACATTGGTCCCGTGCGAGGTGGTCGTGCCTCCTACGGGGTCGTTTGGGGGTTGGTTTGGGTTTTCACCCTTTGACGGCTTGTTTTTAACTAAGTGTGATTTTTGCAAATTATCATCATACTCTTAAACTGGGAGACCCGGGACTTCGCGGTCAGTTCCTACAAGTTACATTGGTCTCGTGCGAGGTGTTCGTGCCTCCTACGGGGTTGATTGGGGGCTGGTTTGGGTTTTCACCCTTTAACGGCCTGTTTTTAATTCTAAGTGTCATTTTTGCAAATTATCATCATACTCTCAAACCGGGAAACCCGGGACTACGCGGTCAGTTCCAACAAGTTACATTGGTCCCGTGCGAGGTGTTCGTGCCCCCTATGGGTTCGTTTGGTGGGTGGTTTGGGTTTTCACCCTTTAACGGCTTGTTTTTAAGTTAAAGTGTTGATTTTTACAAATTATCGTCATATTGTCAAATCGGGAGACCTGAGACTACGCGGTCAGTTCCAACAAGTTACATTGGTCTCGTTCGACGTGTTCGTGCCCCCTACGGGGTCGTTTGGGGGGTGGTTTGGGTTTTCACCCTTTAACGGCTTATTTTTAAGTTTAAGTCCTGATTTTTGCAAATTATCGTCATATTCTCAAATCGGGAGACCCGGGAATACGCGGTCAGTTCCTACAAGTTACATTGGTCCCGTGCGAGGTGTGCGTGCCTCCTACGGGGTCGTTTGGGGGGTGGTTTTGGTTTTCACCCTTTAACGGCTTATTTTTAAGTTTAAGTGTTGATTTTACCAAATTATCGTCCTATTCACAAACCGAGAGACCCGGGACTACGTTGTCAGTTCCTACAAGTTACATTGGCCTGTGCGAGGTGTTCGTGCCTCCTACGGGGTCAATTGGGTGCCGATTTGGGTTTTCACCCTTTAACGGCCTGTTTTTAATTCTAAGTGAGATTTTTGCAAATTATCGTCCTATTCAAAAACTGAGAGACCCGAGTGTACGCTGTCAGTTCCTACAAGTTACATTGGTCCCGTGCGAGGTGTTCGTGCCTCGTACGGGGTCGATTGGGGGCCGATTTGGGTTTTCACCCTTTAACTGCCTGTTTTTAATTCCAAGTGTGATTTTTGCAAATTATCATCATACTCTCAAACCAGGAGACTCGGGACTACGCGGTCAGTTCCTACAAGTTACATTGGTCCCGTGCGAGGTGTTCGTGCCTCCTACGGGGTCGTTTGGGGGCTCGTTTTGGTTTTCACCCTTTAACGACATGTTTTTAAGCTTAAGTGTTGATCTTTATAAATTATCATCATACTCTCAAATCGGGAGACTAGGGACTACGCGGTCAGTTCCTACAAGTTATATTGGTCCCGTGCGAGGTGGTCGTGCCTCCTACGGGGTCGATTGCGGGCCGGTTTGGGTTTTCACCCTTTAACGGCCTGTTTTTAACTCTTAAGTGTGATTTTTGCAAATTATCATCATACTCTCAAACCTAGAGACCCGGGACTACGCGGTCAGTTCCTACAAGTTACATTGGTCTCGTGCGAGGTGTTCGTGCCTCCTACGGGGTCGTTTAGGGTCCGGTTTTGGGTTTTACCCTTTAACGGCATATTTTCAACTAAGTGTGATTTTTTGCAAATTACCGTCATACTCTCAAACCGGGAGACCCGGGACTACGCGGTCAGTTCCTACAAGTTACATTGGCCCCGTGCGAGGTGTTCGTGCCTCCTACGGGGTCGTTTGGGGGCTGGTTTGGGTTTTCACCCTTTAACGGCATGTTTTCAAGTTTAAGTGTTGATTTTTACAAATTTACATCCTATTCACAAACCGGGAGATCCGGGACTACGCTGTCAGTTCCTATAAGTTACATTGGTCCCGTACGAGGTGTTCGTGCCTCGTACAGGGTCGATTGGGTGCCAGTTTGGGTTTTCACCCTTTAATGGCATGTTTTTAAGCTTAAGTGTTGATTTTTGGAAATTATCATCGTACTCTCAAACCGGGAGACCCGGGACTACGCGGTCAGTTCCTACAAGTTACATTGGTCCCGTGCGAGGTGCTCGTGCCTCCTACGGGGTCGTTTGGGGGCTGGTTTGGGTTTTCACCCTTTAACGGACTGTTTTTAATTCTAAGTGTGATTTTTGCAATCTATCGTCATACTCTCAAACTGGGAGACCCGGGACTACGCGGTCAGTTCCTACAAGTTACATTGGTCCCGTGCGAGGTGTTTGTGCCTCCTACGGGGTCGTTTGGGGGTTGGTTTGGGTTTTCACCCTTTGACGGCTTGTTTTTAACTAGGTGGGATTTTTTCAAATTATCGTCTTATTCACAAACCGGGTGACCCGAGACTACGCTGTCAGTTCTTAGAAGTTACATTGATCCCGTGTGAGGTGTTCGTGCCTCCAACGGGTCGTTTGGGGGCTGGTTTGGGTTTTCACCCTTTAACGGCATTTTTTAAGTTTAAGTGTTGATTTTTGCAAATTATCATCATACTGTCAAACCGGGAGACCCAGGACTACGCGGTCTGTACCTACAAGTTACATTGGTCCCGTGCGAGGTGTTCGTACCTCCTACGGGGTCGATTGGGGGCCGGTTTGGGTTTTTAAGCCTTAACGGCATGTTTTTAACTCTAAGTGTGATTTTTGCAAATTATCGTCGTACTCTCGAATCGGGAGACCCGGGACTTCGCGGTCAGTTCCAATAAGTTGCATTGGTCCCGTGCGAGCTGTTCGTTCCCCCTACGGGGTCGTTTGATACGTGGTTTGGGTTTTCACCATTTAACGGCTTGTTTTTAAGTTTAAGTGTTGATTTTTACAAATTATCGTCATATTTTCAAACCGGGAGACCCGAGACTACGCGGTCAGTTCCAACAAGTTACATTGGTCCGGTGCGAGGCGTTCGTGCCCCCTACGGGCTCGTTTGGGGGGTGGTTTGGGTTTTCACCCTTTAACGGCTTATTTTTATGTTTAAGTCCTGATTTTTGCAAATTATCGTCATATTCTCAAACAGGGAGACCCGAGAATACGCGGTCAAGTCCTACAAGTTAGATTGGTCCCGTGCGAGGTGTTCATGCCCCCTACGGGGTCGTTTGGGAGGTGGTTTGGGTTTTCACCCTTTAACTGCTTGTTTTTAATTTTAAGTCCTGATTTTTGCAAATTATCATCACATTCTCAAACCGGGAGACCCGAGAGTATGCAGTCAATTCCTACAAGTTACATTGGTCCCGTGCGAGGTGTACGTGCCTCCTACGGGGTCGTTTGGGGGGTGGTTTGGGTTTTCACCCTATAACGGCTTGTTTTTAAGTTTAAGTGTTGATTTTTACAAATTATCATCCTATTCACAAACCGGGAGACCCGGGACTACGCTGTGAGTTCCTATAAGTTACATTGGTCCCGTGCGAGGTGTTCGTGCCTCCTACGGGGTCGATTGGGGGTCGGTTTGGGTTTTCACCCTTTAACGGCCTGTTTTTAATTCTAAGTGTGATTTTTACAAATTATCGTCATATTCTCAAACCGGGAGACCCGGGACTACGCGGTCAGTTCCTACAAGTTACATTGGTCCCGTGCGAGGTGTTCGTGCCTCCTACGGGGTCGTTTGAGGGTTGGTTTGGGTTTTCACCCTTTGACGGCTTATTTTTAATTAAGTGTGATTTTGGCAAATTATCGTCATACTCTCAAACCGGGAGACCCGGGACTACGCTGTCAGTTCCTATAAGTTATATTGGTCCCGTACGAGGTGTTCGTGCCTCCTACGGGGCCGTTTGGGGCCTGGTTTGAGTTTTCACCCTTTAACGGCATGTTTTTAAGTCTAAGTGTTGATTTTTGCAAATTATCATCCTATTCACAAACCGGGAGACCCGGGACTACGCTGTCAGTTCCTACAAGTTACATTGGTCCCGTGCGAGGTGTTCGTGCCTCCTACGGGATCAATTGGGGGCCGGTTTGGGTTTTCACCCTTTAATGGCCTGTTTTTAATTCTAAGGGTGATTTTTGCAAATTATCATCATACACTCAAACCGGGAGACCCGGGACTACGCGGTCAATTCCTACAAGTTACATTAGTCCCGTGCGAGGTGTTCGTGCCTCCTACGATGTCGTTTGGGAGTTGATTTTGGTTTTCACCCTTTGAAGGCTTATTTTTAACTAAGTGTGATTTTAGCAAATTATCATCCTATTCACAAACCGGGAGTCCCGGGACTACGCTGTCAGTTCCTACAAGTTACATTGGTCTCGTGCGAGGTATTCGTGCCTCCTACGGGGTCGATTAGGGGCCAGTTTGGGTTTTAACCCTTTAACGACCTGTTTTTAATTCTAAGTGTGATTTTTGCAAATTATCATCATACTCTCAAATCGGGAGACCCGGGACTACGCGGTCAGTTCCTACAAGTTATATTGGTCCCGTGCGAGGTGGTCGTGCCTCCTACGGGGTCGTTTGGGGGTTGGTTTGGGTTTTCACCCTTTGACGGCTTATTTTTGACTAAGTGTGATTTTTGTAAATTATCGTCATTATCTTAAACTGGGAGACCCGGGACTTCGCCGTCAGTTCCTACAAGTTACATTGGTCTCATGCGAGGTGTTCGTGCCTCCTACGGGGTCGATTGGGGGCCGGTTTGGGTTTTCACCCTTTAACGGCCTGTTTTTAATTCTAAGTGTCATTTTTGCAAATTATCATCATTCTCTCAAACCGGGAGACCCGGGACTACGCGTTCAGCTCCTTTAAGTTACATTGGTCCCGTACGAGGTGTTCGTGCCTCCTACGGGGTCGTTTGGGGGTCGATTTGGGTTTTCACCCTTTAACGACATGTTTTTAACTCTAAGTGTGATTTTTGTAAATTATCGTCATACTCTCAAACCGGGAGACCCGGGACTACGCGGCCAGTTCCAACAAGTTACATTGGTCCCGTGCGAGGTGTTCGTGCCCCCTATGGGGTCGTTTGGTGGGTGGTTTGGGTTTTCACCCTTTAACGGCTTGTTTTTAAGTTTACGTGTTGATTTTTACAAATTGTCATATTGTCAAACCGGGAGACCCGAGACTACACGGTCAGTTCCAACAAGTTACATTGGTCCCGTGCGACGTGTTCGTGCCCCCTACGGGGTCGTTTGGGGGGTGGTTTGGGTTTTCACCCTTTAATGGCTTGTTTTTAAGTTTAAGTCCTGATTTTTGCAAATTATCGTCATATTCTCAAATCGGGAGACCCGGGAATACGCGGTCAGTTCCTACAAGTTACATTGGTCCCGTGCGAGGTGTACGTGCCTCCTACGGGGTCGTTTGGGGGGTGGTTTGGGTTTTCACCCTTTAACGGCTTGTTTTTAAGTTTAAGTGTTGATTTTAGCAAATTATCGTCCTATTCACAAACCGAGAGACCCAGGACTACGCTGTCAGTTCCAACAAGTTACAGATTTGGATTTTCACCTTTCACCGCCTTGTTTTCAACCCTAATCTGCATTACAATTATTAGCCTAATCTAGATATTTTCAAATTTGCATTACAATTGTTAGCATTTTCATTTGTCTAAAAAAGGAAGTGATTTTTTTATTTAACATGTATGTTCTCTAATCTTACTAGCTCTTTTAATTAGATAACAATAACCACAAGATGAATCAATCGAACATAAACATTAAGAAATTTACAAACCTGTAGAATCGGTGTGTCGATTTCAACAAAGCCTACAGACTCTAACGGCACGTCAACAACTTCAAATTCTTCCTCTTTCTAGCTCAGGTCGCAACATACATACATCCCCCTGTAAGTAAAGGGAAACAAATTATTCATATTGATAAGGCTACTTGTTACACAAATCATTCCATATGAAATTCTTAAACTCATGAGTAATAACCTGGCTTAAACTCAGGAAATTCTTATATCATTTTGATCATAGCTACATGTAATATACACAATCAATTTACATGTAGCGACTATATATATGGTACGAAGGTATTATACACATCTTATGTAATATACACATTCATTTTGATCATAGCCATTGATTGTGTAGCCAATCAATGGATAATTTGTAGTGATTAAGAATATGAAATTCACATAATGTAAGGCATGTTCAAGTATATGTGATTGAAAAATAAACTAAACATAAGGAGGTTCACTTGCAACGGGGAAAATGTAAGACCAAATATATATCAACAACATAAAAATTCAACTCAAACTTACATCATCAACGGCAATACCAAAATGGCCAAACCCAAATCCAATATCACACTTGTCAACTCCAACACGATACACAACATGCATCATACTTCACTTCCTCACCCAGGATAAAATACATGATTGAGGAGGAGGAGCATGCTAAAGAAATAAAAATATAACACAAGGACGACATGAATTTAAACATAAAATGCATTAAGGTGTTCAAATTTAGAAATATGTCTTGCAACTTAAAAGTTTCAAGAGCCATAAAGATAACAAAACTAAAACAACTTCACTCAAAACATTTAACCCTAAGGCTGCTATGTATCCTTAGTGCCCTAATGCGGGTGCGGGTGCGGGTGCGGGTGCGAATGCGAGTGCGCCAATGCGTCAATTTCCAAATTAGTAAGATTTGAGAGCGGCACCAGTGCGTTTATATAAAATACATATAATTATGTATTTTTAATATATAATTATAGCTGGTGCAGAGACACTAGACTATTGGAGTGAAAAAACATTTACGTATGTTCAACAGAGACACTAACAAACGCTACGTGTATAGCCAATACATCATCAACCTACACGTAGCCTACCATAATAGTAAAACAAAAACCATCCCCACCAAACAACAAAACTGCCCATAGGGAAAAAACACAGTGCGAGACTTACGCCTGAATTAGGAACGAACTCTCTAATTCTCGAATTGAGGGCGGGGGCGAAGACCTTACCCAGCGAATTGGGGCACTATGTCTGTATCACTACAAAATCATAAAGAAAAATAACTAAATAATTTCAAAATTGCTAACACAGCATATTCATGTCTATTTCCTCAATCGAAATCAAGATTACTATGACTTACCTTAGCCCTAATCTTGGACCAAACTCTTGGTTTCCTTCTCTCTCAGTAGTTCTGGTTGCCGAATTCTCTCCCAAAAGAAGAAAATCAGATGTTGCGATTGAGAGTCCCTCGCTTGGTATTTACATGGCTACGGTTTTGGAAAAACCTAATTCATTTATTAGATTTTAAGTTTTTATTTTATTTTTTTTAGGAGGTGTTATTTTATTTAAAGGTCCAAATTAAATACACACTCACACCCTACACACTCACACCCTACTATTCTACACCCATTTACATACCTAAGAAACATTCACCCTCACCATACTCACCTACACACTCACACACAAAACCCATCCCCATCATCTTCTTCCCACCATCTCTCACTCTCTCTCATAACCCCATAACCAACCAAACACACCCCTACCCGATCCCCATTCCAGCCCTCAACCCTTGACCAGCAGGAGACGGCCCGAACCGTCCGCAGCTAACCCCTCCGGACCCCCTTACCCATCTCCGGCCGGAATAGCCACAACCCCCCTTCGTCGCCCCCTCCGTCGGCGACCTGCCTTCCCCCTTCTCCGGCGCGCACCGGCCCTGTTTCAAACCCACGCCCTTCTGCCTCTGACCGGGCAGAGATACCTCCGACCATACCGCGCCCAGGATCCCACCTACCTTCTGTTCGTAACCCCCGATCGCCAGTACCCGCTACCCCATATCCGGGCCAAACCCGACCTACAAACCCAAAAAAAAAACCGCAGTATGAGAGACTTACCATAGCCGGACGGAGCGGCTTGATGTCGCAATAGACGGAGCGGTTGGATGCCACAGTAGACAGAGCGGCTGGAGGTGTAGACTCGTCGCAGTAGAGGGGAGAGAGTGTGTAGCCTTAGCCTTGTCGGACGGAGGGGCTGGAGACGGTAAGCGGGTGAGGGGAGGGAGAGGGTCGGGGGGAGCGGGAGATTGAAAGATGAGAGAGGAAAGAGGAGGGAAAGTAAACATAATAAATTTTTTAGGGGCTTTTATATTTTAATTAAGGGTACTCAATTTTGGCACACTTTAAAACAGTGCCAAATTTTGGCACTGTTTTAAAGTGTGCCAGATTGTCATTAAACCGTGCCAGAATCTGGCACGGTTTAAAACTGTGCCAGATTTTTAACAGCAGGGTGTGCCAAATTGCTGTTTTTGGTGTAGTGTATAGGCAACTAGATTTGGGCAACCTCAAGCCCACAAAGGTCACTCTCCAATTAGCGGATCGAACAGTTAAGATTCCACGAGGCATAGTCGAGGACGTGATCGTCCAACTTGACACTTTCTACTTCCCAGTAGACTTTGTCATTTGGGACACGGAGCCCTCCTTCAACTCAAGTAACCATGTTCCCATCATCCTTGGGTGTCCTTTCCTAGCTACGGCTAACGCAATCATTAATACTAGGAATGGGAGAATGCAACTCGCCTTTGGGAATATGACCTTGGAAACCAACATCTTCCACATAGCCCAAAATGCAGGGGAGGAAGATGATCTTCACGCGGTGAGCCTCATAGATGAGATAGTAAAGGAGTATTTTGAGGAGAATTACTGTGGCGACGCTTTAGAGTCCTGTTTAGCGGCGAGACACGAGGGTGAGGGGACGTACACCGACTTTGAGAGGGAAGTTTGGGAGTTGAGAGAACTACTCGATGAGAGTGCGTCGGACGAGGACGTGAGAGAGGTTAATTGGGTTTCTAGATTCGAGGAATTACCTCCGAGGGACACACACATGGTTCCCTCCAGTTAAAATTTTCCAACCCTCGAATTAAAGAAACTCCCCTCCCATATTAAATATGCATACCTAGGAGAGGATGAGACGTTTCCTGTTGTTATCTCCTCTAGCCTAAATGAAGGGCAGGAGGGTAAATTATTGAAAATTCTGAGGAAGCACCAAGGTGCTTTTGGTTGGTGCATAGCTAATTTGAAGAGGATAAGTCCTTTGATTTGCACTCATAAAATCCATCTCGAAGAGGATGTCAAGCCCTCTAGAGAAATGAAAAGAAGACTGAATCCCAACATGAAAGAAGTTGTGAGAACCGAAATAATCAAATTGTTGGATGTCGAGATCATCTACCCAATCTCGGATAGCAAATGGGTAAGCCCTATTCAAGTCATCCCGAAGAAGTCGGGTATAACTGTGATTGATAATGCCAAGGGAGAGCTAGTCCCCCAACGTACCACCACTGGGTGGCGCATTTGCATTAATTATCGAAAACTCAATGCGGAAACTAGGAAAGACCATTTCATCTTGCCATTTATTGATCAAATGCTTGAGAGAGTAGCGGGACACCCTTATTATTGCTTCCTTGATGGTTATTCCGAATATAACTAAATTGAGGTAGATGTACTTGACCAGGAGAAGACGACCTTCACTTGCCATTTTGGTACGTTTGCCTACAAACGTATGCCATTTAGCTTGTGTAATGCACCCGCGACCTTTCAAAGGTGCATGTTGAGCTTATTTAGCGACATGGTCGAGAGAGGACTCGAAGTGTTCATGGACGATTTCAGCATTTTTGGCACCTCTTTCGATCATTGTTTAGAAAAGCTGGAAAAGTACTTACCCGATGCGTGAAAAAGAACTTAGTGCTGAATTGGGAGAAGTGCCATTTCATGGTCACCGAGGGAATAGTTCTTGGCCACATTGTATCATCCAAAGGAATAGAAGTTTATAGGGCAAAGATAGATGTCATAGCTGATCCTCACCCACCAAAATCGCTAAAGGATGTGCGCTCATTCTTTCATCAAGGACTTCAGCACCATCGCTAGGCCCTTAAGCAACTTACTCATGAAGGACACCCCATTTGAGTGGACGGAAGCATGCCAAAGCTCTTTTGACAAATTGAAAAACATGCTTATGTCCGCTCCCATCATGCAAGTTTCGGATTGGTCCTTACCATTCTAACTTATGTGTGATGCAAGCGATTACGCGATCGGGGTTATTTTGGGCCAACAAAAAGATAAGTAAGCTCATGTCATCTACTACACTAGCCGGACCCTTACCGGACCTCAACTCAACTACTCTACCACGGAGAAGGAGTTGCTAGCGGTAGTCTTTGCCCTTGATAAATTCCGGTCATATCTCATTGGTTCTCTTATTACTGTCTTCACCGACCACGCGGCTTTGAAATACCTACTTGCAAAGAAAGATGCCAAGTCGCGCCTCATAAGGTGGATCCTACTCCTACAAGAGTTCAATCTCTCCATCAAAGATAAGAAACGAGTAGAAAATGTCGTTGCCGACCATTTATCTCGGCTTTCGTCCGACGTACCTAGTGATCCCATACCCATAGACGAATACTTTCTGGATGAGAAACTTTTTGCTACCTCTTCGTATCCCTGGTTTGGGGACATAGTGAACTATCTTGTCACGGGAGCCGTCCCTCCCGACTGGACACCGCAAGATAAGAAGCGGTTTCTTACTTGGTCGCGCATGTTCTTTTACGATGATCCATTCCTTTTTAAATACTGCGCAGACCAAATCATCTGACGATGTGTACCGGATGACGAGATCCCGAAAGTCATCCAGTTTTGTCATTCGGAAGCTTGTGGAGGCCACTTTTCAACGAAAAAGACGGCCGCTAAAATTCTGCAATGCGGCCTCTATTGGCCCACAATCTTTCGAGATATGAACGATGCTTGCAAATCATGCAATAGGTGCCAACGAATGGGAGCCATTACTCGACGAGACATGATGCCTCTTACCCCCATACTCATCATTGAGATATTCGACTGTTGGGGTATTGACTTCATGGGTCCCTTCCCCCCGTCCTTTGGTTTCCTATACATCCTTGTCGCGGTAGACTACGTTTCTAAATGGGTGGAAGCTATAGCTACAAAGACTAATGACAACAAGGTGGTGATAAAGTTCCTGCAGGAACACATATTTTCCCTCTTCGGTGCATCGAAAGCAATAATTAGAGATAATGGCACCCACTTTTGTAATAGGCCATTCGCGAAGCTCATGAGAAAGTATGGTGTTGTTCACAAGGTGGGAACGACTTATCACCCACAAACGAATGGGCAGGCCGAACAAGCGAATCGAGAAATCAAGAACATTATCGAAAAGACCGTCAATCCTACCAGGAAAGATTGGTCACTTAGATTGAACGATTCGCTATGGGCCTATCGTACCGCATTTAAAAATCAGCTCGGCACGTCCCCTTTCCTCTTTGTATATGGCAAACCTTTCCATCTTCCCGTTGAGCTCGAACACAAACCGTATTGGGCCATTAAGCAATTGAACTATGCCATGGACAAGGTCGGTGAAGCCCGCAAGCTTTAATTGAATGAGTTAGAAGAACTACGCAATGATGCGTATGAGAATGCTAAAATTTCAAAAGAGAGGATGAAACTCGCTCATGATAGCATCATTCGACGAAAGGAGTTTCTCCCCGGGCAAAAAGTTCTCCTCTATAACTCTCAGCTCCACCTCTTTCCGGGCAAGTTGCGATCACGATGGTCTGGCCCGTTCGTTGTGAAGAATGTTTTCCCCGATGGAGCTGTTGAATTGGATGATTTAAAAGGGGGAAATACATTCAAAGTGAATGGACAACGCCTAAAGCCATATCTAGAGGCGTGTGCAGAAGAAGTCGACACCGTCTGGTTGTCGGATCCCGTTTACGGGGTTGAATGAACTGTTGAAGTGAGGTCGTTGCACCCCCAACGCGTATGGGGTGAGAGTCGTGTGTTTGAGAGTCGTGTGTGTGAGAGTCGTGTGTGTTTTGAGAGTCGTTAGGACTAAGTTTCGTTCGGGAGAAGTATTCGTGTGTTTTGGGAATTTTGAGTCAAAAGGTGTTGACCAGTGAAATCGAGAGGGTTTTCAGTCCATTTGGATAGAGAGTATATCGGGAAAGTGAAATCTTTTGAAGAAGAGAGCTCGAAATGAAGTTAGGAGAATTCCAGCCCAAAAGCCCTGGGGCGGACCGGTTCCTTTTTAAGGCGGACCGGTCCGACCCCGCACCGGTTCCTTTTATTTTTAAAGGAACCGGTCCACCTGTCGAGGATTTGAAAAGTCAAAAGGCCGGACCGATCCGCCCCTACCTCGGACCGGTCCGCCTTATGCAGATCTGCCTTCTCCCCTTCCCAAGATTCACCCCCCTTTCCCCCCAATCCCATTCATTCCCTCCAATCCGTTTTTTCCTCTTCCCAACCCCAACCTTTCCCTCCCAAATCCATCCCCTTTTCCCTCCAAAACTAACACCTCCCATCCCCTTTCCACTATAAATACACCTCCAAACCCCCCCCCTTCTCCTCACACCTTCAACCCAAATACTCTCTTCTTCCTCTCTAATTTTTCAAGCAATAATTCCCTACTGTTTCCATGGCCCCCTGTGTTGCCCCCACCAAATATGACTCCACCGTGATCCATCCCTCCGGTCACGGCGAATTCTGCTCCCGCTAAGAAGAGCGATGGTGCACTCAATACTTCGATTTGGGCCGCAAACACTATATGGAGCGCGTTGTCCAATGGGAAGCCCTGCCCAACTCCGTCACCGCCATTTTCATGGCCCGGGGCTGGTGACGATTCCTCAACCAACCTCACGAAGCGGTTTGGGCAACCGAAGTCCGCTCATTCTATGGTACACTCGTCCAGACGGGCCAATTCGAGGCCGAAGCTTTCGTGGATGGGACTCCCATTCCCTTTTCCTTGGCCCGTCTCAGGGCCAAGTTGGCCGAGTTTGACGTCCCAGACTTCCAAGAATTTACATATCCCCAAAACGTCCCCCCTATCGACAAGGACATTATCATGGCCCGAATTGCACCGAATGTGCCTTGGGCGGGGAAAACCGTCGTCGTTGGACGCCTAAACGAGAAGGCGCGGCTCACATTTCAGATTGTGTGCGCCAACTTATTGCAAACGTCCAACGATTCCGCCATGCGTCCTCGGCAAGCTACTTTGACATATCATCTCTTCGACCCCCAAACGTCCATCCATTTGGGCCGCACTTTATACGCGGACATCATTAACGCGTCCTTGGATGAGAAGGGCATTCCCCACTTCCTTATGCCCGATTGATCACTTCCATCCTTAAGGATGCTGGCATAGCGGCGCCGAGTGACCATACGCGCCTCCCCAGTCCTTTCGGACAAGGGACGCGCACCAAAAGCGCCAAACAGCTAGCTGTCCTCCCGGCTAGGCGGGGTGATGATGTTGAAGAGGAAGCTGCCTCGAGCGAGAGCAAGAACGAAGTAGGGCCAGCCGGTGAGGATGTCGAGATGGGAGATCTCGGCGCGGACGAGGAGTCGGCGGACGAGGAGGACGACCCAGATTTCGAGTGGGAGGGCACGGACCTCTCCGCTCGTATGTCGGCGCTTGAGACCAACTTCAACACTTTTCAGACCAACTACGAGCGCGACATGGGTGTAGTCCTCCGCTTCCAAGCGGACATCTATCGCCGCCTCGGGGATCCGAATGAGCCACTACCTTCCTACTGCCATAACCCTTATGACCCCACCGCGCCCGGTTCCTCCCACCCCCCACCCCAGTGAAGCTCTATATGGTGCTGGCAGTTTTTTTTTTATTTTTCTTCCTGATTCACAGTTGTATGCTTTTTCCTGCACATGTAACACAGTCCTGTTGTAATAAAAACTGCATTTTCTCTATTTGTTTGTTTTATTAATCGCACTTATTATTTTGCCTTATTTAGATTTTAGTCCTTTTTGCTTGAGGACAATGCAAAAGTCTAAGTTAGGGGGGGTCACAAGTGCGTATCTCTAAAACTTCACAAATTTTCAAAATGCTCAGAAATTTTCAAAAAAAATCATAAAATTCTGAAAAAATCCAAAAATATTTTTGTTCAAAATAAATAAAAATTGGAATTCAAATTTTTCAAAAATATCATTAAAAGTCAAATTAAAGTCTCAAGTTGTAAACATTCAACATACACAAAGCCGAAATTGACCAAAGATGAAAATTGAGCGAAAATTGACGACTTAACGAATAAGTGTGGAGATTAACAAACCCGGTGAGATTCGAGCCTATCACGTTTTGCGAGTTTTTAAATCAATTCGAGTTAATTGTTAACTCAAAGTTCTTTTCAGCGCCTAAAAAGTTGTCAAGGATCTCAACCCCTTCATTTTGATCGGTTTTGAAAAATGTGTGCAATATTGCCTTGAAAAATGTGCAAATTAATCTCTAAACGTAAATTCATCTCGAAACGCATATGGTAACGCAATTAGCATTTTGGACAATGAAGTAGGCCATCGTTTGTTACCCAAAAATATTAGCCATAAAAAGATGTGAAAAAAAAAATTATCCCTTTGATAACCCAAATGATCCGAATAAAATTTATCCTTTTCGTTTGGTAACCCGAAAAACCCAAATAGCCCGAAATTGTGAAAAATGAGAAAATTCAGAATTTAAGTCCAAAAAATGCATGTAAAAGGGCAAGAAAAAAATAGATATGCTCAACAAAAATAGCAAGAAAAGAAAAGAAGTGAAAAAGAAAAAGAAAAAAAAAATGAGCAATAGCCCGGAAAAAGCACAAATGGACATCATTAAGGACTTTTCCAATTCCAACCTCCCTACAATTGTCATTTTACCCAATATACCTTAAAACCCGAAAAAGTCCTAACCGAGTCTAAATTGTGAAATTGGCTATCGCGTGGAGAGCTAATACACCAAAAGATAATAAGGGAGATTAAGTGCGCGAAAAAGAGGCAATGTTCCCATTTTTAAAACCGTAATCCGTTGATGAGATCCTTTCACCATGAAATTTTCGTCTTTCTACTTGTATGCGTGATTTTGCTTTCATTACATTTACTCTTTATATCGCGCATACCGAGAGAATAGCCACAATTCAAGAGATTCGTTTGTGAGAGCATTCCGTGAGAAATTGAAATCACAAAGAATTTTCGAATAAGTAACGTGATGATCAATCGGTGGAAATTTGCGATTAAATTTTTGGCTTCGCACACACGCACTATGATTTGAGACTTGTAAATATGACGTGATAATGACTATTTTCTGGGAAGGTTTGAGTATTTTGAATTTTCTTTGAGTCGAATTTTGTGGGTATATTCTCTGCAAACCCTCACGAGACAACACTCGACCTACTAGGGTAACCTAGGGGTTTAAAGGCTTGTTGCATACGCTAAATGCAATCGCTTACCCGCGAAAAATGTATTTTATCCCAATAAAATGATTTTCAAGAGTTGAGCCTTGCTAGGATTCTTTTACATTGCTCGGGACGTGCAAAGTTCTAAGTTAGGGGGGTTTGATTAGGCATAAATTCTTCCTAATTTATCCCTTGATTTAGTTACTTTTAGCACCTCGAACAACGTAATTGAGTTGACTGTATCTCATAATCTTGCTACTGACTGATCCTAATGAGTACACCGAGTTTCTGGTATTTTGTAGTGATTTTACATGTATTTGATGTCAAGAAATGAAAGAAGGAAACCGGAAGAATCAAGAAAGAAAGAAGGAAAAGTAAAAGGGGTAAAAGTGTCATTTTTACCCAGAATACGGATGAGGTACCTCAAGAGAAGTTGAAGACATCTCACTTACGAGTACATAGGAAGAAACGGCACCTCAATCGGAGTCCCGGAACAAAAGTTATGAGCAGTCAAAGTAGAGCTAAAAAGTCAAACAGGCAGACCGGTCCGCCTTTACCCCGGACCGGTCCGCTTTGCCAAACTCCAGAAGCCCCCGGGTCGCATGCAAACCGAAGAAGGCCAAAATAAAAAGAACCGGTCCGCCCCAAAAATAAAAGAACCGATCCGCCTTGGGGGCAGACCGGTTCGCTAAAAGCCCGGACCGATCCGGGCTTCGAGATTTACAAATCCTATCTCTTCCTAAAAAGACTCCTAGTGCAGCTGAACTCCGAAATTGTTGTAGGGTATAAAAGACCCGATTTATTATTGTTATTGGTACGGATAATTAGTAGGACTTTCCTCTCTTTTTCCAGAAACCCTAGTTTAGCTAACAACTACAGTTTTAATTCAAAGATTGAAGATTGTTCAGTGATTTTTGTGAGTATCAGTTTCATTCATTGTTTCATTTATTGTTTGATTAATTTTAGTGAGTAATTCTTAATTCTAATTCTTTTCTACATCTAATTACTATTTTAATTAGAGTAATCATGAACACCTGCACAATAATCATTATTTCCATCACTTTAATTATGATAGGCTAGATTTTCTAAGGCCGGGGTACATGAACCCAGCCTAATGTGTTAGTGTGTGTGTATAAAATTAATCCGCTGAATTTAGTGATTGATTAGGACCGTATTGCGTAGTTACACAACAGTTGTAGATCTTTATATCTCATTTGCCTTTGGGTACTCGTGATGATTTAAAGTGCAATTCGAGTGCTACTATCGCAATACTGATTTACTCATCCTCAGATTAGGTATGACGCGGGCTTGAACCTCGTATACATAATGCTTGGGAGTACTAAATTCCGGGTCAAATCAATCAGATAAATTTAAGATTAATATTATGACTGCACTACACTATGGTTGGGGGATTGTATTCCCGTCCTATTTTTATCATCATTTAAACAAAAAGTTTCAGATTATTTTTCATTCATAATTTAGGTAGATTAGTGTAGTTTCATTTCTTCATAATTTCGTAATCGCATTTAGCTGTAACCAATCTCAAAACCCAAATCATTTTTCCTTTTCTTTTTAGAGTCAAGGTTAGGATTCCTCCGTCTTTCCCCGTCGTCACAACTCTGTTGCCCTTCTTCCCTGAGGATCGATACCCGACTTACTGGGATTATTACTTGAGCGACATGCTTACTCTTGAGCCTAGAGTGAACGCACTTCTGAGACACATTTTCAGTCGCGTCAGTTCTAAAATTTTATAATAGCCATAGTTCTATTGTTGTGGATAAAATGACTGTGCCAATCTCTACCATAAATGGGATCTTATAATAGGTCTTTTAACCTTTCATTTACTCACTAGCCATAGCTAATGGTATCACCATATACTCCATCATTAATTATGCCAATAATTAATATTTCTGGAAGTTCCAAAAAAAATAGCAACATAATATGTGTTAAACACATATCCATTATTGATTCAGAATCAATTCTAGGTTCGTGATTTTATCAAAACACGTACCCTTTCTCAATAGCATAAGAATGCACTTTTTAATTATAAACCTTCATAGTACTCCCAAAAAAAAAATATTCCAAGTCAATTGTATTTAGTAGCTCAATTGAGACTACTTAAGATGTTCGCAGATTCATCTTTTCTTATCACTATATATAGTGTTCTTATACTTGGATCGTGTAGAGTACAAGATGGTTCATAATAAGCACATATCTAATAAATAGATATTCTTGTATTTCAATGTACTCGATCAATTAATTGATCCATATAGCCTTGTAATATTAACAAGTACTATTCTTGTTTCATTGAAACTCTTTATGCTAACACTTTGACTTAACATGAATTTGGTTTTCTAGGCAACAAAATATTATAATCAACTATTAGCTAATCATTCTTGCATAATAAATAAGAGTGCATTCATATTTCAACATGCCTAGTGATAAACATGATTCATATTATTCTCAACTCATTCTCATTTGATAATTTATCAAAATAACATGCCATTTATTGGTGCCTTCCATATTAATTTTCCAACTTCAAGTTGGTCCATGTAAGTTGCATTACATAGGTCACCATTCTATAAACAATATTATATATATTTAGTTTTTAACTCAACATCATATATAATATCAATGGCATTCAAATTAAATGAATCTTCTTCATTTTCATGAGAATAATTTAACATGCATCATGTATAACTAAGTTATATCGATGAATTTCGACTATTAAACAAATCTTATATTCATAAATGATAATTGTCTCAATATTCCTTCAAATGGTGTGTATACACCTCATTATCTTAAAGTAATAAGATAAGTCAATTATAAACTAATTTCTAGTTTATTCCAAGGAATTCAATCAATCATTTATGACATGACTTCTCTAAGGATTTTTCGAATCATTTTCAATAACATAAGCAAGCTTTTATTTTTAACCCACAACTCAAAAATAAGAGTTCTTTAATTATAGTTGAGAGGTACTCAATTGAGTGCCCCCACTATTCTCTAGGTATAGCATTGAGAAGCAACATATAATGTGCCCCCACTATATCTTCAATTCATAAAATAAAATCTTAACTTGTGAGTTTCAACATTAAATAAGAATTAATCTTATTTCTTAAATAAATACATGCTTAATGTCATCATGTATAGCCGAATCAAAAAATACATGTTCATTTATTTTAGTCATAAATTCAGATTTTCAAAGGTCTGAAAGTCACATATAGATTATACAATCTATTTCATAAAAAATTATAATATATAATTTTTCCTAATGTATACAATAATACTTTGTATTAGAGTTTAAACCTCTATTCCAAATCAAAGCATACGGTCAAAATAATTTTATCCAACTAAACTATTTCTACACGCGTATGAAGCACACCAAATTGATTCCAACATAGCATATTACAATTTTATTCTATACATTTTCCAACACATATAAATGAATAAATACATGTAACACCCCGTATTTTTGTGCATTTAATATTTAATTAATTCGGGATTTTAAATTACTGGTGTGTTGTAATTTTAATTGAATTAATTATGACAATATATGTATTTAAATATTAATCGGGAAGTGAATGGTTAATGTTTATGAAAATTTATTTACTAAGTGAATAGTAATAATTTAATTACGTCATTTCGGGTATTAATGACGGAGTATGCACTTATCTCAACCGGGAGTCGGTATAGACTAAATTGGGTGTGAAATAAAGATTTTTATAAATTAATTCGGATGTCAATTCTGAGGGCGCGGTTGAGTCCGGATGGGTCGAGATAGTCAGAAAAGAGTACCCGGGGGTAGAAATTGGGTCTCGGGGTATTTTTGGGCATGGTCGGGCCCACACGGGGTGAGTTGGGCCACTTTAATTAAGCCCATTAGACTAAAAACGGGATTAAGGGGTTTTAACCTAATTGGGAGATTAAGGGATGGCAGCCAACATAACTCTAAACCTAGGGTTTGAGAGGAGATTTGGGGGAAAGCACATCAAGAACAAATTGGAGGTTATTGGAGCCAAATTAAGGGACGTCAACAACGGATCAGACACTACGAACACTTACAGGCAAGTGGTTAACTGTTTTTACTCCTAAATTGTGATATCCAATTCATATTTTAGTGATGTGTAACTAAAATTCGTTTTGGGGATAAATGGGTACAAAATGGGGTTTTGTTAATGGAATCTTTATGAGTTCTTGGATGAAGAACATGAATCTTGAATGACTTAGGGTTTATTTGATGAACACAAGAGGTTAATCTGCCAGAATTTTTTATACAACTTTAAACGTATGCCATTTGAGTTGTACTTCGAATTAGAGTGTGAACCATACATGCCTGGAAAGGTATTTCTCTTAGCTATCCAATGAACTTGTAATCAGGTCAATCGGAGTTCTGTATAGGGAGTAATCGACCTTTTACTAGAGGGTGTTTGATCTGTCAACATAGTAATCTGCCAGACTTTTAATGTGACTTTAAACATGTGCGATTTGAATTTTACTTCGAATTAGAGTATGAGCCATACATTACTGGAAAGGTATTTCTCTTAGCTATCCAATGAACTTGGAATCAGGTCAATCGGAGTTATGTAGAGGAAGAAATCGAATTTTTACTAGAGAGTGTTTAATCTGTCAGAAAATTTGAGATTTTTCTTTTTAAGCCTCAAATGTCTAAAATTTTATCGGGGAAGTGTTTGGGACCTTGATGAAATATATTGATGGAATAATGATATGGAAGTAGGTCTATGATTGAGTGTTGGACTTTAATTTTGTGAGAGAGTTAAAGTGGATATTCATAGGCGTGATTGTGACGTACTCTAATTCGAGATGATAAGAATATAATTACGAAAAAGCATGAGCGAGATTAAATTCGTTAGGTCAGTGGGTTAACAAGGGTAAATACTGAATTGATATAACAAGAGGTAACTAGGACCCTTAGAGTTGTGTGAATACTTGAATTAATACGAAAGTGAGATAAATTCGTAAAGCAAACAAGTACGGTGAATATTAGAGAGAAATATATTACGTACAAGTATGAAGAATTGGGTTGTGTAAATACCTACTGTTTTATAAGATTTCTTGGGTTGTGAATGCCTATTGTGTGTTTCCTTGTGATAGGAACAAAGACTCGGGAAATATTAAGTTACGGGCTAAGTAAGTGAGTCCGGGGATAATGGTTGGGTGACACCAAGTTATTAAATTAATGGATGTGATAATTAATGAAGGTAGAGTCGGAGGGTAGACTCGGAAAAGTATTAAATTAATTGATGTTGTAATTAATTAGTTTAGGGTCGGGTTGTAGACCCGGAGTTTGGTATAAATTAATTAATTGGGAGTCGGACCACAGACTCAATTTGGTATAAATTAATTATTGTGTAAATTAATTATATTAGAGTCGGACCACAGACTCGAATTTGTGTTGATTAATTAACGTGTAAATTAATTAAATAAGAGTCGGATTGTAGACTCGGGTGGGTATTAAATTAATGGGTGTGTTAATTAATTTAATTAGAGTCGGATTGTAGACTCGGGGAGGTATTAAATTAATGGGTGTGTTAATTAATTTAATTAGAGTCGAACCACAGACTCGGGGAAAGTATTATATTAATTGAGGCATGAATTAATTATATTAGAGTCAGACATAGACTCGGGAGGATCATAAATTATTAAGTGAGAAAATTAATTACGTTGAGTCGGGGCACAGACTCAGGAAATTACAAGCAGTGTACGGGATTTTGAGTGCACGGTAAAGCCGGGGTTTATATTATATATATACGGTGTAATGATAGTATATATATATGTGTATATATTCTGTGTGATGTTAAATATCAGTGACTAGATATTTATTCAATTTATATACTCTAATGCTATCAAGGGAGGTTGCGCGATGTGGGTGAATCCCCTAGCTTGAGGAGTAGGGCGAGTATATCCCCAGGTCATAGCGTCCGGTATATATGGGTGAGGGATGTATCTCACTTTCAGGGAAGGAATATGACCGCCTCCACTACGTTTATATTTTGGGCCAAGTTGGTGAGCGATTCCAACTTGGATAACTAGGTTTTGTGAGCACACCTAGTGAGATAGCATTTTAGAGGGAATCATCCGGCGAGGGTATACTCGAAGGGATGTATATACGTATGTTATATGTGTGGATTTTGTGGCAAAGGTACGTATATAAATGTAATAAATATTATATACGAGTGATAATACAGTGTGTGATGTATTTACTTTATATAACTCGGGTTACAGTTATATGATGTTAATTAATGAGAAATTAATTAAGTTAATCATTTATGGGGATAATACAGTGTGTGATGTATTTACTTTATATAACTTGTGAGACGGTTATATGCTACTATTTAAGAGGAATTAATTAAGTTAATTGTGAAATAACTTATAATTCAAGGATCATTATACTCGGGTTAGAGTAGTATGGCAAGGGAAGGTTATACCAGGACTAGTTGGACGGGGTAGTGCAACTAGGTGGGGTTAAGGAAATCGGTAGGTGTGCACAATAGTGGAGGGGTAAGAATGTCCACAAGGGAGTGCGACACTAACTTAAATATGAAGCGCATTCATGCATTTTAAATTACTGCAGTTAATTCACTTGCTAAATATTTTCAAAATGTTTTGGGTTCTAACCCTTGCTATAAAAATATTTTCAAAACCTTTTAGGTGTCCAGCCACAGGGACGTCAGGATTGATGTTCTATTCCAGGGACACGGAGCTGCGGCATATGTGGATGCTAGCAGGAGTTTGGATTAGATGCATCATTCGTTCATTCCTAGAGTAGGAATCTTGTATCAGTCTCAGTTTTATTTAGGGCTTGTAGCCCAGACTTCTCGGTACAGTTTTCAGGTGTTGTATATTGTATTTGGATTATTTCTTTGGTGACCGGTGATTTATTCGGCATGTTGTGTAATTATTATTCAATTTACTTTCATTCAGTTGTGTGAATGGTTTATATTTTAATTCCGCATGTACTGTTTTGGTTTAATCAAAAAGTTAAAATTGGCACCAGTTTTTGGAATACTAGGTGGTTAGTAAGTTTTAAAAAGTTTTCGACAGTGATACTAAGGATGATCCAACTGGGATTCCTGTTTTAATTTGGTATAGGACTGATCACCCGGTATTTTATTAGGCGGGGTGTCACAATACAAAGAATTATTCATATAAATTCTAGCGGTTGCACTCCAAACTCAAATATTGTATAAGTCATTATACAATTTCTATGAAATTCATCTTCCATAAATTTGAGTCCAAATTTTTCTAAGTACTTCATAAATCCTTGAATAAGAAATTTATAAAGGCTTCAAAATATTTTGAATCCGTTGGGTACACGACATGATACATTTTTTCTAAGAAAATGTTATCCAAAATATTTGTTCAAAACGAAAAAACTTCAAGTTTGAAGTTTCACCACGACCAAACCTCTTATTGAAAATTTATGAAATTTTTCAGAATTCATCCTTTATGAGTCTAGTCTTATCCAAAAATGGAATCACTCAAAAATATTAAGTACAAGTGAAGATAAACTTGTTTTACTACAAGTTGTCCAAAAAAATTCAGCATTGCGCATCTCATTTGTAAAAATCATAATAAAAGATATACAACTCTTTTTTTCAGAAATTCCAAAATCCAAAATTTATAATCTCAACATACTACATGCATGCCAAAATTCACGAAATTTCAGTCTATATATCATCAAAAAACTGAGATGATATTCCAACAAAATTCATAACAAAAATTTCAGATTTTTTTTTTCATCATCGATCTTTTTAATGTGGTTGAAAAATATCAACTACACTTTCACATAAACACTTCAAATATATTTAAAAAAATTCTTTTGTAGTAAACATAGCGCAAGGCGCAAATGTTTATAACTTACCCTTCAAATCCATATAACAAATGTTCATTTGTTTTCATATAATAAATTTTCATTTGTTGCCAATTATCAAAATTTTAATTTGATTCCATATAACAAATTTTCATTTGTTTCCAAATATCAAATTTTTAATTTGATTCCATATAACAAATTTTCATTTGTTTTCTTAACCACAAGTGGCTCAAAATGAATTGTCCAAAAATAGTATACAATTCAATTTCCAACAATAACATCTTATGTGAAATAATATTTCACATTCATAACTAAAAAATAGAATTGACCTATTTAAAAGTTTTTCATGAAGGGGTTCATTTTTGTTCAAACTCTAATTTCTCACGAAATTATTGATCGATTCCGAATTGACCAAAAATACTGAAATTTATTTATCTACTTCACAAAATATAATATTTAGGAAGTTCGGGGGCTAACGGTCATTTCTAGAGATAAAAGGTCAAAATTATAATTTCTACACATAGAAACTTGGTTGGCCTTTTTTTCATTTCGACATCATAAAAATAATCATATATGTCCATAAGATTTATTTTTCGGTCTCCATGGTAGACATAAAACGTCTTAAAATTGTTGATGCACTTTATATATTGTGATTAAAAAATCACATCAAAGAGTTTTATGGAGAAATCGAAAAATAAAATTATAAATTAATTTTAAGTCTACGGCTCAAAATTAAATTATTACCTCATATGATTATCGCAAATATGAACCTCATGCGTGATTTCCAAATAAATACTGCACAATAAAATTAAACAATATTACCTCAATTGTTTATAAATTCTTCGTAGACGATTCTTTGGTTGAGTCGCGGACTAGGTAGCTCTCTTTAAGACGTTTCACGGCTCTACCCTCTTTGTGCAGGTAGTATTCAGTCACGCCGTCCCTAGGATAAAACAAGCGCAGAATCACCTCTATATCATATAACCATGCACCGTAGTTATATGTTTTCTAACACCCATTCCAAATTAATTGCTCAATATTCGAAAAAATATTTTGGGGTATAAATATTTTTGGAGAAATAAATATTTTCATGAAGAAAATATTTTCAGTCTAATAGGGAGAGAGGAAGAGATTTTTATAGGTTTTGTTATTAACCCAAAACCTCCGAAAAAACAAACTCTGCTGGTTTTTTTTTCGTTCTCAAAACCATTCTCTCTCTTCTCACTAGCTCTTTTCCTTACTTCTGCTTCCATTCAAAACCAAAGCCTTAGCTTTGTAAATATAGTCATTCAACCACAAAGAAAGCAAGTAAGAAATCATTTGTTTTCATTATAGAAAAACTAGTGGGGATTGTGGGTACAAAAGTAGGTATATTGGATAAACAAGAGGGTGCCTTTGTTTTCTTTTTGGCCGAAAGAAGGTAGTAGTGGGGATGGTGGGTTATCATTTCCCTCATTTTGAAAAGAGGGTATCTCCTTTTTTTTTCTTCTTAGCAAAAAGTTCTCACTTGTATTTTTAAAATACAATTTTTGACAACAGTAAACATACTTAACCGTTTACTAAACAAACTCGTATCCAAGAAACAGAATTCATAATGGGTTGTCCCAGAATCCTTTGATACGCTCAAGGCCTAAAGTCAGTCCATCTCTACACCTCTTGAACACGTTCATTGACGGAGGATGAGTGTCAATAAATGTATCCTTCCTAAGAGGTCTCCATTTCTCAATATAGAGTTCTCCCCCGTGAGCCCAAACCATCACATTAGAACAAACTCTCGCCCTCAAGTCATACACACAGAATGACACCCAAATTATCTACAGCACAAGAGGAACCTAGATTTCCACACACAAATGCACTCGAGGCACACACAGTAAGTATCACTCGGATGTTCACCCACACAAGAATCACCCATATACACGCACTTACACACACCCTCAAAGCACTCGAGGTGCACTCAGGTACCCACCCAATATGGCACACCGCCTTGGTCTCTCACGACCATTGAATTCATAGGATTGAGGAACATGTCTTGTCTAGGTGAGTATAAACACTTAGGGTCCGTTTGATAGCACAAAAATTCCAAGGCAAATTCCCAAAAGTTGGAAAATTCTGGTATTTTCCAGCTTTTATGCTGTTTGATAGCCTTAATTTGCCTTGGAATTTGTTTTCTATGTACAACACCCCTTAAGCACAATTTGCCACCCTAGGGTGGAATTCAATTCTTTGAGGGGGGTCAAGTTTTTGTTTGCCACCTTTGGGTGGCAAATCACTTAAAACCAATTTTTTTTTATAACTCTATATATTTCATAAATATATAAATATATATTGTTAATAAATATATATATTTCGTATATTTTAATATATATTCGTATATTTTATATATTTTAGCACATATATGTATATTGCGTATATTTCGTATATTTATCTATATTTCATATATTTATATATTTCGTACATTAATATAATTTATATATTTTAATATATATTTATATTTTGTATATTTCATATATTTAATATATTCCTTATATTTAATATATATCATTTACAAAATATATATGTATATTATATTCTGTATATATACATATATATAATATACATTACTCTGCATATGTATATTATATATATGTACATTACATATATATAATATACATTATTCTGTATATATATAATATACATATGCAGAATAATGTATATTATATATATGTATATATTCATAAATACGTAATATATATGTATATATATATTCATATATATATATATATATATATATATAGAGAGAGAGAGAGAGAGAGAGAGAGAGAGAGGCAGGCTCCTGTGCACACTAAGTTTGCACATTAAGTTTGCACATTACCTTTTAAAAGTAGTAAAAAAAATATTTTTGAGTTGATTTTTTTTGTGTGATATTTAAACATTTGAAGGAACCCATATAAAAAAAATCAGCTCAAAAAAACTTTTTTTGTTATTTTTAAAAAATCGGTCAAACTTTCGCAGTTTTTAAGCCCTTTAAAAACTGCGGAAGTTTGACCGATTTTTTAAAAATAGCAAAAAAAGTTTTTTTGAGCTGATTTTTTTTATATGGGTTCCTTGAAATGTTTAAATATCACATAAAAAAATTGGTGTGCGCCAGCACTAAGTTTGCCTACTTTTAAAAGGTAATGTGCAAACTTAGTGTGCAAACTTAGTGTGCACAGGAGCCTGCCTCTGTATATATATATATATATATATATATATATATATAATTTACATATATACAGAATATATTATTCTGTATATATGTAAATATATATTCTATATATATGTATATATTCTGTAAATAATATATATTTAGTATATTCAATATATAATATAATATATATTCATATATTCAGTAAATACTATATTGTATTTTCATAGATTTTGTACATTTAATAGATTTTGTACATTTAATAATATAAAAATTATATTATTAAATATAATAGATTTTTATATTATTAAATGTACAAAATCTATTCCGTAAATACTATATTATATTTTCATAGATTTTGTACATTTAATAGGTTTTGTACATTTAATAATATAAAAATCTATTATATTTAATAATATAATTGTACATTTAATAATATAAAATATAAAATCTATTTATATTAATAATATAATTGTACATTTAATATAATAGACTTTTATATTATTTTATATAAAAATCTATTATATTTAATAATATAATTTTTATATAAAATATGAATGTACAATTATTATAATTTTTATAATAGACTTTTATAGTTTTATTATTAACTTTTATGGTCGTGCGGGCTTTTGTAAGTTTATTGTTATATTTTGTGGCCGTAAGGGCTTTATGTTACACATGTTTTATATTAGCGGGTTTTAGAATGTCGAGAAAATAGAGAAAACTCTGCCCAATTTTTTTTTTGTTTGTGAACTACTAAAGACTTGTAATATTTTGAAGTTTATATGTACATTAGTTTATCAACAACGTGCAAGATTTGCAATTTGTGAATTTTCTTGTTTTTAAATAATTTTTTTCTTTTATCCAAAAATTTGGCACAGTTCAAAACCGTGCCGAAAGTGTATCAAATTTTGGCACGATTTTGAACTGTGCCAAAAGTTTATCAAAATGTGTTCAATCTGGCACAGTTCAAAACTGTGCCAATAGTGTGCCAAAAATATCAAATTCTGGCACAGTTTAAAAGTGTGCCAGAAGTGTTCATGTTTGGTCAAATTTTGCACACTTTTGAGCCGTGCTAGAAAAAATGGCCATTTTGGAATACCTGATTCTGGCACAGTTTAAAACCGTGCCAGATTCCTATTTTTGGTGTAATGTAAGCTTTTTACCAGTGTGTTGGGCTAGATCAGTTTAACCATTGATGGCGGCTACCAATCCAACTGGTGGAAGATCCTCATCTTCTTTTTTAACTATGTTGATCATCGTCAAAACTTTTGGTTTTGTTGTAATAATATGCTCCTTAAAGGTCCCTACCTAGACGAACTCCTGCAGATGTTTCTTGAATGTTTTTTAATTTTCTGTGAGGTGTCCATATTCCTGCTGATAAGTTCACCCGAGATTGGTGTCCCTACCATCTGGATCGATGCTCATTTCGAGAAGCCTCTTAAAGAACGTCCTGTCTTTGATCTGTAGAATAATCTTGTTGATGGATTCTTTAAAGACTAAATCCAGTTCCTTGTAGATGTTTTCACTAGGATGAGATATGGGAGGAGTCTTTGAGGTTTTATTCTCGGGTCCCCTTTTGTATGAAGAGGGCGGATTTACCTTCTTAGAGGCCACTTGGATTCTTCTTTTGATCGTCTGAAGTAGGCATGTCAACGTGTCGGAGCCGGGTTGGGTTTAGGGGGATCCAAATCCGTGTAATCGGGTCTTCATCAGGTTCGGGTCCGGATCTTCATCGGGTCTACAATATTGGATCCAGACCCGAATTTGTTTGGGTCTCGAGTTCGGGTCCGGATCTGGTCAAATATATACATTTATTTTATATTATCCCCCTTCTTTATTTTTTAATCTTAAATTAAAATATTTTGTAATGTATTATAGAATATTATTAGTATAAATAAAACATATATTATTTATATTTATTATATACATAAATATATATATTTTATATATATTACTTACATGTTATATTGATAAGATATATTTATAGATATATATAAATTTAAAGTATAAGTATATATATTTAAAAAATAATAATGTAAAATTCGTGTCGGGTTTTCGGGTTCGGGTCTTGTATAAGATCCAGACCCTACCCGTTTAATAAACGGGTCTTCGGGTATTCGGGTCTCGGGTTTCAAAAAATATGCTCAGACCCTATTATACGGATCGCGTCCGGGTCAGGTTCGGGTCCAGACCCGACCCATTGACAGGCCTAGTCTGAAGCATCCACGATGATGAATTTGTCCTCTATCCTGGCATACTTCTCAATACGAGACATGAGATCGTCCATTATAGTGGATGGATTCTTCGTTAGTGATTGTTAAAGTTCGTCTGATCGCTCCAAATAAAAATTGAACGAAGAGATCGCCAACTTTTCATTATAGTCATCAATCTCATGATACTGCTCCCAGTACCTTTGAGCGTACTTTCTGAGAGACTCTCCACTTTTTTTCTTAAGAAAGATCAGAGAATCAGCTTCCTTGGTAACCTTACTACTTGTGATGAATCGGGCCATGAACTGCTCGACCGTATCTCTAAAAGAGAAGATTGATCCAAGAGATAATTTCTCAAACCACTTTAGATTGATCTCTCCCAAAGTGGTCAAGAACACGCGATACATTAAGGCATCGTAATGGCTCCAAAAAGACATGGTCTGCCGATAATGCCTTATAGCATGGTTCACCTTTTCGTTATACATTATCCACCTTAGGCATGGAGAATTTCTTGATAGGCTCAAAAGATTATATCTTTTCAATAAAGAGGGATGTGGATCTGTGCCCCAGAGACTTTTTAGCTAGATCCTTGGGCGCCCTGGACAGATTTGGATGCAATCTCCCTTCTAACTCTTTCCAGACGAGTCTTCTCAAATAGTTGCTCCTTATTCTATTCAGCTACAACTTTGAGTGAGTATGTTTGCTGCTTTTTTCTTTTTCTGACTCAGTAGGTTGGGACTGATGGTAGATGCGATTGATGAAATTCCTCCAGTGGGAATGGATGGTATGTCATTGGTGGTGGTGCATTGCACAATGGCTTCTTGAATAGAATTCCCACCAGGTTGATATGATCAGTGATTTCTTAGAGTGTAAGGTCATCTCCTGTGATGCTGCTGGGTACTAAAGTCGGACTTACGATCATTTGATTGATAAGTTAATTGCCTCCTTAAACAAGCGATCTCCCAATCTCAATCGTCTAGCCTCTCCCCATAAATACTAGCCTGATGGGAAACAACCCTCACTACACCAAAATGATAAAATTGTCACCTTTCAGCCGGCCACCTTTGTCAAGGTCATTGATCGTGACAAAAAATATGCGTTTTGCATCACAGTCATTGACCTTGACACGACCGTGACAAAGAATTGTCACGGTCATTGACCGTGACAAGTCCGTAACAAATTTACTTGTCACGAACTTATCACGATCAATGACCGTAATAATTCATTAAATAGTTGTCACAGTCAAGGACCTTGACACGACCGTGACAACTTCTGCAGCAAAAACCCTTCCCCCTTCTTTTTTCCCCCTGTCGTTCCCTCCTTTTTCCAACTCTCTCTCTCTACGCTGCTACAAGAAAAAGTCATTTCCACGACACCTGATATGTGTTGTGAAACTGTTACCATGACACATTTTCTATAGTCGTTGAAAGGGGGTGTCGTAGAAAGTAACCTGTTATGTCGACACCTATGTGGTGTCGTAAAACTATTTCATGACACCTTCTGAGTGTCATTGAAACAAATATCCACAACACCTAGTTACTAGTCGTAAAAGTCATTACCCAAAAAAAGACTTCCACGACTACTTATTATGCGTCATGATTGCTATTTTACGACTGAACCTACGTGTCGTTAAGATTGTACACGACTAAATATAAGAGTCGTAATTATCATTTTACGATATCTAAAACATGTCGTTAAAGGTGTATACTTTTTTTATAAAAATTAGTTCCTCAAATACCTATTGCTTATAATAAAATTAACATATCCACATATAAGATTGTATCACAATTAGCAGTTCCACAATTCTTGAAATTTAAAATAAACTTATATAATTAAGAGGAACTCGTAATATGTACTCATAACCATTATATCAAAGTCATGCCCAAAAACAGTAGAAGGAATAAATATTTGGGTGTTACAAGCCACATAAAAACATGGGATTAGGATGAAATGAGCATAGCCTAACAAGTTAAAATGCAATCTTCCTTCAAAAAACAACTAATAGCATCCTTCAAAAACATTCCTCCCAAAATGTCATCAACATCTTCCAAAAGGCATACCTTCAATCCAAAAGGCAACAAAGGAACACCATACCCACTTGATTCCTCAAAGTTTTTTTGAAATTGATAAGAAAGAATGTCCAAGCAAAATTCTTATAATAAAATTCAGGAACTATAACTATTAGAATCACATAATTAGTCAAAACAAACTTATCGGTGTGGTTATGCTATGGTACTTCCTTTTTCATCATCAAGTGTGGAAAATGTATCCGGGTATCGAAAAATTGGCACTTTCGGCACTAAAATTTCAACAACCCATACTTTATAGCAATCAGGCCCAAGGATTTAGTGGTGCACTAGTGACTCCGAGTCTGTAGAATCAAGTTCTACACTTGCCACTTCTTCTCTAATCCCTAACCAATATAATAATTTAAAGGCAAAATTACTTTGTGGAGCACTTTGTGCACATGCACTGTCTTTATTGGACTGACAAATAGTAAAAAAAACAATTAAAAAATAATTATTAATGCAACTGGTTAAACAATTTACACTTAGATAATTCATTAACAATATCATGTGGAGTATGTGCGTGATTATGCATGGCGTACCCACCAACCTCATGTTGACCCTATAGAAATTACAAGTGAAGTAAATAAAAACAAAATAAAGGAAAAACTATACGTATTTAATCATATTTAATTTTAAAAAATACCACATTTGGTTCATTTCCTTGTGTCATTCGACTTTTCATGTGCATCTTCCATTCCAAAAGTTGTTGAATTTAATTTTCAAGAGCCATTACCCTTGCATTGCTATGTAATGATGTGTCTACCTTCTTAGGCATCACCCCAAATCCAAGACCTCGAACATAATCTGGACGTTCAGGACCAAGCAGCTTTGTTATTCCCAACGATGTTTTTCATGAGATGGAATTTTTCCATCTTTTCCTAAAACAAATATAAAAAATCAACATATTAAAAAAATATAATAAACAAATTGTACCTTCAAAAAAAATTGTGAAGTGTTGTGTAAGTGTTTAAATCGTTACTATTGCTTCACTAACAACTTGATTAACCGAATTGCCATCTTCTCTCCTATGTCCTCTTATCCAATCATCAACACAACGTATAGTTTTATTTGGGTCTTCAGCTTTCTACAAAATATTAATACATAGAATTACCAAATAATGTAAGCAATTTATAAAGTATACAACAAATTTAAAAGGGGTAATATACCATGTTTTCCTTAAGTCTTGCATAGCCTCTATGACTAGTTGTGTGTGGATGGATTTGTTTTGCTCTAGCCTCCTTATGCTTTTCACTTATTTCCTATTAAAATAAGAGAAAATATGTACAATTGCAAGAAATAGGAGAATACTAAAAGGAGACTTTAGTTTATTGACAAAAATAAAAAATAAATAATCAAATTCACTTGCATCAAATTCAGGTGACAAGCAATATTTAACAAAATCATCCCATTCATTTGAATTCATTCCAGGGGGATTGAGCAATGTAAGATGGCCAGTGGAATTTGGTCATTTAAGTTCTTCTCGTATTTGTGTTTATAATTTTGACTTATAATTTTCCAAGCTTTGCCCGTATGACCCAAAACAATGGCCTTCCGGCATTCTTCAAGGTTATATTTTTGTTGCATCATATAGAACAAATACACTATATTAGTTACTATTCAATATGTACAAAGTTACTTTCAAAATATTACACAATAGTGCAAAGGGTAGGGAAATAAAAATACTCACAGTAACGAACTCCCACATTCGATCCTTGGTGTCACTTGTCACCTTATCCCAACTTTTATGTGTTATTGGTACGTATTCTCATGCTGAAATCCCAATCATAGAACTAAGCTAGATGGAATCGAGTCCAATTGGTTGCCCAAACTCGTTGAATTCTACCTCTTTACGGTATTTTATCCCAGTTGCAATTACATTCAATTTTGATGGCCCCTGCTTCTTTTGTTAGCCCTTATCAATAGAATCAATGTTGGGTACTTCATCTGCATATATTTCTTCTGCATGTAGTTCGTCTCGATCTCGTATGTGAGTTAAAGATTTCACATGATATTCTTGCACCCTCAGTCTCCTTGCATGTAGTTTGTCTCGATCTCTTACCCCTAGCAACCTGTTTTGGATACAAACAATAAACATGGAATGTAGTGTAAATTATAAGGACTTCAATAACATTTATTAAAAAGTTTAAATTGAAGAGATAATGGACATCATAACTCACCTCTTTAAACATATTCGCTATATTCTCAAAAAGCAGATATTTTTTTTCTATTCACCCTATTTGATAAGAAAAAAAATTAGAAAAAGTTAGTACAACTCAGTTCAAACATAGTAGCATTACTAGTATATCAGTTAGTACAACTAAATTTAACTTCGTCAACATCATTAGTATATCGGTTAAAATTCCTCTACCTCATTCAAATTGAATAAACATTAGAGATCATTTAGTTACATCTCAGTTAGAGAGTCACAATGCAAAATATCATCTGATATAACATCTCAGTTAGTATATTTTTACCTCATTAGACAGTCGCAGAGTCACATTTCAAATTGAATAAGAATATATCAGTACACCATACAACAAGTATCAGACTCTATGATAATATATTTCAGTCCCGAACCAAACTACATACTTCAATAACAGTGGATTGCCCTATTAATTCAACATTGATTAGAACAAAACCTTCAATGACATTGTGTTTCCCAATAACAATGTATTGCCCAATCAATTCATTCATTAATCAGGATGAATCCAATAATAGTGGAAAGTACTTTTTCATGTAGTGTGTTAAGATGTGGTTTTGGTATATTGACCTCATTCATCAGATTAGAAAGCTTTAATAGTGGATGAAAACATATTTTCAACAAACAATTTAAATTTTAGAAATATAACTTGAACTTCATTCTTAAAGTATGATGGACAAATCCATGAATACCTTGAAAAATCATTCACAAACAAGACACTATACTTTGACCATTTCAGGGAAGCAGTAGGAGAACACCAAACATCAAAATGTATTAAATATAAAGGACACTTAGCAAATGAATTAGACAACTGAAAAGGCAACTCGGTACTCTTTTCTAAAATTTCAATTGTAGTATAATTTTGAGCTTTGCATAATTGATCAAGTGTTAACTGTGTTAAAGAAATTCTTTGTTATGCACCTTAATAAGATATAATGAAAATAGTTTACACCTTCAACACAAGTATGTGCACTGTAAAATGCATATATGTTTGCATTTTTACGTGTTTCAGAAGAAGTCTTTTAATTTTCAAACTTAAATGACTAAATAGGTCGCGACCTAGATTTAAGTTGGATGATCAAATCAAACTCTATGGCATGAAATCTATTACAATTTCCATGTTTAGAAACCTAACATTGTTTATGCTTCCTTTTTGCTCCTTTATTGTTTTTCTATGAAATCTATTTCAGTTTCCATGTTTATAAATCTAACATTGTTAATGTTTTTTTTTGTTCCTTTATTGTTTTTCCATAGCATTGAGAACATGTGGCACTAAATAGGTTGAGTTTCACTTCCTGGCCAGTTTTCACACTATGTACAGGTTTATATGGATACATATTAGGTGTAAGTACATGCATCATCCTCAATAGGAATCCATTTGACGTTAAATTTCTTTCATAAAACTTACTTTGTGTTGTATTTTACTCAGACTATACTTATATGTTGTCTATTAGTGTTTCCAAGGTCTGAAAACTATACCCGTTATCTATCATTTTTATGATTTGTTGCAATCATATTTTCATGTACATTATGCTATTCAAACTAAACAATAAAATTTATAATTTATTTAGTCTTGTCATTTGACATAAGCTATTCTTTATTGGTTTGAATCGTATCTCAGCTTTTTGATTGCTTGGTCACATTCTTTTGTTTTCTCCATCTTACTACGAATTCTAACAATCAAGCTCGGTGACTATTTTCAAACTAAATGGCTAATTGTGTTTAATGTGTTGTGGGTGCTTTTCAGTTGTGTTATATTTTTCATTCTTTTCTTAACATATTCACTTCTTTAAAGGAAATTGTAAAGAAACCCTTACAGTTATATTATAGTAACCAATTGATTCTATTTTTTTTTCTTTTTATGTTGATATGCATTGTATGGTTGCACCTCAATTGTGATGCTACCTTATATTGCCTAGAAACAGTTCAAGCACTATTATGTTAGATGAATTAAGTGCCCAACTGTCTCACTTCCTAGCCAGCTTTGAGTTTCTTCTGAACTAAGTACGTAAATTTCACTCCAGCGCTCTCCATTGCATACTGAGTGAGGTAAATGGGGGAAGGATCAATATCATTTATTGGGCTAAATGGTTGCACATAACGTATATCATCCAGACCAAGAACTTCATCAGCATGTTCATCAGTCAAAATAATAGAATCAGCCCGAGGAATGTTATGGAAAGTGAACCAGCGAAGTACTTACTCCCTGTAGTTAGGGTTATATTGGGGGGCCACGGAAAAAGATTGAGAACAGATTTGGCCAGGAGGATCTGAGGAGTGATGAGGTACATGGCATTTGGGACAACGCTCAAACAACCTATCCCCAAAAATATCACACTCGAACTACCCTCCCTATTCCCGTTCGCCTACACATTGCTTGTGCCCTCCCCAAATATGTGTACCATTATTAGGGGGTGAAACATTATAATTAGAGGTTGCAAGTTCCATCCACACTGAGTAAAAATCTTGCATACGGCAACGAGAGAGAGTGGAAGATATCATGATCTTTTCTAATTAAAAGGTAAGAGAACATCTCAGGTTTTTGGTTTGAGGACAGATAAAGGTTTCACTCATGATATAAGATATATAAATAAGTACCAAAATTTTTGGACCCTCATTTAATGATGGTTACATGCGATTCGTAAGAAATATTGATGAGTAATTAATGGATCCCTCAATTTTTATTGTTATTGAACAGGTCTTGATATATGAATACATTATTTTAAGGAATTCGTTGAAGATGCAGTAACATGTTTTAAAAAACAAATTCCTTCTTTTAAAGAATTTGTTGAGGCTCATATGCAAAAAGATGGCTTTTATGTGTTCAAAATTCGATAAAAATGTGTTCAAATTAAAACTATAAGGAGCAAAAAGGGCAAGCAACAACCTGCTGGAAGCATAATATAGCAGGATGTAGTATATTGATTCACCATAACATTTACACAAGCGATAGTAATTAACAATCACCTTCATCCATATGTGTGTTTGGGTGTACTCTATATATAATACATGGAATTGGTAACCAAGATGACCCATATACAAGTCCCAAGCAGAACCAAAAGAGCGTCTTAATCAACTCTAAAACATGAACATAGACAAAATGATCCAATAATAGGTATGCTAACAGTAATGTGCAAGCATAAATGCTTATCCGCTTGGGTTTGAGGTGCGACAATTGGTTTGCAATGATTTAAAACAACAAAAATAATTGTGTGATTCAAAATAATATGAATCAATGAGTAAACTTTTCAGGTAAAAAACTTTTGATCAGAAACAACTTATATTGATAATATTAAAGCATATATACAAGAGATAAAATACCTGCTTTTAGGGAAATTAAATCTTTTCATTAGAGAAACAAAAATAAACAGGGGTTCAAGAGAGTATACCTAATGATTCAAAATAATATGAATATATGTCATCCTTCTGTCTAAATTCTACTATCTGCTTTATTTACACACTCATCCAGCTGCAGAATTAACACATTGCGAATTTTAGTAAGTATTTAGAACTAGACAACCCATTCTTCTATTATGTTTCACATAGATAACTATTCAAATAAAGAGAGTGTTGGATAAATGGATTAGTAAATACACAAACACTATCTTCTAGCAAGCAACACACACACGCGCTAAGATTCGTACTCGTGCCTTTACAAAACCAACAAGCAGAATATTGTAGCATAATTTCAACGTGCATAATAAACACAGGAAAAAATATAAAATCAGTATATAGAAAATATAGATTATAAAACTTCTCAAGATAACACATAGTGATATGGTAACTTCAATTTGTGTCAATCAAAAAATATCAACCATTTTAATTGAAGTGTTGTATTTGAATCGCACCAATCATATAGTACTTCGGAGCCATGAATGTGTAAAAATTAACAAGGATGACATTGTGCTTCTTTCTAGTATTGATCTACACACACAAACATATATATATTAGGGAATTAAGGTAAAGGTCATGTTCTTTCCTATATTTGAATTTTTAGGACAGTGTTTTTCAAGTTTATAAATCTAGTCCCTGTGGTACAATAGCATTTATTTGTGTGGTCCTTTAGAGTTAAGAGTTCATTTTTTTTGTCCGCGCCAGCGGCACCATTATTCACCATTTTTCATGGTGTTTTTAGTACGGGGATTAAATTTATAAAATTATGTGGAGTGTCCTATTTTTATACACTTTGAAAATTATGAGGACCTTTCCCCAAAACCCCCTATATATATATATATATATATATATATATATATATATATATATATATATATATATATATATATATATATATATAGAGAGAGAGAGAGAGAGAGAGAGAGAGAGAGAGACCGAGTAAAATAATGTAATAACAATTTAAGGTGCTTTAATCCTTTAGTAAAAGTTTAGGGCATGTTTGGTTTGCAACTATAATTCTGTTTTCTGTGTTTAAATACAATTCTGATAAAAATCTTCGTTTGGCAACCTGTTTTTAAACACAGAATTATAATATTCCTGTGTTATAATCAAGTTTTTCAGAAAACAGATTTTGGGTGTTTTATAACATCTGTTTTTTTTATTTTTCAACTCAGAATTATTCATTCTTAATATTTTAAAGCAATTATACATTAATATATAATATACATACATAATACATTAATGTGTGTAATTCTTATAAATAAAAAATATATATGTACATATACACAAAATTACGTATGGAATAATATAAAGTTAAATAATATTATCAATAGATACATGATACTTATATATAGTTTTATACATATATTATTAATGTATGGAATAATATAAAATATACATATAGTACATATGTATTAAAAAATATTATCAATTCATGTATGTATATAATTTTATAGTGAATTATATATGCGACATCATTATATATATATATATATATAGAGAGAGAGAGAGAGTTAAACTCCCTAACATACCTCATTAAATATACCTAAAAATACATGATATTAAATGTACGTGTATATAATTTATGATGTATGTATGTATGTATATGTATACATTCATGTATCATGTATGTATGAAAGTTTTATATATATATATATATATATATATAATAAGGAGTAGAATAGTTGGCACTATTCAATAAATTGATAAGCTAAGTAGGGGTTGAGATTAAAACACCAATGCAAGAAATAAAGGGTTGAGATTGCTTTAGTGTATTTTACTCTTTTGCCCCTTTATTTTTGGTTTCCCCCACTTTTTTCTCACTCATAAGTTGTTTCTCCCTCTTACTTTAATTCAAAATAAGGGCTAAAAGGGTAATTTTTATTTCTCTACTACAAAGTACACTCCCCCTCTTTTGATGTATCTCTCTCTCTCTCTCCATTTTTTCTGTTCATTTTTCTTGGCTCGAAAGTCCGATCTCCATCTCCATCTCACTCAAAAACCCTTCCACAAAAGAAATCTGCCCTCACCTCCACGTGGTTGTCGCCCTCACCTTCATGCTGCCTCCATCATCATCTCCACGATACCTCCTTCATATTTATATTGTCGCCCTCTCCTACACACGCAGGTATGAAATCAGGGTTTTGATTTCCAAAATGGGTGGGGGAAATTGGGACCACCGATGATTTTATTTTGATGTTAGATATTATTAGGGTTAGATGGAGTTTATTAGGGCTTTTATCTTATTTTTGTTTCGTGGTTATAATTTTAAATTTTGTATGCTTTATTATGCAGATCGACCCTCAACTCACAATTAAATTTGAAAATCAGGTATACTCTTTTGTTATTTCATATTTTTTATTCTTAAATACTTGATTTTAGTGCATCGAACCTCAACTCACAATGTAGTTTTAAAGCTTTTGAATTTTTAGGTTTATAGTTTGCTTGCAAAGATTAACTGTCATGAACACGTGTATGTTTGTAGTGTCAATTATAAGATTAGGGTTTCGAATTTGAGAAAAGCTCATGTATGTTGGTTGTTCTAAAATTTACATGTTTAAGTATTTTTTTCCTTTCCCCATAATGTTTGGTTTTGGATTTCCGCCAAAGTTGGTCTTTGTGCGTAATCTTCGGAAAGAAATATCTCACCCTTTCGGTATTATCTTTCTATCTCATATTTGAGATCTGTTTTCTTTATTTCTTTATTTTATTTTGTTCGATAATATTAAATTAATCTAACCATCTTATTTGTTTTACTTGATTCTAGATAATGTACTCAAGGTAGATCCTTGAATGAGGAATGTAGGGAACTATGGTAGTTGTGTTGGGAACTATAATTTGACTACCAATATCAATTTTTATTTGTGAGATATTTCTAGCGATATTTAAGCGATGTTTTGTTTGTAACACGAATGGATCTTTGTTTTGTTTGTGAGATATTTTTAGATATATCTAATCAATGTTTTGTCCCTATCGGGAATGGATCTTTGTTTTGTTCCTCACGAGAAGTATCTGCCAACTTCGAAAGAGATATTGCAGCTCTGGCCATTGCATACAGAGTTGGGACAGCTGCAATGACAAGGCCGATAAATGCGACACATGTCGTGACAAATTAACACGGTATTTTTCTTCTAATTGATTAGCTGTATTTATATTTGAATACTCTAATTGATTAACCAGCTAAACAATTACAGCTAACGGTATTTTCTAATTGATCATACCCATATATGGGTAGAATGAAATTACCCAATCTGTTGAAAAAAAAAACTTACTGATATTGACATTAAACTTACATAAATAAGTGATTGATCAACCAGTTTTGATATTTCACGGGTGTATGTGAAGCAAGAGATTACAGAAGCTCACAAATGAATATGACCTAATAACGGCACCCAGAACGTCGAAAATGAAAAAGCATAATCGGAACAAATTCGAACTCTTATTTCTCAAGGTAATTCATAACTTCATGTTGCTCATGTCTTTACTCTCAGCACTAATAAATAGCTCCTGTAACTATATTATCTCCTCAGACAGTATAAGCTTACTGAATCGTTTATATGTCAAGACCCTTCAATCTCACCACTGATTCAACATGAACTTTCAATTAGAGGGATTTAGAAATGACACGAGGGTAGTGTTTTGAGATTTAGCAATAGTGCAATAGTGTATAATAATATGTTTCATCATTTTGTTTCCTCGATATCATACATGTAGCAGCTGCAGATTTGGGTTGTTTGCAATGTAAAGAAGTTTTTTCATTCTCTTATGTATGATCAGATATGATTATGTGATGATGTCATGTATGTTTCCAGCTCCAGATGAATAGTTGCATACGCATTGGAGATGCGATTACCAAAGTCGATAATATAAATATGCTCAATTGTTTAACAAAAAAAAGAAAAGGAAATGGTTTATTTTCTGTTAAATAACCTTTGTAGGTATCCTCTATATTCTCTCTTATTCCACCCAAATAAGGATTTGAGGTGAGTAGTTAAACCTTTATTGTAACTATGATTAAAAGTGCTTCAGATAGGTTGGATGCTTTTCAAGTTCTTAATTTTTATATTTTTTTTGTCTCTTTTAACAATGGACAGTGTTTGTATTGCTATTAATCTATGAGTTCTTATAGTACGTAATGGAGAGCTTAATATGGGAACTTGGCAGGGTATTTGGCTATGCAAGCACCGCGATAAAGCTACTTCGCGCAAATCTTACACGGAATAATTGATGTACAACACTTTTTTAGTTGTCTAAGGCTTTAAAATACCACTACTGGAAGTATCCTACTTTAGACAATTCAGTGCTCCTACTCATAACTGTCTCATCTTTATTTTGTATTTGAAGATTCATTTTGTTTTTTTACATTTATATCAGTTTATCTAATATATTTTTTTTGATAGTCAATAGAATTGAAATATCACATTAAACATTCAAAGATATTATTAATATCGAAAAAAGGTAAAAAAACAATTGAGTAAGATATTATCCATTGAACCCAATTACGTGGCTCTTTGTTTCTTCTTCTTACTATCCAAAACAAAGTCATCATCTAATCCACCATCGGATATATCATCATCAGAATCAGTGATCTTGCGCTTCTTGGACTACTTTGATGCAACTTTGGAATCTTATTTGAGCTTATTAGTCTTATTAACTTATCAGATTGCATTTTTCTTCTTCTTCATTTTCTGCATTAATAACTTATCAGTATTATTTGAGCTTTTCTTGGCCATTTTGGAGGTCTTTTTAGCAGAGGAAACATCAAAATCTTTATCAACGCCCTCCCATATTTACTAACAAGCTTGTATTGGATAACAAGCCATTTGGGAGGTCTTCTTTCTTAGAGATTTTGGGTTTATCTAATATAATCAGCATTTTCTTAACATTTTTAATAACAAGTTCGACTAACAAGAAAAATGGGCAGGTGTAGCACATGTAGAGGTATACAAAAGTTTTTCTCACGCCCTCATGGATAGGTGTGGCACATATGGAGGTATCCAAAAGTTGTTTTGGTGTATTCATATACTCCTGTGAAAAAATTAGAGAGGCATCCAAAAGTTGCTTTGGTGTATATTGTTCTTATAGTTCATTTGTTTGCTATTTGCTTTACAGGTTCCATGTTGATTACTGCAGATTTTGGGACCTTGATTACTGCAGATTTTTGGAAAGCCTAATGAGCCCAAAAGTAGAATATACTATGATGATGACAACATTTTGGGCCATGGAAGCTGTTTGTCAAGAGGACTTTTCTCACTCCTAGAAGATTGCTCTAAAACTCCACAATAGATGAAAGAGACTTGCCAAAGAAGGGGAGAACTGGTTTACATTTTTTATTTTCTTTGTAAGAGGTCATTTTGAATACTACCAATACTAATTGATATCAGATTTGGGCCTAGGATTTGGTGCTCTGTTTCAAGTTGGATCGTTTAGATAACTTTCCATTTCTTCATTTTTATTTAATTATAAAACCATAAAATATCTTTTGATTACTAAAGTCTTATTTGATTATTTTTTATATGAAGTTAATCGGAAATCATAGCCTCTTAGTACAGTTAAAAACTGATTTGGAATTTCTGTTTTGTTTTCGTTATATGAAAATGGTAGTATGGCTACAATTTCTAAGCTTTCACACTTTCTAAATAGATATATCTATGGAATTGATCAAGCTATGAATGGACCACTACTCGCTTGCCAAGCCCAATACGGCACAAAAGGTAAGGTCTAACTGGTATGGTTTCAGTTATAGATTATTTTTTCTTCCGTAGTTATTTAAATTGGTTTTAAGTCTATATTATTTGTTCGATCTATATTATTTCGAATGCATGTGTTGTTAGTGTCATACTTTTATGATGAATATGAGAAATTCATTAGGAGAATGAACTCGCCGGGGTTTGTAATTAACAACGATTCGTGAAAAAAAGGCTACTGTAACTGTTACAGGTATGTTGTTTTGGCAAAAATGCCCATCAATGATTCATCATTCAGTACTTTCCATTCTCTCCAAAACAATGATTCATCATTCAGTACTTTTAAATATTTTGGTGTTATCCATTCTTTCACCCTTTCCAGTTTCACATGTATTATTGCTTCGTACCGTGTCACAAGTTCAAGCTATTTTTTCTTTTGAATGAACCCTATATTGGTGTTGTTAGATTTTGATTGGTACCATATCACGAGAGCTTGGTGTTGTTAAATTTTGGTTGTAATGGTAGATTTGTAATGGTAGATTTTGATTGGTACCATAATGGTATATTTATTTTGCAGATTGGGGATGACAAATTTGTGCTGTAATGGTATATTTATTTTGATTGAAACCCTTTTTTATGCATTTATCAAGAATGAGGTTTTTTGTGAAGTTTCTCTCTAATTTATCTTCTTCCTTTTCTTTTTCTTTTTCTATTTTAGATCTAATATAATTTTCATTTCGTATACCCTATTCCTTTATCTAATTTGTTATCCCAGATGAAAATTGTGAAAATGAAGTTAAAAACAGATTCAGAACAACTGTATTTCATATACAGACTGTGTTCAGATTCATGCTTTATATGCAACACCAGTTATTGTGTCTTCAAACGTCTTCAAACACGTGTGTCTTCATTTAATGTGTTCAGATTCAAACACGTGTGTGGATAAACATCTTCATTTAATGTGTCTTTAAACGTATTCAAACAACTGTATTTCATATAAACGTCTTCATTTAATGTGTCTTCAAACACGTGTGTGGAGCTACAATAACTGGGCACGTGTCTTCATTTAATGTGACTTCAAGTAATTGTTATCCCCCAACTGAACTCGAGTTCCAGGAGGTACAACATTAAATTTTCATCTAGAAGTACATGGAGGCTCGGCGTCCTGTGCCATATCATCTCATTCCTCCAATATGGAAGAGTTTGAGTGGTTTCAAGGGAAGCAGGTTATATATCCACAGGTTTTCACAAGAGTTTGAGTGGTCTCGAGAGTTTGAGTGGTCTCAAGGCAATTGCGATGAGCCAATTTATTGGCATAACGAACTATGTTCGTAGCGCACTGGTGTGTTGGAGACGTTTGCAGATTAGATCTCTCTGGTAATTCTATTTGTGCAAATGTCAACATAGGGGAAGCAATATTGAGTATGACAATAAAAGAATCTAAAAAATTGTGTTACTATATTCAAGAAACAACTTTGATTTTGTGAAATTTGTTTACTTTCTCGATAAGTTTTTGTGTTTGATGTAATTTCTGTAGCTTCAATGATGTATTTGATAAAAACATGTATGTCCGCAAATTTATTAAACCATAAGCTCATTTTCACTTTATTGTTGTTTGCAACTTACAATAGCACTAGATATCTTATTCTTTTACGAGTTTAGTTTTTGTAAGTAGAGATCATTCAACACCTTATTATTTATGTACAGTTTTTGTATGGAGAGATCTTTGGTCGACTTTGGAAAGATCTTATTTATGTGTACATTTTAATCATTATGAATTATTTTTATTGGCTATTATGTCCAGCTCCAAATTCGTGTGAAGATCCAAATTTGTAGTGTTCCAAATTTGTGTTTATGTTTGTTGATTACCTCTGCCTATATATCATTTTCACATTGTATTTAATATTCACTTTCCAAATGTTTCAGGTTGTTGTCTTTGATAAAACTCCTGGAGTTCGTTTGAGGTATACCATCCTGCTCCTTTTTTTTAACGACTAACTTTTGTTCATCCATTTGAAGCCTACAAATTGTCAATCCCAGTCCATGTATGACATATTTACAAGTCTGCTTGCTTTTCCTTAAAACATACAATGCGCGTTTCATTCAGTGTTTACCATTTTTAAATCAATTAGATAGATCAATTAGATAATAGGCCATGAAGTGATATGAATAAAATAATTATTTTTATTTTGTTTCATTTAGAATGCTCATTATAAGGGGTTTAAACGAATACGAACACCACAGTAGTAGCCACGCGGTGCCTTTTTGAGTTTTTCTTAGGGTTGTAATTATTTGTTGTATTAAATTTTGTGGGTCACTAATCAATTAATATTTACAATTGCAGTTATCCCAAACTTGGCTCGCTAAATGGTCATGTGGTGGCTTTGGCGATGAGTATGCATGTTCAATTTTCAAGCATGTTTAAATACTGTTCTTTTTGTTTTTATATGGTTTCTTGACATGATATGACTTTTATTTGTAATTTTTATTTCGTCTGCAACTATTCTTTTGCGGGTGGTTGATCTAATAGATTGATGAAGTTGTTTTTTAGAATTGGGTTTATATTTAATCGGGTCCGGATTTTATGGTTACTCAAATTATAATTGGTATAGCTCAACACTAACTTATCGCCCGTGTATTATTCTTACTCTAATTCCAGGTCAACACTGAACCGAGAGGGAAATGCTACTAAGTCAACATCAGCTACTAATTATGAACAGACAATAGCTGCAACGGTGACTTTTAAATTATCGCCCGCGTATGGGAAGGTTGCTGGTGTGGGCAGTGTAGTGATGTCCAAGGTTCTTAGAGTTAGTACTGGAACTGTAACTTTACAAGAAGGTGAAGATAATAAGGGACACGATAAGGATAGGGGTGCCTCTATGAAGACGTACTTGGTTGAGAAACTCTGGACAGTGGATGAAGTTAGGGCACTTTCAGAGGTGATTGCAAGCGCTCTTCATAAGCGCAAGGAAGAGGTGATAAATCCAGTGGGACACAAGCCAATTACTGAAGTGTATTCGGATGTTGTTCATAAGAAGAATGAAGAATAGGAGAACACATGGGAGGGGAAATCATTGGGGAAGGTGAGGGAGTCAGAGGAGGTGGCCAGGCAGTTGGGCACGGGGATTGAAGATACTAGGGAAGACGACGATGCTGGTAAATTTGGAGTTAAGAGGGGGACTGTTGGTTGGATTAAAGGTACTATCAATTCATGTTTTTTTTTTTTTTGGGGGGGGGTGGGGGGGGGGGGGTTGACTCACAAACTTATCAAGAAGCCAAAATGAGGTAATTTACTGTCTTTTAGTTATTTCTATTTCAATGCAAGAAAAAAATTATGTTATTTCAGGGTTGATTAAATAGTTTTGGGATGAAGATGTTTGATAGATTAATAAGGTAATCTATGTTTGAACTTCAGATTTTAATTTTTTTGACATTGACTAATGTGATTCCCTAATTTAATTTAACTGTGATGCTATTTATGCTTAATGGAAAGAGGTTTTTGACTTGGGTTTACGAAATTCTTCGGAGTTGTAGTTTTTTTAAGGATATGGTTTTTTTAAGGGGGGGCGGGGTTGCGTTATGGATCCCCTATTTTTTTAGTTTGGTTGTTTCAAAACTTTAAGATACAAGTTACTTAATAAGAGTTGAGGAATATTTGGTGGAATTTAATTGACAAACGCACGACAATGAAATATACATGTACTTCAACGACAATTGAACTTCTCGGAGAGTCCGGTATGAGTTGAATATTGTCTGTCAAATAACCTATAGAGGAGTTGAGGAATAATATCATGTGTACATCAAACAACAAAAATAAAAAAATTGCTTCTGGAATACAGTTTTCTTGGAATGGATTACCCAACATTGGTATATCATTATTCTCAAATTTTGTTTAGTCTATTTTCATTTATATTATTTTTTCGTGATTTTTGTTAAATAGCCTTGAAAACAATTGATGATTAAAGTCGTAATTGCCATTGTCATGGAGCGTGTCATATACATTGTTATTTTGTTGCATATTCATAACAACAGTTCTAAAATTATCGCAATGTTTATTTAATCTCCACGCATCCCATTTTACGATTGAGAAGGTGGGGTTGTTGCAAATTATCTGGACTAGGTTTTGCACCATGATGTTAATGTAAAAAGTTACACAGAACATTACGTGAATGTGGCAGCTCATACTGGAAACAATATTCATGAATTGCAGGTACTAACATGGTGAGTTTGTTGGGGAGTGAGCAGGGGCTAGATGGTCCCGAAGGTGGGCGGCCACCCCCTAAACATCCACCAGCAGCAAGCCAGCAGGGGCTGCAGTAGTGCTGCCTCTTGCACCGCAAACCAGCGTCGCTTCCTTCTCTGTAGACTGCCAAAAAATAGCCCTGCTCCTCACGGGTCCCTCCCTTGATTTTGGGCAAGCAAATCGAGACTAAGGTTTCAAGACTATCATCTCTCTCTCTCAACTTAACTCTGAACCCAAAAAGGCTGCATAAGTCTAACTTTCTATGTTTTTTTTTTCAATTCTATGTTCAAGACTTACATGAAATGTTATGTGTAATTTTTTTTCAATTCATAGTTCAAATGGTTAGTTTAAAGTGTTGTGATTTTGTATTAATCATACTTGAAGGCAATGTCTATGATTTATATTTGTTTTAGAACTTTTTTTAGATTTATAACTTTTTGATGTTCAATTTATCCTATTTTTTTAGCATTCTGACTCCATGTGTGGTGTTGAACATGTTTAAATGTTTGGTGTGATCAGTCCTTTGTTTCAATGGCTATTTGACATTCTCTTGGGTTGAAGATATGTCACAGTACTGAATGTGCGTATTAAACATTGAAAGTTAGTGAATTTGTTATGGAATATTTTTTATATTTTTAAACATGATGGATAGTTCTATAAACAGAAGAAAATTTACCCAATTTTTTAAAAATTATTTACAATTATTTGTGTTATATTAAAAGTCCTTTCGACTTAAATTATACATAACTTAATACTTTGAAATATGTTTATCTGTATATGTACATTTTAACTTTTAACTGGAAAGATCCTACCATGTTTTCGTGAAGGTAAACATCGAAGTTATTTTTTTAGTGGACTTGCCGATGTAACTAGAAACGATAATTTGTTCCTACATTTATGTGTCTATGAAACATGGTATCAATTGTTCTTAGAAATATTGTTAAGGTATGGCAAGTTCAATTTCCAATTTTTAATAGAAATATTGTTATTTGTTAAGCAGGGTGGGTAATCCTTTAAATAAAGGAGGTTATGGCTATTTTTTTTCGAAAGTCCCTTAAACGAAGGGGATTACGGCAATTTTTTTTAAATTACACTTTGTTTTTTGGGGGAATGAAAATTTTGCCCTTTTGCATTTATTTACTTTGGAAAATTTTTTACTTTTGAAATTATAAAAATAATTTTTGATTTAAAAGTATTTCATGACATGATTATATTTGTGGGACATCCATGATAGTATTAGTATTGTTGTTTTTAATTATTTTTTATTCGTTAAACAAGGTTGATCGTCCGTCCTATTAATAATGGGTATTTGGCCCAACATTTTGTCCATTTTTTAATACTATAGGAAATTATTTGTCCATTTTTTAAAAAATTGATACTTTGTTTATTTGAGGCACAATGTAAATTCGGTTGTCAAATATTATATATTTCGTGCTATATGTGAATTTGTTTAACGAATTTAGACTATTTGAATGTTGGACTATTTACTATTTATTAAGCAAAGATGATGGCCCATTAAACAAAAGAGATTATAGCGATTTTTTAAATAGAAATAACACTTTGCTGATTGTTGGACAATGATAATTTTGACGTTTTGAAATTATTTACTTAAATTTGTATCGTTTTACGATTACGTACTTTGAAAATTTTCGCCGTGCCTTCAGGCACGGGCATTCCGCTAGTATATATATAAATAAACTCCACAACATACCTCATTAAATATACCTAAAAATACATGTTATTAAATGTACATGTATATAATTTATGATGTATGTATGTATGTATACATTCATGTATCATGTATGTATGAAAGTTTTATGTATGTTTATATGTACATACATATATATAGATACACACACACACACACACACGCATATGTATGATATAAATATACATATTTGTCAATTTTGTCAAATTTTCAAAAAACTGTATTTAAAAACAACTTTACCAAACGCACACCAATAATTATAAACACAAAAAACTGAATTTTAAAACTGTATTTAAAAACAGTGTTTAAATCGAATTTTCTGAATAGAGAACCAAACAGGCCCTTAGTGTTTTTATTAAGATTTATTTATTCATTTTACCTAGAACAAGTCTCTCCATCTCTCTGCGTTTATTTATTCATTTTACCTAGAACAAGTCTCTCCATCTCTCTGCGTTTATTTACTAAAGGATTAAAGCACCTTAAATTGTTATTACATTATTTTACTCGGTCTCTCTCTCTCTCTCAATATATATATTCTAGCAAAGTGCTGACATACCATAAGATAGAACACACAATATCATTGTAGTGTATATTACATTGTGAACCTCATAGATTTTGAAAATTTTCACAAACCTCCCTAAAGATTTGATAAGATGACCAAAAAATTCCTTGAGACACATCTGCATTTTTCTAAGAATGCGTAAAAAGAATCAATAGGTTTTCCATGGAGAAAAAGATTTATAAATATAAACAAAAAGCTATGTATCCAAAAAATTTATGTCGTATAGAACTTGTGAATTCACATTACGTATTCAACTCATCAAGCATAACACCTCTAGTAATAAGGATTTTAGTTTGATTATTCCTAACCATGTTCTTCTTCTATAAATATAAGGATATTAATTTTTAATTAACTTAACGTCACTGGGACAAAAAATTAGAACTCACCCCCTCCAATTAGATGCAAAATTTTCGAAAACAAATGGTAAAAGCAGATTTGAACTTTTAAAGTTTTGGAAGCCCATTGAAAACAACAAAAAAACATTAATACTTTTCAATAAATCGAAAATGACCTATTATTACAATTCATAATTTATGTTCATATCCCTATTTCCAAAAATTTAAAACCCTTGCTGCCTACACACATCTTATGCGTAAAAACACAACATAACGATTCAGACCAAAATTTGAATAATACATCAATTGAAAGGGTAATAGACATACGTGTTATCACAGGTATGAAGTTTACTCCATTTTCCAGTTCAAATGTCTAGTAAAGAGATAACAAAAAGATTAGATTGAAAGAAAAAATCGTTAAATTTCAGAGAGGTCAGAGAAAGAGAGAGAAGAGGGTTAAGAGTACCTGTTACGCAGAGAGAGGCGACTAGGACAGGCTCGTGTATTTCCCAAAGGGAGAGAAAGGGTCTAATTTTGTTTTGGGCGGATTGATGTGGTCGCGAGATGGAGAAAGAGTAAGAAAGGGCGATTTCTATCGTGAGTGGGATATAGGGATCGTGGGAATTCTCTTAGAGCGGGAATTTTAAGAATCCCCCCACCAAATATAATTTTATTTACACGACCAAATTTAAAAGTCGTAAAAGTGAAATTTCACGACACCTTAATTAAAACTCATCGTTGCAAACATTACGACTGAGTGGAGAGGTCGTTAAAAATACTTTTTACGACTCCTCTATCTAAACAGTAGTTGACTATAGTTTATGTATGTTATTCTCGACACCCATTGCAAAAATGTCGTTTTAAATCAATTTTCAAGACTATTATGTGTCAACTGTCGTGAAAAAGGTGTCGAGAAAAGGAATATTTGTTGTAGTCTCTCTCTCTTTCTCTCTTTCTCTCTTTCATTTATATATATGTTTGTGTGTATATATGTGCGTGTGGGGGGGGGGGGGCAAGGTGGGAGTAGGGGTAGGGGGCAGGGGGGCTGTTGTGTGTGTGTGTGTGTATATATGTGTGGTGGGTGGGGGTGTGGAGGGGGTGGGGCAGGGTGGGGGCTGTTGCGTGTGTGTATGTGGTGGGTAGGGGGTGGGGATGGGTAGGAGGTGGGGCAGGAGGGGTTTTGTGTATGTGTCTATGTGTGGTTGGTGGAGGTTGGGGGGCTGTTGTGTGTGTGTGTGTGGTGGGTGGGGGTGGGGAGGGGGGTAAGGCAAGGTACCATTGTAATTCTCTTAATATCGTGTTTTGATGATTCTATGAGATAATATATATTGTTTCAACGTTAACTCGCTGTAGATAAAAACATTCACATAGTAAGATTAAATTGAATCCATCCATAGATTCTATAATTAGATCCACTAAAATATAATTAATAAATGAAACAGTTTTAGATTGCCTCTCGGTGTAAATTAGTAAATTAATAATTAGTGCTCATTTCATATGAAAGTAGGATTGTCTCTCAGTGTAAATTAGTAAATTAATAATTGTATACGTTAATTGTTAGTTTAATTGATGAAATGAATTAATTGAGTAGATGAATTAGAAGGAGTACGGGATACACATTTGTTGTTGACATTGCTGTTAGATTATTTTGTTTAGTAAATGTTTGGTTGGTTAGTTTTAAAAGTGGCATGACCACTGGATTATTGTCCATATGGGGGTGGGATTTTTCAAATTTTTTTAAAAATTACTTTGTATATCGAACAATATATATATAGTATGATAATTAAATGAAACATACTTGAAATTAAATATAGTGCGCAAAGATACTAGCCTTCTAGTTCTTATGCGTACGCATTCAATAGCCCTTAGACATGTTCGAGAGTCATTACCCCTGTAATGAGATCTCTTGAATTGTCCGGTTTGGACAGTTTGAGACTGTATAATTTCTGTATAATAATTTTAGTGGCTTAAAGTTGTTACTTTTGGAGGAAGTTCTGCAGTCGTATCTTAATGTTCTCTGGGTACATACTAGATTGACAAGTGTGACTGTTATTTCAATTGACCAATGGAAATAACACTCACACCTGCCAATCTACGTCGTGTACTTGGAGAACTACGGGGATATGCTGTCGAATTTTTTTCAAATCGTAACAATGTGCATGAGCTGTTAAGTATATTACAGAAAAATGCGGTCCTGAATGGGATAGGACCACTCACCCTTTAATAGGATAATTAAATGATGGGATTATAACCCGGTGCGCCATGTATTGGATGTGATGCATGCAGAAAAGAACTTCGCTAAACATATTGTGGGTACTTGCCTTGGGGGGAGTCATTCGAAGGATGGAGAAAATGCACGAAAATACCTTAAATCGTTAAAACTTAAGCCACAACTATGGTTGAAAGAAGATAGTAGAGGATGGACAATAATTCCCCCTGGTGCGTTTACTTTGACGAATGGGGAAAGGAAGGTGCTTCTAGACACAATATATAATTTGAAGGGCCCATCTACTTTTTCGTCCAACTTGCAAAGGATTGTGAATTATGCTACTCATGATTTACATAAGTGTAAGTCCCACGATTGGCATGTGATCATGCAATTGGTTCCTATATTATTTAAGCACTGTTTCTCCAAGCACAAGGATTTGCGTAGGGCTATTATTCAAATTAGTATTACCTTCTCCCTCTTGTGTGAGAAGGTAGTGAATCGAGAACACATAGTGGCCGCAAAATTGGCTGTGATCGAAGCGATTTGTGTATTGGAGAAGTACTTTCCCCCAGCATTCTTTGACATAAGTGTTCACTTGTTGGTACACCTATGTGACGAGGCACTTCTTTGTGGTCCAGTTAGATATCGGTGGATGTATCCGTTTGAAAGATTGATGAAAGTTTTTAAAGATTACGTCAAGAATACGCGATACATTGCAGCATCAATTGCAGAGGAATACATTACCGTGGAGTCATCAATATATACTCGGGAATATATGCCTGACTCGACCAGCGTTGATGACACTGATGAATTCGTTGATGATGGTGGTCATGTGATGGGAAAACGAGTGAAATTAACGAGTTTGCAAAATGAACAAGTAGCTCGTTATCTATTTGACACACATGAAGATGTCGAAGAATGGAAAAAGTAAGTTTCGATTATTATAATATTTAACATTATTTTGAATTATTTTATACATGATTAATTTTGTAATATGCAGAAAATATGAAGCATGTGAGAATAATAAAAGACGAAAAACAATGGTACAATCAGACAGGAAATTTAGGCTGTGGTTGACACAAGAGGTAATTATAATGAAAATAGTCGTTATATAACGTTACATTACACTCAAAATTTACCACTAATATAATTAATTTATCTATAGTCTCAGCTCCTAAAGACGGGTGATGCGACATCAAGGCTTGCTTGTCTAGCCACTGAACCCTTGTTCGTGGTACAAGAGTAACAAAAGTATCGATTGAACGGTTACATTTTCGGCGCTAAAGTGTACGAGGAAAGTACAAATGTACAGAACTCGGGAATTTCATACAAGGCTCTTACTATCTTTCGAGCGAGCGCAAGAGATAAAAACCTCGTTGAAGCTGAAATGACTTACTATGGTGTAATCCAAAATATATTTGAATTGGATTATATAAGCTTAAAAGAGGTTGTATTTTACTGTGATTGGGTAAGAGTTGAGGATAAAAATGCTTGTAAAGTTGATCCTGTCACCAATTTGATCATGGTTGACTTGTCCAAGTTGAAGAGCAACGACCATGTGAGCGATGAGCCATTTGTTTGTGCATTTCAAAAGGTTAAGCAAGTGTTTTATTCGGAGTATATCAACAACGAGCCGTGGTCAATTGCCCAACACGCTCCAAGGCGTCTAAATAGTAGTGTGGATGACTTGCCTGCTCCTACCGAATATCAATCCATTTTTTATGATAACCTGAATTTGAAACAATTTTTCAATTTGTAATAAATATTAAATATGTACCGAAACATCCATTTTTAATGATTTTAATTGATTTACACTTTATCATTTTCACTCTTGTGTAGTGTGCGTGTGTGGAAAGGAGATTAATACATAAATATTCCAACTACATCAAAGTTTTGTTTATACTAATCCATGAATGTACGCTTCTTACCTTTAATAGGTGATTAGTACATAGTTATTTGGGATGTCCTACTTATGGAGAGGAGACTGAATCTCTTCGTCTATCCGAACACTAAGAAATGTCATAATCCTATGGAGTTATGCTCTTCAAATTCCTCCCAACCGTTATGTAGCCAAACATCACTAGTTGAAGTTGTCAATTCCACTTTCCATACCCCACCACTTGGAACCTCTAGCAAAACATGGGAGACCATTGGAAGGTGGAATTGACAACTTCAACTGTTGATTTTTGGCTACACAACGGTTAGAGGGAATTTGCAACGCATAACTCCATAGGATTATGGCATTTTTTAGTGTTCAGATATGAAGGGAATTATATTTGACACGATTGCCCGGGGTACATTAGTTGGAAGGAGGTGCCATATGAACTCAAGTTAGCTGTTTAGGTGACACTACAGGTGTTGATGTAAAAAATTAGATCGCTCTAATTATTCAATCACAGATAAATAAATAAGACAAAGATTTTTAAAGTGGTTCGGCTAGGAATAAAGCCTACGTCCACTGTTATGTTATTGCTGAGTGTTTGTGGAATTCTTGATTACAAGTTCTCTCAAGAAATTCCGGTCCCTTTGAATGGGATTGATACAAGGTATTTATAGCCTCGAGGCTGTACATGAAAGGTCCAATACATTAAATGATATACATATGAATGGGTAATACATTTAATGCAGCGTGTGCGTCAAGAATCTAATGAATAGTTGAACAGTTGTCCGTCTGATAATTGATGACACGGCCGAGGTGCAGTTCGGACCGCCTTAGTTGCTCGTTGATCAAGAGTTCCTCGGAGTGCTTAGAGCATCTCGGGATGATAGAGTTCCTCGGATGGAGTTCCTCGGCATGATAGAGTTCCTCGGTGTATTCTCGTTGCTCGGTACCAACCATGGTTGTTCAGTAAATGATCTTCCTCGCTGTTATTGTGACACGTAGATTGACACGTGTCTTCATACTATTCGTCCACATCAGCATATTAATTTTGGTATCAACAGAAGCCCCCAATGTTTCATATTTCGAACTTTGAGGAGTATGGGACATTCTTTCTCGGTATATGGTAATATTAAATGACCTTCCTGGGTTTTAGGAGCATTGTATTCAAATTTTCTTCTCATTTCGCAGTTTCCGCCTTTTTTACAAGCGCTTCGATCTTCGTGCAACTTTTGTCTTTTTAGCCGCCGGAAGTTCAGTAGTTTCTTTTTAGTAATCATTTCTTTCGCCGCTTCCCAATGCAAAGTATTTAAACTCCTTTGGTAACCATACCGTCGTCTACACTTTCCACTTTTCTGCATTCAAGTTTTCTATTCTCTTCCTCTCTCTTGTGTGTTCATCATTGTTTCCGTTCGTTGTCAACATATCTCCTTTCTTTCTGTAAGATCTTCTTCCTTTCTTCTGCATCTCTTTTATTCAATATGGTTTATATTGTTGAATCTGCTGAGAAATTTCGTTCTGACTTTTCCATTCCTTCTTGGGTAATTCTAGAGGTTCTTTCTGAGCCTTTAGATTACTTTCGATTGGCTGAGGGACATTGGTTCCCCAGTCTTTTCATTGCTGAATGTGGTTTTTCTTTTCCCCCAAACCCATTATGTCTTGAGTTTTGTCAATATTTTGATCTTGTTCCTGCAAAAATAGCCCCCAATTCATGGAGAATAATTAACGGGGTGCACAAGTTAAATCTAACTCATGGGACTCGTATAGGGATCCCAGAAATCATGTACTGCTATAAATGGGCCACTTTAGATAATGTTTATTATTTAAAAACTAGGTTTTTAAATAGAGCCCTTGTAGTTAACCTCCCTGATTCAAATAGAGATTATTTTGAGCATGGGTTGGTCATAAAAAATTGGCAACACGCGCCTTTATCTGGGAATGAAGTATACAACGGTCCCAGATGCCCCCCATACGGCAATGGGATAGGTTTATTTTTCATTTTTATTTTACTTATGAAATTGCGTTTTCATCATGTTTGACAAAATGTATGACTGAGATTTATGTATTTATTTGCAGTTGATAGTAAAAGAAAAACTCCAAAAGAGTCGGAAGTGAATATCAAGCATTTAAAACTTATCTGGAATTTGCATAAGACGATTGCAGACGAACATATTAGATCTGCATCATATTTGCTGCAGTATAAGAGCTACACAACCTCTTATACTGCTCGCCCTGTTGAACCAGCCTCAACACCAGAAAGTTCGTCTTCAGATTCTCATATTCCCCTATCTCAGAGAATGGGCAAGAAAAGAGCTCCTCCTGCTCTATTTGGTGAAATTTCTTCTGCTGTTGGAACACAGAAAAGCAAAATTGATGTCCCAGAGGGGACTAAAAAGGTAGATGCCAGTTCATCCAAATTTGCCGAGAAGCCCCCAGTGGCCCCGAGCAAGAAAAATGCTAGTGCTGATGCAATTACAATCTCTCCGACCAAGACCTCTTCCTTGGTTGATGCTGCTGACCCTCCTTTGAAGAGATTGAGGAAATCATCCTCAGTTAATCTTGCTGGAACTGCATCTTCTCTACCCGCTGGTGGTAGTAGTATTTCAAAAATCATTCTTCCGAGCTCTTCAACGAGCTCAGTTATACCCGAGGTTCTCGGGGTTGATGAAAAGATTCCTAGGGATACACTGACATCCCTAGCTGCTCGCCATCTTTCTTCAGTAAATTTCTCATACCTTTGGTCTTTCTTTTCTTTTTCCTGAACTCTTGTATTTGTGTTGACTCTATTGTTTTTCTTATCTTTCAGCTGGTGAACTGTTTCAATACCATCGTGAAGAAAGATCAAGCTATTAAAGCTTCTAGTTCCTCGTCCGATGTTGACGATGCCCTCTTGGGTTTAGCCCAATCTGTGAAAGAATCTCGCCAGCAGTACGTCGAGGAGAAAGCTGCCTGGGAGAAAAAATTGGCTGCAGCTGAGGCTGATAAGATGAAGATGGCTGAAACCTCCAAGAATTTGGAGGAGAAGGTGAAAAGCTTAGAGGTCAATCAGCAAAGGTGCGATGACCAACTGAAGAAGGCAGAAGAAGAACTGTCTATCCTGCGAGACATCAAAATCCAGAAAGAACAATTGGATGTCAAACTCTCCTCGGAGCAGTTGAAAAGAAAAGTTGCAGTTAGGAAACATTTCAGTGCTGGTTGGGAAAAAGGATGGGATAAAGGGATTGCAGCTATGACATCTCAAGTCAAATATGGGGAGTTGAAATACTTCCATGACGGTTGGGTAGCTGCTCTACAAGAGCTAAAAATCCAAGACAATTCTGAGCTATTCCATCGGCATCTCCCTGGTCCTCCTCCACCAATTGTGGAAGAAGAAGAAGATGAACCTGCATCAGATGAATCTTCCATGGCTGTGGATGTCCCAATTTCTGCTTCTCAACCCTCTGTCATTGAGGATATTTCTTCTATGCCTCCTCCTGCCGAGAAGATTTCTGCCGATCAAGCTGTTGTTATCACCGAGCAACCGAGCTCCTCGTCCCAGCCTCCCGAGAAAGTCTTGGGAGACAAGGAAAAGGTGTGAAGTTGTTCGGTATCATTCTTATCTTTTATCATTTGTAATCGAACACTGTAATCCTTTTATGATCTAATAAAATACTTCTTTACTCATCGCCGTTATTGATGATTCTTTGTTGATTGTTGTCTTTTTCTTGTCTTTAGTTTGTTGCTAGAATGGAACTAATCTCTTCTCATGATACCGAGCTGATGCAGCAATGTCACCAATACTATAGGGCTGGTCATACAGACCTTAGTTCTTCTGAAATTGCTGACATTCTTGGTCATGATGCTTCAGAACAGGCGACTGAGGCTTATCGGTACTTGAAAAATTTACTCGACCGAGCTGTAGCTAACAATGTCGCTTATTATGACTTGATTGAAGAGCTGCATTGTTCCTTAGAGGATCTCCAAGGCCAGCACAATGAATCGATGGCTTCATTACACGAGGAATATGAAAATAGATATAAACAACTTTCCTCTGATACAGGTCATAAAAAGATCATTGCTGCATATGACATTAGGGAAAGGACCCTAAAAGGTGAAGTTGAAGCCTGCCGACAAATTGCCGAGATCCTGGAACAAGAAAATAATAGTCTGCAGAAAAGATTGGCTCAATATGAATCCGTTGCCTCCTCTTCCACTGCATTAGTACCAGTTATTGATGAAGGTTTTTCGTTTCTAGAGGTTGAAAACGCCAAACTAAGGCAAGAGTTGGATGACTTGAAAAAGTCTATTATTCCTGTGACTGCTCGGGGACGAGGAAGGAGTTCTCGAGGACGAGGAAGAATCGTCGAGGAGCAAAGTTCTCCAGTTGCTTCTCGGAGCCGATCAAGAGTTCTTAGCCGTAGTGTTGAAGAATCTCGCACCCAATCTACTCTGGAAACTCAAGCATTCCAACTGAATGTTAAGGATCGTGCTCTGTCTGATTTGTCTAAGAAAAACTTATCTTTAGAGGACCAATTGGCCGCGATGAAGTCTGCTCTGAATAATAAAGATGCTCTTATCAAGAACTTTCTCGAGCAAGTAGATAGATTAACTTTCCAATTCCATAAACAGCCTCGGGAGTTCTGGAATGCAGGCTATAATGAAGCTCTTTACCATTTGGATGATCGCCTTGAAAATGCTAACAACGAAGGTTATAAGCAGGGATGGTTGAACGCCCTGGGTGTATTAAAACTGGAACAAGGTCATTATTTATGGGATTATCATGCTCCTGGATTGCTAGACTTGCCTGTTCCTCCCTATAAATTGGATATGGCATGGATTCCTGCTCGTTCCATTCCTCGGAGTTTGATCTCTAAATATCTTGGTGATTATAACCTTCATTCTCAAGTTGAAGTATCTCGTCCTGAGCATCTGTTGGATACTCCTACAATAATGAATGTCAGAATGCTGAAGGACATGAACTTTATTAATTCTCCTCTTTGTCTAGAGGATCCTCCTGCCGGCGAGGAACCTGTCTCAAAGGATAAAGGAAAGAAACCAATAGAGTAGGAATCTTTAATGTAATAGTTAGCACATACATGTAACATGTAATACATTTTTATCTTAATGAAAGAATTTCATTTTCTGTTTTGCCAATAGCTATTTTTCTGTTTGCAAATTATATGGTTCATCAACCAAATTAGAATTTATAATAAGCATAAATTGTTCAAAATTGTTTCCAACCAACCAAGGTGGATAAATAATGTTTGTCGACCAACCACAGTTGATGGCTTTCTATCCCCGACCAACCATACTTGGTTCAATTTTCAAATATAAACATGTGTCCGACCAACTAAGGTCAATACTTTTATCCTCGTCGACCAACTACAGTTAGTGGGTTTTTATCCCCGACCAACCATACTTGGTACAGTTTGGAATATTTTGTTCTTTAAAGAACTTTTTGTAATAATGTTACCTCCCGACCAACATAAGCTGTAATGCGAGAGTATATAAAGTCTTACCAACCGTAGTTGGTCATGCTGGTCTACACCTCCTAATCAAAGGAGTAGTAGGGTTCTTTCGAACTTTTTGGCTCCTTGGAGCATGTCCTCCTAACCAAAGGAGGTTGGCTACTTATAGCACTTTTGCTCCGTAGAGCGCTCCGTAGAGCTTATCCTCCTAACCAAAGGAGGTTGGCTACTTATAGCACTTTTGCTCCGTAGAGCGCTCCGTAGAGCTTATCCTCCTAACCAAAGGAGGTTGGCTACTTATAGCACTTTTGCTCCGTAGAGCGCTCCGTAGAGCTTATCCTCCTAACCAAAGGAGGTTGGCTACTTATAGCACTTTTGCTCCGTAGAGCGCTCCGTAGAGCTTGACTCCGTAGAGCATGGCTCCGTAGAGCAGTCTTCTTCTTGTTATCAAGCAGTGTAGTGTTCAACACTAGTATTCCCCGAAAAACTTTCAACAGAAAGAAAATGGTGAACCATCCTCGTTTTATTCATAATGAAGGAAATGCTTTACATTTTACATTACTGATAATACTTTCGCAGGTGTTCAGCATTCCATGCATTCTGAAATTCTTCTCCTTCTAGAGTTGCTATTCTGTAGGTTCCAGGTCGAACAACCTCTGTAACTCGGTAAGGTCCATGCCAGTTTGCTTCCAGTTTATTCTGTTTTTGAATGACTTTCTTCAGCACATGATCACCCTCCTTCAAATCGCATTTCTTCACCCTTTTGTTGTAGAACAAAGCTGTTCGTTGTTGATAAGCAGCATTCCTAATGGCTGCCTCTTCTCTTACTTCTTCGAGCATATCCAAATCCATTCTTCTCATCAAGTCACTGATCGGAGAGTTGAAATTCAGCACTCTATGCATTGGGAGACCCAACTCGGCCGGTATCACAGCCTCACTTCCAAATGCTAGCATATATGGTGATTCTCCAGTTGCTGCTCGGGGAGTTGTTCGGTAGGCCCATAATACTGATTGGAGCTCATTAATCCAATTTGCTTTAGCTTCACTTAGCCTCTTTTTCAACCCATTCAGTAATGTTCTGTTCGTCACTTCAGTCTGTCCATTGCTTTGGGGATGGCCTGGTGCTGAATGAAACTTCAAAACGTTCGACTGATGACAATAGGCAGCAAATTCTTCATTATCAAATTGTGTTCCATGATCTGTGATGAAAGCATGAGGGAGACCATATCGACAAATGATATTCTTCCATACAAACTGGTATACCTTCTCGTACGTCATATTGATAAGAGGCTCAACTTCCACCCACTTAGTAAAATAGTCCACTGCAACTACGAGATACTTGAATCTTCCTCGGGTGGTCGGCAGTGGTCCAACCAAATCAATTCCCCACATGGCAAATGGCCAAGGGGAAGTTATTGGTGTTAGCAATGCTTGTGGAGTTCGTCGGATGGAGGAAAAACGTTGGCACTTGTCACATTTCTTGGCATAGGCTATACAATCAGCCCTCATTGTCGGCCAGTAATATCCCTGTGTCATCACTCTTTGTAAAAGTGTTCGACCTGCTACATGAGCTCCACAAGATCCTTCATGGATTTCTTCAATCAATTCTTTCACCTCGGTGGGATGTACACATCTCTGCAAACCTGCCATAATTCCTCGTCTATACAAAATACCATTAGTTAATACATACCGAGCAGCTTTATACTTCAGTTTCTTGGCAGCGAGTTTGTCCTCCGGCAATTCACCCTCTTCAACATATTTCCTGATTGGATCCATCCAAGATGGTCCTAAATCAAGGGTAATCACATTCGTTGTCAGATCTTCATCTATGCTCCGACCTTCTAATACTTCAATCGGTATGGTTCTTCGCATCTCGGTACGAGTAGCTGATGCTAGTCGGGCCAGTGCGTCTGCTTGTACATTCTCCATCCTCGGTATTCTCACCAATTGAATGGCCTCAAATTCTGTCAACAATTTCATCACCTTTGCATGATATTTGATCATTAAATCTCCTTTAACCGCATATATTCCCATCATCTGATTCACAATTAATTGAGAATCACTGAATACCATCACTTGTTGTGCTTCCATAGTCTTCGCTAGACTAAGACCTGCTATCATGGCCTCATACTCCGCTTCATTATTAGAGGCTTTGAATTGGAATCGCAAAGCATATTCCATGTCAATCTCGTCTGGAGTGATCAAAACAATTCCTGCTCCACAACCAGCTGTGCAGGATGATCCGTCTACATATAATCTCCATGTAGGTATTTCGTCTTCAAATTTCTTATCTGTCAGAGTTCCTCGATAAAATATCTGCTGTTTTCTTCCATCATCCCCCGGTATCTTTCGCTCCTCGTCAGTCATCTGTTCGTACCCTTTTACCAACCGTGGTTGGTCTGAGTTTGAATATAATGATTTCTCTACATCCACAAGTCCTTTTACCAACCTTGGCTGGTTTGGACCTATTTCTGCTGATCCTGTATCGTCCACAGGTAGGTCAGCAAATGTTTCTGTTGATCCTGTATCGTCCACAGGTAGATCAGCAGGCACCTTTTGCTCCTCGGGGGTATCAGGGTACGTGAACTCTGCTATAAAATCTGCTACAGCTTGCCCCTTGAATGATGATCTGGGCTCATACACAATATCATATTCACCAAGTTCTACTGCCCAGTACATCAGTCTCCCTGATTTTTCTGGCTTATGGAGGGCTTGTCTCAATGGCATATCAGTATAAACGATGATGGTATGGGCTTGGAAATATGGCCTCATTCTTCTACTTGCTTCAATTAGTGCCAATGCCAATTTTTCTAGCTTTGGGTATCTGATTTCTGCACCTCGGAAAGCCTTACTTGTGTAATAAATTGGCTTCTGGACTCCATTCTCCAATCTGATCAACGCTGAACTGACTGCGTTCTCTGATACTGCCAAATACAAATACAACTTTTCTCCTGTTATTGGTCTGGACAACAGTGGGGGTGCTCCCAAATATTTCTTCAAGTCTTGAAAAGCTTTTTTACATTCCTCATTCCATTCAAAGGTTTTTCGAAGTGTTTTGAAGAATGGTATGCATTTATCAGTTGCTCGAGATACAAATCTGTTGAGCGCTGCAACTCGTCCGGTAAGACTCTGCACTTCTTTCTTCGTCGTCGGAGATCGCAGCCCTAGAAGAGCTTTGATCTTATCTGGATTTGCCTCAATACCTCGCTGATTGACGATGTATCCGAGGAACATTCCTTCTCGTACTCCAAAGGTGCACTTCGTCGGGTTAAGCTTCATTTGGTATTTATCCAATTGATCAAAAGTTTGACTCAAGTCAACCAAATGATCAGCAGCTTTCTTGCTTTTAGTGAGCATGTCATCGACGTAGACCTCCATGTTGCGGCTGATTTGTTCGGTAAAAACCTTGTTCATCAACCGCTGATATGTTGCACCTGCATTTTTTTAAACCAAAAGGCATAACATTATAACAATAAGTTCCCCTAGGGGTAATAAAAGAAGTACTTTCCCTGTCTTCAGGTTTCATTTTGATCTGGTTGTAGCCAGAGTAAGCATCCATGAAGCTGAGTAGCTCGTGTCCCGAGGTAGCATCCACCAGTTGATCAATTCTGGGCAATGGAAAATGATCCTTGGGGCATGCCTTATTGAGATCGGTGAAATCGACACACATTCTCCATTTGTTGTTTTTCTTCTTTACCATCACCACATTTGCCAACCAATCTGGATATTTTACATCTTCAATGAATTGGGCTTTCTGGAGTTTCTCGACTTCCTCCTGTATGGCCTGGTTCTTCTCGGGACTAAACACCCTTCTTCTCTGCTTTACAGGTTTAATCTCCTTATTCACATTGAGTTCATGACATAAGAAGTTTGGATCTATTCCTGGCATGTCTTCATGACTCCAAGCAAAAGTATTTTTCCTATTCTTCAAGAAAGTTATCAACTCCTCTTTTATTGACATATCCAACGATGAACCTATCTGGGTTATTCGTTCAGGATGTTCGTCGTCCAGAATAACATTTTCTGTAGATTCTACCACTTGTCCTTTCACAAGTTGGGACTCATCTCTAGGATCAAGAGTTTCAATTTCTGTACATTCATCCACTTGATAAGTAGTAGTCTTTTTCATCGATCCTTCTAGTTCTTCTTGCTCGGCCGACGAATAATAGCATTCCCGAGCTACTTTTTGATCACCTTTCACCACTCCAACTCCAAAATTTGTTGGGAATTTCAAACATTGATGTACTGTTGAAGGAACGGCTTCGAACTTCTTCAATCCAACTCTTCCCATGATGATGTTGTAGGCCGATTGCACATTCTTATCCATCACAAAGAATCGTATTCTTTCTGTTCGACAAACATGCCAGGTTCCAATGAATATATCCAACTTGATCGTCCCAAGTGGAAAAACTTTCTCGCCAGCAAAACCCAGAAGGGGTCTGTGATAAGGTTCCAATTGAGATAATTTCAAATTCAGGCTATCAAAGCATGAATAGTACATGATGTCTGCCGAACTACCATTGTCTACCAACACCCTTGAAATGATCACGTCCTTCATTCTCATTTTGATCACCAAAGGATCATCATGAGGGTAAAGAACACTTGCCAGGTCGTTTTTTGAAAAACCAATTACTAGCTTCTCTTTGTTTACCTTCCTCGGACGATCATCCTCGGCCAGGTTTATTCGCTGAATATATGAGCAAGCTTGAGCCTCTCCGAGATAAGCTTTTCTTTCTGCAGTAAGGTCTCCTCCTCCTGCATCTCCCCCTGTAATAACGTTACAATGAAATGATCCAAAACGTATGGAAAATACCTCTCGTTCAGGTTTTCTTGGCTTCTTGGGAAGATCGGGGTCATCATCTGGATCCTCTTCATGGTCCCTCCTATTTTTCTCCTCTACACGACGAGGAGATCTAGATCTCTTTCTAATTCTGTCCTCATTTGTCCTCTCACCTCTGCGATCTACATACTTTGATAATTTTCCTCTTCGAATGAGTGTTTCAATCTCGTTCTGAAGGGCTATACAATTTTTGGTCATATGGCCATGATCTTTGTGAAATTCGCAATATTTGGTCTTATTCCTCATGTCTGGATCTGTCTTCAGTTTCTCTGGCCATTTGATTTCCTCGTTATTCCTGATCTCTTCTAAAACATGATTAATACCCATTTTCAATGGAGTATAATTATCATACTTCTTTAGGGCTTCCAACTTTATCCTGTTATTCCTGGAATGTTTGTCACCACCATTACCTTTCTGATCTTTCTTCTTAGAGTTGTCGACCTCCACTTTAACTTCTTTATCCATATTCTTCTTCGCAGTCATAGCCTCCTCGGCATTCATGATTTTGGCCGCCTTTGCCATCAATTCCGACATATTTTTAGGCGGATCTTTGGCCAGAGTATAGTATAGCTTGTTAGGCAGCAAACCACTCATCAAAGCAGTGATTGCTGTCTTTTCTTCATAATCTATGACTTCCAACTTCTCGTTATTGAAACGAGTTATGTAATCTCTAGTACTTTCTCCTGATTTTTGTCTAACACTTAGCAAATGTGCTACTCGCTTTACCGGCTTTGCTCCAAAACAAAAATTGCCAATAAACAGCTCGGCTAACTGAACAAAAGTTGAAATCTTACCCCGAGGAAGATTATTGTACCATATCTGTGCAGATCCAGTAAGAGTTCCCGAGAATGCTCTACACCTCATCTCGTCGGGGACAGCATAGATATCTGCAGCAGCTTGGTACTGTTCTATATGAAGTACGGGATCTGTCTTTCCATCGTACTTGGGGGTCACTACAGGTGCTTTGAATTTCGACGGTGTAGGGAAATCCACAATGGCTTGCACAAAAGGTGTCCCTTGAACAAAAGTTCTCTGTAAGGGGTTCCTCGCCTTAGCCATTTCTCCCAGTCTATCCTCCAATCGTTGAATAGAACCTTTCCATGCTTCATTCCTTTCCTCGGGCCGCTTAGTCCGAGCAACTGATTGCTCTGACGTAGCTTCCTGAGATTTATCTCGACGAGTAATTGGTCGTGATTGTGCAGATCCTTCTCTCAAACCTGGTGGTGGTTGAAAACTTCCTGATGGAGCCCTAGGTGGACTCATGTTCCTCCTTGGTCCTAACCGACTGAAAGGAGACACCCTGCTTAATCTTTCTAAAGCGCTAGTTCTCTCCGGAGAAAGAGAGATATGTTGATCTGTATCCGTAGCCCGTATTGATGAAGTTCGCCCAGGTTGATAAGAAGAATCATTGGATTCCCCATTGCGATATGACCCAATACGTCTGGATCGTGATTGCCCATGATCAGTCCTTTGCCCTGAATGAGTAGGTACACCGCCTTGAAGAGTTTGAAGGAGTTGCCTCATAGATTCTTGCATGGCGGTTTGTCCCTGAGCCAGATTCATCATAATTCCGGCCAGATCTGGAGATGCAGATGGATTTGGAAGATTTCCAGTATTTCCAGCATTTCGATTACTGGATTCCGGATTATCTGCCATTGGTGATAAATGATTTTTATGAAAAACGATAACAACAGTCGTTTCCCACAGACGGCGCCAATCTGTTGATGTAAAAAATTAGATCGCTCTAATTATTCAATCACAGATAAATAAATAAGACAAAGATTTTTAAAGTGGTTCGGCTAGGAATAAAGCCTACGTCCACTGTTATGTTATTGCTGAGTGTTTGTGGAATTCTTGATTACAAGTTCTCTCAAGAAATTCCGGTCCCTTTGAATGGGATTGATACAAGGTATTTATAGCCTCGAGGCTGTACATGAAAGGTCCAATACATTAAATGATATACATATGAATGGGTAATACATTTAATGCAGCGTGTGCGTCAAGAATCTAATGAATAGTTGAACAGTTGTCCGTCTGATAATTGATGACACGGCCGAGGTGCAGTTCGGACCGCCTTAGTTGCTCGTTGATCAAGAGTTCCTCGGAGTGCTTAGAGCATCTCGGGATGATAGAGTTCCTCGGATGGAGTTCCTCGGCATGATAGAGTTCCTCGGTGTATTCTCGTTGCTCGGTACCAACCATGGTTGTTCAGTAAATGATCTTCCTCGCTGTTATTGTGCCACGTAGATTGACACGTGTCTTCATACTATTCGTCCACATCAGCATATTAATTTTGGTATCAACAACAGGTAATGTATTTATATTTCGATTTCGATTTCAATTTTGATTTATATTTATATTTATCTATATTTGCAGGGCGAATACTAATTTTACTTTATTTTATTTCAGGGGACAGGGAGTGGCCCTGAGGGTAGGCCACATATGCTCGATACTTATGTGGCTCTTCGGACGAGAAGGGAAGGATAAGGAGGTGTCCCCGAGCGTCGCGGTACAAAATCTCTTTTCCAGCTAAATAGTTTGTAGATTTGAGATAATTGATGTTGATGTTCTTTCTTCTTAAATAGTTTCTATTTTGAATGTATATTTGCGTTATCTCTAGTTTATTTGGATATGTTATATTTGAATAGGTACAACGTTGATATAACAGCTACAAATATACTGCTGGGCAGTGGCAGTGGCAGTGGCCATACTGCCTAGCAATTTTTTTTTAAATTCTGCCCAGAATTGTCACGGTCATTGACCGTGACAAGTCCTTGAGAAGAGTTGTCACGGACTTGTCACGGTCAATGATCGTGAAATTTTTTTAAAAAGGGGACAAGACTTTATCACGGTTATTAACCATGACTAAACGTGTCACGGTCCAGGACCGTGACACGGCCGTGACAATTATGACGACCTTATCACGGTCTATGACCTTGACACGTCCGTGACAAAAAAAGTTGTCTCGCCCCGAATTGTCACGGTCATTGACCTTGACAAGTTCAACTTGTCAAGGTCAATGACCATGGTGTAGTGCCTTCACTCTGGTCGATCGATCGGCGACATGAGATATCATCGACTAGGCCCCGATCTCCCGGGCAACCATCCTATGGACCTAGAATGTCGTGGGAGAGATAGGAGCCTAACATGAGTATGGTCCCTCCTTACGATGCACATTTTAGACAGAACGCGAATTTTCGCCTGGGTGGGGTGAGATTAATTTGCACTCATGATGAATTTTGGTCCAAGTGACTATAACGGGGATGAGAACTTTGAGCTTCTCACAAACGACGTCAAATTATAGGGGATATTGACCCATAATAAAAGGAGTACTTGGAGATTAGCCCTAAATAGTGTTGAGTACATGAAAAGAATAAAGAAGACAAGATATACATGGTTCAGTAGTGAGATCTGCCTATGTCCACGGGAAAAGGGGGAGATCGGTTTATTAACTTAGGAAGAATTAACGACAATTGGAGTGCTAGGGGTGCTAGGTGAGAGTCCAAGTTATCAAGTGCACATTATAATTAATTAATTCTTTCATTATGAGTGAGGTCGTTATTATTTATAAGCTTAAGGGTCCCATTCCTCTAAGTCTCTTTATATTTGTCTTAACTACACATCATCGACTCATGTTATACCTGGCCTCCCAAACCATTAGCATGATCATTCGAGATTCGACTGTATCTTCTTTCAGATTGGTGGTCTCCCAAAGACGTGATCTATTTTAACTATGATCTTCCTGATTTATGATCTCCCAGCACACATCATTCATGTGATATGCCACGTGGCATGAGTTCGACAATTCTCCCTGTTGATACCAAATTTAATCTGCTGACGTGGATCAATCAAACAAAGACACGTGGCTATTTACATGGCAACAACAAGCACTTCCGAGATAATCACACGCTCCCAAGAACCATGTTACTCCGAGGAAATCATACACTCCGAGGAGCAGACCTCATCGAGGAACTTATACGCTCCGAGGAACAGACCTCTCCGAGGAACTCTTGAATACCAGAAAGCTTAGGCGGTCCGAGTTACTCATGCGGTCCGAGCTGCATCTCGAACAGAGCATTAATAGCTGAATAACCAACAGTTCAACTAGTTCATTAAATGCTTATCATTTAGATGCACACGTTTAAAGGGCATTAAATGTGTTACCCTTTCATATGTATATCATTTAATGTATCACCCTTTCAGATGACAGCCTCAAGGCTATAAATACGTTGTACAATCCCCATTGTAAAGGGGGTTTATTCTGAATCCAAACTTTGGGATCCAGAACGCAATTTCTTGTAATCGAGAATTCCCAAACACTCAGCAATAAAACAACAGTGGACGTAGGCCATTCATATAAGGCTGAACCACTTTAAAAGTCTTTTGTCTCATTTATTTATCTGTGATTGGATTATTAGAGTGATCTAATTTTTTACATCAACAGATTGGCGCCGTCTGTGGGAAACGACTGGTAATATCATTTTCTCACCAATAACAATCCAATACCAATGGCTGATATACCCGAATCCAGTAATCGAAACACTGGAACCCCTCCAAATCCATCTGCTCCACCAATTATTCCAGATCTGACTGGAATGATGGCGAATTTGGCTCAGGGCCAGACCGTCATGCAGGAAACGATGCGACAACTCATCCAAACACTCCATGGCGGTACGCCAGCCCGTTCCAGATCACGAAGCATTCAAAGAAATATCTGTGCGCCTTATGTGCGTACTAGGCATACTAATTCATATCGCAATGAGGAATCTGAAGATTTTTCTTATCAACCTGGACGAACTTCGTCAGTGCGAGCCACAGATACTGAACAACATGTCACCCTTTCCCCAGAAAGGGCCAGTGCGTTGGAAAGATTAAGTAGGGCCTCTCCTTTCGATCGATTAGGCCCTAGGAGGAACAAAAGTCATCTTAATGCAGCGTCGAGGAGCTTTCGACGACCATCAGATTTAAGGGAAGGATCTGCCCAGTCGCGCCCAGTTGCTCGTCAAGATGGATCCGCTGACCGATCAGCTGCTCGTCAAGATAAATCTCGGGAAGCCACTTCAACGCGATCAGTTTCTCGAACCAATAGGCCCGAGGAAGGGAATGATGCATGGAAAGGATCTATTCAAAGGCTGGAGGATAGATTAGGGGAAATGGCTAAGGCTAAGAACCCTCTACAACGAACCTTTGTTCGAGGAACACCTTTTGTCCCGGACATTGTTGATTTTCCAACACCATCAAAGTTCAAAGCACCTGTTGTGACTTCCAAGTATGTTGGGAAGACTGACCCTGTTCTTCATATAGAACAATATCAAGCTGCTGCCGACATCTATGCTGTCCCAGACGAGATGAGATGCAGGGCATTCTCGGAAACTCTTACCGGATCTGCTCAGATATGGTATAATAATCTTCCTCGGGGTAAGATTTTAACTTTTCTTCAACTGGCCGAGTTATTCATTGGGAATTTCTGCTTCGGAGCAAAGCCAGTTAAACGTGTAGCACATTTGTTAAGTGTTAGACAAAAAGCTGGTGAGAGTATTAGAGACTATATAACTCATTTTAATAACGAGAATCTCGAAGTCATTGATTATGAGGAGAAGACAGCGATTACTGCTTTGATGAGTGGACTGTTGCCAAATAAGTTGTACTACACTTTGGCCAAAGACCCACCTCGAACCATGTCGGACCTGATGGGAAAAGCGTCCAAGATTATGAACGCCGAGGAGGCTATGTCTGCGAAGAAGAATATGGACTCCAAAGAAACCAAGGGGGAAGGTGATAAAGCTAGGAATAAAGAGCATAAGAACAATGGTGGTGATAAACATTGCAAAAGTAGGTCGTCATGGGAGGTCTTGAAGAAATTTGATAATTACATGCCTTTGAAGGCAAATATCAACCACGTCCTGGAAGAAATTAAGAACAACGAGGAGTTAAACTGGCCAAAGAAAATGAAGTCAGACCCTGACACGAGGAATAGGGAGAAATATTGCGAGTTCCATAAGGATCATGGCCATATGACCAAAAATTGTGTAGCTCTTCAGAACGAGATTGAAACACTCATCCGACGAGGAAAACTAGCAAAGTATGTTGATCGGGGAGGCGAAAGAAGGAACAACGACCGAACTAGAGAGAGGTCTAGATCTCCTAGTCGAGTAGAGGAGAAAAAGAAGAGAAACCATGAAGATGATCCAGATGATGACCCTGATCTTCCCAAGAAACCAAGGCAGCCAGAACGAGAGGTATTTTCAATATTCTTTGGGTTATTTGATTGTAATGTCATTACAGGAGGAGATGCAGGAGGAGGAGACCTTACTGCAGAAAGAAAAGCTTACCTCGGAGAGGCTCAAGCTTGCTCGTACATTCAACGAATAAATTTAGCTGAGGAAGATCGCCCGAGAAAGGTGAACAAAGAAAAATTAGTCATTGGGTTTTCGAAGAATGATCTTGCAGGAGTTTTATATCCTCATGACGATCCATTAGTGATCGAAATGAGAATGAAGGAGGTAATGATTTCAAGAGTACTGGTCGATAATGGTAGCTCGGCCGACATCATGTTCTACTCGTGTTTTGATAGTTTAAATTTAAAGCTATTTCAACTGGAGCCTTACCACAGACCCCTCATCGGTTTTGCTGGCGAGAAAGTGTTTCCACTTGGGACGATCAAGTTGGATATATTCATTGGTACGTGTCCTGCTTGTCGGACAGAAAGAATACGATTCTTCGTGATGGATAAGAATGTCCAGTCATCGTACAATATCATCATGGGAAGAGTAGGATTGAAGAAGTTCGAGGCTGTGCCATCTACAGTGCATTAGTGCCTAAAATTTCCAACAAACTTTGGAGTAGGAATTGTGAAAGGTGATCAGAAAGTAGCTCGGGAGTGCTATTATTCATCCGCCGAGCAAGATGAATTGGAGGAATCAAAGAAAAAGACTACTACTTATCAAGTGGATGAAGATGCAAAAATCGAAACTTTGGATCCTCGAGATGAGTCGCAACTCGTGAAAGGTCAAGTGGTGGAAGCTACTGAAAATATCATTCTGGACGACGAACACCCTGAACGAACTACTCAAATAGGTTCATCATTGGAAGCCTCACTAAAACAAGAATTGATAACTTTCCTTAGAAGCAGAAAACAAACTTTTGCCTGGAGTCATGAAGATATGCCTGGGATTGACCCAAACTTCTTATGTCACGAGCTCAATGTGAATAAGGAGATCAAACCTGTGAAGCAGAGAAGAAGAGTATTCAGTCCCGAGAAGAATCAAGCTATACAGGAGGAAGTCGAGAAGCTACAGAAAGCTTGTTTCATTGAAGATGTAAAATATCAAGATTGGTTAGCCAATGTGGTGATGGTAAAGAAGAAAAACAACAAGTGGAGGATGTGTGTAGACTTCACCGACCTCAACAAAGCATGTCCAAAAGATCACTTTCCATTGCCCCGAATTGATCAACTGGTGGATGCTACCTCGGGACACGAGTTGCTGAGCTTCATGGATGCTTATTCTGGTTATAATCAGATCAAAATGAAACCTGAAGACAAGGAGAGTACTTCTTTCATTACCCCTCGAGGAACTTATTGTTATAATGTTATGCCTTTTGGTTTAAAAAATGCAGGTGCGACATATCAGAGGCTGATGAACAAGGTCTTTGCTGAACAAATCAGTGGCAATATGGAAGTCTATGTTGACGACATGCTGACAATAAGCAAGAAAGCTACAGATCATCTAGTTGACTTAAGTCAAACTTTTGATCAACTAGATAAATATCAAATGAAGCTGAACCCGACGAAGTGCATATTTGGAGTACGAGAAGGCATGTTCCTCGGGTACATTGTCAATCAACGAGGCATTGAAGCAAATCCTGAAAAGATCAAAGCTCTATTAGAGCTGCGATCTCCAACAACGAAGAAGGAAGTACAGAGTCTCACAGGACGAGTAGCAGCACTCAATAGATTTGTATCACGAGCAACTGATAGATGTCTCCCATTCTTCAAGACACTCAGAAAAACTTTTGAGTGGAATGATGAATGTGAGAAGGCTTTTCAAGACTTGAAGAAATATTTGGGAGCACCCCCACTATTGTCCAAGCCGGTGATGGGAGAAAAATTGTATTTGTACCTTGCGGTATTCGAGAATGCAGTTAGCTCGGCGTTGATCAGAGTGGAGAATGGAGTACAAAAGCCAATTTACTACACAAGTAAGGCCTTCCGAGGAGCAGAGATCAGATATCCAAGACTGGAGAAATTGGCACTGGCGCTGATTGAGGCGAGTAGGAGAATGAGGCCGTACTTCCAGGCTCATACTATAGTAGTGTACACCGATGTGCCATTGAGACAAGCCCTTCATAAGCCAGAGAAATCAGGGAGATTGATGTACTGGGCAATAGAGCTCGGAGAATATGATATAATTTATGAACCCAGATCATCACTAAAAGGGCAAGCTGTAGCAGATTTCATAGCGGAGTTCACCTATCCTGATAACCCCGAGGAGCAAAAGTTGCTCGCTGATCAACCTGTGGATGTTACAGGATTAACAAACACAAACCCAGACCAATTCCGATTGGTAAAAGGACGTGTGGATGTTACAGGATGTGATGCAGAGATAGTTGTAAGGACTCCAGACGAGAAATAAGAGTTGCTCGCTGATCAACCTGTGGATGTTACATAATCAACAAACACTGGCTCAGACCAACTCCGGTTGGTAAAAGGGCAAGTGGATGTTACAAGGTCATTAAATTCGAGCTCAGACCAACTCCGGTTGGTAAAAGGCAAGGTTCTAAAAAACGCGGGGCGTGATCGAGGCGTGGAGGCCAAGCCTTAAGCCTTAGAAGCCTAGGCGGGCCTTGGCGCAAAAAGGCGTGAAAAGGCGTTTAGGTCTTTTTAATATATTTTAATATTTTTAACCATAACAAGGCTATTAAAATACTAAAATTGTACATATCATAAAAATATGTCTGAATATTTGCAAATAAAAATATTATTTGATTATTTTGGATGGGATAATGGTCCGGTTTGCAAAAAAATCTTTAAAAGGCGATATCGTTTCACTAAAGCATTGTTGTTTTTAGAGAAAAAGTACGCCTTAAGGGTTTTACCAAGCATAAGGCGTCAAAATCTTAAGGCGAGGCGTTTCTCTCAAGCCTCAAGCCTAAGCGTGCCTAGGCGAAGCCTAGGCGGGTTTTTTAGAACAGTAAAAGGGCAAGAAGAAATGATCGATAAGGAGCGAGAAAAGTCTGGGGAAGATGAAAAGAAGCAGCAAATATTTCACCGAGGAACTCTGATTGATTCGACATTTGAAGACGAGTTACCTATATGGAGGCTATATGTAGATGGTTCATCTTGCAATACAGGATGTGGCGCGGGGATAGTTTTGAGCACTCTGGACGAGGTCGATATGGAATACGCCTTGCGTTTCCAATTCAAAGCTTCCAACAATGAGGCCATGATTGTAGGGTTAAATTTGGCAAAAGTTATGGAGGCGCAGCAAGTTATGATCTTCAGTGACTCTCAACTGATTGTAAACCAGATGATGGGAGTATATGCAGTTAGAGGAGAGTTAATGATCAGATATCATGCAAAGGCAAAGGAGCTAGTGTCAGAATTTGCCGCTATTCAGCTGGTCAGAATACCAAGAATGGAGAATGCGAGAGCAGACGCCCTAGCTCGACTAGCATCAGCTACTTGCACCTAGCTACGACGAACAATCCCAATTGAAGTGTTAGCTGGTCGGAGTATAGATGAAGATCTGAAGATGAACTTTATCACCCTTGATTTAGGACCATCTTGGATGGATCCCATCAGGGTATATATCGAGGAGGGAGAATTGCCAATTGATAAGCTTGCAGCCAAGAAATTAAAGTTTAAAGCTGCTCGTTATGTACTAACTAATGGTGTTTTATATAGACGAGGAATTATGGCAGGTTTGCAGAGATGTGTACATCCCACCGAGGTGAAAGATTTGATTGAAGAAATCCATGAAGGGTCTTGTGGAGCACATGTAGCAGGTCGGACACTTTTACAAAGGGTGATGACGCAGGGATACTAATGGCCGACGATGAGGGCAGATTGTATAGCCTATGCCAAGAAATGTGACAAGTGCCAGCACTTCTCCTCCATCCGAAGAACTCCACAAGCATTGTTGACACCCATAACTTCCCCTTGGCCATTTGCCATGTGGGGAATTGATTTGGTTGGACCACTGCCAATGACCCGAGGAAGGTTCAAGTACCTGGTCGTCGCAGTGGATTATTTTACTAAGTGGGTAGAAGCTGAGTCACTCATTGATATGACGTACGAGAAGGTGTACCAATTTGTTTGGAAGAACATCATTTGCCGATATGGTCTTCCTCATGCTTTCATCACAAACCATGGAACACAATTTGATAACGAGGAGTTCACTGCCTATTGTCATCAATCTAACATTTTGAAGGTTCATTCAGCACCAGGCCATCCTCAAAGCAATGGACAAACTGAAGTGACAAACAGAACGCTGTTGAACGGTTTGAAGAAAAGATTGGATGCTGCGAAAGCGAATTGGATCAACGAGCTACAATCAGTACTCTGGGCTTACCGAACTACTCCCCGAGTAGCAATTGGAGAATCACCATACATGCTGGCATTTAGAAGTGAAGCTGTCATACCTGCCGAGTTGGGTCTCCCAACACACAGGGTACTGAATTTCAATTCCCCTGTCAGCGATTTAATGAGAAGACTGGATTTAGACATGCTCGAGGAGGTTAGAGAAGAAGCAACCATTAGAAATGCTGCTTACCAGCAGCGAACAGCTTTGTTCTACAACAAGAGGGTAAAGAAGTGCGACCTGAAAGAAGGAGACTATGTGCTGAAGAAAGTAGTTCAAAAGCATAACAAACTGGAAGCAAACTGGCATGGACCATACCGAGTTACAGAAATTGTTCGACCAAGAACTTATCGAATAGCAACTTTAGAAGGCGAGGAGTTTAGAAATGCCTGGAATGCAGAGCACCTGCGCAAGTATTATCAGTGATGTATATGTAACACAGTTTTCCATCAATATGAATAAAATGAAAATATTCTGTAAGTCTCTCTGTTTATTGAAAATTTTCAGGGGAATACTAGTGCTATGCACTACTCAGCAAAGCTCGGCAGACTACTACTCAGAGAAAATATTCCAAACTGTACCAACTTAGTTGGTCGACGAGGAGAAAATATTCCAAACTGTACAAAGTATGGTTGATCGGGGATAAAAACCCACTAACTATAGTTAGTCGACGAGGAGAAAATATTCCAAACTGTACCAACTTAGTTGCACGACGAGGAGAAAATATTCCAAACTGTACCAACTTAGTTGGTCGACGAGGAGAAATATTCCTAAAAATGCCAACCTGTTTGGCTAGGAAACGAAATATTCCAAACTGTACCAACTTAGTTGGTCGACGAGGAGAAATATTCCTAAAAATGCCAACCTGTTTGGCTAGGAAACGAAATATTCCAAACTGTACCAACTTAGTTGGTCGACGAGGAGAAAATATTCCAAACTGTACCAACATAGTTGGTCGACGAGGATAAATATTCCTAAAAATGCCAACCTGTTTGGCCAGGAAACGAAATATTCCAAACTGTACCAAGTATGGTTGGTCGGGGATAAAAACTCACTAACTGTAGTTGGTCGACGAGGAGAATTTATCGACCTTGGTTGGTCGAACACATTTTATGAAAAAGACAAAAAATTACCAAGTATGGTTAGTCGGGGATAAACTCTCACTAACTATAATTGGTCGACGAGCACAATTTAACAACCTTGGTTGATTGGAAATTTTTTAAACATTTTTATACTCATTACTTTATTATTAAGTGATCGAGCAACATTACTGATACTTGTAACTTTTTTGGTCGATGAACAACACAATATTATTATCTTTTTAACAAGAGAAACATGAATATAAAGTATTTGCTAACTACAATATAATAGCAAATGAGATTTGCAAGCAAGAATGAAAATCTTTCATTAAATTAAAAATAAATTACAAGTTATATTGATAATGAAATGAAAATTACATTGATATGTATACTAACTGTTACATCAAAAATTCCTATTCTATTGGTCTTTTTCCCTCAGCTTTCGATACAGGTTCCTCGCCAGCAGGCGGATCATTTAAAGACTGAGGAGAATTGATGAAGTTCAAATCCTCCAGCCTCCTGACGTTCATCATAGAAGGACGATTTAAAAGATGCTCGGGACGAGATACCTCAACTTGAGAATGTAAATTGTAGTCACCGAGATATTTTGAAATTAAGCTCCGAGGAATGGTACGAGCTGGGATCCATTCCATGTCCAAATTGTACGGTGGCACATGCAAGTCGAGCAACCCGGGATCGTAGCAGTCCCACAGATAGTGTCCTTGTTCGAGCTTCAGCACGCCTAAGGCATTCAGCCAGCCTTGTTTGTAGCCCTCATTATTGGCATTATGGATACGATCATCCAAGTGGAATAGTGCTTCGTTGTATCCAGCCATCCAGAACTCCCTGGGCTGTTTGTGGAATTGATATGTTAGCCTTTCAAGCTTCTCGTGGAGACTCTTGATAAAAAGCTCCTTATTCTCCAAGATTGATTTTTGCGCAGAGAGCTGTTTCTCCAAGTCCCTTATCTTCTTGGACATATCAGACAAAGCCTGGGTTCTTCGCCATTATTTGGAAGGCTTGGTTCTCTAAGGCAGATGCTGTCCTCTGTTCCTCCATAAGAACTCGAGCTGCTCTTCCTCATCCCCGAGGAGCTCTTGCTCGTCCCCGAGGAGATGTTGAAGGGCCCGACCTTCTCAAGGTGTCCAACTTTTGCCTCAATTTGGCATTCTCAACCTCTAAAAATGAAAATCCCTCGTCAGTCACTGGGATTATAGCTGTTGAAGAAGAGGCTGCAGACTTCAACTGTGCTAGCTCTTTCTGCAAATTGTTATTCTCTTGCTCCAACAGCTCGGCAATCTGTCTACATGCTTCAACTTCACCCTTTAGGGTTCTCTCCCTGACATCGTACCCAGCGATGAGCTTCTCGTAGCCCTTCTCGGCAGAAAGCTGCTGATAACTCTTCTCATACCCTTCATGCAACAGGGCAGTTGATTCCTTGTACTGATTCTGAAGGTCTTCTAGGGTACATTGAAGATCCTCGATCATTTCATAGTAAGCCACATTATTGGCCACAGCTCGGTCAAGTAAGCACTTCAGGTACTGATAAGCTTCGACTGCTTGTTCTGAAGCATCATGACCAAGGATGTCGGCAACTTCTGATGCACTCAGGTCTGTGTGACCAGTCTTATAATATTCATTACATTGCTGCATCAGCTTTGTATCATTAGCAGATAACAGATCCATCCTGGCCAGAAACTAGCAGAGAAAGAAATGACAATCATAAAAAAGACGATCAAGAGAGAATACAAATAGAAAAGAGACAATCGTATGGAAGAAAGAACTCATGTTTTATTAGATCATGAAATTTAAAGTTACAAGTTTTGAGTTACATTTGACAAACAAAAAAGAAAAAGAGAAAGAGAAAACCGAACAACAGTACACCTTTTCCTTATCTCCCAAAACCTTCTCGGGAGGTTGGGAAGAGGAGGCAGGTTGCTCGGAGGGAACTATGACTTGTTCGGAGAGCACCAGCTGTTGCTCGGAAGAAGAAACTCCTTGCTCGACAGCATGCTGACTGGTTAGGGCATTTTCTCCCACTACCATTGAAGACTCCTCAGAGGTAGCTTCGTCCTCTTCTAATTCTTCTGGAGTAGGAGGGGGACCAGGGATGTGTCTCTGGAAGAGCTCGGATGACTCGTCGACCTTCAATTCCTGAAGGGCAGCAACCCATCCGTCCCTGAAATACTTTACACTGCCATAATCCACTTGAGAGACCATGGAAGCACATCCCTTATCCCAACCTTTGTCCCAGCCAGAGCTGAAGGACTTCTTCACGTCAGCTTTCCTTTTGGCCTTCTCCAAGGCGAGCTTCTCGGACAGCAAAACATCAGCAGCCTTCAGTTTTTGTTCAGCTTCATGCTTCTGCCGAGTTATTTCCTGGAGTTGGACCAACCTCTCCTCAGCAGCCTTGAGTTTATTTTCAAACTCCTCAGCAGTCTTGAGCTTCACATCGAGCTCTTTGTTAGCCTTCTCCAAGGCATTCACTTTCCTCTCCAAATCCCTGGAGGCCTCAGCAACCCGAGTTTTCTCCTTCTCGGAGGAGGCAAGTTTCTTCTCCCATACTGCTTTATCAGTATCGTACCTCTGGCGAGATTCCTCCAAGGACTTGGTAGCTTCTTCCAGAGCTCCCTCCACACTGGACGAGGAGCAAGAAGCTTTGATTGCTTCATCCTTCTTAAGGATTATGTTGAAGCAACTCGTCAACTGTAAACAGAAAAAGAACGCAAAATCAGAAACAAATATGAGAAATAACAAAGGAAAATATGAAAAGTTAAAAGTAAAGGTACTTACTGAAGCAAGATGACGAGCAACCAAAGAAGTAACCATATCCCGAGTAAGGTTATCTTCATTACCTTGCACCTCGGGAATGGTCAAGGACTTTATCTAGCTCATGTCAGAGCTCGGGGGAACAGATGATGGAACCCTAGTCCCAGCAGCAGGGGGCTGAATGGTGGTGTCAGCCAAATTGATCGAGGAGCTCTTCTTCAGCCTCCTCGGGGGACACAGGTACAACCAAGGAAGAATCCTTGGTCGGTGATAGCACAATCACCTTTCCAGGAGCAACAGAGCTGCTCGGAGCCACTACGGGCTTCTCGGCAATCTTCGCAGGAGCAGTTGGAGGAGCTGCAGTAGTTTTCTTTGTCCCCTCCTTTGGGACATCGATCCTGCTCCTCTTTGCCTCACCAGAACCGGAGGCAGTCTTCTCAAACAAGGTAGGAGGTCTTCTTTTCTTCATCCTTTCGCTCAAAGGAATGTGAGATTCTGGCGAAGAACTTGCAGAGGGTGGTACTGGCTCTGCTTCAATGATCACTGGACGAGCAGTGAAAGAAGTTGTATAACTCTTGTATTGGAGCAGATAGGAGGCTGATCGAATGTGATCGTCAGCAACCCTTTGATGTAGACCCCAGATAAGTCCCAAATGCCTTAGATTGACATCTGTTTCTTTTGGGCACTTTCTCTTGCTATCAACTGCAAATAAACATACATTGTTATCAGTAACACATTTTATCAAACATAAAACAAACATGATTTCAAGACAAATAAAATAAAATAAAAATAACCTATCCCATTGCCATAAGAAGGGCATCTGGGACCCTGGTAAACCTCATCTCCGGTTAAAGGAGGGTGTTGCCAATTTTTTACAACAACCCCATGTTCAAAATAATCCCTGTTGGCATCAGGGAGATTGACTACTAAGGCTCTGTTTATAAACCTAGTTTTTAGATAATAAATATTATCATTAACTGCCCATCTATGGCAGTACATGATTTCTGGAATCCCTATACGAGTTCCATGCACTTGATTTAATTTATGCACCCCATTAACTATTCTCCAGGTGTTGGGGGTTATTCGTGCAGGAACAACATCAAAGTATTGACAGAATTCCAAACACAGAGGATTTGGTGGAAAAGAAAATCCACACTCAGCAAAAAAGAGACTGGGGAACCAATGTCCCTCAGCCAAATTGAAATAATTAGAAGGCTCAGAAAGCTCTTCCAAGACAACCCAAGAGGGAATGGAAAAATCAGATCGAAATTTGTCAAGAGACTCAACTGGGTAAACCATGATGATGAATTAAAAGAAATGAAGAAGAAGAAAGAGGATCTTACAGAAAGACTGAAGCTGTTGACAATGAACGACGGAAGAGATGAACGCACAAGAGAGTAGAAGACAATGAAAAACTCGAAGATGAAAATTTGAAAAGATAGAAGACGATGGGAGTCTCTGTGAAGTTTAAATACTTTGCCTTGGGAACTGGCGAAATAATGATTACAAAAAGGACGATTACGGCGGCTAAAAAATATTAAATATTGACGCGGGAATCGAAGCGAGCAACAGCGGCTAAAAAGGCGAAAAGTGATGCGGGAACCGAAGCGAGCAGAAAAGTCCAAAAAAGCATAATTCTATGAATTGGGAAGGAGAAATAAATACAAAGGAGATGATCCTAAAAATCAGGAAGAACTATTTAAAGCTACCGTATTCCGAGAAAGAATGTTCCATACTCCTCAAATTTCGAAATATGAAACATTGGGGGCTTCTGTTGATACCAAATTTAATCTGCTGACGTGGATCAATCAAACAAAGACACGTGGCTATTTACATGGCAACAACAAGCACTTCCGAGATAATCACACGCTCCGAGGAACCATGTTACTCCGAGGAAATCATACACTCCGAGGAGCAGACCTCATCGAGGAACTTATACGCTCCGAGGAACAGACCTCTCCGAGGAACTCTTGAATACCAGAAAGCTTAGACGGTCCGAGTTACTCATGCGGTCCGAGCTGCATCTCGAACAGAGCATTAATAGCTGAATAACCAACAGTTCAACTAGTTCATTAAATGCTTATCATTTAGACGCACACACTTAAAGGGCATTAAATGTGTTACCCTTTCATATGTATATCATTTAATGTATCACCCTTTCAGATGACAGCCTCAAGGCTATAAATACGTTGTACAATCCCCATTGTAAAGGGGTCTGATTCTGAATCCAAACTTTGGGATCCAGAATGCAATTTCTTGTAATCGAGAATTCCCAAACACTCAGCAATAAAACAACAGTGGACGTAGGCCATTCATATAAAGCTGAACCACTTTAAAAGTCTTTTGTCTCATTTATTTATCTGTGATTGGATTATTAGAGTGATCTAATTTTTTACATCAACACTCCCTTTAATATTATAAAAATATATATTTTTAAAACAACTACTTTCGATTAAACAATTTATTTTTATAACGGTTTAATCGATTTTTAACAAATAAAAAATTATTTGTTAAAATAAATATAAAAATACAATTTTTAAAACATCATACTTTTTTAATAAAAACTAGTTTAATAATATACAGTAATAATAAAGCAAACAATTTAATACAAATACATTTTTTTTAAAAACATCTTTCTATAAACTACAACTTTTTAGATAGTTAAAATATTATTTATATAAAAAAGCTTTAAAGTGTTTTTTAAATAAAAAAAAAAAAGATATTTGTAATACAAAAGGTTTTTTATATATTTAAGACAGTTTTTTAAATAGTGAAACAATTTTTTGGCTATTTTGTTGATTTTTATAAAATAGTTATTTAAAAAAATAGTAATATTTTATAAAAAATAATGTGTGTGTGTGTGTGTATATATATATATATATATATATATATATATCTATATAATAAAGTATGAAACTTAAGTATGTCATAAGATTGAACTATGATGTCATCAATATAAATTTATCCTGCAATGCCTATTTTGCCCTTAAAAATTTTGGGTTCCCCCTCTTTTGACACACTCTAATTTATTTGCCTCTTTCTTCAAAATTCAAAAACAAGGGTAGAATTGTATTTCCCCCATTCTCTCCCTTACGCTCATTTCTCTCAACCCCATCCGTTTCTCATTTCACTCCCTCACACTTGATGCTCTCTCTCATCTTCTGACACAACACCCTTCTCTTTCTGTTCACTCTCCCCTCTCTCCACGAGAATCATAGGGTTTCAAAGATCACACATCGATGATCGAAGAGGAAGATGAAGAATAGCTTGAGGTCGTTGCTAGGACAGTTGAGTATTTAACTTTTTATTCATAAATTTCAGTTTTGTTTGAATTAGATTTTGTTTTGTTCATGGTTTGTATTGTTTGATTTTCAGATCTTGAATTTTTAGGGGTTTTCAGATCTCCCAGCTCCACAACTCTATTGTTTTTGTTCAAGGTTTCTCTCTCTACACTATTTTTTTCTATTGTTTTTTTATATTAAAATTATCAATATTTATGGTTATGGTGCATTTTAGGTGCTGATCTGTTGAAGGTTTCAGACGGCGTATTGGATTTTTAGCTTTTTTTGGTGTAGGCTTCCTCTCGGTGCATCATCCTACCATGGATCGAGGTAAAAGGACACACTTCACAAACCCTATCATCAAATGTAAGTGAAGTGAACTGGAGGGGGAGATTGGGTAACTGTTATTATTTTTTTGATTTTGATTTGGGTGGTCAGTTTTTGATATTTTGCTAGGGAGAACCAGAAGTATATAAATGTAGAATAATTGTTACTTTTTTTTTCCTTTTTAAGTTTGTTACTCTCTTATTCGTTTACTTATATGAAAGAAGTATTTTTCAATTTTTTTGTATTTTTTAATAGTATGAATACCATGTGTTTGATAAAAGGACATAATGTATGTGTGTAAATATCTATGTTTTTAGTTCTTGATTTTAGTGTCACTAATAAATACCATGTGTTAGGTATAATCGCAACAACCATCATAGCTCACACATTTTGATTTCAGATCGTACGCACAATTTTTGTTGCGAGAATTTCGGGTTTGTTTTGTTTATCTATATAGTTTTTGGGAACATATAATATTGATTTTGTAGTTTGCGCCAAAAAATTTATTATTCTATATGTTTTTTGTTTTTGAAATTTGATAGGAAGTGTGGATAGGAATAGTTTGTAGTACGGCTAGGGGCATGTTTACATCCTAATTTTATTATTCTATATGTTTACGTCCTAATTTAATCTCATCAGTGGCTTTGGTACTAATAATTGTTGGAAATAACAAGCTTCTCATATGTGCATTTCTAATAAGCTACTCCTATACAGTTATGTCTAGCATTTCTGCTTGAAAACGAGCAGGCAGGTAAGATGTTGCTAGAAAATTTTCTAGCATACTCATAATTTTGAAAATTTTCTAGCATACTCTTCCCTAGCATTTTGAAAATTATCAGTACATTTCTTCTTGAAAACGAGCAGGCAGGTAAGATGTTGCTTGAAAATTATGTCTAGCGTACTCATAATTTTGAAAATTTTCTATCATACTCATAATAAGTATGCTAGGCAAGAGTATGCTAGATATGTTATCAGTGGCTTATTATGAGTATGCTAGATGCTAAATATGCTATTATGAGTATGCTAGACATGAATTATTATGAGTATACTTATAATTTTCAAGCAACATCTTGCCTGCCTTGCTTTACACTAGAATTCATGAGTATGCTAGGGAAGAGTATGCTAGATATCCATGCTTTACTCATAATAAGTATGCTAGCCATATCAGGTCCTATTCAAGCAACATCTAGCATACTCATAATAAGCCACTGATAACTGTATAGGCTTTACACTAGAATTCATGAGTATGCTAAAGAAGAGTATGCGAGACATGCCAAGCTTTACTCATAATAAGTATGCTAGATAGACATGCCAGGTCCTATTTCAAGCAACATCTAACATACTCATAATAAGTATGCTAGACATGAATACGATGCTAGCATAGTTATGTTATCAGTGGCTTATTATGAGTATGCTAGACATGCTAGCATACTTATTATGAGCATGCTAGATGTTGCCTAATAGACATCTCATCAGTGGATTTGATACTAATAATTGTTGGAAATAACAAGCTTCTCATATGTACATTTCTAACAAGCTACTCCTATACAGTTATGTCTAGCATTTCTGCTTGAAAACGAGCAGGCAGGTAAGATGTTACTAGAAAATTTTCTAGCATACTCATAATTTTGAAAATTTTCTAGCATACTCTTCCCTAGCATTTTGAAAATTATTAGTACATTTCTTCTTGAAAACGAGCAGGCAGGTAAGATGTTGCTTGAAAATTATGTCTAACATACTCATAATTTTGAAAATTTTCAAGCATACTCTTCCCTAGCATCTAGCATACTCATAATAAGTATGCTAGGCAAGAGTATGCTAGACATGTTATCAGTGGCTTATTATGAGTATGCTAGACATGAATTATTATGAGTATACTCATAATTTTCAAGCAACATCTTGCCTGCCTTACTTTACACTAGAATTCATGAGTATGTTAGGGAAGAGTATGCTAGACATGCCATGCTTTACTCATAATAAGTATGCTAGACATGTTAGGTCCTATTTCAAGCAATATCTAGCATACTCATAATAAGCCACTGATAACTGTATAGGATTTACACTAGAATTCATGAGTATGCTAAGGAAGTGTAGGCGAGACGTGCCAAACTTGACTCATAATAAGTATGCTAGATAGACATGCCAGGTCCTATTTCAATCAACATCTAGCATACTCATAATAAGTATGCTAGACATGAATACGATGCTAGCATAGTTATGTTATCAATGGCTTATTATGAGTATGCTAGACATGCTAGCATACTTATTATGAGTATGCTAGATGTTGCCTAATAGACATCTCACCAGTGGCTTTGGTACTAATAATTGTTGGAAATCTATAGGTACTGCTACTTACAAGAGACTGTTGTCTATCAAAGAAGAAACTGATCAGTTAATTTCAGAAGTGAACTTTCTCTATTGGTCCCTATGATGGTGATTTCTCTTTCAATTCAGCTTGGCAGGTCATAAGGTCATCTCATCCATTATCAGTCAGGAGAATGCTTTGGTCACTGAATCTCTTCCAGTTGCTACTTCCCAGAACTCTATCAGATCATTGAAGGTACTTGATCAACTACAAGTGATATATGACCAAGACACTGAACTAGATATTGGTTTCTTAGAGGACAATTCAGTGGTGGCTTTGTACTTCTTATTACAAACTTTATTTGAAATTAACAAGATATACTTTGTTATAAACTGATAATTACAACCATCAATCTGTGATAACCTCGGACAAGCGTCTCTCTCCCTCAAATCCGGGACTACTCAGGTGAGTATTTACGTTTTTTTGTTCATTATTTTTCTTTCCTTTGTAGATCAAGGTTGCGATTGATTTCATGGTACTTTATAACATCTTCTTCCAACCTCCATCTATTTCTTGGAAACACCAGGTATATATGGGTGTAAGCCCTATATTCGAACTCTCAGTTCAGACCTTCTGTTCAGACCCTATGTGGGGCATGTCATCTCCAGCCGGCAACACTCAATATGATCCTCTGGATACTAATTACACCTGTGTTGGTGCATTGGTTGGACATGGGTTGGATATGGCTGTATCATGAGGTTGAGACCATTCGCTGAACATTTAGGACGAAGGATTAAATCGGGGCTGGTACTACGAGGGTTGGATATGTAGGTATCACAAGGTTTGTATTGATTTTTTATATTAAAATATATGAATTATTTATGTTGATACAAGTTGAATCCATGAATTCAAGCAAGCAGGTACAGAGCGCAAACAGCTACACAGTGTAGTATAGTTTCAAGCAAGTAGGTACAAAGTTCTCGAGGCTACAAGAATTTTGCTAATTCTTTTGAGTGTTAACTAATCCAATATAGTATTCATTTATTTATACATATGATATGAATATGAATATCCTGATGTTTGGCAAATTGATTTTCCAAATATTAACCCTTACTTCACTAAGATAACCTCTGCTTCCTAAATTAGGTTATTGCTTCCTATATGTGAACCCGGTATTTAGTGGTTGATTAAAATTAATTGTGAATGAGACTGAGAAAAAAATTAGACATGTAGTATATTATGAAAAATTCACCATACATGTTTCATAGTGCAAGATTGCAGTCCCAAAATATGGGAACTAGACATCAAATATTCGTTGAGTGTTCTTTTTCTGTTGTTATGTTCAAGTAGAACCATGTTAAATGCATTAGCATTCTAATTTGACTTTGAGTAAGTGATGTTATTCCCATGTTAAAAGTAACAGAACCAATAACAACTCTCTCCCATGTCAATTTTCCGATATCTCACCGTTTTAAACACTTATCTTTTCCTTTATTTACCATTTTTGTTTTGACCCATTGGCCATTTTGATTTAAGTTTCTGCTTGGAATCACAAACTCCATGTTCAGTTGGAAATCTCTCCCAAGATGTTGAATGGTATGTTCCAACTCCCAAGATGTTGAATGGTATGTTATCTTTCTTATTGGCTATGTACATTGCTTTTACAAGTTCCTTTTCTTTTTAATATGGATTTGTGGCGTTTGAAATTGTTGTTTTCTTGAATATTTGGTGCATACATAATTCATGTTACATTATTGAATAAATGCCTAGCTGAATATTTAATCTTTTTTTGGTTATTTCCCTTTTATATAGTAGTGTGTGTGTCTTAAATTCAATCTCAAATAGAAGTTTGAGATGAATACTATTCGTTAGTATAACTTGGTTTCAATGTGGATTTTCGGTTCGATTTTAGGCTATATTGTGTTCTTAGTTGCCTTTTTTTTACATTTCTAATTATTTTGTTCTGTTTAGTCCTATATTTTGGAAATTTTCAACCTCAACAGTGAGCAGATTTTTCTGTTATCAATGTATCATCCGGTATAACATAGTTCCCTCAAGTGTGTTTAATGTTTTGATAGTTATCAACTTATGTAAAGTTTTCTATTTGGTTGATTGGTGGTTTGGTCCTGCTTTGGGTGTTTTGTCGAATAACCATGGAAATCAAACATTGTTTGGATTGTTAAAAAGTGACGTGTTTGGGGTTCATTTAACATATATTATGTTTTATCATCATTGTTAGGATTGTTTGAATTTTTCAGTTTGAATAACTATTGCATCGGCATCAAACGTGATATTTTTCTTTAGTTTTCCTTCTTTGAGAATATCAAGAAAAACAATGCCGTTTGAAGCACTATTTGTTAGAACTCAACGTTCTAAATCTATTTTACCGATGGCCTATTTGTGCTAGCGTGGTTATTTTTTTCGTGTATGATTTTGACAAAATGCCCAACCCGATTTTTATTAGTTTCTTTTATGACTTATGGCTCCAATTTTCTCCAGATGTGAAGCAATGTTATATCTGTGAACTATGTTTACTCTTGCTGCCAAGATGGGATTCCGACAAGTCATAAAGTTTACTCCTTTTATAAACGTGTTTCCTGGACAGATGCAACCCGAAGTTACTGTCCATCCAAAGCCTTCTAGGTATCCTGTTCTTCGTTTAGATGCACTGTGCAGAGAAGTAGATGAGCACGCTAAAAGTTGTTTTGTTCAGTAAGTATTTTTATTAAGTTTTTATTTCGGCCTTGGAATGATTTGTTCAGTAAATTATTTTTATTAAGTAAAGTGTTTTTTTGTTTAAATGGGCAGGCTTGCAATCTCCTGAGTCATATTGTTGACATAGTCTGGTTCCGAGCAAGAGAATCTACTTGACGAATTCTAGCTTCTGCCGCTGCACAACTTGAGCAGATATGGTAACCCCGTCAGCCATCTCTTGGCTTAAATTGCAAATGAGTAAAAGATGGAGCCCCGCTATGCTTGCATTCGATTACCACAAGCTCTTGGGTGGGGTGCAACCGCTATGCTTTTGAATTTTCAAAACTGTTTAGTTTTTGGTTTTTTATTGATTTATTGTTTTCTTAAGATTTATTGGACATATTTAGTTTCTTTTGATTTAATTTCATTTTTTATCGACATTCACGATCGTAGAACTCTTAACTCACAAATCAATGTTAATTTTGAAATTTATTTATTCAGGATTCTAAGTTTATAAGATTAGTGTGTAAAACTTTACTCACATTTTTGGTGTCGGATATTGCAGAAATATAAACTCAAGTGTTGGATAGTCAATTTGTTTTATATTTCATCCTTACAGTTGGTTTAGAATTTTAGCTACTGATTGGGTTTATATATGCTGTCATATATTAATTAATATACAGTAAGGATACGTGTCTTAAAACATCACCAAAATACTAAGTACATTTTAAGTTTGATCAATGTAAATTTTGCACAACTATTAATGGTAATCTTTGTTTTTTCTCGCGTACTTTTTGTTCTTCCAACATTTCACTATATTTACACTTTTGATCAGGTCCTAAACTCTTTGGTGGTGCCATCACACCCAAACTTATAAACACGAACAATTAATTAGAATGCACATGTGGTTAATTAGAACGGACATGAACAATTAATTACATCAGTTTGTATAGTGATTAGATATTTTTTCTTTCTTTCTTCATTGATTTGAAGTTACTGGTTTCATTCATCATGGATTATGTGCAAGTTGATGTACAAAACATAATATTTGGTATGATATTACAAGAATTATAATACAAAATTAGTACTATTTTGTACAATAAGTCAATTTTTTCCTTCTTTTACTTTATGATGTTTTGCAACACATCTTAGGTGTTGTGGGAGCCTTTTTGTAGGATTTTGTCAGGATGTTTGGGCATGTCGTTGACACGGGACCTCCAGTTGTCTCAATTGTGCTCGGATGGACAATTAGTATTATTATTGTTGTTATACTTTTTTCTTCTTCTTAAACACGCTGGACAGTTATATAAATCAAGAACATTTCCCCTCAAAATTTTAAATTGTTTACACTTATATGTTGTAAAATTATACTTAAGAATATATAAAACATTTATTATTTACATTATACATGACTTTATACTTTCCAAACTTATCAGCGTGCCTTCAGGCACGGGCATACCCTGGTATATATATATATATATATATGTGTGTGTGTGTGTGTGTTGGCAGTTGACACTTTATGACGATTATTTTGGAAAAAGATAAATGTAAAAAATTGTTTGTTAACAGTAAGTGTTAGTTTGGAGGTTAAATCTCAAAAATAAAAATAAAAAGTTAAGATTTACATCAATAATCAATATTAAATGGATTGGATAAAGATAGAATGACCCCCAAATTACCCTCAAATTTTCCCCTCTAATAAGAAAAAATGGAAAGGTCCCAAACTTATTACTCCTCTTCTCCCTACATTAGCTACTAAATTGCAACACAAAAAATAAAAGTAAAAACAACTTACAATAAATAATGAAAAAGAGCTGTGAAAAAACCCATAAAATATAGTAAATAAAAATTCATGTGTTTTTATTTTATTATATTTAATATAGGCTCTCTTTTCTGTTTTTGTCATTAAAAAAAACATGTTTACTATGTGCTCTTTTTTACATATGTTTTTTTACTGTGTGCACTGTTTTATTATTTTGTAAAAAATATGTTTTCTCACTGTATGTAAAGAAAAAAGAGTTGTGCAAAAAACAGAAAATAAAGTAAAAAAATTATGGTTTTTACTTTTATTATATTTAATGTAGGCTCTTTTATTTCCGTTAAAAATTATGTTTATTATGTGCTCTTTTTTACATATTTTTTTTACTGTATACATTGTTTTTTTTATTGGGTAAAAAGTACATTTTTTCACTGTATGCATTGTTTTTTCTTTTGGTAAAAAAATACTATAAAAAAACATATTTTTTATCAAATAAAAAGCCCAGTGCATACAATAAATGAAAAATATACATATTTAAAAAGAGGAGCGCATAGTAAACATGTTCTTTTGAAAAATAAAAATTAAAGGAGCCTATATTACATATAATAAAATAAAAACCCATAACTTTTTTGTACTATATTTTTTTTCACACCTCTTTTTATTTATTCATGGTAAGTTATTTTTATTTTTTGTGTTGCAACTTAATATCTAGCGTAAGGAGAAGAAGAGTAATAAGTTTGAAACCTTTTATTTTGTCTTATTAGAAGATGAAGTTTGAGGGTAATGTTTGGAAGTCATTGTATCTTGGGTAATGATACTCTTACCGGTAGTTAGTACCGGTTTAGTACCAAATGCGCTTTAATTGATTGTACATTGGTAGGACCCACAGTATTTCCTGGCGGAACCCACACCATAGTACCAACAAATATAGCACAATCGGTACTAACCCGGTGCTAACACCCGGTGTATATAACATTTTCCTTGTATCTTTATTCTTTTTAATTAGGGCATCCGTGGTAGTAGGACTGTAATAATTATCGTGCTTGCATTAATCGTTTGCACGATCATCTATTGGCCAAAACCACGTGAAACAGTTGGGCTAATAAATCAACGTCAACACTACATATATATAGTCACACATGTTTTTCTTTTTTCTACTGATGACCACCCAATATTTTCAGCTGTGAATAAAAACATAGTGTCTTGTGATCATGATGGAGGCGGCACTGCTCGAGAGGAAAAAGGTGGCAACATGGGAGACTTTTGTAGCAGAACTGAAGAAGGTGAGTTACATAGCCATGCCCATGGTGGTGGCCACTGTGGCACAAAACCTCTTGCGAGTTGCATCAATGATGATGGTGGGCCACCTAGGCGAACTCTCACTCTCTGGCACCGCCATCGCCACCTCTCTAACAAATGTTACCGGCTTCAGCCTCCTTGTAAACTCTTCTCTCTCATCTTCCATTTTTTAATTAATCACTTCTGCAAGCAAGCTACGATTACATTGCACTCGTATATGCAAATCATATTTTGCAGTGTTTATTTGGGATGCAGTTAATTAACCGATCTATGTATCTCACAGCCTCATATAAATCTTTCTTTATTAAGTCATTAGTAAATTACTACATTCAGTCTAATATTACCCTTTTTTCCCCCAAGTCAAACATGGTGGGTTGGGTTGGGCCCGGTATCCCTTTCAAAGTGACGAAGACTGCAAGTAATTTTTTCCTCTGCCAAACCATGGCATATAATTTAGAATAATTCTATGACACAATTTGCTAACACACTTGTGCTCTCACTAAAGTGTTTCAAACATAAATAATGCATTAAATGTGTCAATAAAAAATCATTCCCGATCTACTCATGATTTTAACACATTCGATGTGAAACTGATGTAGCGAATTCATATGCGCTTGTACTCAGGTTCAACAATACTGAAGTTTAGACACACATCAGTGCCGATCATGTGTCACAACACTACGTGTCTCAATCATAAATTGTCTTATAATTATCGGGCATAACACTACCTTTTGCACAAATACTGTATATAATATATATTTCTTTTTAGTCTTTTTTTTTGTCGTCTGTCCTTTTTTATTTAATTTTTTATATTTGGACATTATTTTTTTCTTCTTTTCTTGATGTATATTCTGTATTGAAAACCGACTTTTTCTTGAAGGAGATGATATACACTTATTAAATCTCAACCACTTTCTTGTCACCTTACTTATTTGTATATTCATGATCACGTGAGGAGAAGCTTCTCCTCAACTAGAATTTAACACCCTAAGCATGGTGCGTGCAGATTATTTAATACCAAAATCGTGTTGCACATTGCTCCCCTTCATTGTACTAAGTGCACAACTTAATAATATATACTAACTAACTAACATGCAATTCCCACGGTATGTGAGCCTATAATAACATATATATTAAAACACACTTAAAAAAGTAAAATTAACTAAATAAAGAATCAAGTATAAAAAAAAACTTACGCATTTTTAGGACATAAAACAAAATTGATTATGGATATAGAACATTCAACTTTATATTTGTGAAAATAGTCCCCATTTTTATTAAGTTGAATTTAGTTTTTCAAAAATATCAATTTTACCTTGACTAAAAAAAGTTCCTATTATGGTTTTAGGACAATCAATTTTTCTTTTATAAAAATGGTCCCTATTATGATTTTAGGACAATTAACTTTTCTTTTATAAATATGGTTCATATTATGATTTTAGAACAATAAACTTTTATTATATGAAAATGATCCTTATTTCTTTTGTTATTAACAAAAAGAAATAAATTATGCATTTTGAGGATACATAATAATGTTGGTTATTGATAAAGGATACTCAACTTTTTTTTTTGTAAAAATACTCCCTATTTTTTGTAAGTTAATTTTATTTTTAATAAAATACTAATTATTCCTTACATTGCAAACTATAAAATAATATTTGTCTTCCAACTATTAGACCTTTGCTTCTTTGATCGCCATATTTTTTTGCCTTCAATCACCAGAGGGTTTCCGGTTACTGATGCTACGATCAAGAAATAGTAAATAAAATTTCCAATCTAAAAAATACAAAAAACTTTACTACTGATTAACGTCTCGGTCATCATAAATTTTGTTTCAATATTTGACATCATAACATTTCATTAATCCCCAGACTTGTGAAGTGTAAATTTAAATTTGTAAATATTTTACAGCAAAATTAAGTTTGCAGAGTTAAATATATCAACATTTTTTCAAAATTTGAAATCGCAAATTTTAATTTGAAGTGTAAAATCTTTTGAATTTCCAAAATAAAATCATGTCAACACTTACTACCTCCTTATCTGGAAACCTCCCATTCACAATAACAATAGTTTTTACGTGGAACAACCTGCTCACATTTTTCACTTGAATGAGATGGTACCAACTAAACTAAAAATGATTTAGGACAGTCAATTCTTTTATAAGAATGATACCAATTTCTTTTATACTAAATATTTTTTAAAAAAAGCATTTCCATAAGTTGTTTTTTCTCTATAAATCCAGTTCCTATTTTTGTTTGCTTTATATGTGGTGTTTTATTAAAAAATATACTAGCATCAAAATGCAAAATTAAATTTTCATCGTCATTTTTTTAGTCGTTTTAATGTATATATCCTCCATTTTTCCTTTCAGAAAGAAAATGATTACGCGAAATACTCAACTTTTTAATATTACAATATGGAATAAGTTTGACACTGTATGTAAACGCGACGATCCCTCTATGTGTGTCCTTTAGGTGAAAATAATTTTTTTTTTCAAAAACCTTTTTCCAATTTTATCAAACAATAATTTTGTGAACCAAACTAATTAAGTCAATTTTATCTTCTTAACCCTAAACATGCATCTAGTGTGATTAAGCAAGATAAAGTAAAGAATGCTCACAAAACACGACGATGTTTGAGGAAATCACAATGGGAAAAAATCTCGGATGACCCAGATGATACGTTTTACAAAGGAAAATTACAGTCTTACTCAACAACTCGATCCCCAGAAGTCTTGATGCATCTTCTTCTCTTCAATCGCTCCTCCACACTGAAACGCGGAGTTCACCTACTCCAAGTCCATAGCACGCGAGTATACATGTACCTCGGTATCTACCAATACAGCCAGCAACCGCTAGTCAACAAATATAGAGGCCACCGCACGAAACAGGTTCTTCGAATAATAAAGAATGATACAATGGTCAAAACGCAAGATCTCTATGATATATGATATGTAAACTTGGATCTTGTAAACACAAAGTATGTTTTTAGCTTTGGAAACTTTTGGTAAACAAACGCAAAAAACATATGGGTTCTGTGTAATATTGTACGTTTTGCACACCTGTTTTTCTGAGAAAAATATGCCTTAAATAAAAAAGTTTGAGGCAGCGCGTCATTCGAACGAAATTAGCATATCGTTAAAACGAACTAGGCATCTCGTTAGAACGAGAAAGCCATATCGTTATAACAATAAGCCGGTGTCATTTGAACAACTGTTAAAGTCGGTTGAACAACACAAACACAAGGAAGTGTTTCATATGACTCTAAACAAGAATTATTTCAAAAATAACATTTTAAACCCAGATTTCGAAAATCCAAGTGAAGGCGTGAAACGTGTACCAAAACATCGACATGGTCTATCTATGAATCTTGGTTGCTATATCTTCAATAAAACGTCATAGACATAATGGGAATCATGATAAGTAAAATCTATCCTATGACTCAAAGTGGCTATTGTCTGGAATAATGCCATTACATACAAATTGACACTATTCGAAAATTTGTCCTAATAAATCTCCCCCTTTGGCAATTCGGGACAAAACCAAAAAAGTGAAATTCCTAAGTTGGATTGTCAAGTCGTATGACCTAAAATCCCATCCCATAAATCCAAAAAGAAAATATAAGACATGGGCTGTCAAATGTAGGACGATCGACGAGCATGAACTGTCTTCATATGATATAGTCACAAAATTCCGAATCGCTGAAGAATCACTACACACACGAAACAAACACATACCATGTGAAGTATGGAGGAACAATTGATATAGAAAATCAATATGATACTAATATAAAAATACTAGCAAAAATCTCCCTTACATCACATATCTCTCTCCCCCTTTTTGTCTCGAAAAGACAACGAGTGAAAAAAATAAACACATACACGAATATTTAGCATGAGTATAACATTAAGCATATATACATAAACATGAGCAACTAGCTAATAAAAGATCAATATATGACAAGGCACAACTAGAAAACAGTCATATTCATGTGTCTGAACAAAATCTCAAATAATAATGTAGTGTAAGAATCAAAGCATGAATAATCAATATTTACTGCATATAAACTGTCCAAAACAACTCAGAAGTACCAAATCAGAATATCAGTGTAAAAGCAAAATATCTAACCAGAAGGTACTGAAACGTAATGAAAGGTCAAAAGTCCAAACAGGTCGTTCAAATGACAATGCAACGTCGTTCAAACAACTGATGCATGTCGTTCGACCCATGTAAAAAATGACCCAAAACAGTGTAATATCGTTTGAAAGGTCCATCTAACAACCATACTTATACGTCGACTTAGCTCGTTTGATTCATTGTTGGATCCACTCATCTAACGACATGGATATGTTGTTCAAACGACAGCCCAATGTCTTTCTAATGACTTAACAAACTCTTAATTCCAGCGCAAATTTTATGCAACATCTACCCAACAAAAAATTATCTGATAAAAGTAACTAAAAGTATGAAAACAGACTAAAAAACAATCATGTGAGTTACACATTAATATAGTATCAATGGTTCAAATATGGAATTGAATGAGGGGTTATAATTAACACAAATGAATCATAATCCAAATACAAAGACACATTCAAGAAACTTTAATTGACCGCTATGTATCATCATACTACGTTTTAGTCATACGTGATAATTAAACTTGAACTTAATGAACAAAACAAGCATCACACACACAACTTACAAGTCTAGAAATTTTGACAATTCTACAAACAATAGTATCATAACACGACTTTTTCAACAAAGGACTTATTTGTGTAAACCCATTGATCTTTAACTAAAACTCCCTCAAACATATATGATAAATCTTTTGCATTCATATTTTCTTTTGAAGATCTATTTTATCTTATTAAGATATTTTCTATTGGTCCTATTTTTGGCATTTTTTTTCTTTTTATTATCTTAATTATTGGGGGGGGGGGGGGGGGGGGGGGGGGCTCTTTTAAACGGTGATTTTCACGATGAGTTCGCATGTCTCTTGTAACCATTTTCTGTGCACACTCATAATTTTTTAATATGTAATATATATCCTCACGGGCAACGGTTTTTACATGCACAACTCCTCCTATGTCTATTATGTGCGTAGATGATAAAATTGAGAGGAGAGTATTTCACTAAACTCAAATATGTGTGAGAAGCTAAACGTTCATATAAGCTCGTGAATGTGTGCAATTGCATATGCACAGTTGAATCTAAATTTAAGTTAACTTCGAAACAACCCTATTAAAACAATGGTTAAGATCAATCTTTGCATCCAAAATCATAACCAAATGCACTAGCCACGTGAAAAGATGAAATGATAGGTGTTCAAGCACACCAATATGCCATATCAAGTGTAAACTCATGACACAAAAAAATAAACCAAAAATATTTTTGTGTTTTCCAAAAATATTTTTGACCCAAATACAAAATCTTTTTGTATTTTTCAAAAATATATGAAACCAAAAATCTTTATATATTTTTCCAACATGATTCAAATAAAAGAAAAAAAATATAATACGAAGAGATAAACATGTCATAACACTAGCAAATATATATCATGAAGCAAGACTAGCGTATGACAAACATGCTAACACAATCATTCGAAAGAGATATCGTGAGAAATATAATGTGCATACAAATGAGAGTCATGAAGTCTAATTTCTAAAGACTCTAAGTCCGATTTCCTAACCCAAGTAGATGTAAAATGACCCATGGGGGTTTTGAGAATCGAAACGACTTTATTCTTAAACTTCTTAGGAGCATTTTTAAGGTCATAATAATAACTCCTAAGATGACCCTTCTTACCGCAATGAGTGCAAGTGTAAACACGGTAAGGAATGTTACCTAAATATGAACCTCTCCTAATGTTCCTAGGTAAGGAATGTTACCTAAATATGAACCTCTCCTAATGTTCCTAGGTCTCTCTCACACACGATTGGTGTTGGCTTTGGGAATATAAGCAATATGATCATTAAAACCTATATCATCCTTGATTTGGACGGTGCCTAATATCTTATCCAAATTTTTCAACCTAGCCTCCAAATCAAACTTAACCTTACTTGAATCTCTCAGACTTTCCTCAAGCTCACTGATCCTAGACTCGAGCAAACACCTAGACTCCTCAAACTCTAGATTCTCCTTCTTTATAGCCTCCATCAAACCACAAAGACTATATCTCTCACCCTCAATATACTCTAGTTTCTTCCGAAGAGTCCTCTCCCGTGCCCTAAGATCCTCACTCAATGCATCATTAGTTTCTATGGCACGTTCTTTCAACTTAGCATGCAATTTCAAGTTTTCCTTCTTAACCTTCGTCGTTTCTTCAAACAAGTCACAAAAGGCAACATTTAACTCACTTTCTTCCACATCTTCATCCTCACTCTCTTCACCCTCACTTACTTGGGACAAACAAACAATGGCCTCAGAAGTGTCATTCATATGATAATCTTCATGAGAAGATTTATGATCGTCGCTCACATAACAAACCATAAACACGGTGTAGTTACGCTCAATGGGGGTATCATCTCCCTCTTCCAGTTCAGTATCACTAAAGGTAGTGTTATATGCAATCGATTTCTTGCCCTCCTTTTTAAGTCTAGTGGGGCACTCTGCTACCCTATGACCATAACCCTCACAACCAAAATACCTATTCAACTCATTCCTTTTATCATTCTCACTTCGATTCTTAGGGATGTGATCGGCTTTGTTTTTCTTGAATTTCTCAAGTCTTTTGGCATCTTTCAATTGCTTTTGGAACTTAAGAAACTTTTTGAACTTATTTTCCAATAAGGCTACATCTTCAAAATTGGTGTCGAATTTATCATCCTTCGAAACTTTTGTTTCCTCCTTCTGGAATTTCAAAGCGATGCCATTTTCTTTCTTTGCACTTGCTTGGAAGTAAACATATCAAGTTCATAAGTTTGTAGATCACCTATAAGCTCTTCTAGTTTGTTTTATTCAAGTAAACCTAAGGAGTTCAAAACGGTCACCTTTGGATTAAATCTATTAGGAAATGACCTTAAGATTTTCTTTATGACTCGGTTCTCGGGTATTTTCTTTCCAAAGTTAAATGACGAATTGACTATATGGGAAAACCTAGCATAAAACTCATCAAACGCCTCGCTCTCTAACATCTTAATCGTCTCAAATTTGGTGGTGAGGTTTTGGAGTTTAGACGCCCTAACAGTGCTAGTTCCCCCGTGAGTAAGTGCAAGGACATCCCAAGCCTCTTTTAACGTCTCACACATCATAATACGATTATACTTTTTTGGGGTGACAGACGAGGAGATAACACTTAAACCTTTGGAATTGTATTGTGTAAGTTTGTGTTCGACTTTGGTTCATGACTCAATAAGTTTTAAACGTGTGGGCTCACCCTCTCTCGTGACTGGTAGTGTCCACTATTTTTCTATCGCTAACCAAACACGTTCATCTATAGCCTTAAGTGGACTCTTCACACACATCTTCTAATAAGCATAATTCAACCCATAAAAAATTGGTGGTATAAAACCCTCATAAATACCAAAATTCATACCTAAAGACATGTGGGATCATTCACATAATAAAATACCGTTTCTAGCTGTGATACCAATTTGTAAACACGACGGTCCTTCTATGTGTGCCCTTTAGGTGAAAATAATTTTTCTTTACGAAATTTTTTTTCCAATTTTATCAACCACCAATTTTGTGAACCAAACTAATTAAGCCAATTTTATCTTCTTAACCCTAAACATGCATCTAGTGTGATTAAGCAAGATAAAGTAAAGAATTCTCACAAAACATGCCAATGTACGAGGAAACCACAATGGAAAAGAACCTCGGACGATCCAAGTCAGACAATCACTATGATACGGTTTTACCAAGGAAGATTACAGACTTACTCAATGACTCGATCCTCATAAGTCTTGACGCCTCTTCTTTTCTTCAACCGCTCCTTCATAGTGTAATGCAGTATTCTACATACGCAGTCCACAACACACGAGTCCACCGATACAATCAGTAACCGTCAGTCAGAAAGTAAGGAGTCCACCGCTTGAAATAGGTTCTTCGAATTATGAAGAATGAAACAATAGTGCAAATGCAAGATCTCTATGACATGTGGTATGTAAACTCGTATCTTGTAAACACAAAGGATATTTTTAGAGTTCAAAACCATTGGTAAACAAATGGAAAAAAACGTATGGGTTCTATGTAATTATATATGTTATGCACACCTATTTTTCTGAGGAAAATACGCCTTAAATAGAGAAAATTGAGGCGGCGTGTCATTAGAACGAAATCAGCATATCATCAGAACGAACTAGGCATCTAGTTAAAACGAGAAAGCCATGTTATTAGATTGACAAGCCAATGTCGTTTGAACGATTGTTAAAGTCGTGTGAACCACACAAACACAAGGAGGTGTTTCATATGACTCTAAATAAGAATTATCTATAAAAAAAATTAAATACATTTTAAACCCAGATATAAATAAAACAACATGCTTAGAAAATATTTACCGAGTATCCATAAACCAATATGCATCCATACCTAAGAGAATCTCAGAAATCCAAGTGAAGACATGAAATGTGCACCAAGACTACGACATGATCTATCTATAAATATGGGCCGCTACATCTTTAACACAATGTCATAGACATAATGAAAATCGTGACGAGTAAAATATATGATATGACTTAAAGTGTTTTTTGTCTGAAATAATGCCAATACACACAAATTGATACCATTTGGAAATTTGTCCTTACACTGCAAATTTAATTTTGCAGTGAAAAAAGTGCAAATATAATTTAGGAAACTAGTGACGGAGCGACAATAATAAGACGATAAAGAGTGCTTAAATGACACTACATCTAAAACATAAAAAAGAAAATATAAAATATAAAATTTTGCGTTGCAAAATTAAATTCACTCAGACGAAGTAGTAGTTGTGGCAGAACTTTTGACTACATGAGGTTTGATGACATTCTTAGTCTAATGTTTGAAATTAAAACAAGATTTAATATTTTATTTAATAAAACATCTCAATCTTAGCGAAGAAAAATGGGATAGATTTTAAAAAAATAGGAAAATGCAAATTTAACCTTGAAGTTTGGGGTGATTTTTGATTTTGAACCCGATATTTTAACAGTTATAATGTTAACCCTAATATTTAAAAATTGATTCAATTATACTCTCCGTTAAATTGTCGTGAAGAATTGTTACGGAGGTACTGTGTTTATTTTATTTTTTCTTAATTAAAGTTTTTACTTTATAAAAAAATCAATTTTATTATTTACTTTTGAAAAAAGAAAATTGGCCGCCTTTTTTAATTAGTATAATTGTTTTATTTAAAAAAAAAATCTAAATATGTTTTCTTTTTAAGCATTGAACGAAGAATATCATCGAACCTCCTATCATCAAAACTCCGCCACACTCCATCGCCAAAGTGCAAAATTAAATTTGCATCGCCAATTTTTATTCTACTTGATTTTTGATCTTTTAAATTTAATACCATTACACCACTCTTTATCATCTTACTCTTGACGCTTTATCATTATTAGTTTGCAAAATTATATTTGCATTTTTTTGGCAAAATTAAATTTGCAGTATTAATACAATAACTTATTTTGCAGTAGAGTACTAAAATTCTGAGCATGCAACATAATTAGCCTTGTATACACAAGAACATAATTATGGGATAAAAGTTTATTTCCGAAATACACATTTAATTATTCTTCAAAGTTAAATGGAACCAAAAATATTTTATAGAATGGTTAGGCCCAACCTCATTTGGGAGTTTTTTGAAGTTTTCCTAGAAAAAGAATTACCTAACAATTGATAATTTTCAATCAACAAAAATATTTACTCGTCCATGTCTGGGACGACCCTTGTGACACACACACATAAGCAAAAATATAGAAAAAAGCTTTTCCCGAGTGACTCTAACAAAAATAATACAAATCATATAGTGTAATCACTTTTTACAGTTAAAAATTCACAACTTCAAATTTTACTCTCCATCCCAATCCTACTTTTTTTAGCTTTTTAAAATTTGAAACCAAATTGTTAAATTATTGAAAATCTCACTATTATACATTCCCTAAAAAATTTAATATTGTAAAATCAAATGAAAATAATTACTTCACCATGGAAATGTCATTCATATTTAAACACCCGAACCAAACTTATCCACAAACTGAGCTCTTTAAAAAAACTATTGACACACACATATCTATAAACCAAAACTACCTGATATCTTTTTATCAAATACGATATGCTTATATGAATAAAAAATGTAAGTATAAAAGGGGGATCAGTCAAATTAAACGCTATTCGTTCTTATACAGATTTACTTGCCAATGGATATTACTCATGAATAGTGTTGTGGTTATATCCTCCACCTAAAAGAGACCCCACCAAGCCTGTAAATACAACTTAGAAGAGACCACCCCCAATTATTTATTCAATTTCCACCCAAAAAGTACCCACCCCTAATATATCCTCCAATTCCAACTATCCATCTTTTCTTTGTTCGGGAGAAGGTAGGTTGCAAAAATAATACAATTTCCATCAAAAGCAACTAACTAACAGCTATTAAAGTAATGTTTTTAATTCAACCTTTTAACACATATCGCCATCTCCGACATGAAACTGTTCCTGAACGTCATTTTAATGCAATCCATTTGGTTCTCGACCTAAACCCACAAACCCACAACCAAAACCACTGTTATATACTAATACGAATACACATCATGGGAGAAATAACAGAGGTCAAATTTTTACCTAAATAGGATGGGAAGAGCATAGAATAGGGGGCGGGGGGATAATGGTTGTTGTGGACATATGGTAGTAAATGCCTAAATCGGGATGAATGGTGGGAAGAAAAGACTCTTGTGTTCCTATACCTTCTAATAGTTATATAATAGAAAAAACAGAGAGAGTTAGGAAGGTGAAAGGTGCAAGGTGCAAGGTGAAAGGTGAAAAAGAAATAAGATGGATGATAAAAAGATGGAATGGAAGAGTGGCAGAGGAATAGATAGCACGGGTAATGGGGACGATGGAAACTATCATAGTAGTCAATAGGTGGAGAGAAAACAACACCCGTACATTTCAATTCATTGTCAATGCGGAGACCAGGAGCGAAAATTTTAAAAACGTCACGAAAAAATGATACGGAATAATACAAAATATATTTAAAATTGACACGATATACTATATTCGTATCGTGTTTTTATATATGAAGTCGTGTCGTGTTCGTGTCTGAATTATGAGTCGTGTCGTGTTATCATATTTTTAGGTATGAAATTTAAGAAATTCTGGTATTCGTGTCGTGTCGTGCCGTGTTATTTTTTATTCGGGGGTGTTCGTGTCAACTAAAAAAAATACGAATTCGTGTCGTGTCGTGTTCGTATCCGAAAAAATCTTATCGTGTCGTGTCAGTTCGAAACACGACCCGTTGACCCGAATTACCATCCCTAGGAGACTTTAGGCCTTGAGAAATATAAATTGTAAGCTTCTTTATTATAATTATAATATAGATTTTAAATAAAAATATGATTCAAATATATTTTTATAGACACATTAGCGTATCGTCCTTGCAATAATTGGTGTTTGTGGTTCATTTACTATCATTCAAACTACCAATCAATGTAGACACGACATATTAGTGCGTTTATCAAAATCTGTCTAAATTATGTATTGGTCTAGAATTATTTATAATATATCCCCTCATCTTTGATGTATTAACACTTATGTATATATGATAAAATACGTATTTGAAAATTAAAAGAAGTGTTTATCAAATAGAATGAATTCCATAATACTACTTTATTTAGGGTGTCATTATTGGCACTCAAAATAACTTTTATTACAATTTGTGACGGTCTTTCAAGACACATGTAAGATTTTAAATTTTGGAATATAAGAGTACTAAAATGAAGTCTTAATAGCTACACCCCTTTATATATATGTCTAAATTATTCACTTAATATTTTATATAGTTTGTCCTCACACCATTGCTCTTTTCAATTTCATTCTTATGGATCAACAGTTTTTCCTCTTTGCCAATTCAAAATACAAAAGGTACTTAAATGACTAGTTTAGTCATTTAAAGCTTACATATATTTCAATGCACAAATAAAAAATATTTAGCTACTAAAATTGTTAAGAAGTGGCGTGAACCAATTTATGCGCATTTTGTCTAAAAAAATCATTATTTAGGACATAACTGTTGATACAAAAATTAGTCAGCTGACATGGATCAATTAAATGAAGACATGTGTCAACCTACGTGGCAAATACGCATTTTTACCGAACAACTCATGATGCCAGAGCTACTTGGCATATAGAGAAACTCAAGCACACCGAACAACTTAGGCAGTCCGAACTACTAAATGCACCAAGCATCTCAAGCGGTCCGAGCTATTTAACGTGCAGAGCACTTAACCAGGACAATCAAATGCCAACTACACATTTACTGAACATCAAATTTAATGCGCATTTTTATTGTACAGATATACATGTTTACTAATGGACAGCACATGACCTTTTCATATGTACAGCCTAAAGGCTATAAATACATGGGAACCCTATCATAAGAAGGGGACTCGGGAATCTCTTTGTAAACGGATCATCAAGATTCAAGGCAGACAATTAGTAATACAACAACAGTGGACGTAGGCCATTTTCAAGGCTGAACCACTTTAAAAATCTATTGTCTTATTTCATTTATTCATTATTTATCCGTGATTAATAAATTAGATTGTATCTAGTTTTTTACATCAACAGATTGGCGTCGTCTGTGGGAAACGACTACACTTAGAGTTTTTCATTTTTCATAAAAAAAAAATCATCATATATGGCTGAAAACCCAGAGTCTAGTAATCGAAACAATGTTGGGGTCCCTCCAAACCCCTCCACTCCACCTCATATGCAAGATTTGGCTGTCATAATGGCAACTTAGCCCAAGGGCAATCGGTCATACAAGAAACCATGCGTCAACTTATACAAACTGTTCGAGATGGAGCACCGGCCCAATCAGGATAAGGAAGCGTTCAGAGAAATACCCATCTACCATCTTCAAGAACCAGACGAATGCTATTCCCAGAGGTTTCTCAATCTAGGCATACTGGCTCATATCATACTGAGAAATCAAATGATCCTTCGTATCAATCTCAACTGAATGTCACTCTAACCCCAGAACGAGCTAGCGCTCTGGAAAGGTTGAGTAGAGTATCTCCTTTTGATCGATTACGCCCTAGAAGGAATAGAAACCCTCCTAGGATTGTGTCGAGGAACTCTCAATGACCATCCGATCTAAGGGAAAGTTCTGCCCAATCACACCCGGCATCCCGTAATGGAAGGTCCCAAGAGGAAAGCTCGGCACGATCAATTATTAGAACAAATAAGTCCGATGTCAAAAATTATGCATGGAAAGGTTCTATTCAAAGGTACGAAGACAGGTTAGGGGAAATGGCTAAGGCCAAGAATCCTCTATAAAGAACTTTTGTCCAAGGAACACCCTTTGTGCAGGCGATTGTGGAGTTTCCCACACCATCAAAATTCAAAGCTCCTATGGTAACACCTAAATATGATGAAAAAACTGATCATGTCCTCCATATAGAGAAATACCAAGCTGATGCTGATATCTATGCGGTTCCCGATGAGATGAGATGCAGGTAATTTTAAGAACTCTCACCGGGTCAGCCCAAATGTGGTACAACAACCTTCCTCGGGGGAAAGATTTCAACTTTTCACCAACTGGCGTAGCTTTTCATAGGGAATTTTTGCTTTGGAGCGAAGCCAGTTAAAAGAGTAGCACACTTATTGAGCGTTAGACAGAAAACAGAAGAAAGCACCAGGGATTATATTACTCATTTCAATAACAAGAAACTTGAGGTGATCGATTACGAGGAAAAAATAGCAATTACTGCTCTGATGAGTGGTCTGTTACCGAACAAGTTATACTATACTTTGGCCAAGGATTCGCCTAGGACCATGGAAGAATTGATGGCAAAGGCAGTCAAGATCATGAACGCCGAGGAAGCCATGGCTGCGAAGAAGAATACAGACGCTAAAGAGACCAAAGTTGAGGGTAGTAAAACTGAGAAGAAAGATCAGAAAAATAATGGTGGCAGTAAGCAGTCAAAAGGCAAACAAACGCTGGAGCAGATGAGGAAGTATGGAAATTATACTCCCTTGAAAGTAGATATAAATCACATTCTGGAGGATATTAAGAACAACGAAGAGCTAACCTGGCAAGAGAAAATGAAGGCAGATCCTGACAAAAGGGACAAGTCCAAATATTACGAGTTCCACAAAGACCATGGCCATACGACCAAACGTTGCATAGCTCTCCAGAATGAAATTAAAGCACTTATCAGGCGAGGAAAACTAACTAAATACATTGATCGCCAAAGCGATGGAAAGACCAACGACAGATAAAGGCAAATATTTAAATCTCCTCACTGAGCAAAAGATGACAAGAAGAGAGATCACGAAGATGATCCAGAAAATGATTTCGATCTCCCCAAAAGGCCAAGGCAACCCGAGCGCGAGGTATTCTCAATCCATTTTGGATATTTTGAATGTAATGTCATTACAGGTGGAGATGCAGGAGGTGGAGATCTTAGTGAAGAGAGGAAAGCTTACCTCAATGAGGCCCAAGCTTGTTCTTACATACAACGCATAAACTTGGTCGAAGACAATCGCTCGAGGAAAGTGAATAGGGATAAATTGGTCATCGGTTTTTCTAAAAACGACTTGGCAGGTGTACTGTATCCTCATGACGACCCCTTGGTGATCAAGATGAGAATAAAGGATGAGGTGATTTCACGAGTATTGGTGGATAATGGTAACTCTGCAGATATCATGTTCTACCCATGCTTCGACAACTTGAATCTAAAGTTAGCTCAGTTGGAGCCGTATCATAGGCCCCTCCTCAGTTTCACTAGCGAAAAAGTTTTTCCGCTTGGGATGATCAAGTTGGACATGATTATTGGTACGTGGCCTGCTTGCCGAACAGAAAGAGTAAGCTTTTTCATAATGGATAAAAACGTCTAATCAGCCTACAACATTATCATGGGGAGAGTAGGTCTAAAGAAGTTTGAGGCAGTGCCATCTACGGTACATCAATGTTTAAAATTCCCAACTAATTTCGGAGTGAGAATTGTGAAGGGCGACCAGAAAGTAGCTAGGGAGTGCTACTATTCGTCTGCCGAACAGGAAGAATTGGAAGAAACCAAGAAGAAAACTACTACGTATCAAGTGGATGAAACGGAAGATGTAGAGTTTGAAACATTGGACCCTAGAGATGAATCTCAGCTCGTGAAGGGTCAGGTTATGGAAGCTACAGAGGATATCATTCTGGACGACGGACACCTCGAACGAACAACTCAAATTGGTGCCTCATTGGACTTATCAATAAAACAGGAACTAGTAGCATTCTTAAGGCGCAAAAAGCAGACTTTTGCGACATGCCAGGGATAGACCCGACTTTCCTATGCCACGAGCTCAATGTTAATAAGGAGGTTAAGCCAGTGAAGCAGCGAAGAAGAGTATTCATCCCAGAGAAGAACCAAGCCATACAGATAGAAGTAGAGAAACTACAGAAAGCCTCTTTTATTGAGGAGGTCAAATATCCTGATTGGCTAGAAAATGTGGTGATGGTAAAAAAGAAAAACAATAAGTGGAGGATGTGCGTGGACTTCACTAATCTTAACAAAGTCTGCCCAAAGGATCATTTTCCTTTACCCTGAATTGATCAGCTGGTGGATACTACATCGGGGCATGAATTGTTGAGCTTTATGGATGCTTAATCTAGTTACAACTAGATTAAGATGGAACCAGAGGACAAAAAAAATACCTCTTTTATTACCCCAAGGGGAACTTATTGCTATAATGTTATGCCTTTCGGACTTAAAAATGCTGGTGCAACATACCAGCGGCTGATGAATAAAGTGTTCGCAGATCAAATCGGTCATAACATGGAGGTTTATGTTGAAGATATGCTGACAAAGAGCAAGAAAGTTGCTGATCATTTAGTTGATCTGAGTCAAACTTTTGATCAGCTAGAGAAATATCAAAAGAAGTTAAATCCCACCAAATGCATATTTGGAGTATGAGAAGGCATGTTTCTCGGGTATATTGTTAATCAACTAGGCATTAAGGCGAACCCTGAAAAGATAAAGGCCCTACTGGAACTACGATCTCCAGGAATGAAAAAGGAAGTGCAAAGTCTCACAGGACGAGTTGCAGCACTCAACAGATTTGTGTCACGAGCAACAGACAGATGCCTCCCATTCTTCAAAACTCTTCGAAAAACTTTTGAATGGAATGACGAATGCGAAGAGGCTTTTCAAGAATTAAAGAAATATCTGGGGACCCCTCCACTATTATCTAGATCAGTGATGGGAGAAAGACTATACTTGTATCTGGCAGTCTCAGAGAACGCAGTTAGCTCAGCGCTAATAAGAGTGGAGGGTGGAGTGCAAAAACCAGTCTATTACACCAGTAAGGCCTTCCGAGGAGCAGAGATCAGATACCCAAGGTTAGATAAGTTGGCACTAGCACTGATCGAAGCAAGCAGAAGAATGAGGCAATACTTTCAAGCCCATACTATAGTAGTGTATACTGATATGCCATTAAGACAGGCTCTGCACAAACCGGAAAAATTGGGAAGATTGATGTATTTAGCGGTAGAACTTGGTGAATATGATATAATTTATGAGCCTAGGTCGTCACTTAAGGGCCAGGCAATAGCGGACTTTATTACGGAGTTTACTTACTCTGACACATCCGAAAAGCAGGAGCTTGAGGCAGACCAACCCGTGGATGTTACGGGGTTATTTAAGACAATCCCCGACCAACTTCCATTAGTAGATCGGCATGAGACGATAGATAACGATCAACGGGAAGTGTCGAGAATTACCCAAGGAAAGGAGAAGATAAAAAGAAATATCAAATACTCCACCGAGGAACTCTGTCTGACCAAGAGTTTAATAATGATATACCTGTGTGGAGTTTGTACGTGGATGGCTCTTCGTGTGCCACGGGTAGTGGAGAAGGAATAATCTTAAACAGTCCTGATGGAGTTGATATAGAGTATGCTCTACGTTTTCATTTTAAGGCTTCCAATAATGAAGCTGAATATGAAGCTATGATCGTAGGTCTTAGTTTGACGCCAAAATCTTATTAGGCTTTTATGATGATTTAGGGAGTGACAACCCTTGATTTAATTAACTGTCGAAACGAGACGCACGTGTAATAACTCGTCGACCCATGTAACCATTTTATACAAATTAACTCGGGTGAGGGATATTCTACGCAACCTATAGTTTTACTCACTTTCATAATCTAATTTCAATACACTCGCCTAGATTACTATTTCCCTTTTATGCATCTTTCCCTTTTTAGTTTCTAAACACCTTTTACACTTTTATTCCTGGATTAATAATCTGTTGCGATCTATCGAACATTCCCTGTGGATTCGATACCCGACTTACCGCTGTACTCACCAGTTGAGTGTAGTCGTAATTTAGGTTTTTGTATAGTTCAGCTGAGCCAAATATAAAATGATCGGCGCGTAGGTGACTCTCACGCCGCGGCAAAACCCTGTCCATCAATAAGCACAATAGGATGCTAATAATTTGGGCTAAATTCATCGACTTGAATATTGCATGTACATATGGGTCGGCATTCACTTCCTCTACGTTCCCATTTTCTTTCATCAATAATAATTTTCGATGCATGGAAGAAGGGGTGCATTTGTTAGAATGAATCCAATCTCTTGCAAGTAAGAAATTAAAGATTGGTTTTCCATTAATAATGAAGAATGTCATTTTATATTTCTTTGTAACGACTTCAATATTGATTGGTAACTGCCTTTGGTTGACTTTTTATCCCTGAAAAAACCAGAGGTTATTATTTGAGTTTGACCCAATTTAACGTTTGTCTATTTATTTTAGAAAGATTTGAGTATGGAATTATATTAATAGAAGCATCGTTATCTTCCATTATTTTATTTATTAAGACTCCATTAACCCAAGGCTTTATAAATATGGGTTTTATGTGATTAGTCATGTCTTTAGTAGACTATTCGAACCTATAAATGAGATTTAGGAAAGAAACAGACTAGTTAAAGTCATCTACCTTTAAGCCATCATCTTCATTCATTTCTAGCTCTGGATCCCCGTTCTCTTCCTGAACTTCGATCCTTTATGGGAGGATAATTTTCATGATGATTGGCATTGGTTGGGGAAAGGATCTAAATTTGATGAACTGCTATTGACTAGGTCCTTGAATAGGTCCTACCACATCAACAACCATAATTTTTTCCTTATCCTCTTCACCGGAAGAACTATACTTAGACGTTCTTACTTTATCCACGCTCATGGTCTTCTCTAATTTATTTACCATCTCGACTAACATGTCTAAAGAATATTGTCTTCCATCTTTCTTTCTATGGAACATTCACTTTGGCTTAGAAGATGAAGATACAATATCCTTAGATCTATTACGACGTAAAACCTCTGATGCTTATTGCCAAGCCCTATACTTTCTTTAAATTCTCCTTTGTTTAGTATGAGATATCATAATTTTGTATTTTTTCCTCTTTGATTTGGGTGGATGCACCATGTGACACATCCCCGAAGCCACTTGTTGAGGCTTTATTGCCTTCGGCCTCCTAGGCACCTCATTGAACTATTGATCCACCTTAGGGTCTTTTGTTGCAAACCAATTAGGTACTCCTTTCGTCATGGGTGCTAGCTTGACAACCCCCATAGGCCATGGGATTCCCATGTATAGGTTGGATTGAACCTCCTCAAAACCCTAGCTAACATATTAGATGTTCCTTGGTGGTTTGGTTTATCTCTGTGAATGACAAGACCCATAAAATTTTCTCATTTTCCACAGATAAAAGCCTTGGAAGTTTCCTTGGCTTGCTTATCCTTGAGATTTGGCAGTGTGACCTCCATTTCCTTCCTTATTACCTTTCTAATGTTTCTTTCCTTTTCAAAGTGACAATATGGCACATTTTAAAATACTATTCTCCACACCTAATGCCCAAGTTCTTGATGATCTTTTGATTTAGATCTATAGTTGTTTCAGGCTTGAATCCTTTGTGTTTGCTCTAGTTTTCATTCTGAACTCAACATGGACTTTGTTCTTTGAGAACGGGATGGATTGCATGTTACCTCCCATTTTTTTGACTTTGGGAAAGGGGTCTTCATCAAGCCCTTTATTTGGAAATATAATTTTCCCCTTCCTAATTAACTCATTCACCCTATCTCGAAAAACAAAACATGAGTTAGTTGAGTGAGAGAAAACATTATGCCATTTATAATATTTATTTTCCTTTTATTTCATTTGCATTTGGCATTTTTACATCATCGGTTAATTTTATCATTTTAACTCTTAGAAGGTAATTGTAATTTTATTGCACTTGTTTGGAAATAGAAAAAAAAAATTCTTCAACATTAGAATGTCCAAATGATATGTCTTAATCATTGGATGTTTTCTCTAAGGTGACTTTGACCTCTCGTGCACATTCAAGATTTTTCTTGAGTTGAAAAACATGGGCTTCAAGTTTCTCACGAGTCTCTAATAATTTTTGAAGATCTCGTAAGACTAGCCATTTTATTGGTCAAGTCGTTCTTTTCCTACCCACCGTAACAAGTTATCACTCAAATATATTCTTAGTGATCTCTCACTCTCTCTCTCGAAACTTTCAATTCCTTCTTTAAAGACAATACCCTTAGAGTCAAATTTTTATTTGCTTTTTGGTTTTTAATGACTAGGTGTAAAGTTCAGAGTCTGCATATTAAATACCTCACTCTCTCTTACTCAAATCATCACCCTCAAACTGTTCATAATAATTCGACTCATTGTCGAGGTTATCATGTTTAAAAACGTCCTCATTGGTGTGACACGTACTCGAAGCACTAACGTGACTAGCCATGAATGTGGTGAAGTTACCCATATGGTGATTCATTCTCAGAATCCACTGACCCAACATCACTATTGCTTAGAGTGACTTTATAGGCGACTTTACTTTTGTCCTATCTTTTGAGACTAGTGGAACACTCATGGGCTTTTTTACCTTTCCCTTCACACTTATAACATCTCTTCGATTCATCTTTCTTAGGATAGTTACCTCTAACTTTCTTTTGATCAATCTCATAAAAAATTCTTACTCACTTTGAAATTTTTTTTTTGAAAATTTTCATTTTCCGTTTTGGATGAATTTTGAATTTGGGAAACTTTTTGATTTTTTTAGCAAATATGGCAAGATCATCTTGATCAAAATCAGAATCGGAGTCAGCAACATCTTTTTTCTTTGATTTAAATTTAAAGCTATTCTTTTTTCAATTGATTTTGGGGAACATGTCTAAATCGCCTACGAGTTCTTCTAACCTAATTGTATCTAGAATTCCCAAAGAGTTAAGGACGGTGACTTTCGCACTAAAACGAGATGGGAGGGACCTTTAAATTTTCTTAACAACTCTCGTGTCTAGAATTTTCTCACCCAAATTAAAACTAGAATTCACAATATCAGACAAACGGGCATCAATATTCATCAAAAGTTTCAGTTTTAAGAATGCTGATAGTTTCAAATTTTGTGGTGAAGTTTTGAAGCTTAGAAGATTTGATAGCATTGGTACCCTAATGTGTGAACTAGAGGATATTCCAATCTTCTTTAAACGTGGTACACGTTATGATACGCCGAAGTTTGTTGGGTGTGATAACACCAAAAATAATATTCAAACCACGAGAGTTAAGATTATTTAGTCTAAAATAATAATCAGTCCAATTTGTGACTGACTTGAGACTAACGATATTTTCATTAGTCATAATAGGAGGAGTCCAGCCCCTTCAACATTAAGCCAAACGTGCTCGTCGATCAATTCTAGAGACGATCTCATTCGAGCTTTTAAATAGGCATAATTTATGCCATCAAACAAAGGTGGAATATTATACTAATTCTCCATATAACCATCAGGATTCATTTAAATAACTTGTAGAAATAATCTTTGATACCAATTAGTAAAATGACGTTTATTGGATGGTCCGATTATATAGTCAAATGTAGAATATTAATCCAATTTTATCTTGATTAATTAGGGGAACCTAAACATGCAAGATAATGAGGCTAAATTGAATCAAACAAACCACAAGATAGGATATAAGGAAAAAATCTCTTTCTAGAAAAATAGATTTTTTAGCACCGTTATAACTAGATATTACAAAATGACACGAACAGACTTAAGGACTTAGAATCCACTAAGTATTCCTGTTATGTTTTCCTTGTTGATAACAGAAAGCATTGTAGATCCAATAAAGCCCCACGTAGAAAACTCCACTTGCCTTGGTGTCCATTGATCAGCCTCAAGAAACTCTTTTCCTATCTTCGCCAGTGGAGAATTAACGCCACAAGGATATGAACATGCGATGTGTTCTTTTGGGTTTGATAAAGTGATCACAAAATATCCAAAGGGTTTAGATTTGAAAAAATAAAGTTTTTTATCACGAAAAGATGTCTAAAAGACTTGATTAGAATTGCAAGTTCGTATCTCTATATATAGGGAAAAAAATCTCTAAGATATGGACTTAAAAAGATTGCATTTGAAATTAGGTAAAAAATAAATGTTTACCATCTCATTCGAACGAGGTACATATCGTTTTAACGAAGCACCTGATCTTGTTAACACCCATCAAACGAAGCTTCAAGATTCCAAAACGAGACAAACGTTGCCAAAATCGACCTTCTTTCAAAGTTGTTCTGATGAGGTACATGCATTCGTTCGAATGACATCCAATGTTGTTCTAATGACTTCACGATTTTTTCAGAAAATATTTTAAAAATATTTTATGGTTTCAAACACTTTTAAAATACCCCTTAATAAGTTGATGACACAAAATAAACCTCATATACCTTCTCCTATAAATGTAGTGACGATCTTAAATTTTCTATCTTCGATTATCACGTTCGGTCACTAACTTGTCTTCGATTAAAGTCTTGAGAATGAACATGATGGTGAAGTGGGGTGTAACAGAAAATGTCAAACTAAAATATAATAACTAATAAAAAAAAATTTGCTCTTATAATGTATGATCCCTTCTTTTTGAAAAAAAAGGTGACATAAACTGATTAAAGTATTCCCTTCCATTATGTGATCTAACTTTTTTAATGTGAGCACCAAATTGGTTTTGAATCCTTTTCAAAAAAATTGGAAATATTGTACTAACGTCATATTTATTTTTCATGAGAAATAACCAAGTAACATGAGTGTAATCATCAATAAAAGAAATAAACCAACGAGCTCCAATAACGTTTGGAATCCTATAAGGTCTCCAGACATCAGTATGAATCAAAGAAAACGGATATAAAGATTTATTATCACTCAAACGAAAAAAAAAACACGATGACGTTTGATAAACTGCATACTTCGTAATTTAAAGATTTATCATCCACACTCTCGAAGAAATAAGGAAACAAAGTTTTTAAAAGCGAAAAAGACTAATTTCCTAAACAAAATTGATGAAACCAAATTCTGAGATTTATTTGGTGAAAACTTCTCAAAGACACGAGATAGAGGTATTAGATATCCATCTGTGGCAGCACTAGTATCCAAAAAATAGAGTCCTTCCCTCTCCTTATCAAGCCCAATCATCTTCTCCATAACTGGTCCTTGAAAGACACAATGATCAGAGGAGAATACAACTCTGCAGTTTAGATCTTTTGCCAGCTTATGAATGGACAACAAGTTAATAGAAATCTTAGTCACATGAAGAACATATTTTACTGAAAGAAGAGAAGTAAGGAAAACAGTTCATTTTCCGACAATGGATGCCAATGTACCATTGGAAACTCTTATTTTTTAGTTTTTGAGACGTGGGGTATATGTAGTGAAGTGATGTGAGGAGTTAGTTATCTGATCAGTAGCACTTGAATCAATAACCCAGGTTTCATATGTTTTATAGTCCTTTAAGACATTAAGAGAACGAGATAAGAAATAGTTACCTGAGTGTGCTAATAAACACGAACAAATCGTCTTTTTTGTTGAACTAAGAAGGCTTCAAAGCTTTTCAACATTTTCTATGTTTAGGGTACTTACCTCTGGTTCATTGCTGGTAGGATGTTGTTCGAGATTGGCATTTGTAACAACTACATTTTCTTGGTTGTTCTGTGGAATGTAATGTTGCTAGTTGTTCATTTGGGTTGTTTTGAGATTTCGAAAATAACAAACATTATGGTTATTTTGGGTGAAGGCAATTTAGGCCGAAAAAAATTGACACTGAAGGCCAGGTATTGTTTAGAAGTCGAAGAAGAAATATATGAGATGATCCTAAGAGAGATTCCTAAGCGCTAATACCATATTGAGAATATGAATATAATTTCTGGCTTATAATTCTCTGATATATGTTTATACTTTATAGATACAATGACTTAGTTACCGGAAAATAAAAAATAAAAAAGCACAAACTGCTGCCCAGATTTTCAGTACACTGCTGCTCATAAGTGGAGAATATTTACAGTCGTAGAGTCCCTGATTTTAGGGAATCAAATCCTTGTTTTCTGAGTCAAATAAATCCCTAATTTTAGGGAATCTGTCAATACCTCTAAATTAGTTCCCCCAAAGATTACCAAGTAAGAGTGCTTGATATATCAAGAAAGCTCTCTCACATCCTGTCAGACTTGGACTATCGTTGGTATCGAGTAACCGCATTACTATTACAGCTTAACTCATAATTACATAGTAAAATAAAAAAAAATAGTTCCTCAACTAGTTTCCTTTTTGGAAGTCTTTCTCAATCTTCGATTAAGCTCCGTTCTGCCTTGATCTTGAATCATCTTGGTTGGTTCATCACATTCCTTTGTGATGTCATAAATCTTTGATAAATCGTTCTATACTTTCTCATCTAGTTTCTTAATGAGAAGGTTTATCTCTAAATAATGAGGTTTATCTATAAGCTCTTACAACACTATGGTGTGAGAGTTTTCATACCTTTTTTGTTAAATTTTCCACTATAGGATATATTGGGCTCTCCTCAACTCGTGTCACAACAATTAAATGACCTATCAACCATGGACGTTTTTCGAAGGATTGAACCCATTATCAGTATCATTTTTAATGCTACCAGATAAAGCAGGCATTAATATTTCCATGAAAAATGATAATGTGTCCCTAGGTCACATGTTTTGAACCCAAAAGTATCCGTTCTCTATTAAATGTATGTCGAAACTTTATTACTATTATTTTTAGGTTCTTAACAAGTGCCATTAGGCACAAACTACTGGTTTGGTTCTCTCTTTTTCTCGACATTCATTTACTTACTGGTTTGGTTGGTTCCTCTTTTTCTGGACATTCATTTACCTCCCCTCTTTATTCTTCTTCATCCCCTGGTTGGAAGATTTCATCACAGTTGTAGCAGTATCCTCTCTGTCTTCCGACTCTTACTGCATAGGTGATTTCCGTGATTGGTGATAAATTTGTGAGGGTATTGGAGCGTGTATCATAAGATGGAATATGCTTGGAGTAGAGTAGAGTAAGGCTCTTTATAATCTTTGGTGATAAACATACTAATGGGTATTCTTAGCCATTGTATAATCTGGCCAAATAAAGGTGCTCTAATACCAAATCTGTATTGAGAGTCGAGCTACACAAGGGATATTTGGTCAATCTAACCGTGTTGTACAGAGATTAGCCTTCATGATTCAAAGAACAAATGCAAGAATCATACTGTGGTATTTTTCATTTAAAAGAAAGTGAATTCATGAAATTTATACACCACACCTCGACACCACATCTTTATGATCTCTCTTGAAAATGACACCACGCATCAATAAACTCAAAAGACTAAAATGTTCTTTAGGTCGGTGGGTCATAACAAGGGCTAACCCGACAGGTTCGTGTTTAAATGAACGTTTCTTTTCCTCTTCAACATGTTAATTTTCCTCATTTAACGTTGTTATGTATTACAAAAGGATTTTTTTTGGTCCCATGTCTGTCTTTTAAATATGGATGTTGGTAAGTAGTTAATAAAAGAAGGGTTCCAATAACATGTACTCTAAAGGTACACATTAAGAACAAAAAAAAAAATAGTGATCGGAGTTTCAACATATATTTAATAGAATATAAATACTCACGTGAAACTCTAATATTTATTATTTTGAGACTCTTAACATGTGCCCTAAAGGCACAAGTTATCACTTTTCATAAAAGAATAGTTATAAATATGGCCACTACAAAACTTTGCTTCATTGTCTTGAGAAATAATCATTTTCACATTTAATGTCCCTCTTTTTATCCCTACATATAAAGTCACCTTGTTTGAAATTGCTACTCAACTCAACAAAACATTTTTTCAATTATTTGGGTCGCCTGCATAAATTCTATTTTTTCATTCCATTATATTCAGCGCAATATCTCAAGTTAAATCACATGATATTATGTCATTTTTTACAATATCTCACCAAGTCAATTTAAGCACACATCTACCCCATGTGTTACTATTAATACTAACTGAATCACTCTTCCTTACAAGGCATTCATTGATCTACGTTTGACGTGTACAACCCATCTAAGTCGATTTCTCTCAATTTATTATCTATAGGAGCGACTTTAACCGTTTCACGAATTTGTTCATTTATAATTTTATTTTTTCGAGTTTTACCACAAATCCTTCTTAGCATTCGCATCTCCATCGCACTCATTTTCTGCATATTTTATTTTTTAATTGCCCAACGCTCTGTCCGATATAACATAACGGGTCTAATGGCCATCCTATAAAGTTTTCCTTTTAACTTCAAAGGTATACGCATATCACACAATACTCTCCACTTAACCCAACTTGCTTTAATCCAATTAGTAACATCATCACGAGTATCTTCATATTTTTGGATAATCGAGTCTAAATAACGAAAATGATCATTTTTAGGTATCTCTTGACACTATAATTTTACCACATCTCCGTTTGTCCTCCTATTACTTCTAAAATTGCACTCCACATATTCTGCTTTAGTGTTGCTTATTTTAAATCCTCTTGTTTTTAGAATTTATCTCCACAATTTCAATCTAGCATTGATCTCCGTCTTAATCTCATCCACTAAAATAATATCATCTGTAAATAGCATATATCACGGTACCTCGTCTTGGATTTGTTCAGTCAACTCATCCATAACAAGGACAAAGAGACAACGACTTAGTGTTGAATCTTTCTCCACCTGATGTTCTTACTATAGTCATGCACTCATCGTACATATCCTTGATCACATTAATATATCTCCATCTTTACAAATCTGGCTGCCACTAGTGCCACTCTTTTTTTTTCTTGTTCCAAGATCTATGCGAGAGGATTACAATAATACCAATTTGATACAAAATAGACATTATGAATAGATAAATCAATTGAAAGTGAAGGGGAAAAAATAATTGTTAGATATATCTTGGAGCATGGCATTGAGGGTGTGAAGTGTTGCATTAGTGGGCATTATATTTTCTAATATAAGCTAACTAAATGTTTGAAGATATGGGAGGAAGCAGGAACTGTCGGTTGGTTTCGAATATATGAGGTTGTAACCTTCAATTAGTAACGTTTAGGAGGGACTAAATTTTAATCTCATTAAAGAAAGATGATAAACTATACATCTAATCTTGCTTTATCATTTTAAATCTTGCCCTAGAGAGTTTGATTCTATAACCTCGGTTGATACATGCTGAATTACATTTGGCCAGGCCTTTGTTTTCTTGCGATAAACTATTAAATGATTGGATTCAAATTTCATGTTATGGTTATATTGATGGTAAATTATCATCACTGTACACTTTGTTACAACATAAAGTCTTTTCAAGGGGCCCTCAACCAATTCATTACGATATGTCAATTCTGAATTTGCTAGAGTTGAGTAAAAACAACTTTCATATTTATCAGAGCTAATTAAATATCGACTCTGTTACACAGTTTGGAATGTCTTGTGCATTGGAAACTCTATGCGGGCAAGCTTATGGAGCTGAGCAATACCAAAAACTTGGAACCTATACTTATGGCGCCATCATATCTCTCATTCTTGTTTGTGTACCCATATCTATGCTGTGGATCTTTATGGATAAACTACTAATACTCTTAGGTCAAGACCCTTTAATCTCACTTGAAGCTCAAAAATACTCAAGTTGGCTCATTCCATCACTATTTCCCTATGCCATTCTTCAAATTCTAGTACGATACATGCAGACTCAGAGCTTGATCCTTCCAATGATGCTAACCTCAATTGCAACTTTATGCTTTCACGTACCTGTTTGTTGGGTACTAGTTTTCAAGTTGAAATTAGGCAATGCTGGAGCAGCATTAGCCATTGGGTTGTCATATTGGCTAAATGTAATCTTGATAGCACTCTATGTCAAGTACTCGTCGGCCTGTGAAAAGACGAGGGTATCCTTCCATGCAAAAGATGTTTTCGGAAGTATTGGGGAATTCTTTCGCTTTGCTATCCCTTCTACTGTCATGATTTGGTAATTTCATCGTCTTTTTTAAGGTAAATTACAGTAACCTCCCTGCAATACAGTTTTACAGAGGATTTAAAAGACCCGATATGGTGCCCCCTAAACTATTGAACCCTGACAACTAGCACATGGGGGGTGATATGTTGCTATAATTTGGGGGGATTTACTGTAATTTCCCTTTTTTTAAAGTAAAATGCAAAATGATAATAATAATAATACCACTAGAACTGATAAATTTTTGTAAGTAATATGCTGAAAGATTTTTAATGCAAAAAACTCCACAAAGTTAAATATTTCGATGAAAGACACCCGGTGTGCCACAATAAACGTCATTAAAAAGGTCTAGGGAAGGTTTTTTTTTGCAAAATTCCTAGTCAAGGGAGCAGTTGCTTTTGAAACATTAAAGTTTTTTACAAAGATAAATAAATAAATAAAAGAAATGAAGTAACAGGTTCTTTTATTGCCCTTTTCCCTTTTTAAATATAATAAAACACTTGGCAGAACTTTTTTATTTTTTTTAAATTTTTTTATCACAGTTTGATAACACAATGGTTCTGCATGAATGCATTAATTAACGTGTGGGTGGTCTATCTTAGTCCTTCTCATACAAAACATTGTGCTCTTAAGTTATGCTGTCTTAATGTGCCAGTTAAACTGTATTCAAGATTTATGTCATGTTGAATTGTCTGTCTTTTTTTTCATTACTTATTTTCCTTACTAATGTTTTATGAATGTATCAATTGTCAGTCTTGAGTGGTGGACATTTGAGATAGTTATATTGTTTTCTGGGCTTTTACCAAATCCTCAACTTGAGACCTCAGTACTTTCAATATGGTATGCTTCTCTTCATTACGCAGTTCTTTGGCAACTTGATGATATGGACATATAGAAAAAATTAACCCCTTGGAATTTCTACCTGTCTTTGCAACTACAGTCTTACTGTGGCTACGGTGCACTACTTCATACCATATGCTTTTGGTGCTGCTGCAAGGTTTTTCCGAAAAACTATTCGATAAACACACACAATACATACACACACACACATACATGTGTGCCTATATACCTACGATTAGATTAATTTTACACCAACTCATAGTTACGATTCAAAATAAGCGACTTGTTGAGTAATTTCAAAACATCAACTAATACGTAACTACCATGTCTGCGAGTCACTTATTCTGAGTTCAATTATAAATCATTGCAAAACAACTGAATGATTTCTGTTTACGAACATTCATGTTGGCATACAATTGCGTGTAATTGAAGTAATTAATTATAGTGGATCTGTCCACCCATTATTAATTCATTTACACTTGATGCTTAAGTTTATAATAGACCAAATTAATGCATGTCTTTTCTTAGCACTCGGGTTGCAAATGAATTGGGAGCTGGGAATCCAGAGGCAGCTCGTTTGAACGTCTGGGCCGTAATGGTTCTTGCCCTTGGGGAAGTGATTATTGCAGACACAATCCTTTTCTGTTGCCGCAATGTTCTTGGTTATGCATTCGGATACGAGAAGGAAGTCGTGGATTATGTCAAAGAAATTACGCCTCTTATTTGTGTCTCCATTGTCTTCGACAGTTTACAAGCCGTACTTTCTGGTTATCCTCTTTACCCTCCAGTTCAGTACTATTTCATTCAAGGAACGAGTCAATGTTTTTTAGGATGAATAATATTACTAATTGTTATTACTGCCTATATATATAGATTGTGATATTAATATTGGCATCCCTAATATTAAATAAAAATGATTATATAACAGCCATGTTGGTAAGGGTCTTTCACCACTATGTCCAAATGAAATTAAAAAATTAAAAAGCTAAGTTACTTCAAGGTATCAGGATGTGATCTAGGTACCTCCAGTTAAGTGTAAGGTATCTATGATTTCATTAAAATATCTAGAATGCATTTAGAAGCTCTTATTCATTGACGGGTCCCGTCAAAAACAGGGGAGTAGCCATGTGGAGGGCTAGGCCGGGCTCAAGCCCGGGTCACTTTAAAAAAAAAAAAAATTAGTGTAAATGTTAAGGTCCAATACATCACAGCCCACCCAATAAATAAAAAAGTTAGCCCGCCCAAACAATCAAACCTCAATGATCCACTTCAAAAACAAAAAAAAACTATACGAACCATTATTTTGGGCATTATTTTGCGCCTATATTTTTTAATTAACATAATTTTTAAGTAAATACTCAAAAATAACATCAAAAAAATTCGGCTGGGGGGATCCCGCCCCCGAACCCCCAGAAATCAGTGTTATGTCAGCCCATCCGGATATAAATTCCTGGTTACACCCCTAGTCAAAAACAATCATTTCAGTGATTTCACCAAGTGATTTTTTTGTGAAGTGACAAATTATTTGAAGTTAACTCAATTAAAAATTTATTAGGGGCATTTCTTTAATTCTCTATCTGCCATAAACATATATAGGGGCGTTCAACATATTTCTTGTTTTCATCAGGGGTGGCTAGAGGAAGCGGGTGGCAACATATAGGGGCGTATGTCAATCTTGGGGCATATTATCTGGCAGGAATCCCAGTGGCTCTATTACTGGGCTTTGTTCTGCACCTAAAGGGGAAAGGCCTTTGGATTGGATTAATAACGGGAGCAATGGTGCAAGCTGCTCTTCTTTTGCTTATCACAATATTCACAAATTGGCAAAAACAGGTTCTTCTTACGAAATTCCTTCTTCTAGCTCTATTATTCTAGTATTGAATTGGTTGCTACCATTTATTCGAGTAGAGGCAGAATGAAAATAAAGATAATTTGGAATATTATTATTTCTCAGGATGGGATACTTGTGATATTCCAAATTTTCTTTTCTTCCTAATCATCTTTCAAAATTAAATATGGTGTCCTGTAGACAGTTGAAACCTCCCGATAGTACTTGTACCGTTTTATTTCTCTATAAGAATAAAAAAAAGAAAAAAATGAGCGAGTTTTTTTGTTCAGCATGTGAGGCATTTATCTGCTTGTTAGACTAAACCCAGGCAATGACAGTAAGAATCATCAATGATATTATCATTGCAGGCAACAAAGGCAAGGGAAAGGATATTCGAAGGGAAAATTCTTGCTACAAGTAATTTAGTTGAATGAGAAAAGGCTAGCTAGATGTATTGCTATTTTTTAGATATATTCCCATTTGGGTGGTGCTCAAGCTCGAGTACAAATGTTAAATATAGATATGTTTTACTTGCTGCACACATGGGTGATGCTCAGGTATTAAGTTTATTTTGTCAATGTACCACTATTGTGATAAAAAAAAATGAAGTTTATTATTGGGAACTTGTTGAGAATGCTTTTAAGGATTCTCTTGGTTAACAATTTATGGTTGTGGTAAACCAGAAAACAGCAGTCATGGAAGTTCAGAGGGCATAAGTCATAACCAAAGCCCGCCCCACAATGTTTCTAATTGATATGATTCACATTTAATTTCAATTACAAAAGTAGCGATGTGAGTAGGGGTGCAACGGGTACGGTACGGTTGGTAATGACCCCTTACCAATACCAAAATCACAATCTAAATGGTAAAATCGTACCATACCAATTTACCGACCGGTACATCAAAACAAAAACCAAAACCAAATCAACCGGTTTTTCGATTTTTTCGGGTTTTTTTGGTTTCGGTAATTTCGGTATCAATTCGTTTTTTTCCCGGTACGGTACGATTAGAACTGAGTTTGCTTTATTTGTTCGAACTGTGAATCCTAATTTCGACATCTGAGACAGAAAAATTATTTTTACATCATTCACTGTGATTTGTTGGAAAAAAATCATTTAATAATAAAAATTCATTTTCAATGATATTTCTAACACAATATCAATTTACAAAATAGTCATCAACACATCACAAAAACTAAAACAACATTGAACACAAATAGAACACAACATTGAACACAAACATATCCTCCACAAATCCTTAAACACATAATACAAGAGCAAAGGACACAAATGTTTGGTATTTCAGAAAAAAAATGTCTTATTTCTCATAGTTACTTTGGTTAGTTTTGATGAGGCTTTGATATGGGTATGCCATTTTTTCTCTGTCCATGGTACTAAAACGAAGTGAGAGGAAGATAGACAGAGGAGGCATCGAAAATCTGGTAGAGAAGAAGGAGGAGGCGCCGTTGATATCAGATGTTTAAAATAAAATATTCACAGTTGTTCAAAATAAAATCTAACAGTTGGTTAAAATCACTAATCGAAGTGGATGAGTAGCGGTGTTGTACTAACGATTGAGCAGCGGCGGCGTAGCCGGAATGGTTGAGCAGCGGCACTAGTGTTAGGGAGGGTTTTGTTAAGTAGGGCGTGGGCGTGAGGTAGAGTCTAGAGAGAGAGGGTTTTGTATTATGTCAGATGTGGATGTGGGTTACTTTAGGTTAGTTTATGTTAATAACTTACTAGTTGAGTTGACTGTGTAAAAAAAGAGCATGGGGCAGCGCGAGTTTAAATGGGTTCTAATTGGGTTAGAAATCCTTGATATCGTGTTATAACGGGCTGATTTCGGGTTAATTGCATGCCAATTTTGGTCCGTATGGTATTTTGGTACGGTAAATTCGATAATTTTAGTATGGTAAATTCGGTACGGTAAATTCGGTAAATCAGTTTTTTATATCTAAAAACTGTTCTAAAAAATCCGCCTAGGCTTGAGGCTTGGGAGAAACGCATCGCCTTACGCTTTTCACGCCTTATTCTTGGTAAAATCCTTATGGCGCACTATTTTCTAAAAACAACAATGCTTTAGTGAAACGATATCGCCTTTTAAAGAATTTTTTTACAAACCGGACCATTATCTGATCCAAAACAATCAAATAGTATTTTAATTTGCATATATTCAGACATATTTATATGATATACAATTTTAGTATTTTAATAGCCTTGTTATAGTTAAAAATTATTAAAATATAATAAGAAGACCTAAACGCCTTTTCACACCTTTTTACGTCTAAACCCGCCTAGGCTTCTAAGGCTTAAGGCTTGGCCTCCACGCCTCGATCACTCCCCGCGTTTTTTAGAACCTTGCTAAAAACCAAAACCAACCATTTTTTTGCGATATTTTCGGTTTTGGTAAAATCGGTTTTCGGTATTTCATAATATGAAACCAAAACCAATTTTTTTCGGACCAAAACGGTATGGTACGATAAAAACCTGTACCGGTTGCACCCCTAGATGTGAGTTATATACTGTCAAAAAAACATTGTGACATGAATACGATATGACACTTTTTTTTAATATGACACGACAACCAACACAATTTGTAATTTTTGCACTCAATTAAACACATGACACAATAAGACGTGAAAACTTAACGACATTTCTATACAAATACCGTTTGTCATGTCAATTTTGGGTTAATTTAATTGTTCTGTGTTATTATTGTTGGAAACAGCTGTCTTCACCAGTTGTTATGAAAGTGCAAAATTTATGTGGCTTATTAGAGTTAGTCCCACATCGGTAGACTAGACAATATGGGTCATCTTGATAAACTCATTTTGGAGATAAAAGGTTCAGCCATTTGGGCATTCAATATTTTGTGGGTATGTGGGGGAGATCTAATGGGCCGAGTCACACGCGCGCGCCGCCGCCGGCCGGCCCATGTCCGGGTCTTGGGCTCACTAAGAAATAATTTTTTAGACAAATAAATTAACCATTTTTGGTCTTAAAATTATTTTCTTTAATGGTAATTAATTTTTTTTATTTAAAAACGTGGTCTGATTAAGTCTCTCCATAACCCAGTCTTCCTATTTTTTCTCCCACATTTTTTCCCTACTAACGTAAATTTCGTTTCGTAATAAAAGGAGGTTGAAGCCTCCGTTTTTCATAACAGTTCAGAACCATTTTTCTTCCTTCAACAGACAGTTCCGAAAATAATTTATTCTTTACAGAGTTCTGAAGTTTTTTTCCCCTAGTATAATTAATCTCGTATCTTCAGATTAATTATATTAGAATCGAGCAATCTTGATATATATATATATATATATATATATATATATATATATAGAGAGAGAGAGAGAGAGAGAGAGAGAGAGAGAGAGACTCCTGTGCACACTAAGTTATCACAGTGCTGGCGCACGCCAATTTTTTTAAAGCATTAAAAAAAATATTTATGAGTTGATTTTTTTATGTGATATTTAAACATTTCGACAGACTCATGTAAAAAAAATCAGCCAAAACAATTTTTTTTGTTATTTTTAAAAAATCAGTCAAACTTTCGCAGCTTTTAAAGTGCTTAAAAGATGCAAAAGTTTGACCGATTTTTTAAAAATATCAAAAAAAGTTTTTTTGGGCTTATTTTTTTTACATGGGTCCGTTGAAATGTCTAGATATCACATAAAAAAATTAACTCAAAATTTTTTTTTTTACTATTTTAAAAAAATAATGTGCAAACTTAGTGTGCACTTGTGCCTGACTCTCTCTCTCTCTATCTCTCTCTCTCTCTCTCTCTCTCTATATATATATATATATATATATATTTCATAATGTGTGTTTGTTGAACGAATCAGTCTCGTACTACTAGTTCGTATTGGGTTTTTTCGAGGCTGTTTTATCCTGGGGGTGGCGAGGTTGTTATCTGTCAGCACTAATTAAAGAGGCAGAGCGGCAAAACACCTTTAAGAGAGCGACATTGTCCGCGACTCAACCATCATTCTAATCTGTCCAGATTCGAATTTTTATATTTTTCTGTCTCGGGTAATTTCGTTGTCCTAAATGGGTAATTTCGTTTCTTATTTAATTTTGCATTTAAATTGCTATAATTACAATTTTAAGGTATCTGCAAATCTGTCATTGATGAAATTAACTCTTCTAATCTTAACAAGCCGTTCAAATATGAAGGCCAACATTTTAAACGTTGGAGCAAAAAAATGTTATTTTATTTAACTACGAAAAATGTCGCATAATGTGTTCAATTTGACAAACCCGTAGTAAACAATCCACCTACTATTGAAGAAAGTAGAACTATTATAACTTGGAAGGAAAATGATTGTCTGTGCAAGAACTATATTTTGAATGCTCTAAGTGACGAACTTTATGACTATTATGCCAATTATAAAACTGCAAAAGATGTTTGGGATGCCCTTTTTAAAAAACATGACACCGAGGAGGCTGGTGCTAAAAAATATGCCGTCAGCCGCTATTTGAAATTTCAAATGACGGATGACAAATTTGTTGTTACTCAAACCCATGATTTGCAAATGATTGCCCATGAAATTATTTTCGAGGGCATGGCTTTAGATGAGCAGTTTCAGGTACTGTAATTATTGATAAATTGCCTCCACTATTCAAAGAGTTTAAAAATATTTTGAGGCATAAGTCTAAAGAATTTTCACTAGAGCCACTCATTACTAAATTGAGAATTGAGGAGGAATCCCAAAAATAGGACTACAAAGATGAAATTCTTGCTGTGTTTAACAACAAAAATCAGAAAAAGAACCACACTCCAATCGTTTTAAAGGCAAACGGAAAAATATGAAATTTCAGAAAAAGAGCCACAAACAGAATTTTAAAAATCAGACTCAGACTCAAAATAAGAATAAGAACCCTGGAAATGGACAGTCTAGCAACTCGGGACAGTTTCTCTGTTTCAAGTGTGGCAACCTGACCATATGGCTCGCAAATGTTGCAATGTGGCACAAGCACAAGCGAATTTGACCGAAGATGACCTAGTTCTGAAATTCACATGGTTGGCGGTGCCGAAGGGTGGTGGGTGGATACTGGCGCTACCCGCCATATCTGTTATGACCGTGCTCTTTTTAAGACTTATTCTGAGACTGCAGACAAGAAGGTGTTGTTGGTTGATTTTCACTCCATTGTGGTTGCTGGTACTGAAAATGTGGAATTAAAGTTCACTTCGGGAAAAACTGTTATCCTCAAAGATGTTCTTCACACACCTGAGATAAGAAAAAAATTGGTTTCGGGTTATCTACTCAATAAAGCTGGCTTTATTCAAACTATTGGTGCTGATTAATTTACTTTGATCAAAAATTGAATTTTTCTAGGTAAGGGTTATGCCACTGATGAGATGTTTAAATTGAATGTTGATGCTATGAATAAAACTTCTCCTTCTGCTTATATTGCTTGTTCATTTAATATTTGGCATGCTAGACTTTGTCATGTTAATTAACGACTTGTTAAAAATATGAGCACTTTAGGATTAATTCCAGAATTATCATTAATTGATTTTGAAAAATGTAAATGGTGTAATCAAGCAAAAATTACTAAGACACCACATAAATCGATATTTAGAGAATCTGAACCACTTGATTTAATTCATTCAGATATTTGTGAATTGGATGGTGTCACAACTAGAAATGACAAATGTTATTTTATAACTTTTATTGATGATTGTTCTGATTATTCATTTGTGTATTTAATGAAAAATAAAAGTGAAGCGTTTGACATGTTTAAAATTTTTCTAAATGAAATTGAAAATCAATTTAATCAGAAAATTAAAAGGTTACGTAGTGATAGAGGCACCAAATATGATTCTGCACCATTTATTGAATTTTATAAAACCCACGGTATTATTCACGAAAAAATTGTCTCTTATTCGCCCGAAATGAACGGTAAAGCCGAAAGAAAAAATATGACATTATATGAATTAATGGTTGTTATATATTTTATTAAATTCGGGGGCTGCCTCATAATGGTGGGGTAAAATTATTTTAACGGTGTGTCACGTGCTTAATAGAATTCCTAAGACTAAAATGAAAATATCTCCTTATGAAATTTGGAAAAATATTAAACCCAACGTGTCATACTTTAGAACGTGGGGTGCTTAGCATATGTACGTATACCCGACCTTAAGAGGTCTAAATTGACGAGTAGAGCATATGAGTGCGTTTTTATACGCTATGCTAGTAATAGCAAAGCATACCGATTTTATAACTTGAAAAATCAAGTAATTATTGAATCAAACGATGCTGACTTTTATGAAGAAAAATTTCCTTTTAAATTGAGAAATAGTGGGGGCGAGTCGTCCACTAATATTTCTCTAAATAAAAATAAAGAAAATAATGAATCCATTTTAGAACTTCGAAAAAATAAGAGAGCTCATGTTGAAAAGGATTTTGGTCTCGATTTTTATGCTTATAATTTAGAGGAGGACCCTAAAAATATTGAATAAGCTTTATCTTCCTTAGATGCAGATTTGTGGCAAGAGGCAATCAATGATGAAATGGATTCTTTGGAAACAAATAAAACTTGGCATTTAGTGGACCTTCCTCTTGGGTGTAAAACGATTGGGTGTAAATGGATTCTTAAAAAGAAATTAAAACCCGATGGCACTGTTGAAAAATATAAGGCACGTCTTGTTGCCAAAGGTTTTAGACAATGAGAAAATGTAGACCTTTTTTATACTTTTTCACCCGTGACTAGAATAACGTCTATACGTGTATTATTTGCCATCGTTGTCTTAAATGATTTAATTGTACAGCAAATGAATGTTAAAACTGCATTTTTAAATGGAGAATTAGAAGAATAGATTTACATGGATCAACCTGGAGGTTTTATTGTACACAACCAAGAAAATAAAGTATGTAAATTAGATAAATCTCTTTATGGACTCAAACAGGCATATAAACAATGGCACGATAAATTTGATAGCTTAGTCATTTCTAATGGGTTTAAAATTAATGAAAGTGACAAATGCATTTATTATAAATATGTGGAGAAAATTTGCACTATCATATGTCTTTATGTTGATGACTTGCTTATATTTGGTTCTAATACTCATGCCGTAGAAAATGTTAAAGCATTATTGTGTGCCAATTTTGATATAAAGGATTTGGGTGAAGGTAGTGTAATATTAAGAATTAATATTACTAGGTCAGAAAAAGGGACTTTCTTTAGATCAATCTCATTAAATTGATAAAGTTATAAAGAAATACAATTACTTTGACTGTAAACCTGCTAGTACTCCATTTGAACCTAATGTAAAATTATTTAAGAACACTGGCGACAGTGTAAATCAAAATGCTTATGCAAACATTATAAGTAGCTTACGTTATGCTACAGATTGCACTAGACTTGACATAGCTTATGCTGTGGGAGTACTATGTAGATTTACTAGTAGGCCTGGTATGGAGCATTGGCATGCTATTGAGAGGGTCATGCGTTACCTTAAAAGGACGATGAACTTCGAATTACACTATAATAAGCATCATGCTATCCTTGAAGGATTTAGTGATGCTGATTAGAACACCCTATCTGATGATTATAAGGCTACTAGTGGAGATATATTTAGCATCGTTGGTGGTGCAGTTTCTTACAAATATAAGAAACAAACGATTTTAGCTCAATCCACTATGGAGTCTGAGATGATAGCACTAGATACTGCTAGTGAAGAGGTAGGTTAGTTAAGAAACCTCCTGTCAGATATCCCGTTATGGGAAAGACTCATACGAGCCGTTTTGATTCATTGTGGTAGTACAGCAGCTATTGCAAAAGTAAAGAACCGTTACTATAATGGTAAGAGGCGGCAAATTCGTCGTAAACATAGTAATGTTAGAGAATTTATCTCAATGGGTGTTGTGAGGGTGGATCATATACGGTCTGAACAGAACTTTGCTGATCCTTTGATGAAAGGACTAGCTAGGGAGAAGGTGTGGAACACCTCGAAAGGGATGGGACTAAACCCCTTGGATAAATGAGTCATTTGTGGTGGTAACCCAACATATAGACTGGAGATCCCAAGAAATATGTTCAAAGGGTAATAACAAGTCACAAGTGATATGGGTTGAATCATGCTATTATTAATTAATATAGAACGGGGTATTACTCCGAGTCCATCCCTATGGAGCATGATCTCCTGAAGTGAGTTAATGATGAGTTATTATAACTCTTAATGAGATCTATATCTCTATTTTGAGTGGGGTACCTAGGTACAAGAGTATTCTTGATAGACTCACCTATGTGAATGTGGAAGTGTGGCCGCTTCCCGTGGATATTTTGGGCAAATTCCTAAAGCGTTCACTATATTGGGATAGAAGCACATAGCCCTAACGTGCTGGCTATTAGAACTACACCCAAGTAGGGTTGTGTGTGGGATATTGCCAGAGAGAGAGTTCAAAACTACGGTTACTTTAGTATATTCTGAATCATCTTCACTACGTAAAGATTCAAGTCGAAAGACATCTTTACTTATGCACAATTCTATGAATTATTGCTCGAAAAAAAAATATTTTCAAGTTTTGCAAGTGGGGGATTGTTGGAAACAATTGTCTTTACCAGCTGTTATAAAAGTGCAAAACTTATGTGGCTTATTAGAGTTAGTCCCACATCGGTAAAATGGACAAAATGGGTCATCTTAATAAACTCATTTTGGAGATCAAAGGTTCAGCCCTTTAGGCATTCAATGTTTTGTGGGTATGTGGGGGAGATCCAATAGGCCAAGTCACACGCGCGCGCTGCTGTTGTCCGTTCGACCGACCGGTACCCGTGTCCGGGTCCGGGTCCGGGTCCTGGGTCTTGGGCTCATTAAGAAATAATTTTTTGGACAAATAAATTAACCATTTTTGGGCTTAAAATTATTTTCTTTAACGATAATTAATTTTTTTTAATTTAAAAATGTGGGCTGATTAAGTCTCTCCACAACCCAGTCTTCCTGTTTTTTCTCCCACGTTTTTTGCCCACTAACGTTAATTTTTTTCATAATAAAAGGAGGTTGAAGCCTCCATTTTTCATAACAGTTCTGAACCATTTTCTCCCCTCATCAGACAGTTCCTAAAATAATTTATTCTTTACAGAGTTCTGAAATTTTTTTCCCCAGTATAATTAATCTAGTCTCTTCAGATTAATTATATTAGAATCGAGCAATATATATATATATATATATTTCAGAATGGGTGTTTGTTGAACGAATCAGACTCGTACTGCTGGTTCGTATTGGGTTTTTCCGAGGCTGTTTTATCCTGGGGGTGGGAAGGCTGTTATCTGTCAGCACTAATTGAACAGACAGAGCCACGAAACACCTTAAAGAGAGCGACATTGTCCACGACTCTACCATCATTCTAGTCTGTCCAGTTCTGAATTTTTATATCTTTCTGTCTCGATTTATCAACACCTAATTGGATAGTTTCGTTACTTATTTAATTCGGCATTTAAATTGATGCAACTAGGCTGTCAATGGACCAAGTCTGAACCAGGACCTGATCCGGAGCCGACCCGAATTAACGGATCTGAGCAAATTTTATAGATCCGATTACCCGATTAGTTAATGGACCGAGTCTGGATATACATGACTCCGATCCGATAAGGACCCGACTCGAATATGTATATATATAATATAATATAATAAATATATATTTATATATTATATTATATATAGTTATAGTTTACATATATATAGTAAGTTTGTTTATATATATATATATAGTAAGTTTGATTTTGGAAGTTTGTCAAATGTATTCGGGTCGGGTCCTCGGGTCCTTAATGGATCCGGGTCTGGATCCATTTTCTGAGACCCGACGGGTAATCGGGTAAGATCCGATCCGCTAAAAAATACCCGGATCGGATATAAATATACCCAGACCCGATCCATTTACACCCCTAACTGCAACTACAATTATATCTCTAATATTGTCACCCCACCCCTACTGCTATACAAATACTTAACATGGAAATTGAAACAAGTCAAGAAACTCCGGGTTGTATATTCACACCTATGAAGATAAAAAATAATCTAATTTGGTGTTAGCCTTCATTGTGATCTAGAATTAATTATAAGAATAAAAAAGGAAGAAATATTTAATTTCACGAACAGGAGATAAAAAGCCTTCATTCATTTATTCTACTATAGAGTATACACGGACAAACAGCTGTACTTATAAGAGGATATACTAATATGGTGGAGGAGGGCAGTGGTATGGCCCTGGGGCAGGTGGTGGGAAAGGACCAAATGGTCCTGGAGGCAGTGGTGGATGTGCAAAAAAGTCTAGCCTAGGTGGACCTGGTGGTGGAGTCGGTGGACCTGGTGGGGGTGGTTGTTGATATAGGGGTCCTGGAGGAGGAGGAGGAGGAGGAGGAGGAGGAGAAGTGTGGAAACTTGGTGGTGGGGGTGCAAATGGATTGGGTGGTGGTGGAGGAGGAGGAGGATGCCCGTGGTGAGTCATTTTCTATGTATGCCAAATAGCAAGGGAATAATGGGTTAGAGATTAATGCTTTGGGTTGAAGTTGTTTATAAAGAGGTGGAAGAAGGTTGTACATCACTGGTGTAGACTAGTAGTTTAGACTAGTTGTTAACACTGCCTACCAAAACTTGTTAGTTACGCACAGGAACGGAATCACATGGGTTCCAGTGGGGGCTCACAGACATTTTTCAAAAATAAATAAGTACGCTGGTGTAGACTAGTACTTCTACCTCTTCAGAGGACTTTACCTCTCCATGGGTCTGTGCCTCTTCAAGGACATGTTCTTTTGGAGTTATTATGGAATTTCTTTTTATAGTCTATTCGGGAGTATTAGTGTACCCTTTTGCTTGGTTTTTGTTATGAATTGAATATTTTGAACTAATTCTTCAAGCGTGTCTTATTTAATTCATTTGCTTCCATACTACTATATTTTTCAAATGGAATATCAATTTGATTAAGAGCATTTGTAGGTGGTATATATGATCTAGTTACTTTTGCTTCACCAGTAAATACATCAAGGTATTTGATTTGGAATCTTCTAGATCTGAGTAATTCTATGCACTTCGGCTTCACACAGAGAAGTGAATGGGTCAAGATGAGACAAATTTGGAGTATTCCAAGAAGGTTCACATCGTTCTATTAATTGTATATTCTCTCTCCCCCTAACGGCGGAAAACTGTCTCACCAAAATGGCAGTCCGCAAAACGTGCAGTAAAATGTCACCGGTTGAAGGTTTAAGATATCTAATGATAGTAGGTGAATCAAAACTAACATAAATGCCTAATAGGCATTGTGGACTCATTTTAGTGCGTTAAAGGGGGAGGAGGGCAATGCAATAGGGACTTGGACAACACATCCAAAAGTGCATAAAAATGGGAAATATCTAGTTCATTTCCTAATACAAATTGAAACGGTGATTACTGATGATAAGAAGATGGCCGAAGACGAACCAATGTTGTAGCGTGCAATATGGAATGTCCCCATGTGGACACTGGTAGTTTGGTTTTCATAAGCGTAGGTCGAGATATTAATTATAAATGCTTAATAAGAGATTTTGCCAAACCATTTTGGGTATGGAATTGACCAACTAGGTGCTCAACATCAATTCCTATAAATATTCAATAGTCATTAAAATTATGAGATGTAAATTCACCTCCTCCATCAAGGCGGATAAACTTAATACGATAGTCCGGAAACTGTGATTATAATTTCATAATTTGAGCCACGAAACATGCAAATGAAACATTGCGAGTTGAAAGTAAAGAAACATGTGAACATCTCGCGGATGCATCTATAAGGACTATAAAATAATTGAGTGGTCCACACTGAGGGTGAATAGGACCAAAAATATCCCCGTGAATTCATTCTAAGAAAGTTGGGGACTCAATACTAATTTTTTACTGGGATGGACTGAGAATAAATTTTCCTTGAGAATAAGAAGCATATGTTATATCGTATAATGAAAGAGTCTTTTGGTTCTTTAATTGATGCCCACACGAGTTCTCAATAATTCAACATATCATAGTGGATCTTGGATGACCAAGATAGTTATGCCAAATCATAAACATATTATTATCACTGAAGTTCTAGATCATATAAGATTCTATAACTCTTATATCTATGTGATATAATCTTGAAGATAAAGCACGAATTTTTTCAAATATTTTCTTTTGTCATGAGATAGTTGCATTAATGCAAAGATACTCCATATTATGTTCATTTATAGTTTCAATGTGGTACCATTTCAGTAGATATCTTTAAAACTAATGAGATTCCTTCTGGATATTATTGAATATAAAACATCATTAGTATGCAATTTTGTACCATGTGATAATAATATGGTGGCTCTTCTAAAGCCTTATATCATATTTTTATAACCCTATATTGTGTTAACATTAGCTTCAGATAATATTAATTTTACAAAGTATTTTCTATCTCGAAGAATTGTATGGATTGTTGTACTCTATGGAAGACTACATATTCACTATCTATTCCTAATTAAACAACCCAACTTTGATAAAACGCTCATAAATATGAACGTAAATAACATGATGATAAATTTTTAGTACTACAAGTTATAAGGAAAACTAACTTATACAGAATAAAAAGCTTAAAAAACCTAATTTATGGAAACAAATCCATCACCAATTAGATGATCAATTCTACCATCAGAGTCCTCAAAGAAATCTTACACTTCAAGGCCAGTAATATTGATGGGAACTTCAGAGTCAAAAACATAATTGAAATTTTCTTCAACATCTTTCCATTTATCTTTCACTGATGCCTGATATAATTTCACCAAATGTTTCGGTGTAAGGCATGTTCTTGACTAATGACCTTTCATGCCACATCGATAACAATTATTATTGTATTATTTTTCCACATCATATCCTTTTTCTTGCTTTGACTGAATAACATTCTAATTCTGGATGTATGGCGCTTTTATAATATTTTAATGACCAAAATTATGTTGTTTAAAACCATCTGGGTTATAATAACTTTGTCAGCCACGACCACAACTACAACCATAACCTCAATCGGGACCATTTATTGGGCTACATCCACGACCTTCATAAATGTTTACACGTTCTTCAGGCATTGGTGCATATCCAGTCAGGCGAGACTCATTATTTTTCATTAAAAGTTTATTATGTTGTTCAGCAACAAAAAGAACTGATATCAATGTTGAGTACTTTTGGTAATGACGCTAACGATATTGTTCTTGTAGAATAATATTATCTTTATAAAATGTTGAATATGTCTTCTCGAGCATATCCTCTTCACTTACTGCATGACCACACAATTTTAGTTGTAAGTTAATACTAAATAATGTTGAGTTATACTCAGAAACATATTCAAAATCTTAAAACCATAAGTGTGACTATTCATAGAGAGATTTTAGGAGGATAATCGTTCTCTGATGGTCATAGCGCTCTCTCAAACTAGTCCAAGGAGCTACGGGTCCTTAACCGTGAGATATTCACTTTTTAATCCTTCATGGATATGGTAGCGTAGAAATATCATGGCTTTATAATGGTCCTGTATATGCATATTATTTTTAATTTTAATTGTGTCTCCCAAATTCATAGCTTCAAGATAAATTTCAGCATTCGTAATTCATGAAAGATAATTATTTATTGATACGTCCAACACCGTTTTATCAAGATTTGCAAACTTCGACATAGTAATAAACTATTCGAGATACAAAATGACAAGTATTGATTTAGAAATATCATTTTTTATAAACAAGGAAAATATATAGCATGTTCATAAGAAAATATATATCATTTTCATATATGTTTCTTGCTAAATAACATATGAAGATATGGTAGAACTAATAATTTACATCTAATAAATTTATCTCATAAAATAAATGTTACAAACTGTAGTTGAAATGAATAACAAGTATGATTTTAGCAACAACGTAGAATATCAACCAACTAGAAAAATCGTGTTGATGACGAGTTGAATAAAATGGAACTTGAACACAAATATGGATCAAAATCTTCAATATTGTATTGTATTGATTTCATAAGTATATTCCAAAGTACAAATAGGTGGGACTATTTATAGGTAAATACAACCTAGTGTGTCTGCATTGTGAGTTTGCATCTAACTTTGCTTTGTCATGCTTGTAGTTTTGATTTGTCGTACTTGTAGTTTTGAAATTCCGTGCTTCACTTTGCATGCTTGACACCTCGTGTTTATATAATAGCATTGTCGTGCTTTTGATTCCAGATAATTGACACCTCCTACTTTTAGCATTGTATTGTCGTGCTTCTGACATTAGGGTGTATTATGGGTATCCACACATATTTCATACCTCAATATTTATATAACACACACATACACACGCGCGCGCGCGTGTGTGTGTGTGTGTCAAAAGAAGAAATGAATGGAGTAATATAACGTTTTTAAGAAGTATATGATAAGGGTTGGTAAATAGTCAAAACTCTTATGTTCTCTTTCTTTCCAAATATCATACTCAACTCAAAAACAGAAATGATACATTTCTTGTGCTTCTTTCTCTTTCTCTTTAACTTATAATTTTAGATTTTAATTTTATTTTTGAATGAATATATAGTTTCAATTGTCATAGTTTGATAAAATGTTGATTTACAAATTGAAATGTTAGAGATTGCTGGGAACTATTTTATAGTTAAAATAGTTAATTTATTAAGAAGATTATTGTGATTTGATTTCTTAATTTACATATAGAATTGTTAACAATTGAATAAAAATGAAATGCAGAATCAATATTATGCGGTTAATGTATTATGATTTTTATTGTTAGTAATTGATTGTGTATTTGATTGTATTTGGGTAATTTTTTTCTATAAACTCAATAAATAATATTTGAAAAAACTGTTTGGGGACTACCCCATCCACCCTTACGAACCTCCATTGTTTGCCATTACTCTACCTTCACAAACTATTTTTTTTATTATTTCGTCATTCAAATTCGAAGTAGATTCTTATTCTATTTCTGAATTCTCTCTAGATTCAAAGACTAACAGCGAAATAATAAATAAAAATAGTGAATAGACTCATAGAGTCAATACCTTGTAATAGAAAAATGATCATTCAATGAATAACTGAAAAATGATCCACTAATATTAATCCAATTATAATGCTTGTTCCTTTGTAGTTGTACACAAGTAAAGCATTGAAAATTGTACTTATTCTCACAAAAATTCATGGCTTAGTCCCTCATTATAAATTTCATAGTTAACGCTGACCCTCGCTGTCGCCTAGCGCCCCCAAATTAAAAAAATTAAAAAGTAGGTATAAAAAAAATCCACTTAAAATGGACCCAAAATAAACAAAACTTGGTCCACGTATAATAAATTTCAAAATAAAAGTCCCCCAAATAAATTAAACTAGACCCATTTACACATAGAATATGGTAAAAAAAATGATCCAATTTAGAGGCCCAATAAAATTAAGCCCCAAAAAATCCACTTAACTCACTAATAAAACCCGACTACTATGGGTGTAAACGCATCGGATTCGGATTGGATTAGTGGTGATTATAATACTTTTGTAAACTTGTTAACGGATTTAAATCTGACTCGGTAATTTGGCGGATCATCAATCTATTATACCGAATCTGAATCCATTAAAGAACTGAAAAATCCAATCTTATTCGATCTGAAAATCCGACTTTTGATTTTTTACATATGTTTATATATTTAAAATTGAACTTAAGACTATATATATATATATATATATATATATATATTCAGATTGAATCAGATTATTATTGGATCGGATTGACAATAATCCATATCTGATCCATTTAGTAAACAGATAATCGGATTATTGGATTTCAAAATTAATACTGGATGCAGTTAAACGAATCAGGTTCGGATCCGATTTGGATCAAAATCCGATTCATTGATAGCCTTAATTGCTACACTAGGCCCCCCAACATTACTCTCTCATGTCCTCTCTTTTCACCTCAGATCATAGCAAAATAAATAAAAAAACATGCAATCTCTCTACCTTCTCTTACTCTACTATCTCTTCTCCCGATTTCTCTTTCTCTTTCTCTTTCTCTCTCTCACCCCTCCCTCTCTTTCTCTAAATCCACTTCGACCTTCTTTTTCTCTTTTTCTTCCCAGTCTCTCTCTCTCTCTCTCTCTCTCTCTCTCTCTCTCTCTCTCTCTATATATATATATATATATATATATATATATATATATATATATATATATATATAACAAAAAATCATTTATGTATCTTCTCCTCATTACTAGGGTTTCTATTTCAAGCCAATAAAGTTAGGGTTCTAAAATTTAAGGATTCAATTTTAGGAAGTTTTTTTTTTAATTGAGGGAATAATACTCAATCATTTGGAGGCTTGGTAATTGTGTAAGTATATGTTCCTTTTTTATAATTCGTTGACTAAAAATTGTGTATAAAGTATGTAAATTTTGTTTGACTAATAATTTGTATTTTTGAAAAATACGTGGATATTTTTTTTGTTTGATTTAAACAATTTAAACATTTTAGACACTACACCAAAATGACAAAATTGTCACCTTTCAGCCGGTCACCCTTGTCAAGATCATTGACCGTGACAAAAAACACACGTTTTGTGTCACGGTCATTGACCTTGACACGACCGTGACAAAGAATTGTCACGGTCACTGACCGTGACAAGTCCGTGATAAATTTACTTGTCACGGACTTGCCACGATCAATGACAGTGACAATTCTTTAAATAATTATCACGGTCAAAGACCTTGACACGACCGTGACAACTTTTGCAGCAAAAACCCTTACCCCTTCTTTCCCCCCCCCCCCCCCCCCCCCCGTCGTTCCCTCCTTTTTCCAACTCTCTCTCTCTCTCTCTCTCTCTCTTACATTTATATATATGTTTGTGTGTATATATATGTGTGTGTGTGTGGGGGGGGGGGGGGAGGGGGCAGGGGGTAGGGGCGGGGGGCTGTTGTGTGTGTGTGTGTATATGTGTGGTGGGGGGTGGGGCAGGGTGGGGGCTGTTGTGTGTGTGTGTGTATATGTGTCGTTGGTGGGGGGTGCGGCAGGGTGGGGGGCTGTTGTGTGTGTGGGGGTGGGGAGGGGGGGGGGGGTAAGGAAATGTACCATTGTAATTCTCTTAATATCGTGTTTTGATGATTTTATGAGATAATATATATTGTTTCAAGGTTAACTCATTGCAGATAAAAACATTCACATAGTAAGATTAAATTGAATCCATCCATAGATTCTATAATTACATCCACTAAATATAATTAATAAATGAAACAGTTTTACATAAAAGTAAATTATTAATTAGTGCCCATTTCATATGAAAGTAGGATTGTCCCTCAGTGTAAATTAGTAAATTAATAATTGTATACGTTAATTGTTAGTTTAATTGATGAAATGAATTAATTAAGTAGATGAATTAAAAGGAGTACGGGATACACATTTGTTGTTGACATTATTGTTGGATTATTTTGTTTAGTAAATGTTTGGTTGGTTAGTTTTAAAAGTGGCATGACCACTGGATTATTGTCCATATGGGGATGGGATTTTTCAAATTTTTTTGAAAATTACTTTGTATATCGAGCAATATATATATATAGTATGATAATTAAATGAAACATACTTGAAATTAAATATATTGCGCATAGATACTAGCCTTCTAGTTCTTATGCGTACGCATTCAATAGCCCTTAGACCCGTTCGAAAGTCATTACCCCTATAATGAGATCTCTCGAATTGTCCCGTTTGGACAGTTTGAGACTGTATAATTTCTGTATAATATTCTTAGTGGCTTAAAGTTGTTACTTTTGGAGGAAGTTCTGCAGTCGTATCTTAATGTTCTCTAGGTACATACTAGATTGACAAGTGTGACTGTTATTTCAATTGATCAATTGAAATAACACTCACACCTGCCAATCTACGTTGTGTACTTGGAGAACTACGGGGATATGCTGTCGAATTTTTTTCAAATCGTAACAATGTGCATCAGCTATTAAGTATATTACAGAAAAATGCAATCTTAAATGGGATAGGACCACTCACCCTTTAATAGGATAATTAAATGATGGGATAATTAAATAAAACATACTATAAATCTAATTTTTGTTTACCTTTAATAGGTGTTTAGTTGTGGTAGCTGTGATGGGATATCCGAAATACAAAGAGTGGATGGGTGAGACTAATAGAATGGGGGATGTATTTCGCAGAGGTGCTAACGAATTTGTGAAATGTGCAAAGAGATATCATAATGATGAAGAGTTTTCGTGTCCGTGTGCTAGGTGTAAGAATGGTAAGGTGTTTGAGTGGAAAACAGTTGAACTACATTTGTTAAGATCGGGTATGCAAGATAGTTATCGATTTTGGAGTTTTCACGGTGAATTGAAAGTTCCTTTTGTCCCCGACCAACCTTCACACCAACCTTCAACAAGTAGAATAGATGTAGAAGGGGATGACGTAGATCATAATATGTTAGAGGATTTAGTTGATGATGCGTACGGAGTTTATGAAGTAGAGGAGAATGAGGTTACTGATGATGTAGAAGATTCAAGTGCTCGTGAAGATAACACGATAAAACTTGAAGATGACTACCAAAGTTTAAAATTTAAGGCGACCCAACCGTTATACTCTGACTGTGAGAAAGATCAAACAACTTTACAAGCCATGGTTGGTTTGCACAGTTTGAAGACGCAGTACGATTTGTCTCAAAATAGCGTGACGGGAATTCTGAAATGGGTGAAGGGCTTATTACCCAAGGTGAATACACTTCCAAATAGCTATCCTGTTATGAAGAACAGTTTGAAAGATTTGGGAATGAAGTATAAATCGATTCATTCTTGTGTGTATGACTGCATACTATACCGAAAGGAGTATGAAAATCTCGATCGTTGTCTGGTATGCGATGAACCTAGATATGTCCAATCTATTAGTAAGGAAGGCACAAGCTCAAAAGTGCCTAAAAAAATATTGAAATATTTTCCTGTTGGGCCTAGATTAAAGCGATTTTTCACAGTACCATGGATTGTAGAGGAAATGACTTGGCATGCTAGGGCAGAAGTTGGGGGTAATATCATGCGTCATCCTATTGATTCTACTGCCTGGCGGAGGATGAATTTTGAGTATCCCGATTTTGCTCGAGAACAACGCAACATTCATTTGGCTATAACAACGGATGGTTTTAATCCATTTGGAAATATAAGCACCAATCAGAGTGTATGGGCAGTGATCCTAGCCCCACTCAACCTCCCTCCTTCACAGTGTATGAGACCTGAATTTTCGATGATGGCTTTGTTGATACCTGGGCCAAAGGCACCAAGTGATGACATTGACGTCTACCTGGCTCCTTTGGTAGAAGAATTAAATGAGTTGTGGGAAGAGGGTGTGCAATCATTTGACTTTTTTAGAAAAGAAGAGTTTACGCTGAAAGCTATGTTGATGTGGGAAATTCATGATTTTCCAGCTTATGGGACATTATCCGGTTGTGTAGTATATGGTTATTTGGGGTGTCCTATTTGTGGAGAGGAGACTGAATCTCTTCGTCTATCCTCTAGCTTAAAAAATGTATACCATCACCACATGAGGTTTTTACTCCCAGCTCATAGTTTCAGATCTGAGAAAGGTTCCAATTTTTTATTTGGGTAGAGTTGAACATAGGCTACCGCCGAGACAACTTTCGAGTTCAGAAATTATAAGTAAATCTTCTGAATGTGGCCCTAATATGCCAGGTAAGAATCCAAAATTTAAGAACGTCAAGCATAAGAAGACCCCAACTGGGAATGAAATTGAGATAAGAAAGGCATGGTCTCGGAGGTCAATTTTATTTGACTTTCCTTATTGGAAGAATAACCCGCTATGCCATGTATTGGATGTGATGCATGCAGAGAAGAACTTCGCTGAACATATTGTGGGTACTTGCCTTGGGGGAAGTCATTCGAAGGATGAAAAAAATTCACGAAAAGACCTTAAATCGTTAAAATTTAAGCCACAACTATGGTTGAAAGAAGATAGTAGGGGAAGGACAATAATTCCCCCTGGTGCGTTTACTTTGACGAGTGGGGAAAGGAAGGTGCTTCTAGACACAATATATAATTTGAAGGGCCCATCTAATTTTTCATCCAACTTGCAAAGGATTGTGAATTATGCTACTCATGATTTACATAGGTGTAAGTCCCGTGATTGGCATGTGATCATGCAATTGGTTCCTCTATTGTTTAAGCACTATTTCTCCAAGCACAAGGATTTGCATAGCGCTATTATGAAAATTAGTATTACCTTCTCCCTCTTGTGTGAGAAGGTATTGAATCGAGAACACATAGTGGCTGCAAAATTGGCTGTGATCAAAGCGATTTGTGTATTGGAGAAGTACTTTCCCCCAGCATTCTTTGACATAAGTGTTCACTTGTTGGTACACCTATGTGATGAGACACTTCTTTGTGGTCCAGTTAGATATCGGTGGATGTATCCGTTTGAAAGATTGATGAAAGTTTTTAAAGATTACGTCAAGAATACGAGATACATTGCATGATCAATTGCAGAGGAATACATCATCGTGGAGTCATCAATATATACTCGGGAATATATGCCTGACTCGACCAGCGTTGATGGCACTGATGAATTCGTCGATGATGGTGGTCATGTGATGGGAAAACGAGTGAAATTAACGAGTTTGCAACATGAACAAGTAGCTCGTTATCTATTTGACACACATAAAGATGTCAAAGAATGGAAAAAGTAAGTTTCGATTATTATAATGTTTAACATTATTTTAGATTATTTTATACATGATTAATTTTGTAATATGCAGAAAATATGAAGCCTGTGAGAACAATAAAAGACGAAAAACAATGGTACAATCAAACAACGAATATAGGCTGTGGTTAAATACGTAACCATTCATTCGATACTTTTTGTACTCTTGTGCCATGAACCAGGGACCAGTGGCTAGAAGAGCAAGCCTTGAAATTCACAATCCTTTGCAAGTTGAACAAAAAATTAGAGGGACCCTTCAAATTATATATTATGTCTAAAAGCACCTTCCTTTCCCCACTCGTCAAAGTAAACGCACCAGGGGGAATTATTATCCTTCCCCTACTATCTTCTTTCAACCATAATTGTGGCTTAAGTTTCAATGATTTAAGGTCTTTTCGTGCATTTTCTCCATCCTTCGAATGACTCCCCCCAAGGTAAGTGTCCACAATATGTTCAGCGAGGTTCTTCTCTGCATGCATCACATCCAATACATGGCGCACCGATTTATTATTCCAATAAGGCAAGTCAAATAAAAATGACCTCCTAGACCATGCCTTTCTTATCTCAGTTTCATTCCCAGTTGTGGTCTTCTTATGCTTGACATTATTAAATTTGTGATTCTTACTTGGTATATTAGGGCCACAATCAGAAGATTTACTTTCAATTTCTGAACCTAAAAGTTTTTTCGGTGGTAGCCTATGTTCAACCCCGCCCGATAAAAAATTGAAACCTTTCTCAAATTTGAAACTATGAGACGGGGCTAAAAACCTCATATGGAAATGGTATATATTTTTTGAGCTAGCTGAGAGACGTAGAGATTCAGTCTCCTCTCCATAAATAGGACACCCCAAATAACCATGTACTACACAACTAGAAAATGTCCAATATTCTGGAAAATCATGAATTGCCCACATCAACATAGCTTTCAGCGTAAACTCTTATTTTCTAAAAGAGTCAAATGCTTGCACACCCTCTTCCCACAACTCATTTAATTCTTTTCTAAAAGTGTCATGCACATTGTTACGATTTGAGAAAAAATCGGCAGCTTGTCCCCATAGTTCTCCAAGTACACGACATAGATTGGCAAGTGTGAGTGTTATTTCAATTGATCAATTGAAATAACACTCACACTTGTCAATCTAGTATGTACCCAGAGAACATTAGGATACGACTACATAACTTTCTCCAAAAGTAACAACTTTAAGCCACTAAGAATATTATTATACAAAAATTATGGAGTCCCAAACTGTCCAAACGGGACAATTCGAGAGATCTCATTACAAGGGTAATGACTCTCGAACGGGTCTAAGGGCTATTGAAGGCGTACGCATAAGAACTAAAAGGCTAGTATCTATGCGCACTATATGTAATTTCAAGTGTGTTTCATTTAATTATCATATTGTATATATATTATTCGTGATACAAAGTAATTTTTAAAAAAATTTGAAAAATCCCACCCCCATATGGACAATAATCCCGTGGTCATGCCACTTCTAAAATTAACCCACCGAACATCGATCCACTATAATCCAACCACAATAGCAACAATAAATGTGTATCCCGTACTTCTTCTAATTCATCTGCTCAATTAATTAATTCCATCAATTAAAGTATACAATTATTAATTTACTAATTTACAATGAGGGGCAATCCTACTTGCATATGAAAGGGGCGCTAATTATTAATTTACTAAAAAAATTAATAATCAATCAATATTTAATCAATCAATTCCTTTACAAGGGGCACTACTTGCATATGAGGGGAAATATCTAATAAACCAATCAAAATTTAATATAAAAAAAATTAACAAGCCCCCCCCCCCCCCACCACACACACATGCTCACACGCACATACACACACATGCACATACACACACACACACACACACACACACACACACACACACACACATGCACATACACATGCACATACATACACACACACATACCCACGTAGCCCGACCCCCAGCCTTGACCCCTCCCCCCCCCCCCCCCACTGCCACTCCCCACCACACACACATGCAAAGAAACACATATATATACACACACGCACATACACACACACACACACACACACACACACATGCATATACACCCCCCTCCCTCCCCACCCCCTCCCCCTCCCCCACCACACACACACACACATTTAGACACACATGCACATATACACATACACATATATACAAATGGAAGAGAAATAGAGAGATAAAAGGTACCAAAATCGTAGAGACAGAGCAGTCGCTTAGAGAGATAAAGAGGGAGGGAAACCAAAACGGTGGGAAAAAAATGAGGTTTTTTTTACTGTGAACATTGTCACGGACATGTAACGGTCCTTGACCGTGACAACTTTATTAGATTGTCACGGGCTTCTCACTGTCAATGACCATGACAAGCCTTTGTCACGGTCAATGACCATGATAAAAAATGTGTGTTTTTTGTCTCGGTCAATGACCGTTACAAGGCTGGCCGGCTAAAGGGTGCCAATTTGGCCTTTTTGGTGCAGTGTAATGTGAACAGTTTTAAATTCCCAAGAAAAATATTTATTGTCATTCATTGTGTTATGGGGATATTTATAAATCCCCAATTTTCTAGAATTCTTATTGTTGGCTTATTGGGCTCAACAGTCAATAATCTCCTTTCTTTTTTAAGTTCCTTACTGATCTTGTAAATGCCATTGAAGAGGCTCTTTCTCCATTTAGTTTTTAATAATATGTGTGGGGTTATTGTCCATTTTCTTTAAAAAAAGTTAGATTATTATCGGTCTGAGTTATACAACTTAATGTTTTATATTTGTGTAGAACAAGAAGTTCACACATAAATTATACAACTTAATGTTTTATATTTCACATAATTCAATCCAGACACTTTGTGAATTATTTTAATTTACCACATGAAGTCCTATGTTTTAATTTTATAGTTTATAAGAACCCGAAGATTCATATACATATGATAAAAAATTGAACCAGGAGTTATGCAATATTGGATCAAATTATAGACGTTATGCAATCAATACAACCTAAAGTTAAAAAATGCTATCCTAGGAACCCGGTGTTCCCAAATACTAAATTTAGAACCTGCAGTTTTAACCATTAACTCAATGAACTTGACATTCAAACCAAAATTCTCTTTACTTTTCAGATGAAACACTAATCATAATTATTTTTTTGGTCATAGTTATAAACCTTAAGTTTCTTATTTCTAAGCATGAACTCTCTAACCTTTGACAAAGAACAAATTTTTTTGATACATTAGTTAAGGTCCCAAAATGCTAACTTTAATTGACGAATATTTCATTATTTAGTTTAATATCTCGTATTCATATTCCTATAGTTAAGGTTTTTGTGATTGAAGCATAATAATTACATTATAGTCTATAGTACAAGACTTTTGATGATCCAAATCCGTCAAAATGCATGATTTTCAGACATATATTTATTTTACTAAGTTTTCATAAACCTAACCATCTTTATCTTGAAATATGAAGTACTCTTGAATTTATTAAGTATTCTAAGTCTTATTATTACAGATAAACTTGATTTTTTTGTAATCCAACCCATCTTTTGAATATCTCATAATTATTTTAAAATGTACATTTTCTTTAAAATACTTACATTTATTTACGTTTGGTCACTGAACTCTTAACCGTAACATAAATTATTGTATTGGTGTGTATATATATATATATTTGGACTCCTTTTTACTCACTTTACAATAAATATTGTATCTTGTAATCGACAATTATGAACTTTCATTACATAATGATATTTTTCTAGCATACAATGAACAACGCACACTATTATGAAAATTAAAAGTTTTTTCAGACTTGGTTTGTAATATAGTAAAGATTTCAACCATAGTTGAACCTGTTAAATTATTAAAGGCTCTAAAAGAGATTACGTGTTGTTGTTATCTGGTACCTACCCATTCATATGCAATGATTTATCTAAAGAAATTCCCTTAGTTTTATGGGCATCAAAACATTTGAATACTATATTGAAATAAATAAGAAAAGTAATTTTGGATTATTCTAGTGTTGGAAGCCAGAAGCTTACACTCGAAAATCATCATTTCATTATTCATAGGATCATACTATACAACATTTATTATTGAAGAAATGCACTTTATCATGAGCTTAAATCTCCATCGTTTCAGTAGGTGATGTTATACAATAGCCCATTTAATATATTTTTTTATACAAAATATTTATCATTTAAATTGATGCATATCTTTACTATTATTATCACAAGGGTACATATATATTGTGTTTATGATTCATCCTCTATTAAACCATTAATAAATTTAGTGTTTATCATATATTTTAAGAAATTTAATTTTGATGAGACAATCTTCCCGCCGATAGGGGGAGGGAAGCACGTTTCCCGAAGAACGTCGAGAACTATCGTGTAATACTTTCACTTTGTCTCATCTAATTTTTCGCATCGCTCAATGGGAAAATGAAATGAAAAGGTATATTGCAACATCAAATAATTACAAAAATTAAAATATTTGACATAGTCACATGGACTAGTTGCAAACGTCCTGGGATGAATCATTAGCCCGATAGGATAAAATAAATTATGCAGCTAATAAATTTATTGAATGCCAGAAGCATGCCAAACCTATAGATTCCACGTACTTGAATCCCTTGTAGTAGAGTTCAAATAAAATCATTCCCAAATAACTCTCTAGAATAGGTTATGAAAAAAATATCTACTTTATCTAAAACTCTAGAAGAGGTAATTATTGTCTATGAAAAGGCACAAGTTCCTGAAGTGGCTATAACGCCTAGAAGTAGGCAAAGGTACCTAATATTAAATGAGATATTTATATTTAATACATATATAATAAAATGGTGGGATTTCCAAAGATAAATATCGATGGGATAGTTATATATGTTGTAGCTACTCAAAAATCAAAGGGCAATGATCCCACAAATCCACACACTATAAATGAATGTCGATAAAGAATATATTGGACAAAATGAGAAATTTCCATGATAGTATAACTTGAGTTTCTTAATATAAGTCGTGTATTAGTATTTATAGTAAAACCACCATGAGATGTTAACCCTTAAGGTTACAAATGGGCATTTAAAATAAATAAAAGTGTGAAATTTGTTAAAGATTGCACAACTTAAGCCACAAGGTTTCCTCTAGAAACCTAATATTGATTGTATACAAACATACCATCCCATTACGATAGTAAATACTTTTCACATATCTGACTAACTTAGTACTTTTCGAAATATATCATATAAGAGACTCATAAATATTATAACTTCTTATTTATACATAACTTACTTAGACAAAGAATACATACAAAAGTTCTCGAAAGATTTTCTTTACTTGAGAAAAAAATGCCAAGGAGTACATACTCAATTCGAATAAGACATTCATTGCACAACTTAAAGCAATATGAAAGGATGTAGGTACAAACCATCTTAGCAAATACTTGTCTAATAGAAGGTATGAAAATAATCATATATGCCAATGATCTAATGTACAAATTCCTTACAAGGATGTACTCCTAAAGACTTCAATTGAAATATAAAATACACAAACGAGGAATTAAAAAAGGAATGACATTGGGGTAATAATTATTATCTCATAGGCCGAGGATAATTTTGGTTAAACACTGATCCATCAGTCAAATAGATTGAATAGTCCTAGAATACTTTAGCATATATTAATCATACCATTTTAATTAAATGATGTTCATTTTTTGGATATTAAAATATCAATGTTGTCCTAAATAGGATGACAAATATAAATTTGGAACATAAGTACCATATTTTCATATTATTATGTTATTATTGCATTATTAGATTTGGTTCAAAAGTAACATACTTGTACATTATTAATATTTACTATACATATCACAATACATGATACCAGACATACTAGTTGCAGTCAATCTCTTGGAAATAATTAATTACCACTAACTTGCAAGCATGAGACTAATATCAATTATATTACGTGATATGTTCAATCTAACGATCAATCCTTTGTTAGTTATGTAAATGCAGTTTATGTTTGTGACACTAACAAGGAGCAATCGAAGAGCTTATTACTTCCACCCATCAACACATATTTCTACAACTATCCATGAATGCAATGATGCATGTATATCTCAAATTCAAGGATCTTAAATCGAGGGAAATATGACTGGAATAGTTTGGTTTTTCTATATACATGAACTCTAGAAGAGTTATGTTGTTGAAGTTAAATAGATCAAATAAAGTGACATTTTCTACCATCCTCACCAAAGTTTTATGGAACTCGAGCTTCAGAAGAAAAATGAGATTAAAGTAACAACCTGTTTGATCTTTTCACCAAGTCATTGCCAAAAGAAACATTCTATAAGCTTGTGTATGAGACTAGTATATGTTAACTCAATCATTAGACAAATTCCATAATGAGGGGAGTATCCAATTAGAGGGACCATCTTATTAGGTGGAGAATAAAATATGATACTTATGGACCTATGCGTGCTTTACTCTTTTTTTTATAACTAGATTTTTTCCCATTGCCTTTTCCAATTAAAAGGCAATACTAAGTGCGTCAAACACCGATTTAATGATCACAAAAGTTTTACTCTTTTTTCTTCACATTGATTTCTTTCTACTGGGTTTTTTCTTAGTGAGGTTTTGATGAGGCAACAATCATTGAATGGTGTAAATAATGCATATAAGGGGGAGTGTTATACAAAATGTATTTAGTGTATGTTCACTTATATTCCAAAATTATTAAGGGGTCTTTTGGGATGCCTTACCCCTTAAGTATTGATACCAATGGAATGAAGAGTTTTATCTCCCTCTAAATTATCTTTAACCCTTTTATTTTCACAACATCAAGAAGTTTTTTAGGGGTAATTGAAGGGGCAGTGGATTACAGAAAATTAAATTAGAAAAAATGAATAAATCTTCAAAAATAACTTAAAGAATATCATATTGTTAAAAAATAAGGAATATAAATGTAAGTAAAAAGTTGAGTCTCTTATTAGCATCACTAGGGGTGTTTCGGCCTGTCAGATCATAATTGGTGTATTTAAAAAAATAATCAAGATTTTTGGAATTTAAACACCCTTTCCACTTTAACGAAAACAAAAATTGAAAACCCATATTTTCTAAATAGGCATATTCATCAATCTAAAAAAATTATAGAAATTTCCAATTTTTTATTTTTTAAAAAAATCTCAGAAATTTTATTGTCTAGAATGTCAGATATCTCACTCCAATTTTACCTCTCAAAATGGGAATTTTACATTAATACTTTTTACAGTGATTTTATCACGATGAGCATTGATGATATAGAAAGCACCAAATTGTAAATGTGAACCATTCACTGAGTGTGTGCCTTTACTAAACAAAAATATGTCACACATTTTTTATATCATCAATAACATGTATAATAACTAAGTTGAAACTAAGTGATCATTGATCTACGCGCATAATTCGCAAGAGAACGGAAATACTTGTAATGTTCAACAAATAAAAAAAAGATTTCAATACGAAACTAAGGGATTTTTAAATATACAAATTAGATCAATAAGTAAGAAATATGAATATTATTATAAATCTGAAAATATTGAAGTTTCAAAAAATATCTCAAAAAATTGAATCAACATGATATTGGAAAATTTGGACGTATGAAAATTAAAAAATCAATAGTTAAATATGATGCCAAAGTAATAAAAATGAATACAAAATCGAAACTATTCGCAAGTTCAAAAAATTAACACCCATTGGCGTAATTAATACTTTTATAAAGGCTGAATGTGGATATTATATTGATTCAACTGACAAAACAAATCCTTAGATAGAGTCATATATAATAATTAGAGTCGTTTGTACTTTGAACTGTAGTTATTTGTGGTTATTGTATGTTGGAACTCACTAGTTGTCATATTTAGGTTTTAAAGGTTTATTTTAACAGTTTATGTCCGTTAGCTTAGTCAACCTGTTAACTTTGTTGCAAAACGGGCAATATGCCATCATCATGCTATGAAAATTGTTTGAAGTTACATTTGTCCTTATCACTAACTTAATAGTACACCATTCAATAAAATAGATAAATGAAATATGATTGGTAAAATGAAATATTTAATTTAAGAGTCAATCCTTATTAAATATTTTAGAATTTTAGATCAAAATACCTCCATAATAAACATGCTTAGACTTAGTACATTTTATTAATTTAGTTAGACTTGGCTACCTATTTCATTAAGGGTATGTTAGACTTAACAATCATGTTCAAGAGCATTACATATTTGAAAACAATATGCTTATAAAATTGTAAAAATTGAAACACAAAGAAAGAAAGAAAAAGTGTGTTCATGTGCGTGTGTCTTTCTCACACACACATAATATCACCCCCAACACTTTCTCCTCCCACTCACCTCATCTGAAAATGTATCCGTTTATATATATATAACATTGGATGTGTCAAAAAATTAATTCTTTCATTAATCAAGCACAAATCTTATTTCTCGTGTAGATACTATAAATCAGTAACATGGATCCAATTTGTTTCCTTTGGGATGTTTTTCGGCATGTTTGATTCAGAACATCAAACGAGGCTTTCGCCCACACATACTTTAATATCCTTTTAATCTTTGTTGGGTTTGTTGTTTTATACCTTGTATAATTTTTATTTGTTCCCTTTGTGCAAAAGCGTTTACATGTCACCAAATCACAACCCTGTGCATGGGTTTAAGTGGTATGAGGCAGATTGACACGTGGCTAGTTATAGTCCAATAAGATTTATGCATATGAAGCTTACCTGACACCGTGCGCACGGTGTCAGGTATTTAATCAGCCAACTATAAATACATGTCTTGGCTCCAAAAATCATAATTTTAATAATGTGAGAGTTATTTGAGTTTTTGTTCGCAGTAGTTTTTTTTATAGAGTTTTGTCATGATCTCTACAATTACTTGTTGATCTTCACAATTAAGACATTTTTATAGATTTATACTTGATCAATTGATTTGTGAGGTCATTTGTACGAGTGTTGCCCAAATCCACTTAAGCCCAGATCAATTCAATTATGAAATAATATCCATTTCTTACCTAAGATAGAAAACTATATTGAAGGAGAGTTGATAAATTCATTGAAGGAGTTGTTTAAGATGTGATGTTCGAAGGATAATGGTCTTCCTCTCAAGTTTGGTAGAGCTCCTAGGTTGATTCTTGACAAATGGTGGAAAATTGAATTTCGTAGAAAATTGTTTGTTCAAGAGAAGCGGTGAAATTTTTTCTCTTTCAATGTGTAATTTTTTTTTCAAGTTTTATGAGAGAGATTATGCACCTAAGTCCCCCCCCCCCCCCCCCCCAAAATCAGGATATCACCTAGTTAATTAGTTTTAATTAGGTTATTTATTCCTTTTGTGTGTGAGTTTTAAATTAAATTATTCAAAAGTGTTTTTATGAATTGAAAACATCTCCACACATGTTCAATTGCAAATCTATGGATGAAAATTAGTTTTCTATCAAGTTTTTAAACTAGGATTGTTAACATTGTCTTAGGATGGATCGACTCCTATTCACCCCCCCCCCCCCCACCTCGATCAGAAATTTTATTGGTGTTTTCACACGGTTTCATCATCATCCTTCTCTCCTACCACATCTACCCCCTCTCATGGCATGTAACAACCCCCACTCGACCTTCAATAACCAAACCGACAACACGCCACTCTAATTGTAAAGACACATATTCTGGCAGTATTCAAGAAGAAAATCCAATATCTAATCGAATTTCAACTATACATATATCTACATAATTGTTTGAAAGGGGTTGTGGGAGATAGTGTAGTAAGTTATAATTTTTGAACTTTTCTTGAAGTGGAAATTTAGATAAAAATGACCAAGTATTAAATATTGATAAACAATTAGAAACATATGATGAAGATGGGAATCCTAGGAGAATGCTTTTTTCAAACAAAATAACTTATATTAAGTTAGTAATTTAGTACATCTTAGCACATGATTTGTCATTCTATCACCACCATCATTACATATATGATCATTCAAAAAAATTTCCACCTTAAAATATGGAGACACAAAAACTTCATTTATAAACATGGTCTTGGAAACCTTCTTAGCTAGATGATCTGCTACGGTAGTGGCTTCCCTAAAGAAAAAAGGACTTGTAAAATTCTTTAACGTCCTAACCAACAAAGGATATCCAAAAGGACAATATCTAAATATTTCATTAAAGATGTTTTCATGCAAATCATGTTTAAAGAGGACATGGGGCTGGTTTCAATATGTAATTCCTTTAAATCATGGTTACGTGCAAGAATTAAGCCCTTTTATAGCCCATAACTCAACAAGATTATTATTCCCTCTACAAATTTGTTTAGAGAAATAACCTAAACAAATAACCTTTATTCCTCTTAAGAAACAATCAATACCAGAAATACTATCATTAGAATAGGAGGATCCATCCACATTAATTTTGAATTCAGTATAAGAAGGACACCATTTCACCAAAATTATCTCATTAGGCATACTAGTTGAGTTAGAGTTATTCATATTTCTCAAATTCTTATATATAATATGTTATAAGCTACATATTTTAATATAATGGGTGATCAAGCCCAAATATTAGAATATACAAATTGATATAATTTAAAATATCATTCTCATCATGTGATCGAAATATGAGACAATTTAAAACTTTTTCCAACAATATAAGATACGAAAGATATAAATAAGAATGATCATAAATATAATCCCACCTACAACATCCTCCAATAGTCTAACAATATACAAAAGTCTCAATACAATATCCCAAATAAAGTTGTGGAGTCACTAGCGACTCAAAAATCCAAAAGTTGTCTCATATGAAATAGAGGATGGAATGGAAACTAAAAAAGTATATAAATAAATCTCCAAAGCCAAGGATTCTCTCCAAGATCTGATCTTCTCCTAAAATCTCAACCGAACCTGAGATGTTAGTTAACGCAATTGGGTAGGTCCCATTATAAGAATACTGGATACGTTTTCCAAATAGGGTAACATAACCCAACTAAAAGTAAAACGTAAAATAAATACCGCAATAGAGTCTTTTATATAACATTAACAATTTAATTTAGAATCTTTATCAATGTTCAACATAAAATATAACAGAAATGACTATTTGAGCGATAATAGGATTTATCAATGTTTCATAATATCACGAGTATAAAAAACTATCATGTTACTAAATATGGTTTAACAACTAGCCATATAATATTGGTCCATTCATAACTATCTACTCATAAATAAATATTATTAACATCTCTTTATGAAGGTGAATCTTATCAACTACCAGTTTATCACCTGATACAAGCTACCTCATAATGTTTAAATTCAAAAAAATCATTAAAAGCCTTTCACCCACCTTCTAATTTCGTATATTGTTAATAACATCATTTCATTATCATTAAATCATATCGTTTCCCATTTAATTTCTATTCCAGCCAATTGGTCTTATCCATAAGACGTTTAAACAAGCATTGAATAGTTATCTCCTTCTTACCTCATTTATGCCATCTTTTTTTTTCTTCAACTTCATTATAATAGATGGGCCTCTCTCACGACGCCGAACATATGATTGTGTAACCCACATTACATTTATTACAATCACAATTATAATCCATCGGCCTCTGTAAAAACCTCTGAACATCACGTAGTATAATACGAGTTACCAGTCTACAAATATTTACAATCACGCCCATCGTACGTAATCATATCCATATTTTACTATATCCAGACAATCTCACTCACGACCCCACACATACTCATAATTCGTATCCATTTAAACCTTTGCAATCGTTAGACAATCTAGGTCATGCAAATATAATGTATTTGTAGCTGGTCGACATTACGACCACACCAATACCAACGTAAACTCATCGATAATCATCAAAGTAGTAGAGCGATATAGACCCTACACATACGATAACTCCATATCTAGTTGACACTATACCTCGTACCCACAGTGATGGCCAACATAACTTTCTATAGGAATTTTAAGACATCCTAAACTCCCAACTTTCAACCTTCCATACACTTCATGCGTAGGACATCTCATAAATTAAATTCAAACAAGGAACCCTTGCAATACACTTATGTTGAGGTTAGGTGGTAGTCAAGACTCTATAATAATCATATAGTAACTAAATACTTACTTAAGAACAACTAAACAATTTTCACCTCCTAAAGTCCCAATCTTATCCTTCTTTAGACTCGATGCGTGGGACGTCTATTAAATAAAGTCAAAATAAGAAACCCCCTCCCCCGATATACTTTAGTTTAGATTGGGAAGTCATTGAGAGAAAATGAACTATTATTCCAACATTATATGTACTAAGGCATATAATTGTACTCATCAAGCACATACTGTATGAAACAACAAATTATTTACTTCATCACTATTTCCTAAATTCATTTTCAAGGCACTTCACATATTCCCTTAACATCTCATCATTCACAAATAAAATATACTCATAAGCTACACATCCCAATAATCACTTACCCAACACTTGTAATCTTAACCACTAAAGTCACTTGCATGACTTACTAAGCTTAAACTCCACTTACCTTATCTAATATTCGTGCATGGGACGCCTCATAATTTAAATCAAAACAAGTAACCCCCACCCCACACAAATACACTTTTGTCTAAATTAGGTAGTCTTCGAGAGTGAACAAACATTAAACCTAGCCCCATATATATATATGGAGAGGTTCAGAAACGAACATAAAAGATGAACATTTTAATGAACCTTAACAAAAAAACACCTAACACCCAATCAATTTTAATTCCTAAGTTGTAATTGGTCTGTGTCAGCGGCAACGGACACACGTGCGACACATGTGTTTTTTAGTACACCCACACGCGTGTCCGTTGCCGCAGACCAATTACAATATAGGAATTAAAATTGATTGGGTGTTAGGTGTTTTTTGTTAAGTTTCATTAAAATGTTCATCTTTTATGTTCACTTCTAAACCTCTCACTATATATATATATATATATATATATATATATATATATATATATATATATATATTATTGTATTACCTCAACTCCACTCAATTTAATACACATCATTTAGATAAAACTCCTTGATCACTATGTGATTAGCCAAGTACCTGTTTACATGTCCTACAATACTAATATATAAAGGCTACTACATTATATTCTTAATTCCACTCTTTATGCTAATATAAGTATCCTCAAGAACCATCTCTTTTATCCCAACCCTACATGTACATATCACATGCATTATATCCCCAAACTCCACAATATATAATCGAAAGTGTTATAACTACCAAAGATAAACATCGTAAGCCAACGTCATCCATCACTTCTTTAATAACATATAATTAACAATATAAACCATATTTACAAACCTCATTATCTAGTGATACAAAAATCTCACCAAAAACAAATATCACCCAATAAACCTAAGTCTCATTAACAATTTTGAATAACAAACTATCAATTCAAATCATCTATTCAATAATACCAACATCCCAATTTCCACAATAGTACAACTAATACCTCGTCGATGCTCAAATAAAAAAATATCCAATGATTATAACCCGTACGAGAAAAGTCAATAACTCACAACCTATATTCTTGGACAACAACTAGTCAACATCCAAGTCCTAACACCAATAACATAAGGGTAAAAAAAATAGTCATCTTGGTAAACACATATAATTCATAGTCTCAAATAATATTTCCTTTTATTCACAACGTTTATTATTTCCAATTCCCATGCAGATTGTCTCAATTTCTGTTGGAACAATTACCATTTCATACATCAATTATTTGTACAAATTTCAAATGGCGCTCACAATATTTTCCATCAATTGAAATATCACGTGACAAGTATAGTCATAACTTATATTTCAATTCTCTAAGTTCTTAAGGCACTTAATTCAACTATTTATTATTTAACATATTAATTTTCTCTTCTTTAGAATAATTACATTATTTAACTCACACAATCATTTTCTAGGCATTTCCATTAAATAAGATTTCGCAAGTTTAAATATCAATTTATAACAATGGGTAATTACTTAGGTTTATTGTCCTATGTAAACCTCTAATAACTTTTAAAATAATTAGTAAACATATTTAGGAAATATATAAATCTTAAAGTACCAAAGGGAAAAAGTAAAGTATTCTTGCCTTTTACTATTTCTAGAATCTGACTTAAGTTCTTTAATCTCCTTAAAGGTCTGAATAACTTTGCCTCTCGAAACACTCTCAAATTTTAAGACTAAGGTTCTAAAAAGGAGGCTTAAAGGTGGTGTTTTAATGGGGTTTAGGTTTGGTTAATTACTCTAGGCGAAAAGATAACAAAAATGAAAGCTCACTTATTAAGGAACAAAATGGGTTTAAAAACCCAATACGCGATTCACTGCCACTGTAGCAGCTAAGATTACCCATTATAGTGGTCATGTTACCACTATATTGTCTATAGGGGTCCACTATAGGGGCCCCTTCCCTTGGCTGCATCTTGTCTCTTCCTTTCCTTTTTCCATTTTTCTTATCTTCTCTTTTGTTTCTCTTGTCAACTGAAATCAATCCAGCATAATACTTTATAACTTTATTCCCCTAAACCTTTCTTGGTCACTAGGATAAAATAAAATACCTTTATGCCCCTAGGGTTTTAATCGAAATCCCATAATGTAATTGAATTAATTAATAGCCAATTAATTTACATTAAATTATATAAATTCAACATTTATCATTTAATTAATTTTTTTCCATTATAATCAACCTGGTTCACATAATATCAATTAATCATAAATAATTTAATTAATCACTTTAAAACTTGTGGTATTATATAACATCATCATCACAAGGTAATTAGTTTTAGAAGTTCAAATAGTTTCATTTCTAAACACAACTAGATTGCTTAACTTCTAAAGTTTCTAGAGAGACTTTAAGAACCTAGAGCTTTTAATATTATCCTTATCATTCTTAAAATTAACAATCTCGAGAGAGGTAAGAATCTTGATAGGAGTTGAGAATTTTATTCAACAAGCCCAATCTATTGGTAAATACAATATAATATTTTAAATAACGTTGATTAGTATCCACGTAATTATACAAGTTACACAAGTTAGAAGTAATGATATGTTTGTTATATAATACATTAGTAGTGGGTAAGGCATTATTAATAAGTAACCATATAAAAATTTGGTTCTTAGGGAAAGGTAGGAAACTTCCAAATCTTATTACAAGGTAGATTAGGTCTAGGATACTTGTATCTGGAATTTAAAATCCCATTATAAGAGTCCACAACATTGAAGTGACCATTCGTAGAAGGTATCAAAGTAGGGTTGTTATCATAATGAGTAAGAGGCCATAGGATACTAATAATGTAAGGAATGATATAGTCAAGCACAAATTTAAGAAAGAATGTGAATTTTCTAAACCCACAAAGAAGTTTTAAAATTTTAACATTAACATTAAATAGTTTAGGAGGATAATACATGCGATTTAAATCCTTTACAAATTTATAATTGATCCACCCGTCATTCCAAAATTTTAATCCCCAATTTTCCTAGGATTAATCCAACAAATTTTTTTAGTTATCCATCTGTTTGAAAATAACTTTCCAAGCCCGAGAAGAAACATTTCTTTACAAGTGTTAATAAAGTCAACATGTTTGAAATATTTTTCTTTCGTAATTTTCACCCACTTATTAATGCCAATTTTGACTCAAAATACCAGGATTTTTATATTAAGGCCTCCAAAGCATTTAGGATAACAAAATTTAGACTAAGCATTAGTAGTCTTCTTTCAGAGTCAGTTCAAATTTCTCACAAGAGGTTTTACTTTTCTCTGAGTATCATTCAAAAACAATTTAGGCAATTGGAAGGAAGATATGTTATACATTGGACATGAATAAACAAACAAATTAATAAGTGTGACTCTACCAGCATAATAGTATTGATCACATTCTTCTCACTTCCTCTAAATAAATATAATACAATCATTAGCAAAAGCTAGAGGGGGAACCATAGGACCACTTTTAGAAACTCTAAGAGGTAAAATAAGCTTAATTGTGAATCATTATGCAATGATCTAAGTAAGACATCCAAGAATATAATAAAGAGGCAAGGGGTAAAAGATCTCCATATCTTATCACTTTGGTAGGATTCAAATTAGTGGAAACATTTATATTAACATGAATAATAAAATATTTTAAGTCACACACTATATAATTATGTTAATCTGCAAGTGCAAGGATCCCTGATTTATCGATTATGGCAATTCCAAATTTCAAACAATTACCAAGTGAGTAACTAATCCAATTTCAAATCAACATGTTGCAAATTCAGTATATGTGGTATTTATTTGATTTTTTCTTGACTAAGAATTACTATGTGAGCATGTAATATTAATTTAATGTAAGGTAAAGAAATAATCAGACAATGTCACGATATACGAGAAAAATTCACAACGAGAAAATCCTCAGATGTCCTAGCCTAAAAAGTCCACTATGATATGAGAATTTATACGTATGATATAACGACTTACTCACTGACTCGACTTCTTCAATCCTAATGCAATATTAGATCCTTGAACTTGATCACAGCAAATGTAGGAATCTAGCGACGTCTCATAATGCAGTCTAACTGCACTCGAGTCACCGATCTAGACTCGGCTAGTTAAATTCATCACGGAAGAATAAATCTTCGTAGGGGATCAAAACATGATATCTATAGAAAAAAAGAATAATATATTGATTCTTGAGTCTAAATTGGGGTTTAAAACGGTGTTTAGAAGCATAGATCTTGATCTCAGAAAAATACACAACAACACTGCAAAAGTACCATCTATTTATAGTGAAAAAAACAAGTAAAGGACGACATGCAAAACGAGATAAAAAGGATCTTGTTCAAATGACTTTGGTTTCTCGTTCGAATGACATGTTGTATCTCATTTTAATGGCCTAATCTCGTTCGAACGATTAGTCCATTCTTGTTAAAAACAACTAAGTACATTCTTTTAATCATAAAAGAAATAATTGGACATAATGTTGTCTTTTTATGCTCATTAGAAACTTGTTTTAACTAGAAAAAATTCTCATTCGAATCCGATGTTCGAATGATAATTCCTCCCTTATTAGAATGATAAAGCAATATCATTAGAACAAGATTAAAAAATATTTTTTCAAATTTAATTTCGGAAAAATTTGCCTCTGGAAAAATTAAAAACACTCATTTAAAGTTCCAAGGATCAGCATAATAATACGTTTATACCTTTTCAAGATCCCAAAGTGAAGATGAATGAAAACGGCATAAAGTTGTTATCATTTTTCAAAGGCCGCTTCAAGTCTTCAATGCATAGGCTTAAAGTACATACTCAAACAATCTTAACTTGCAACTCGATACAAGGTTTGTCCAATGAAATAAATTCAAATATAAATTTTTAATATTCATGACTTTATTTTCCCTTACATAATCCATACATAAGGATAATTATGTCTAGTTAAAACATGTCTAAGAAAGTTCCATTCACTATAGTCATAAGCCTTACTAAGATTCAATTTAATGACAAGACTATCCTCTTTAGAGTTGCAACACTTCATAAAATGCAACATCTAATGAGTGACGAGGATGTTGTCTTGAATATGAATTTTAGGAATAAAAGCTAACTAAAAGGAAAAATAATCATCCCTAAAAAAGGGTTTAATTTTATTAACCATTGAGGTAGACATGAGTTTATAAACCTTATTGCATAAGTTAATATATCTGAAATGACTAGTTTTAAAAGGATAATTCATTTTAGGGATGAGAACTATGTGAGTCATATTCATCACCTTAAAAATCCTGGCGTAAAAAACTAGTATAATGTTAACTAAAGGGCATCTCACAAAATACCCATCTGGACTAGGAGACTTGTTATTAAGCATATTCTAAAGAGCATTCTTATCATAAAATTGAGTGAGATTAGAATACAAATCCATCACGTCCTCATCACAACACAAGAGGTTTCATGTCCAAAAAATCCCAATAAACATTTGAATTGTTAGAAGTATAAGTATGTTTAAAATTTCCTACGAAATCTTTTTGCATATCTTTTTGGTCATTAATCAAACTATAGAGTCAAAAAATACAAAATGCTATGATACATACCACTTATAAAGGCGGCTAGGATGGTTCCAAATTTTAAATTTTAAATTTCTTCAAATTAATTTTCTCTTAAACAAGAATTAATTCAAGATCAAATTTACACAAACCAAGTTAAAAAAAAAACTTAATTCAAGACTGAATTAAAGTAAATTAAATTACCCAAATTAAATATGCCCTAATTAAACCATTTTTGTGGTTAAACCAATTTTATCTTTTTAACCTAAGCATGCATTTAGGTGAATTGTAAGACAAAATAAACAACCATTACGCCCGATGTACGAGAAAAATCCAAATGGGGAAAATGTTGGACGATCCATCCACAAAGTCCACTAAGTACGTAATTACAAATAGGTAATGACATAAGACTTACGCAATGACTCGATGCCTACACAAGCCTTGACGCTCTTCGTTCCTTAAACCTCTTCTTAGTGACAACGTAAGAGTTTACCTACGTCTCGGAGTCCACTGATGGGGCATAACAACCATCACGCATACGGAGTCCACTGTATATAAAATAGGAGCACATAATCCTCCGCAAGAAATACTTCTCATTAGTGTAGAGAATAATAAAGTCGATGCCCGATCTCAAAACATATATGTAGTTAGAATCTTGGATTTAAACTAAGTGAGTGTAAACATGATTTTTGTTATTGAAAGTCAAATCATAAATCATCAACAAAAACTCTCATGGACTTTTTTAAAGACATCTCTCTCTAAATGGATGAATTAGTCTCTTTTAAAACAACACTATTGCACTCCTTAAAATGGATGGAAAGAAGTAGTGGGGAGTTGAGTAAGAAAAGTGCCAAGAAAAACTAAAATTTTAAAATTTGTGCCTGATCATTAGAACCACATAGTCTTCTCGTTTGAACGAAAAATAACGAGACTTCTAACGAGATGTCAAAGCAAATGAAAGAAGATCTCGTGAGAATTTCGCTAGAAGTCGTTCGAACGACATATATAAATCTCGCCCGAACGGAAAAATAACGAGGATATATAATGAGATATCACAACAGGGTAAAAATAAATCTCGTTAGAACGGGGCTATCAAATCACATTTGAACGAGCTAGGAAAACGATCGAATGATGTGCATAAAAATAATATATATATATATATATATAAAGTCATTTTAAAACCCTTTAAAATAATCCTAGCACCCAAAAATGAAATTTCCAAGGCTCCAACAAAATATATGCATTCATACTTGAGAGATCCTTGGAACAATGATGATGAAATATGGCACGAAAACTCGACATGGAGATGTATTTTTCTTTGGCTTGGCCGCTACATCTTCAACAAATATGTCATAGGCTTGAAATGTCACAAACACAACTTCTACCCTTATGACTGAAAGTGTTTTGTTCAAAATTAAGCCAATACATACAAATTGACTTAATTGAATTTTTTTCCTCACAAATCTCCCCCTTTGGCTATTCCGGGACAAAACCAAAAATAAAAACACCTATGGTTCATCAAGCTCATCTGAAAGACACAATCCCAATCCCAAAAAGAAAAATTACATACGCTTGAGCGACACATACCTTGGCTAGCATTGCTTGCATTAAAACTTTGTTGCATAGTTGTAAACCTCCACACTTCAACACACCATAAAACGCATATGCTTAGGTTAGAAAGATAAAATTTGTTTAACCACAACAATGGTTTAATTGGTTCTTATTTAATTTATGTAAGTTAGTTTACTTTAATTCAATTTTGAATTAAGTTTTTTTAAAATTTGGTTTGTGTAAATTTGATCTTGAATTAGTTCTTGTTTAAGACAAAATTAATTTGAAGAAATTTAAAATTTAAATTTCGGAACCATCTCAGTAGCCTTTACAAGTGGTATAAGAGCTTTTTGTAATTTTTGACTCTACAAGTGGTATTAGGGTGGGTTCACTAAGTTATCGTGTTAGATGCTTTTAGGCTTAAATATGAAACATTTATCCTATTCGAGGTTTCCTGTTTTTGATGGTTCTAACTACGCGTACTGGAGAGCGTGTATGAGGTCAGCACAATAGTCGTTAGATGAGCGAGTTTGGTAAGCGGTTGTCAGAGGTTGATCCCCACCAACGTGTTTAGAATGAGAAGTTCATGTTTTTAAACCCATAGAAACATGGAGTGGGGATAAGCATAAGCTAGAAAACTATAATTCACGTGGTTTAAATTCTTTTTTTAGTGCGATCACACCGAAAAAGTTCTGTCGTATTATGACATGTGAAACGTCTAAAGAGGTTTGGACACATTCCAACTCACCCATGAAGGTACTAGTGCTGTTAAGGCTTTCAAACTCCAAAACCTCACCATTGATTTGAAACCATCAAAAGGGAAAAGAGTGAATCCTTAGATGATTTTTATTAATACTTCGATGAGTTTTATTTAGGGGTGCAACTGGTACGGGTTTTTACCGTACCGTACCATTTTGGTCCGAAAAAAATGGTTTCAGTTTCATATTATGAAATATCGAAAATCGATTTTATCAAAATCGAAAATATCGTAAAAAATTTGGTTGGTTTTGGTTTTTAGATATAAAAAATCGATTTACTGAATTAACCGCACCGATTTATCATACCGAAATTACCATACCAAAATACCGTATCAAACTTACCGTATATTACTGTACCAATTACAAAATGAAAATTATATTTTGAAGCCCATGCACGCCGCATTTTGAAACCCAACACAACAACATAACCCTAAGTTAGGCGTTCTTATTTTCTTCTCTCTCTCTACGGCCGACCGCTCACTCTTCCCTTCCCTCATCTCGGCTCCGGCAACAAACCCACCCTTCCACTTTCGCTGATTTGATTTTTGTTTAGATCTAAGTCTATTGATCAAGGAGGCTCATCATCTCGGCTCACTCTCCTTTGGCACCGGCTCCCTAATCTCGATGTCTCACTCTCATCCGTCTCTGAAAAAGGTAAAACGGTCATTTCGGTCTTGTCAAAGGCAAACCGGTTAGTTTGGTCTCGTATCTGTTTAAATCTATTGTTCCAAGTGCTAGAAATACTAGAAATTATACTTGTTATTGTATGTTTCTAATTGTTCCAAACAGCCAGAAATGCTAGAAATTGTAATAGCTAGAAATGCTAGAAATTATAACAGTAAGAAATGGGTATATCGGAATATATACACGATTTACCGAATGCATAAACTGATTTGAAATTCTGGTATTTACCGGGAAAAAAACGAATTGAAACCGAAATTACTGAAACCAAAAAAATCCAAAAATATCGAAAAAATTGAAAAACCGACCAGTTAGGTTTTGATTTTTGTTTTGATGTACCGATCGGTAAATTGGTACGGTACGATTTTACCATTTAGAATGTGGTTTTGGTATTGGTAAGGGGTCATTATTGACCATACTTTACCGATTGCACCCCTAGTTTTATTCTAGATTGTCTAATATTATGAACTCGACTTTTAACTTGGGAGTGAAGATTCTCAACAACTGCGTCATAAAGAAAATATTAAGGTCGTTGCCTGAAATATTTAATCCAAAAGTACCCATTTTGAATTCTTTAGGCACTTTAAACTCTACGAAACTTGAAGAGCTTATAGGTGACTTGCAAACCTATGAACTTGACATATTTACCTCCAAAAATCATACGAAAGATAAGGGCATTGATTTGAAATCCTAGAAAGAGGAAACACAAGTCTCAGATGATGAGTCTGACATTGAATCCGATAATATAGCTATGTTTGCTAAGAAGTTTAGAAAATTTCTTAACTTTAATGTAGAAAAACTTAAAAATGATTATAAGAAATTTGAGATTTCTATGTATAACAAGGCCAATAAACTCCCTAAAAATCGTAATGATAATCTTAAGAGGGACGAGTCGAATATATGTTTTAGGTGCGAAGGGTACGACCATAGGGCAGATGAGTGTCCCACTAAACTAAGGAAGGAGGTCAAGAAACCTATTGCTAATAATGCCACCCTTAGTGATAGTGAACCGAAAGAGGGACCCAATTCCTCTATTGAGTGCAACTTTACCACATTCATGGCTAGTCATACTAGTTTTGATAAGAAATCTTTCCATGAAGGTAGTTCCTTGAATGACACTTCCAAGGCCATTGTTTATTATTTCGAAGTGTTTGATAGTAGAGAATTTAGAAGGGAATGAGAATGAAGAAGAGGAGGGGGAAGTGACTGAACTCTAAGTTGCCTTTCATGAGTTGTATGCGGAATCATCGAAATTGAAAAAGAAAAACTTGAGGTTGGAATATAGGATGAAAGAACGTGCCAAAAGAAATGATAAAAGTATTTTAATTGAAGATCTTAGGAAACCTGAAAAGGCACTTCGAGAGAAGATAGAGTACGTTGAAGATGAGATAGATAGCCTTCGAGGTTTAATGAAGGATGTGAAGAAAGAGTGTTTTGAGTTTGAAGAGACTAAGAGTTTACTTGAGTATAGGATAGTGGAGCTTGAAGAGAGATTGAGAAACTTCATTCGGGTCAAGTTTGATTTGAAGTCTAGGTCCGAAAAATTGAATAAAATTTTAGGCACCATCCAAATAAAAAATAATAAGTGTGGTATTGGCTTCAATACTCAAAATGCATCCGCTAATAAAGCCAAAACAATGATTTTGAGAAAGCCAACTATTGATAAGAATGTTAAAAGAGGTCAACCCTTAGATAACATTCCACACATCTTTGCTTGCACACATTGTCATATGAATGGTCACCTTAGGTATTTTTATTTTGATCTTAGAAGCGGTCCTAGGAAGTTTAAGGGTAGAGTCACCAGGGTTACTAAATCCCAAGAGCGAAATGTTACACCTATATGGGTCAGGAGATCCAATTTTAAGGCTTTACATGATAGACTTTATAATTCTCATTTGCTTGCACATAATACTTGCCATGCTAGATCTGAAGGTTGACCATGTTAGATTTGTTTTCATACACTAGTTGTGCTTCATGATATATTGCTAGTTGTATGTATTTTGAGTCTTTTGTATTTTGATTTTTCATTTATTGGCTCTTATTAAAAATACAAAAAGATTTTATTTATTTTTTGAGTTGTTCTTGTTTCAAAGTGATTGTTGACAATTTTATATACTCAAAAAGATTTATTTTGTTTTTATGTATTTTAGTTTTACACATTTTGTGTGGCATATCCTTGTGTTTTAATCCTATACTGTTTCACGTATCCATGTGGCTAGATCTTTTAGTTATGAATTTCAATGCTTAAAGTGTTCTTTATCATGCTTGCATGGAGTAGTTTGACTTTGATTTGCTTAATGTATTCTCTTTGTATATGCCTCCTCAAACACATGCACGAGCTCTTTTGAACTTTAACTTCACATATTATATTAAGCTAAGTGAGATGTTCTCTCATCAATTTTGTTATCTACATGTTTTGTGACTATAGGAGATTTATGTATGTAAGAACTGTTGACCGTGATCTTTATTTAAATTGTTTTGAAAATAGATGAGGGTGCACAGGAAAGGGCTACGCAAGGAGAAAATCTCATTTGCGGGAAAGACACCATTGGCAAGAGCCTAATGAAAAGATTAAAGGCAATAAAAACAGAAAAAATTACCAAAGGCCAATATAATTTAGTTTGTTTGATTTAAAAAAAATATCTTCCAAAGATTTAAGAAAAGAAAATATGTAATATATTTATCTTTTGAGGGTGTTTAGTTGAAGATCAACGGGTTTCATAACGAACCCTATTTATTCTTAAATGTTATGACACTATTGATTTGTAAAATCATTAAAATTCTAGGCTTGTGTACATTGTGCTTATTTGTTCTTTGAGTTCACTTTATCTTATCACATGAGGCTAAATCTAAGTTTGATAAAGTTTCGGGATCAAATAGAACTCCTTGAACATGATTAAGTGATTGGATCATAATTCTTTTGTATCTAGTTCACACCCCTTTACTTCGTTTACCACATATTTATTTAGACACATTTATGCCATATGAGTGTGGAAAGATTATCATGCTTAGTGTATTGTGTGTTGTTCATACCTATATATGTGCTTATGCTTCATTGGTATCTTTTTCATATTTATATATATGATATAATTTATTCTGAGTGTTTGCTTTTACATCTAGTCATTGTATGGTATTTGTTCGTGTCAATTTCTATCTTGTTTCCACTATTCTTTGATATCCCATAATTATCTTTGTATATTCTAGTTAGTATCATTTTGCTATTGAATCATAGTTGGTATCTATTATTATCTGTATGGATTAGTTGCTCTTGTGTTACCAAGTTGCTTTATTGTTTCTTGTGTCACTCTACATAATTGAATAATATACTTATTTTTTCTTTATACTTATCCCTTGTTTCATTTAGGGGGTGAATTGTTGGGGAGAAATTAGTTATTCTATGTACCTCAATCTTTATCTATTCCTGAACAAAACGGGAGAGACGTGGTATCTAACTCTTTTCATATGAGAGAAATCTATTCCTTAGGGGGAGACACACTTTCTTAGGTAGATTTTGGCAGACAAAGGGGGTGGATTTTCTTATGCAATTTATATTGTTATATTCTTTTTGTACGTTTTATGATGTGTTTAAGTGTGAATGCTTATAACCATGCGGAAAAGTTTTAATGCAAGCAAAGCTACTCAGAGTATGTGTCGGTCAAGTATCTATACTTTTTCCCTTTTGAGTTGGGATTGAGTATTTTAGATGAGCTTGACAGCCCATAGGTGTTTTTATATTTGGTTTTATCTCGGAATAGTCAAAGGGGGAGATTTGTAAGGACAAATTTTTAATTGAGTTAATTTGTATGTATTGGCTTAATTCTGGACAAAACACTTTGAGCCATAAGGGTAGAAGTTGTGTTTGTGACATTTCAAGTCTCCATGCCGAGTTTTCATGCCACGTTTCGTCATCAACGTTCCAAGGATCTCTCTGGTACGAATGCATATATTTTGCTGGAGCCTTGAAAATTTCATTTTTGGGTGTTATGATTATTTTAAAAAGTTTTATAATGACTATATATATATATATATATATAATTTCTATGCTCGTCGTTCGAATGTTTTCTAGGCTCGTTTAAATGGGATTTGATAGACTCATTCTAACAACTTCTAACTAGATTTGTTTTTACCTTATTCTGAGATCTCGTTAGATATCCTCGTTAGTTGGTTGTTTGAACGAGATTTATATATGTCGTTCGAACGACTTCTTGCGAGATTCTCACGAGATCTTTTTTCGTCTGCTCTGATATCTCGTTAGAAGTCTCGTTATTTGTTATTTGAACGAGAAGACTATGTCGTTCGAACGAGATTGAACGCCGGTTGAACAAGAGTGAACGTCGTTCGAACGACTAGTTGCGAATTTTAAAATTTCGATTTTTCTTGACAGTTTTTTTACTCAAATCCCCACTACTTCTCTTCATCCATTTTAAGGAGTGCGGGAGTGCAGTTTTAAAAGAGACTTTTCACCCTTTTAGAGAGAAATATCTTGAAAAAAAGTCTATGAGAGTTTTTGTTGAAGATTCATGATTTTATTTTAAAAAATAAAAATAATTTTTACACCCAATTAGTTTAGATCCAAGATTCTACATACATATATGTTTTGAGATCGAGTTTTGGCACCGATTTTATTATTCTCTACACTATTGAGAAGTATTTCTTGCAGAGGATTCCGTGCTTCTGGTTTACATACGGTGGACTCCGTATGCATGATGTTTGTTATGCCCCATCAGTGGACTTCGAGACGTAGGTGGACTCCTTCTTTATCACTAGGCAGAGTTGGAAGGAATGAAGAGCATCAAGACTTGCGAGGGCATCGGGTCATAGTATAAGTCTTTTATCGTGTCCTGTTTGTAATTCCATACTTAGTGGACTTTGTGGACGGGTTGTTCGAGATTTTTTCCATTTGGAGTTTCCTCGTACAATGGCCGTAGTGGTTGTTTATTATATCTTACAATTCACGTAGATGCATGCTTAGGTTGAAAAGATAAAATTGGTTTAATCACATAAGTGATTTAATTGGTGCTTATTTAATTTGAGTAATTTAGTTTACTTTAATTCAAATTTGAATTAAGTTTTTTTTTTAAATTTAGTTTGTGTAAATTTGAACTTGAATTATTTCTTATTTTAGAGAAAATTAAATTGAGGAAATTTAAAATTGAAATTTCGAAACAGTCCTAGTCACCTTTACAAGTGGTATCCGAACATTTTGTAATTTTTGACTCTACACAATTCTTTTTCAGGATCAATAAGGTATCAATTCTATATTTACCGATTCTTAGCTAAGTCTAACCACTGAGTGAAAAAATTTTAGTTAGAATCCCAATTTTCAGCCCAATTAAGTCTAGCGTTGCCTTTTTTTTTTTTTTTTGCATCTCCCTGTTACAGTTAACAAGCTCCATACTAGTAATATTAGAGATTAATTGGTTCCTAACAAAAGTAATATCCTATTGAATTTTCTTTATCAAAATATCTGGTTACTAGAAACATTGTATATCTAGTTTTTAACTTTTCATTTAAGATTTTTACATTTAAGCCTGAGTTGGAAAACGTGAGACCCAACAATATCAATCCATCAATTTGACACAAATTGTTTAAAGGATGAGAGATAAATCCAAACATGATCATAATAAGCCTTTTACGGAAGGGAAAGAAGTACCTAGGGTCCGATTCAAACATAATGGGGTAATGACAAGAGGATGAGTTCACTAAATGTTGAACAGAGAAATTAGGGTAATCAGAGCACCAATTAAAGTTATAAATAAAGTTATCTAATCGCTCTTTAATGTGATAGTGACAATCCATGTTATTCGACCAAGCAAAAATGGGTCCCTTAAAACCTAGATAAATTAATTCACAGTCCGCCATAAATTTAATGTTGTTAAGATAAAAAAACACTCCCACCAAGTTTCTGTTGGAAAATTGGAACTTAAATGGGTATTTAAAACTGTCCAAATTTTTCTGGATAGATTTTTGAGCAACTTTGAGCTCAAATTTAGGTGGGACCCACACTACGAAAATTGTGGGACCATATACGAACGCGTTCACCTCCGCAAGGAGATTAACGTAGTATATTCATATGTCCAATTTCAATAAGTTATGAATGATAATTATGTCCCCAAAGTGACTCACAAAGCAATGAAAGTTAATGAATTGGGTGTGTTTTAACTCTTGTCCCACATTGGAAGAGTAGTGGAATTTTGATGAGTTAATAACACCCCAAGTATGGACTAAGGCTTGGATGCCTTGGGGGTATCCCAACTCTTTGAAGGGGAGATGACCTAAGCTATGCTCGGGTTGACTTTCGGTCAAAAGTCCACACGCGCTCGCGCGTCCGTCCGGCTCGGCTCGGCTCGGCTCGGGCTTAGGCTTAGGCTTAGGCTTATAAAAGGCTTAGCCTTTAATCTTAGGCTTAGGCTTATAAAAATTCTTAAATTTTTGGGCCAAATCCAATTAACTTTCTGGGCTTTAATTAATTAATTACGGAATTAATTAATCTTTAATTAACTGATAATCAGTTAATTCCAAGAGTCAGCAGTTAACCAAATTAACTGCTTTGATAGTTAATTTCGGTTTTGACTGTTCCCAACAGTCAAGACATTTACTATAAATAAAATGTTTCCCCCTCAGTTTTTTAATAACTGAAAAAATTCCGAAATTGATACTGCATTATTTCCTCTGCCCAGAAAATTCTTTTCTTCATTTTCTGCATTGCATGTTCTTGGTTGTGTTGAGTACAAAACACAGAAATTGTGTTCGTTGGGATTAGTCATTGCTGTGCTGCTTGATTAAATCCAAAAATCCGTTCTATCTTGGGAGGCAATTATTCATTAAACTCAAGCACGTTGGAGGAATAATTTTGTCTTAAGGAGACTGTTCAACAGGGCTCGGATTTCTTTCTAATTATTATTATTTCTGCAAATTCTAGTAAGTATTTCATTTCTATAATTTTGTTTTATTCTGTCATCGTTCATAATTCTGTACAATTGTTATTTATAAATAGTAGACATAACAATCTTAAGACAAAATTATTTAGTTCTACTGTTTTTTGTGTACAGAATTTTTTTTATTACAGAAATTTATTTGTTGGAAATAAATCTGTTTTGACAGAAAAAATAAATTAATTTACTGCTTTATTGTAGAAATTAATAAAACAGTTTTTAGAAATTAATTTCTATACTGTTTTTATATTCTGTTTTAGAAAATAAATTTTATTTGTGTACTCTTGTTAAAATCTGTTTATCTAAATTTTTTTTTAATCTTAAAATTTTAATTCTGTTTTGTACGGAATTCTGTTTATATTATACTTTAATTCTGAATTTTATTTGGAATTCTTTTGGAATTCATTTATTGTGAATTATATTTGGAGGAAATTGTTGCACATAATTTTGTATTCTGTTTTGATTAATTCATTATATATGAATTTTATCATTGATAAAAATTCTGTTTTTGTAACAGAAATGGAATCACAAAGTACGAACACTACTCCTACGAAACTGATTGTCACCAACACAAGTGTGACTGCACCCGTATCTATGCCATACGGGGAGAAACCTGAAAAGTTCATTGGGGCTGACTTCAAACGTTGGCAAGGACAAATGTACTTTTATCTCACTACCTGCCAACTGGGCAGGTTTGTATATGAAGATTGCCCCTCTATTCAACAGGGAGATGACGCTGAAAAGGTTGCTGCTATCGATGCTTGGAAGCACTCGGACTACCTTTGCCGAAATTATATTTTGGCATACTTGGACAAGACTTTGTACCATGTCTATTGCACTATCAAAACTTCCAAGGAATTATGGAATTCTTTGGAAAAGAAGTATAAAACTGAAGATGCTGGGATGAAGAAATTTATCGTTGGGCGTTTTCTGGACTTCAAAATGGTTGATTCTAAATCTGTAATCTCGCAAGTGCAAGAACTCCAAGTGATTCTCCACGACATTCATGCTGAAGGAATGTCAATTATTGAAACTTTCCAAGTTGCTGCAATTGTTGAAAAGTTGCCACCTTCTTGGACTTTGTTCAAAAACTATCTCAAGCACAAGCGTAAGGAGATGAATGTGGAGGAGTTGGTGGTTCGGCTAAGAATCGAAGAAGACAATCGTGAGTATCAAAAGAAAAGTGGGAAGAATCCGATGGAAACAAAGGTCCATGTCGTTGAAGGTCCTAAGAAGAACAAACGAAAGTATGATGGGGAAGGCACTTCCAAACATAACAAGAAAAAGTTTAAAGGCAAATGCTACAATTGTGGTAAACCGGGACACCGCTCAAGTGAGTGTCGTAAGCCTAAGAAGCAAAATAAACATAACTCTCAAGCAAATGTGACTGAGGGTGAGAATATCACCAATGATTTGGCGGATATGAATCTTTCTGCCGTTGTATCTGAATGTAACTTGGTTGGAAATACCAAGGAATGGTGGGTGGACACTGGAGCCACACGACACATTTGTGCAAACAAATGGATGTTCTCCACCTATAAGCCTTTGGAAAATGAGGAGAACCTTTTTATGGGAAATTCTTCCACTTCTAAGGTGGTGGGACAAGGAAAGATTGCTTTGAAAATGACTTCTGGAAAGGAACTTACTCTCAACAATGTTCTTCACGTGCCTGATATCCGAAAGAATCTGATTTCTGGATCTCTCCTTACTAAGAATGGTTTCAAACTTGTGTTTGTGTCTGATCGCTTTGTGTTGTCTAAAAATGACATGTATGTAGGAAAGGGCTACCTAAATGAGGGGCTCTTTAAACTGAATGTTCTTACTGTAACCCCTAAAACATCTGTTTCAATAAATGAAGTTGCTAGTTCTTCTTATTTGATTGAGTCATCTAATATTTGGCATGCTGGATTGGGACATGTTAATTTTGATACATTGCGTAGATTAATTAACTTGGAATTTTTGCCAAAATTCAATATTGATAAAAATCATAAATGTGAAATTTGTGTGGAATCTAAATTAGCTAGATTACCTTTCCATTCTATTGAAAGGATAACTGAACCTTTAGATTTAATTCACACCGATATTTGTGATTTAAAATTTGTTCAAACTAGAGGTGGGAAAAAGTATTTTATTACTTTTATTGACGATTGCACAAAATATTGCTATGTATATTTGTTACATAGTAAAGATGAGGCTATTAATGCATTTAAACAATATAAAAATGAAGTTGAGAATCAATTAAGCAAAACGATAAAGGCTATTAGAAGTGATAGAGGAGGTGAATATGAATATCCATTTGAGGAATTTTGTTCTGAAAATGGGATTATTCATCAAACAACCGCTCCTTATTCTCCTCAATCGAATGGTGTTGCTGAACGCAAAAACCGTACTTTGAAAGAAATGATGAACTCAATGTTATTAAGTTCAGGAGCTCCACAAAATTTGTGGGGGGAAGCCTTACTTTCTGCTAATTACATTCTCAATAAAGTACCTCACAAAAAGACTCACAAGACACCTTATGAATTATGAAAAGGTCGGAGACCTTCTTATAAATATTTACGAGTGTGGGGGTGCTTAGCCAAAGTGATGGTTCCTAAACCTAAAAAGGTAAGAATAGGGCCAAAAACCGTGGATTGTGTATTCATCGGTTATGCTACTAATAGCAGTGCATATCGATTTCTAGTTTGTAAATCTGAGATTTCGGACATTCATGTAAATACGGTTATTGAATCGAGGGATGCTTCATTTTTTGAAAATGAATTCCCGTATAACATGACCCAAGAATCTGGTCCTCCTAAAAGGACAAATCAAGCTACTACAAGTGGTACTCATCAACCTATTGAATTAATAGAGGATGAACCAAGACGTAGTAAAAGAGCAAAAACCTCGACTTCTTTCGGTCCGGATTTTCTAACATATTTGTTAGAAAATGAACCTCAATAGTATAAAGAAGCTATATCCTTACCCGATGCTTCCAATTGGAAAGAAGCAATTAATAGTGAAATTGAATCCATATTACAAAATCATACATGGGAACTAGTGGATCTTCCACCAGGTTCAAAACTGTTAGGTTATAAATGGATCTTCAAAAAGAAATTGAAGGCCGATGGATCAATTGATAAATATAAAGCTAGACTTGTAGCTAAAGGCTATAGGCAAAAAGAAGGGTTGGATTACTTCGACACATATTCACCGGTAACAAGAATAACGTCCATTCGGATGTTAATAGCAATAGCTGCTATTAATGGACTTGAAATACATCAAATGGATGTAAAAACTGCATTCTTAAACGGTGAACTAGACGAGGAAATTTATATGGAGCAACCTGAAGGGTTCAAAGCTCCCGGACAAGAAGGAAAAGTATGCAAGCTTGTTAAATCACTTTATGGATTAAAACAAGCACCTAAACAATGGCATGAATAATTTGATAATGCAATGTTATCAAATGGTTTCAAAATTAATGAATGCAATAAATGTGTTTACTTTAAATACATTCATAATGGATACGTCATTGTATGCCTCTATGTTGATGATATGCTTATCATGGGTAGTAACTTGGAAATTGTCAAAACTACAAAACAAATGTTGAGTAGTAGATTTGACATGAAAGATATGGGAATCGCCGATGTTATATTAGGAATTAAAATTTCTAGAACACCGGATGGACTTATATTATCTCAATCTCATTACATTGAGAAAGTACTTGAAAAATTCAAGAAGTATGATATTAGTCCTACCAAGACACCTGTAGATGTAAATTTACATCTAGCAAGAAATAATGGTGAAAGCATATCTCAACTAGAATATTCTCGTATTATCGGTAGTTTAATGTATATCATGAACTGTACGCGACCGGACATAACATACTCAATAAGTAAGCTAAGTCGATTTACGAGTAATCCAGGAAGAGATCACTGGAAAGCAATATTGAGAGTTTTGGGTTATTTAAAATATACTCAAAACTATGGATTGCATTACTCAAAATATCCAGCTATTCTTGAAGGACATTGCGATGGAAATTGGATATCTGATACAAAAGACTCTAAGTCTACGAGTGGGTATGTGTTTACCCTCAGAGGTGCAGCCGTATCTTGGAAATCCTCAAAACAAACGTGCATTGCTAGATCGACAATGGAATCTGAATTCATTGCACTAGACAAAGCTGGAGAAGAAGCCGAATGGCTTCGAAATTTCTTAGAGGATGTTCCAAATTGGTCTAAACCTGTGCCCGCAATATGTATACATTGCGATAGCCAATCAGCGATTGGGAGGGCACAAAATCACATGTATAACGGAAAGTCACGACATATTCGTCGTCGACACAATACCGTTAGACAACTTCTCTCAAACGGAATTATCTCAATTGACTATGTAAAGTCAAAAGATAATATATCGGATCCACTAACGAAAGGTTTAAACCGAGAGCAAGTTGAAAGATCATCGAGAGGAATGGGTCTAAAGCCTATAAATAAATAAGAATCAATATAGTGGCAACCCAACCTAGCTGACTGGAGATCCCAAGATCTAGGTTCAATGGGCAAACCGAACTAAGTTGTATTCAGTAAGCACTGGAGGATATTTAATCCTATCCATTCCAAAGATGAGACAGTGCATATCTGCCGCGAAATTAGGATAAGCTATGCTTTTAATGACATCTATATCTTAGTACGTCTAAGTGGGGTATTGCAGAATACTCTTTATGGAAGTCACCTACGTAAGTAAGAAGGGGGCCACTTCTGTGAGAATAATGAAAGGCATATTCTCTAAAATACTTGCGGAACCAAGTGGTGTTCACGGCCAAAATGAACACAAACGTGAGAACCAACTGTGTTGAAGAATTGTTGTGTGAATACTGTTGTCTAGGTTTACAAAAACGGTTGACGGTTCAAGGACGTGAAGTCTACTGATTAACTAAGTAAATCCGATAGTATATCACTAAGGAAAGTTCAAGGCCACTAGGCTACTTCTCCCGATGCAATAAGTCTTCAGTTTTACTCAACCTGTGTCTGCATCTGCATCAGCATCTGTTTTTTTTATTTATAGCGATATATCATTCATGTGGGGGATCGTTGGAAAATTGGAACTTAAATGGGTATTTAAAGCTGTCCAGATTTTTCTGGACAGATTTTTGAGCAACTTTGAGCTCAAATTTAGGTGGGACCCACACTACGAAAATTGTGGGACCATATACGAACGCGTTCACCTCCGCAAGGAGATTAACGTAGTATATTCATATGTCCAATTTCAATAAGTTATGAATGATAATTATGTCCCCAAAGTGACTCACAAAGCAATGAAAGTTAATGAATTGGGTGTGTTTTAACTCTTGTCCCACATTGGAAGAGTAGTGGAATTTTGATGAGTTAATAACACCCCAAGTATGGACTAAGGCTTGGATGCCTTGGGGGTATCCCAACTCTTTGAAGGGGAGATGACCTAAGCTATGCTCGGGTTGACTTTCGGTCAAAAGTCCGCGCGCGCGCGCGTCCGTCCGTCCGGCTCGGCTCGGTTCGGGCTTAGGCTTAGGCTTATAAAAATTCTTAAATTTTTGGGCCGAATCTAATTAACTTTCTGGGCTTTAATTAATTAATTACGGAATTAATTAATCTTTAATTAACTGATAATCAGTTAATTCCAAGAGTCAGCAGTTAACCAAATTAACTGCTTTGACAGTTAATTTCGGTTTTGACTGTTCCCAACAGTCAAGACATTTACTATAAATAAAATGTTTCTCCCTCAGTTTTTTAATAACTGAAAAAATTCCGAAATTGATACTGCATTATTTCCTCTGCCCAGAAAATTCTTTTCTTCATTTTCTGCATTGCATGTTCTTGGTTGTGTTGAGTACAAAACACAGAATTTGTGTTCGCTGGGATTAGTCATTGTTGTGCTGCTTGATTAAATCCGAAAATCCGTTTTATCTTGGGAGACAATTATTCATTAAACTCAAGCACGTTGGAGGAATAATTTTGTCTTAAGGAGACTGTTCAACAGGGCTCGGATTTCTTTCTAATTATTATTATTTCTGCAAATTCTAGTAAGTATTTCATTTCTATAATTTTGTTTTATTCCGTCATCGTTCATAATTCTGTACAATTGTTATTTATAAATAGTAGACATAACAGTTTCTCATGAGCGTAAGCAATAGAATTTAAAATAACCTACTAAAAGCCCAAGAAAATTTTGTTCATGCGTGTTAAGATTTTAAGGTATTCCATACATGTCCCCTTTTGGGTTGATCAAAGTCGTATACAGTTTTGGAGTGTTAATCTAACATTTGTTGTATGCTAAGGTTGCCTGTTGCTAAAAATTCAAATCATGGTGGGTATTCTGGTGTTGGTTCCTTTACATCATCTGAACTGGTCGCGCCAGATGGGTACTCCTGGCAACGTCTTGCTTGGTCTTGTTGGACCATCATCCATTGACCTTAATTTTTTTTTGAACAATTTGCAATTAGGTCCATTGGTAATAATTTTTAAACATTTAAGGATAATTTACTATTAAGTCTATTTGTTATGCCAGTAACATGAACTTTTATAAAAAGAGAATTAGTAGATTTAAATGTTTTAAATTTGTCAAAAAAAATTTAGTATTTAAAATTTATTTGTGAGGGATCTAAGATAACTTTTTCCATTTTTTTTTCTAGTTGTTGGCCCATAATCCATTGGCTATAAGTTTTTCCTGGTTGTTGGCATTGTTATTGTTCTAATTGGTTAGTGTCGCAATTGCAAGGTTGTTGATAGTTTGCTAGAAAACTGTTTGAGAAGGTTTGATGCGTGGTGGGGAGAGTCTAAAGGGAAGAGAGCCTTATCTTATGGGTATGGCTTGCATTGCATGCAAAGAGGTTAATGTTTCCAAAGTCCCCAAATCCAACTATTCGTTTACACCATTAGGTGCCATGGGAAATACATGATGAAAATGAATGGGAGGCTTAAACCAATGATTATCATCATTTTCTATTACCACGTCATGGCTCGTGTCATTATCCTGTAAATATAAATCCAGTTGTTATCCCTTAGATTGGGTACAAGTACTTGTATGATGAAAAGCTTGAGGAATAGCTCCACGATGGCACAATCCTCCACACGTCATTATTTGTCACTTAGGACAACTTCTTGGTTCGATTTGCTTCGTATAGTTGAATTATGGGCTATGGTTTGATTTGGGCTTTTGTTCACACATGGGCCCTAGTAGGGGCTTCAGCCCCCACAAAAAAAACAAACATAAGTAACGAAAGAAAATTTACCCCCCGGGGTTTGGTCGAGTAGTAGGGGGGGGGGGGGGGGGGGGTTGGCAGCCTAAGCGGTTGGTCGAGGGTTCGATTCCTACCGCCCTCGGTCGCTCCTGATTTACATTGATTCAGCACCGTGGGGTCGGAAAAACAGGAGCCGTGAGTTTGCTAACTGGTAGTGTTCACAAAGTGACATTGGCCGGGGAAGTTCTCACGATAATAAAAAAAAGATAAAAAGATAAAAAAAATTCTAGGAATAAAATGAAGTTTTTTTTAAATTTAAGATGGAGTTTGGTAATTATAAAAAACTCTTGTATTCTTTTTCTTCCCACACAACTCTTTGAAAAGAAAAGGAAAGGACTTCTCTTCTCATTCTCTATTTAATTTATAATTTTAGATTTTCATTTAATTTTTGAATGAATTTTTATTATGTCAATCATATAAATTTTATTTAAATATTAAATTATATTTTACCCCTCTAATTTTCACTCGTAAATTCTCCCTTTAATTTTAGATAAAAGGGTTAATATTTTTTTTGTTTAGTGTCATTGTTGGTTGGTTTAAATTCTAAATTTAGTTGTAGGATTAAATTGTGATTGACTTTAGGGATATTGTATATGTAAATTTGGGGGTTGAATATTGGTTTAACCTTAGCGAAATTATTTCTCTTTTCATTAGATTAAAAAATATTTTAGTAATTATTTGGTAAATACTAAAAAATAACCTTAAAAAAACCCGGCTTGAGGGCTCCAGCCCCCTAACCCCGGGAAATTACCATTAGATTAACCCCCATTCTCGAGAAATCCTAGCTACATCCCTAGATATAGGAAGTCGATTTATGTCCTTCCCTACTTGATTCCATCTTCCCTAAAATAGGGATGGCAATTTAACCCGAACCGTACGAGTCCCGCCCCGCCCCGCCCCTAATGGGGCGGGTTTTAAAACCCGATTAATGAATTAGGAGCGGGTATGGGTTTAAGAAAAAAACCCGTTTATTAAATGGGGCGGGTTAGGAGTTAGCTGAAATAAAACCGCCCCGCCCCGTTTAACTTATGCTTATATAAATATCCTTTATATGTATGTTAATTATAATTAAATTATATATATATATATATATATATATACACACACTCACACACTAAAAAAAAATCTTTATATGTATGTTAATTTTGTAAAAGATTTAAGTGAAAATATGAATTGACAATTGGGGGATTGTCTCACTTATTGGAATACGACCCATTGTATACCTCTAAGACTATAATGTAATATTTTTAATTTTACTATTTTTAAAATTAACGCAACCCGTAGGAGCCCCGACCCGCCCCGTTTATTAAATGGGGCGGGTTAGGAGTTAATTTTCAAAAATCCTAACCCGCCCCGCTTATTAAATGGAGCGGGTTAGGATTTTTGAAAACCCGCCCCGTTGCCATCCCTACCCTAAAACCCCTCCTGCCTCTTGAATGCATTCTATATTATCCCTCCTAGACCTAGGTCTTCTATTAATTATATCCTTCAAATCTATATCTAAGCTTTTATCTAATTTATATAACTATATAAAAATTATAGACTCAACTCATCTAAGATCGTCACATGACAACCTAATAAATGATCAATATTCTCTCTCCTCCAATAAATAATATTTATTTTTTCTCACAACTTAATAAATGATAAGCATTCTCTCTCCTCTAAAACCTCTTTGTATAGAGTGTCAACATAAGAGTGTTTTATTCGATTCACCTCTCTCCACTTTTTCCGATAAGCCTCTTATCTTCCCAATATCCTTCGTCTTGCCAAACAAGCAGACGGAACAACATGTGCAAAAAAAATCCTTTAATTGTAAAACCATATCAACACATTTATTACTCCTCTACCTCTAACTCTTCTCATACCCTTCTCACACTTCCTCGATCTCTTAGGGCCCATTTGGCAACCCAATTCCAAGATTTGGAATTGGAATTGGAAGGCCAATTTGAATTCCACGAAATTGAAATTGACTTTCCAATTCCAATTCCAAGCCTTGGAATTGAATTGCCAAACGAATTCTTATTCTCTGTATATAACTTTTCCACTCAGACCCCTCTCTCTCAAACTTCATTGGACTCCAATTCCTATATCCTCTCTTATTTTTTTTTAAGTATAATGTGTATTTCTCTTGAGATTTCCTCAGTCGTTATTTATGAGATATGGACATGAACCGTCAACGTTGGGTTTGTCTCCGGCAGTGAATACGGTGGTTTCTAATTGTGAATGAAAAAAGATTCTGAAGACGCGATCGGAGTTTTGCAAGGGCGGAGCAATTTTGCATTTTATTGATTGGGGTCATCGTTCTGTAAGTAAAGAGTCCCTCAGATTCTTTATCTCCATTGAGGCAAATTTGAGGAAGCAAAATATCTTTTAGTGGAACCAATTTTGTTTGTGTAAACCATTGATAATTTGTCTGTGGAAAATTATTTTATGCCTTGACAATATCCTGTGATTTTAGGCATGGGTGGACCTACCTAGGGAGGGATAGTTGTAAGTTTTCATCTTCTTTTCATATCCCAAATATTATTTTTCAGGATTTGCGTATGTATGCAACAATAAGTCATGTTTCTTACTGTTAAAAACTGGTTTTTTAATAGTTCAAGTTATTGGTGTCTCAGCAGTGGTGTGAGTATGTGCTTATATTTGCGGTGTTGTTATGTGAAAGGCTTTGGTGTTGCTTATCAGGAGATCTTGATTTCTTAGATGGAATGGGTGAAGGTGTATCCAATTTTACTCATAAACCATATAAGCACACACAACCATTGCCATGTATACTCATCTTTTCTCTTAAAGGACCAAGAAGAAAAAAATGGAGGATGAATGAAAAATTGGCCATCGTAGTCTCCATGGCCCATGTGTGGGTGTATATTGGTCATGATTTGGTTTGGGGATGAATATTCTTATGCTTTCATAGTATGGGGAAAAAAGAACCCAATACCATAAGGTCCAAAATGGGAAGTTATAAATTTGGATCTTTATTAGTGTTTTGTTTTTTTACAAATTCTTACTTCTTCACAAATCTCCATTAATATGAATGGATGGAACTTGGATTGCTCTGAATTTAATATGTAAATAATAGCTATTTGTTTTTATAGAAAGTGACTCATTTTTCACTTGTTATGTAGTTATAATTTTATTGTTTCTAAATCAGTTTTACGTTATGATTTGTACACAATTTTCCACGTGAAGCAAAAATTAAGGGTAGTAAAATGTATTTGGTGAATGATTTTTAGATAAATATAACATTTTGAATTTGTTTTCTCCTCTTTTTGTGGATGATATTGCAATGCTATTTTCATGCTTGGATTGTTTCGTAATGATTACTTTATAAAAACATGTGTTATATTAAGTAGTACTTATTTGGATCTCTTTATAAAAACAAATAATCATATGTACATTACTAATTTAATTTGGCGTATATACTTAATTTTTTTCCAAAATAATATTGTATTGACTATTGAGCTACTTGATTTTTTTTATAAATGTTATTTAACTTTTAAACTACACCCGCCCACGCATCGCGCGGGGATTTCTACTATGAAAATGGAACCCAAAAGACACCCATTTAATTCATTTTCACTTTCATGTAACCTGTTAAATATACAACAATCAAGGTCGTTTATGGGTCTCACTATCCAACGAAGAGTCCATGTTCTCTGCTATATAACCTTTCCATTTTTTCTCTTCTTTGAAAGAGATATCTATTAGCCATCAACAATAGTGATGCCACTCGTTCATCACATAACAGTTTTGCAAGACCCAAGCCTTTTGTTCTCGACGAGCAGAAATCAGCTGGCAAGGATGATGACGTATTTCATAAGCTATATACCTGTTGATGGCGTATTGTATGAGCTTGATGGTTTGAAGGAGGGACCCATTAGCTTCGGCCAGTGCTCGGGTAGTCAAAGTGATATAGATTGCCTACAGTTGGTTCAGCCAACGATTCAGGAGCAAATTGAGAGGTATTCCCAAAACGAGATACGATTCAACCTTCTGGCTATAATAAAGAACAGGAAAGAAATTTATATTGCTGAACTCAAAGAACATCAGCGGAGGAGGAGATAAAAGAAACTATTTTTTACACAAAAAAAACTGTTTTTTATATTGCACAAAAAAACCTGTTTTTTATTTTGCAAAAAAAAAACCCTGTTTTCTTATTTTACAAAAAAAAACATTTTTTTTTAAAACAGTCTTTTTTTTGTAAAATGAAAAAACATTTTTTTTTTGCAAAGTAAGAAAACAGTTTTTCTTTTGCAAAATAAAAAAAAAACAGTTTTTTTTTTTCAAAATACAAAAAAATAGGTTTTTTTGTAAAATAAGAAAACAGTTTTAAAAAAAATAAGAAAACAGTTTTTTTTTGTAAAATAAAAAAACATTTTTTTAAATGACAGATTTTGTAAACGGTTATATAAAAGGCATAAGAGTATAAAGTCAAACAGTTATTGAACATAAAATAAGAGGATAAGGGCAAAAGAGATATTTGACATAGTTTTGTCAACATGGAATCCTCTTATTGGAATAAATAATATACTTTAGAGACAAACTCGAGGAAAATAAAAAAATTGAGGACCATTAAAAAATTTGTAATAATTTAGGGACTAAAAATGTATTTTACTCTTATTTTAATATACTAGAAGGGGATTGATTTTTTATATATACGATGGATAATGATTATTTATTATTCTGTTAAGGTTCTTGATAATATAGTGTTGTAAACTAATTTTAATTTTTTTGTAGTGTTCAAGCAACAGGAACACACTCTTACAAATTTTATTAGTATTCAATTGATATGAATAGTGTAGAGTGTGGAGCCCCAATTTTAAAATAAACCAATTCTTTAAAATCAATTTCCTAGTTGAGATGCGGAAGTGTAAGATGGTTCACAACACAAAATTCAAATTCAAATTAAACACAAGTGAAATAAGATGGAAATACCCACACTTTGAATTTCACTTAAACGCCATTAATTCAAGTCCTAGAATTTGCCTAAGTCATATTTATCATTATTTCCAAATTAGGCCAAACCAGTTTTTAACAATAGACTTGAATTAAATAAACATTACCCAAAATTAATTAGCACCAAATAAGATTAAGTGTGATAATTAAAACTAATTTTATCTTGACTTATCCTAAGCATGCGTTCTAAGTCATGATGCAAGATAAAAGTAAATCAATCACACTACGTCGCGATGTACGAGGAAAAACTCACAACGAAAAACAATCTCGGACGGCCCTAGCCTCAAATCCACTAAGTACGGAATTTACATTTACAAGACAGATGACTTACTTCCTCTACTCGAACCCTCTCAAGCCTTGACGCTTCTTCTTGTAACCACCTCTTCCTAGCGGATAACCACGGAGCTACACCGCGATCTTAGACTCACCAATCAGACAATAGGTACACCGTCAACCACACGTGGTGTCTTTTACCACATGAGAATGCCACAGCAAAACGAACTCTTCTTCTTTAAGGGAGGTAGAAGAAATCCCAAACAATCTCTTCAATTCGGTGTAGAGATAAACCCGGTGCCAAACTCCAAGCAAGATGTATATATATATGAACTTGGATAAACAAAACAATGGGTGAAAACTAGATTGGTAGATGAATTTGTCTTTGAAAATTCTCACTCAAAACTTGATCTTTTTCTCTTTATGATTTTGCTCTCAAAACACTCTCTAGGAGTTAGTATGGTATGAAAAAGATAGTCCTTCAAAAATGATTCCCTCACATAGTTATGCTGTGAAAAGATAGTGGGGAAAGAAGTAGAGAACATGGGCAAAAACTGTCAAAAATTGTTCCCACCTGACATCTCGTTCGAACGACATCTCGTTCGAACGACATCTCGTTCGAACGACATCTCGTTCGAACGAGATTTCTAACGAAGATCCAGAGTGAACTCGTTAGAAATCTTGTTGGATATATCGTTCGAACATAAGGTTCGTTCGAACGACATATCGAACGACATTCCAATGGACTATTCTGGGAACTCGTTGGCCAACTTGTTCGAACGACATCTGGTTCGAACGAAAAACTCGTTCGAACGACATATCGAACGAACTTCCAAAAAGTTCATACATTTTGATTTTAGCCCACAAACTTTATATACTTATTTTAAAGTTTGATAAAATCTTTCAAAACAACAGTTTTAAATAAACCTTACACCCAATAAACATGTTCCAAGCTCCTATATATATATATATATATATATATATATATATATATATATATATAAAATGCATTCATACCTTCGGAGCATTGAACCACTATGATGACGTAGAAACGAGTCACATAAACTCTTCATTTGATGAAGCTTTATAGGCTTTGCTGCTACGTCTTCAATCAAAACACATCATAGGCTTGAAAGGAACAATTGAACACTATCCTATGACTTAAACGTTTTTGTCCGGAATTGAGCCAAAACTACATTAAGACTCAATTGGAGAATTGTGTCCTTACAAATCTCCCCCTTTGGCTATTCCGGGACAAAAACCAAACAAAAATCCTAAAGGGCCGTCAAGCTCTACTAGACTAATAAAAAGTCCCACCCAAAGTAAAAATACAATGCTTGACTCAAACAACCCAAAGGATCATGATCGTTGCCGGTGAAAGTTGCCACTTATAATATAATTCCTGCACACTTGAGCAAACACATTACACGCATAGGGAATATCAAAATATATAATGCAAGTAAAGTAAGTACTCCCCCTGAATTAATGCTCTCCATTTATCAACAATGATCAACTTAGAAAGACGTCTCCCCCTACGATAAATCTCCCCCAAACTAAGATACGATTATAATAGGTTTAGATTACCATTTCCCCCCTATCATTTCTCCCCCTTTTTGTTCAGGAATAGACAAAGGATAAAACAAATGCATAAGATGCTAAGAACATGAAAGCATATGGGCAACAAAAAGTCAACTAATCCACATGAAGATATGAATATCAACTAAGATGTAAGAAAACGATACCAATATGATACATCAATATTAAGCATGTGATATCAAATAAGAATGCACCAAGATAGATACCAATAATGAAGTATAAGCTTAGATGGACTAGAAAACAAGGCAAAGACAAACAAAATATCATATATATACATACTAGAGATATAGCAATGATATGTACGCACATATGTATATATATATATATATATATATATATATATATATATATATATATATATATATATATATATATATATATATATATATATATATAAACTCACAAATGACACAAAATTCATTAAGTTCTTCACACTCGTATAGCAAAAATGTATTATATGGAAACGAAAGTGTAGGGGTATGAACTAGCAACAATTTAAATTTAGACCCAAATACTTAAATAACGTTCACGGAGTTCTCATTTGATTGTAAACTTCATCACATTTGAATATAACCTTATGTGATAATATAGATTGAACTCAATGAACAAACATACACAATGCATACAAGCCTAGAGTTTTGGTGATTCTACAAACCAAATAGAGTCATGACAATAAAGACCACTATGATAAACGGACATTGTGAAAACCGTTGATATACCATCCAATCTCCCTCATTAAGCATATATATTCTTTTTATATTGAATGAATATATCAATTAAACATAGGCCTTAGCAATTATTTTTCTTTTAGTGCCATTTTTCTATTTTTAGGCCTTTGGACCACGTATTTCTTTTAGGTCCATTTAAACGGTGGTTTACAATCACAAAGCATAATAAATCATTTCGGAGCCCTTCCCCGTGCACATTTATTTATAATTTTATTTCTCACAAATCTCATGTGCAACGGATTTTGACATGCACTAGTCCTCCTAGGTCATAAATATGTTGATGACTAGATTGGTAGGAGAACATCTCACAAAGCTCAAATATAACATGTGACATTAAAATTTCAAAAAAACTCGTGCATGTGTGAATAGAGGCATATAAAAATAGAATCCCTTTAATCAATACAAAATCCAACTACTCCATAAAAATATGGTAAATAACATTTTAAGGATTGACAATCTAAACCAAAAGTTCTAGCCACATGGGAGCGAAAAAGATGGGATTCAAACACAAGTATATGCCACATAAAGTATGTCAAACTAAAATACACACAAAATAAAATCTTTTTGAGTTTTTGAAATTTTAACCAAAAAAATATATATATATACTCAAAAGATAAACAAGTCATGATTTCTAGCATGAGATATGAAATAAAGCAATGACTATAAAATGACTAAGAATGCATACACCTATCAAGGATATATAATATGAAGCACAAAAAGCTAGAGTATGCAAACAAACTAACACATTCAACCTTTAAATTTAGCAAGGGAGGTTTCATGTGAAAGCAAATAAGAATCAACAAATCTAATATCTAGCGCGTCTAAAAATGATTTCCTAACCCATATAGATGTATATTTAAATTGATGGGAATTGAGAACTAATGAAATGCTAGACATAGACTTCCTAGGGCTTCTTTTAAGTTCAAAACAATATGACCTAAGGTGACCTTTCTTACCACAATGCAAGCATGTGTAAACAGAAGGAATGTTACCTAAGCTGTGACCTTTTCTAAAGCCCTTGGATAAAGTTGACCCTCTAAAACAAATAATGGTCTTAGCTTTAGCAAATGAAGTATTTGAACAAGACGAGCTAGAACCATTACAACTACTACTAGAGTCAAGTAAGTCATTTTTCATTTTTAAAATATCGGACTCAAGTAATAATTTAGACTCCTCAAATTTACGGGACTCCTTTAAATTTTCAATAACACCTAGAAGGTTATCACGTTCCCCCTCAATGTGAGCAAACATACCCCTAAGAGTCTTTTCTCGACTATCACTCTCTTTCTTGGACATTTCTAAAATATTAAAATTGTGATTTATGTCCATGAGCTTTTCACGAAAAATATTTTTTTGAGATAGCGAGGTTTGCAAAAACCCAACTTTAGCTTTAAAACAAGAGTTTTCATTTTCAAGAAATTTTATTCTTTTTGCAAATCTCAAATTTAATTCTCTTAATTTTTCATTACATTTATTAAGCTCATTAAATTCCTCTCGAATAAAAAAAACTTCATTATCGTTAAGACGTCCCATCGAGAGATACAAAAAAAATGAGAGTGAGTAAAAATATGAACCACCTAAAAATACAAGGAGCAAAAAAATTATAAAAGCCGAAAAACGGATCTTTAATGAGTTAAATTAGCGCTCCGGCTCTGATACCAATTTGTAGAGTGTGGAGCCCCAATTTTAAAATAAACTAATTCTTTAAAATCAATTTCCTAGTTGAGATGCGAAAGCTTAAGATGGTCCACAAAACAAAATTACAATTCAAATTAACACAAGTGAAATAAGATGGAATTACCCACACTTTGAATTTCACTTAAACGCCATTAATTCAAGTCCTAGAATTTGCCTAAGTCATATTTATCATTATTTCCAAATTAGGCTAAACCAGTTTTTAACAATAGACTTGAATTAAATAAACTTTACCCAAAATTTATTAGCACCAAATAAGATTAAGTGTGACAATTAAAATTAATTTTATCTTGACTTATTCTAAGCATGCGTTCTAAGTCATGATAAAAGATAAAAGTAAATTAATCACACTACGCCGCGATGTACGAGGAAAAACTCACAACGAAAAATAACCTCGGACGGCCCTAGCCTCAAATCCACTAAGTACGGAATTTACATTTACAAGGCAGATGACTTACTTCCTCAACTCGAACCCTCTCAAGCCTTGACGCGTCTTCTTGTAACCACCTCTTCCTAGCGAATAACCACGGAGCTCCACCGCGATCTTGGACTCACCAATCGGGCAATAGGTGCACCGTCAACCACACGTGGTGTCTTTTACCACATGAGAATGCCGCAGAAAAATGAACTCTTCTTCTTTAAGGGAGGTAGAAGAAATCTCAAACAATCTCTTCAATTCGGTGTAGAGATAAACCCGATGCCAAACTCCAAGCAAGATGTATATATATATGAACTTGGATAAACAAAACAATGAGTGAAAACTAGAGTGGTAGATGAATTTGTCTTTGAAAATTCTCACTCAAAACTTGATCTTTTTCTCTTTATGATTTTGCTCTCAAAACACTCTCTAGGATTTAGTATGGTATGAAAAAGATAGTCCTTCAAAAATGATTCCCGCACATAGTTATGCTGTGAAAAGATAGTGGGGAAAGAAGTGGAGAGAACATGGGTAAAAACTGTCAAAAACTGTTCCCTCCTGACATCTCGTTCGAACGACATCTCGTTCGAACGAGATTTCTAACGAAGTTCCAGAGTGAACTCGTTAGAAATCTAGTTGGATATCTCGTTCGAACATAAGGTTCGTTCGAACGACATATCGAACGACATTTCAATAGCCTATTCTGGGAACTCGTTGGCCAACTCATTCGAACGACATCTGGTTCGAACGAAAAACTCGTTCGAACGACATCTCGAACGAACTTCCAGAAAGTTCATAAATTTCGATTTTAGCCCAGAAACTTTATATACTTAATTTTAAAGTTAGATAAAATCTTTCTGAAATTAAAACAACAGTTTTATATAAACCTAACACCCAATAAACATGTAAACATGTTCCAAGCTCCTCTCTCTCTCTCTCTCTCTCATATATATATATATATATATATATATATATAATGCATTCATACCTTCGAAGCAGGGAACCACTGTGATGACGTAGAAACGAGGCACATAAACTCGGCATTTGATGAAGGTATATACTCTTTGCCTCTACGTCTTCAATCAAAACACATCATAGGCTTGAAAGGAACACTTGAACACTATCCTATGACATAAACGTTTTTGTTCGGAATTGAGCCAAAACTATATTAAGACTAAATTGGAGAATTGTGTCCTTACAAATACCATGTTGGGATGATATAGAAAATGAACAAAATGATCTATAGTTAATTATTAATGCATTTATGATTCATGTGTACCTATTGACATTCAGTTATTTTTAATTACGATATTGTGTTGAATTTGAAGCTTTTTGTTTAGTTCTCTCTATTGAATAGCAGAATTAGATGCATTCATCAGTTTTTACTTTATTCACATTAGTCCTTTGACATAACAGGTGTTGAAAACTCAAATGGTATGTGCTTCATACCATTTCATTTTAATCGTTTGATGGAATGTCACAAAGAACGTGTCTTTTATTTATTTTTAATTATTTTGAAATATTATTTTGAACAAGGTGTTTTATCATACAAATTAAGCTGCTTAATTGATCAAATTAAGCTGCTTTGTGTTTTTCAAAACGAATTTTTAAGCGCCCGCGCATCGCGCCGGGTTTAAATCTAGTCTATAGTATATAACTAAAGCCGTAGCCTAACTTTCTCTTAACTTGACATATGGTAAATTATAAATGAATATATATCATTTCCATCTTCAAACCATAGGAAATAAAAGAAAAATTGATGGCTTCTTCTCCTCGTACATCTCATTTTTCAATCCCCCCAAAAAACCAATCGTTTCTCAATCGGCTCCAAATACTGAAATCCAACAAAGGCGTTTAATTTTCTAAAACCCAACCGTTGTTATCTCATCTATTTATATATTGCCTTAACTTTTCTTCTTCCATCCGTCTATAAGATGCAGGTGCACCGGATTTGTCACAATGTTTTGACAAAAAGCTTATAAGGCCGGTGCCAAAGTTATTTATAGACTCTTTTCGAGGTGATTACAAGAGCTCTTCATAAGCCCGCCACCCCAGTTGAACACAGAGAAAAAGATGATGTGATTTCTTATGCTTTTCACAAGAGGCACGAGGAAGCGGAGAAGTTAGAGAAGGTGACGATGTCGGATGAGGTGATGAGGCGTCTGGGAGGAGGGATTGAAGATCCTAAAGAAGATGTTGAGGCTGGAAAAATTGGAGTTAAACAAGGACCTACTAGTTGGATAACAGGCACAGTCAATTCAAGGTTGGGGAGAGGGGCTGACTCACCCACTTATCCACCTCCCCACATAAGGTGATATTACTAAATTTGTCCTTTAGATATTTTGAGTTCCTTCTTAAAAGAGTCAAAAATTTCAAAATCAAATTGGACTAAAGTGCTTATTTGGTTTAAAAAATATATTTTAAGATGGTATAAACCAATACAATGGGGTAAAACTATAATTATGTATGGTGTTGTATTTGTCTATTATGATATCTATCGTGTTGTGTGAAGAAAAAACACAAATAGTCACTTTAAAAATTATAAATTGTAGTTGTTTATGTGTATGTACTTGGATAAGGCAATTCTGAACAGTTTCAAAAAATATAATTATCAGTATTTTTTTGGAATTAATAAATCAGTAGGCCATTAATTCTCTCTTTCTAGATTTTTAGGAAAGAGATTTAAGGAGAATGATATAAAATGTTCGTATGTCATTTCTACCTTTTTTCCCTCTTCCTATTCGACGGTCCTGGATGATAAAAAAAAGTCTTTGATCACAAAAAGCAATTCAAGTTTGGAAGGTGTCTCTTTAAAATGTAATCATTTGGTCGTAGAAATTTTACGAGAAAGTGCTGTGATTTTGTAAATTTCTTTTCTGGTGTTATGTTTAGAGGTACAAAATTTAGTGTTTGATTACATAATTTTAGACTTTGATGTGTAATAGGAACTGAATTCTATTTTTTTGTAACTAAACAAATTCATTAAGGTTCATTGCATCATATCTCAAGGAGGCTACCAAAACAAGAGGATTTTTCAAGATGTCTAAAACGCTATTTATGTCCATACTGATATTTGGAATTTTTTTATACATCTCCTGGTTAATTTGTTGGTATTCGGCCATGCATAGCGTGGCCTACATGCTAGTATACTATAATATGCTATACAAGACTTAAAAGACTAATCCAAGGATTTTCTCCTTCCTATGTGGCTCTTCAGTTTCCCCCACCCTTTCGTTCCCTCTTCAAAAAGCGGTTAACATAAGAGATAGAATAATCCTCATCTCTCTCTAAAAATGTACATATCTTCTTATAAAAACAAGTAAGACTTGATCATCCTCATCTCTCTCTAAACATCCACGTATCTTCCTGTAAAAATAGGTAAGACTCTTGCCAAACGGGCGAGCTCATTTTCTTATATTGGATTCAAGGTTAAATTATTTGGTTTGGTTTTTGACTATTTTTTCACGATAATCTCTCAATAATGGTAGTTACAAATGTGAAATCCCCTACTATTTGCATTAACATCTTTTAAGCGGTGCTCTCGAGGGAACAAATATCAACCCATGATTCTTGTATATTTCCCTTCCTTCTTCAACTCTTCATTTTTTCAGTTTAGTCTAATACTTTGGTTTTTCATATTCAGTATATTTGTTGCTTTGGCTTTATGAATAAATGAATGAGATTCATTTACGTCTGTCGCTGGTTTGGTTATTTAGGGGATTAGCCTCTTGTATCTATTAGGCAGACGATAGGTTTGAATGTTAGAGACACAGATTTATCGGAGGTTTTGATGTTGGTCTCTTCATGTTGGAAGATCAAAATCTCAAGCAATTACCCGGCTACACACGTTTTAGTTCTCACTTCATTTTTTGCACTTTTTTTTCCAGTTAAATGTCAATTATATGTGTGATAAATGTTTAGGCTTTATGCATCTGCTTAGAGAAAACCCTTGAATTTGACGTTTACCAATCTAAATTATGAGAATTTTGGGCTTTCTTCCTCTCATTCTAATATCATTTTCCATAATCTTTTGGAGCTTAGCTTAATTATTTCACTTACTTTTATTCCTCTTAGACGCTACTTGGTTGTTTTTCCTTCCCCACTAACGTTAAAAGACAATTCCTCTTGAATTATTAGTAAAACCCCTTTAACATGGGCAGGATCAGGACATACTAAAAGTGCGATATAGAGAATAAAAACATTTACATTAATTTAAGTTTTGTGGTGTGTACTAACAGTTTATTTACTTGGAAAATATTGTCCATATATTTAATAGGTCAGCCTTGCATAAAAGAAATTAAATTTATGTTTACATAATATAAATAACCTAAATCAATTTCTCTATTTCCCCACATGATGTCATTGGTCCCATCTAAGTCATCCCAGGGAGTATGAGAATCTATTATCTTTTAAGTTATATCTGGCATAAGCCGAAGAAATGAAATTTGAAACTGAAATGGAATGGTGGGTGTCTTTAAGCCATGTAAATGTAGTGTCATATTGTGTGCATGTAGTATGATATCTCTGAATTTTTCAATACCCATGTTCTGGAAAACTCCCAAAATTCCAAAATTGAACTCTAAGATTGTTTTTTGTTCATATGGCGTATAATGACTTCCTTTTGATTGTAAATGTATAATTTCAAATGTAATTTGTTCATATTATATTTTAACCTTTTTGTATTTCGAATTTGTTCGTGTTTATCTTCATTAGTTTATTTCATGTTATTTTAAAGTTATTTGCTTAGTTAAGAAGCTTCTTATTAATTCCTTTATGTTTGCTTTATTATTTAAAGAGAGTCATTGTGGATTTTAGATTCTGAGTCATTGTAAGATAAAACTAATGCAGATACTTTTTAATACCATTGTTAAAAATACAACCCTTGCTTTGTCCAATGGTATTTTTGTAATACCCCAATTAATTTTGTATCAGTATGTCCAATATTATATGGAGAATATATATTATAGTATAAAGAGAAAAGTTATTACTACTGTATGAATTACTTAGGACTACAAATATATGTACATATATAGCATATATTTGATTCAGGAAGATAAATGCGCGAGCAGTGCAATGTCATGTCTTTTGGAAAGACTAGTAATAATTTTGTATTCTCCCTTTGGCTTTCCATCTATGTACTGTTTGAACAAATGTTTAAATGTCAACTTCATCTAAATTTTTCGATTCATAACCTAATATATATATTATACCTCTAAAAGAATAATAGGAAAGGTTAAATGAGGATTTAATGCTCTATCATTTTAATACTCCACGCCTCTTTCTCTTTCTTTCCTTGCCGATTTATATACTCAATTAAACACCTGCCCCCATCTCTTCACATTCCCACCCTTGACACTCTCACTTCCACTTAAGTTTATCATGTCTTCCTATATATGTTGTCCACTTCACATTGAAGAAAAAGGTCTGCGATCCATTCATAACTCACGAACTTATACAAAGATACCCGAATGGTGCTCTCATCCCCACATTCTTCATCTGCAACATTGATGCAACACAGCCTCCGGTTTCAGCTATAGTTCCTCGAAAATCTTTCCACAAACCAAATATTAGAAGCAATACTTTATGTTAATCAAATACAAATGGCGCGAGTTAGCACCACTTCTGCCAAGGCCATTGTTTTAGCCTTTGTTGTTATTTCCTCAGCTGCTGCAACTGTGTCTACGCAAGATTAGTGCCAGCTTCGGCGCCGTTGACGGAGATCAGAGTAGAGGTTTCTTCGCCTCTTTTGAGTGTGGTTGTTGGAGTTTATCTTTTGTTCTCTCTTTTACCGATTATGAGCCATTGAGTTTCTTTATTTTTTGTGGTCTTTTTGTATGTGAGGATTAGTAAAAGTTTTGTATTGGATTGCATTCTTTTATAGTACATATGTTACTGTTTATGAGGGAATGTCATTGCTCCTCCTACTCCTTTGGTGGATCTTCTTCATCAAGATCGTGTCAATGGCTCTGATTGTACGGGTATTGGGTGATGTTCACACCGTGGCTAGCTGTGTTTCTGTTGTGTTTTTTTTATCTCTAGATGTTGTTTTTCTTCTTGGGTTTGGTCGATTTGAACTCTTGGACTGTGTGCGCTATGGTTTTTCTCAGCCGTGGTTTCTATTTTTTTCTATTTGCTGGTTTTGGCTTTTGGCTCGAGTTGTTCTCTTGTAAGTGTGACAGTTTGTTGCCCCTTTATGAAATCGATGTATAGATGTTTAAAAAAAATAATTCGTTTTGTTTAAAAAAATGTTATATTTGAAAGAATATATACCACCCATACATATAGGCTTTTCAATTCCCCTTACACTTTGTGGAATTAAAGATACAGTATTTGAAGTAACACAATATAAGCTCTACCTTTCCTTTCCCACCGATTACCCATTTAAGACAATAACACCCGTTTGTTGAACTGGCCATTGTGACCCATAGTCGTATGTAATATGTGTGAAGATTTAATATTAAGATTCCGAACCTTTTAACACTAATTTTTTTGCAAACATTTTGGATTAAATATCTTTTATTCCTTATAGGTAAATTTTAAAGGGAGTTTTTTATTTTTGTTCTTGATCAATATATATGCTTTTATAATATAATGATGACATTATCTTGATGTCGTATCTAATTATCGCATATACATGTGTATGAAATTTCAATAATATCCATTGAAAAACTGTAATTTTTTTACGTAGTGCAGTAATATATAATATTTAATATGTGTTTTTGAAAGAAAAAAAAGTTGACATGCAAAAAATGGCTAATAAAAAGATATTGGAATTGAAAATTTAAAGCCACTATCGGCATTCACATGAGACTATTGTAAAAGAAAATCTCTTATCCTAATCCAAGAAAAAAAGACCCATTAAAATTTGTTTTTAGACATCACCATTATTGTGAAAGAACTAAAACTAATACAAATCATTTATATTTAAGATGTTAAATTTCTCTCACAAAAAAATGGTTGATGAAAGTCATTTTTATAATAGTTGGTTTACAAATATCATTGATAAACGCTCGCACATCGCGCGGGTTACATGCTAGTAACAATATAAAAATAGTGTCTTTAAATGTGATTCTACCACGTATTTGAGATTTAATGCATTAAAAATTTTCAATAGCCTATCTCTCCTCAAACATAAATGAGCTTAACTTAATAAAATAAAACGTAAAGATAAAGGTCCATTATAATTTCTTTTCTCCCTCTTCCTAATAATTAAATCCATTCATTTTTTATCTTTTCCTCTTTTTATTAAACTTTGTAAATCATTGAGTTGTGCAAAACTTCATTGGAATTAAATTTAAAGTATTTTTTCTTCCGATCGGAATGTTTCTTTCTAATTTTTATTTATTTTTGGTCTCTGTAGATTTATGTTGATGTTTGTGGCAGATATTTTTAGGGTTCTTTGAATGAGTTAAATGATTTTTTTATTTTATCATTTTGTATTTTCATATCTTATGTTTGACAAAAAGCGTAAATTGACAAGTCCTATATTGACTTTATTTTTCAATTTTCAACTGAATTTACATGTGTTTTGAGTTCTTTGCATTCTTTATTTATGAGAATTGACTTATACTTTATTGTAACATTTTGTACTTTTTTTTTCATTCTAGGTCCCGTATTGACAACTTTTCATGTCTAGATAATCAAATTCAATATATATGTGGAATTGTTTTCTATTTAGCATAATGATGACAATTTTCATATATATTTATTTTCAAGTTAAATAATATTTCAAGCAATCTCTCAGAAGTGGGGCATGTTGTTATTATATTTTTTAGGGGTGCAACCGGTATGGTATGGTTGGTAACGACCTCTTACCAATACTAAAACTACATTCTATATGGTAAAATCGTACCGTACTAATTTACCGACCGGTACATCAAAACAAAAACCAAAACTAAACCGACTGATTTTTCGTTTTTTTCGGTATTTTCGAGTTTTTTTGGTTTCGGTAATTTCTGTTTCAATCCGGTTTTTTCCCGATAAATACCAGAATTTCAAATCGGTTTATGCATTCGGTAAATCTGATATATATTTTGATATACCCATTTCTAGCTGTTACAATTTCTAGCATTTCTAGCTATTAAAATTTCTAGCATTTCTAGTTGTTTGGAACAATTAGAAACATACACAAACAGGTCCAATTTATAGCATTTGTAGCATTTGGAACAATAGATTTAAACAGATACGTGAACAAACTAACTGGTTTTCTTTTGTCGGAGCCGGAGGAGAGTGAGACGAGATGAGGGAGCTGGTGCCTGAGGAGAGTGAGCCAAGATGATGAGCCTCAAAAAATTAGGGAGCTGTTACCTCAAAAAATATTCGCCGGAAAGTCAAAATCATCCACACCTCCAACACCGGAAAAACCAAAAAAATTTGACACTGCACAAAAAGTTTGGTATGGTATTTCGGTCCGGTAATTTTGGAACGATATAGGTACGGTAAATTCGGTAAATCGGTTTTTTGTATCTAAAAACCAAAACCAACCAAATTTTTGACGGTATTTTCGGTTTCGGTAAAATCGGTTTTCGGTATTTCATTATAAGAAACCAACCATTTTTTTCCGGATAAAAAGGGTACGGTACGGTACGGTAAAAACCTGTACCGGTTGTACCCGTAATATTTTTCTTGATTTGATATGTCTTATGTTTGTAGGTACATTTATATGTACATATTCAATTAGAAAACCGCTCGCTTCAGTAATTTTAATAACCACTTATGTATTACACTATCTATATGTTAAAATGTCTAACAATGTATTATTGTTTTTCTTAACTTAAATTTGGGAATAGGATGAGAGGATTAGTGGGGTGAAAAAATGTTATAGGTTTATGTAGATATGGGTTTTGATTTTGAGTTATTTGGATTTAGTTCCCCACAATTTTCTTTAGTTTATTTAGATATTAATGATAGTTGGCTAATGTTTTGTATTACAACAATGATATTTTCCATTACACCTGTAACATTTTTCTTCTTATGCCTTCCAACTCATATCTCATTTATGTCGTTTATATTATAAATGATGAGATTATTGGAGAGATAACGAATAGATTTCAAACTAATATAGGATGTGGTAAATAGCCATTTATGGAGAGAAAACTTCTCTAAACATTTTGATGAACCTCTTGCCATGGATGACATGTAGCCTCTTTTGTTTGGCTTGGTTGAAATAGTATTTTTAATCCGAATAAACAAATACTTAGCCGATGATTTGTGTTTTGTATGCTCTCAAGTACTTATACAAGAATATGAAACTCATATGTTATGCATACACTTGGGTGCGACTATTAAGACTCGATTTTTTGGTAAGTTAGTTATGGGTGAATTTTCATCTAGAAGTTAATAGTTTCCTTTTTATAATGCTTTTAATCTATATTTTTAATTGTGTTTCCAATTAATTCATTGATTGTTATTTTCAATGTCTTCTTTCGAGTCGAAACTATTGGAGGTGTCATTGCCTCCTAATTATGCTAATTCTCTGAACCATTTTGACATTAGAATCTTCAATGTGTATTATCAATTATTTGGAATATTGTTTGGTGCACTGTGTTTAATAATTTTTCGGAGGTATAGTTGTTGAAGTGAGGATAGATCCAATTATACGATCTAGAAGTCACAACAACTCTATGGTATGTGCAATTTTTATATTAATTTTCTATATTTATCCAAACAACGTTTTCTTCCAAGACCCCTTACTTTTATTATACACGCACACATGCCCCCCCCCCCCCCCCCCCCCACACACATTTAATTACTGTTAAAAATATAAAATAATGACTGATATTTCAATCTTGGTGACCACCTAAAATAAAGTCTCTAAGTAGTTATAAGTTGGTTTACAAAAAATGGCCATTGATGTTAAAGAATAAAAGCTACACATTGGTTTTTTTCATTTCAAGCTTATTATAGAATTTTAGAGGCTTCGAAGTTGATTTTAATAATCAGTAGCCCTATCCAGAGCTCACTCCTAACAACTCTAGTCACCTTGCTCTACTTTCCCTTTGGCAATATTCAAATCCCAATAGTTAACATAAGAATATGATTGTTGGTCTTCTAATTTTTTGTGAACGGTAACCTGAGCTATTTTGTTTTGGCATTTGTTTGAAGATGATGACAATAAAATGTTTTGTTGATATTTTCATCACCGTTGAATAGGTTGTATAAGTTAAAGTTGTTTGAATGTATTTGTGTTACTAACGTATTTTTGAACACACAATTTTATTGCTTTTATCATTTTCTAAAAAGGCTATATTGTTTACTTAAGAAGGTATTAATTTGTTTTAAGATTTATTCTAAATGGCAAGCTTTATATGTTTTTATGGATTTCATAGACATGAAACCTCGTCTCTTCCCTCGACCATTCTTAAGCTAATGGGAAATCACCATCAGGTATGCTCTCTATTTCACCTAAATTTACCTTTTTGATTGTATGAAATAAGAAACTAAACTAATTATTTTTGCTGATAATGTCACGGAATTATTGACACAAGTGACGATGATGGCTTGAGTGATTGATGACGATAATGTCGTGGTATTCGTCTACAAGAAAAAGATGGAGAATCCCCTCACAAAGTTGAGGAGTGATGTATAAAACAACGAGTTTGTTGTTTTCCCTCTTTTTCGAGAACCTATTTTATATAATTTCACTTTAGACATATTAAGGGGATAATAATGAACACTAAGTGTTTAATGGGTTGTGTTGTAAATTTTATAAAATACTGCAAGTACATGGACTATTATAGAATAACGAGTGTAAGTACGGGTAGTACCCACAGAGATTTATAAAAAAAAATTCAAAATAATTTTAACTTTCCAACTAGACTAAATGGATTTAGAGATGATGTGTAATATATGTGTTCTAAAAGGCGCGCCTAGACTTGAGTTTTGAGAGAAACACATCGCCTACGTCTTATTACGCTCTATTCTTGGTAAAAGGCTTAAGGTACACTTTTTTTTAAACATTTTGTATATTGCTTATTGAATGTTGAGAAATACATTTTATATATTGATTATGGATCATGAATATGAGAAACATGGCTACCAAACATACGAATATATCTTCAAAATTCAAGATATGTATTATTTTGTTATATTATTTGCGTTAGAATAATTAAAATAATAAAAAAAGAAAAAATGCATTTTTATGCCTAGGCTTCGCCTAGGTACGCCTAGGCACGCCGAGGGTCCTAAGGCTTGAGGCTTGGCCTCTACGCCTTGACCACGCATCGGGCCTTTTAGAACCTTGTGTAATATTAGACTAAGTTAACACAATTAAAAAGTAAGATTACGAAAGATATAATCAAGAGATGGTGAAAACTAGGACGTTGGATCCATTTATCACATTAAACTAATATTTTGTAATAATTTAAACTCGGCATTTTCTATTTTATAACTCAAATTAAATCGACTCTCGTCGTATTTAATTCAAAAAACAACACGGTTAAGTTCAAAATAAAATTTAACGTCTCTAAATTACGCCGCTAAAATCCCTATTCCCTTAGAAATTTCAATTTTAAATTTCAAAGTCTAATCTTTAAGCATGGACTATCAATTAATTTTATAAAAGTATGGCCATCAAAAGGTACTCATACTTAGAATAAAAAAAAGTATTTTTTCAAAAAATGTTGAAGGTTTAAAAGATACTCTCGTGTCATTTTAAATGAATACCAAAATTTTAAAACTTTTAGAACATATTGGGAAATAAAGACTTTAATCTACACACAATATTAATCAAATATAATAAACTTTACCTAGTCCTAGTAAAGAAATCAAGATAGCAAAATTGAAGACAACATATAAATGTAAGAATAAATACTGATTCACATTAATAAAATAAACTTACAAAAATAATTGAGTCATACAACTAATCTTGACAAAAAATCTCCCACAACATAATTTTTGCCCTAAAAAAATATATACTCTCAAAATAAAATAACCAAAACCTATATCTCAAGTTCTCTAATGTTTTTGTTCAGAATAGTGAGCTCAAGGGTCCTATTTATAGGGCAAGTGGTGAGGTATTTGAGTTGGAATTGGAATCTCTTTGATTGGTTGTATTTAAGTTGGTAATTATCTATGGAGTGTTGACAAAAATTGGAGATAATTGAGAAGTCTTTTAAAAAAAAAAATAATTATCCCTAATTTTGGGGCTATTCACCTCACTTTTCACAGCACCAGCTCTAATTGCATTTTTGACCTCCAAAATTTCAAAATCTCATTTTTGTTCGAACTTCAAAGTTGTGAGTCTTGTGGGTACCCAAAACTAAGGTCATGGGCGTGGACGAGTAGCCCAATTCTGGCGGCCCAAAGTCCAGACCCCCCACCTCTTACTTTGTTTGTGATCCGGTCTCTTCCCACGTTCCCATTAAGGGAGGTTATAGGGAGAGATGGAAGACGTCGGGGAATCCAACACCCCCACTCACCTAAACGTACGTGTATATATTGAACCCTAGGTCCGGGGTAAAATGACAAGTTGTATTCTCTGTAATCACTCCCTGTAGTATATAGAAATAACACCGACTGCACCACCGTGGACGTAGGCACATCTTTGCTGAACCACGTACATCCTTTGTTGTGTGATTGTCATTTTACATTCCATATTCTTGCTTGGTGATTGCTTTTTTCTTATCTATTTGTGTTGCATAATAATTATCACCACAATTGGCGTTGTCTGTGGGAAACGTTCATCTTTCCTTGAGAAGAGCCCACACCAAGAAAGGAGTTTAAAATGTCTGGTCACAACATCAATGCTCCCCAGGCAGGGGATATTCAAGAACCACCTACTCCTCGCAGGATTAGGTCTGAAGTTCGACGTTCAGATCAGAGGGCTCGCTTGGAAAGGCCAGCCTCAGAAGAAAGCCAAGGACCAGCGAGATCCACATAAATATCCAGACTGATTGATGCATACGAGGCAAGGCTCCACGAGCAGAGGGAGTCTTCTCGCAGATACGAGGATGAGAATGCTCGCTTGAAAAGAAGACTGGAAAGACTGGAGAGGGAGCTTCATCCTGATAACAGGAGACGTCCATACCGCACTCCTAGCCCTCAGGCGAGCAAGTCTCATAGCCGAGGAAGGAGCCCTAGGCGGGGATATCAAAAGGTTGAAGGAGGCGAATCAGACGACGACCTTCGCGAGCAGCTGCGAAGAGCTCACTGTTACCAGAGCCCTACTTGCAGCGACGAAAACATACGAAATCTAGTCCGCAGGGAGATAGACCAACATCCTGCCCACCACGATACCAGAACGACCCGAGAAATCGCTAGACGAGTTCTCAAAACCCAGATGAAGTCACCTTTCACGAAGGAAATTGAAGAAGAAGAAGCCCCCAAGAAATTTTTCATTCCAAGGTTCAAGATTTATGACGGCAAGACTGATTCCATTGATCACGTCAGGCAGTACCGACAGGTCATGACCCTCTGGAACCACCGGGACGCGCTAATGTGCTGAATTTTTCCCTCGAGCTTGCATGACGTTGCTCAGAAATGGTTTGAAAGGCTCCCCCACCGATCCATCAGAAGTTTCAAATCCCTGGCCGAACTCTTTACGACCCGCTTCATTACTAGTAGCTCCCATCCCAAAAGGATGGATGCTTTACTAACAATGAAGAAAACGCCTCAAGAAACAGTCCGAGACTACGCGAAAAGGTACTGTGAGTTATTCAATGAGATCGAGGATTGCTCGAAGGGAGTACAGTGGCCTCTTTAAAAATTAGGCTACCCAGTTCTTCCCTTCTCTACCAGTCCCTGACGAAGAAGGAGGCTATGACTATTGACGACTTGATGGCTCGCATCGAGAAGTACGCTGAGGTGGAGGATGTCACCCGCCTCAGTATAGGAGAAAACGGTCGAGCTAAACTCACTACCAAGGGCACTGACAAAGCTGAGAACCAGAAGAAAGGAGGAAAGAACGGGGGAAAAAATGGCTCCAAGAACGGAGGGAACAATGATGCGTCGAAAACATTCCAAGCGGTCAACACCGTCTTCAAAGAACCAATTTACAAAATTCTCGCGAAGATCAAAGATGAGCCATTCATCAAGTGGACCGGGAAGATAAGAGGAGATCCCTCGAAGAGGAACAATGTGCTAAGATGCGCTTTTCACAAAGAGGGAGGAGATAAGACTTATCATTGCAAAGCTCTTAAGTCTCACCTTGAGCAACTGGCCCAGTCTGGGCATTTGAACGAGTTTGTGGAGAAAAGGGAAGAGAAAGTGGTTGCCAATAGAGAGGCGAGACCTGACAACGTGCTCGAAGATGACACTGGACATGAGTTCGCGATAATTCACAGGGCATCTGATGCCAAGAAGATACAAGGAAATTCATCTCGAATGGAGATGAAGAAACTTACAGCGGTAATGCAGACTTTTCAGATCGATCCAGCAAAGTCACAGTCAGGAAAGCGTCGACGAGCATATGACGTCAACTATAACAAGCATATTGTCTTCATAGATGAAGATCTGGTGGGAGTAAGAACCCTACATCACGATGCTCTGATCATTACCCTCAGGATATCCAACTTTGACGTCGACAAGTTGCTCGTCGATCAAGGAAGCTCGTCCGAAGTAATGTATCTCGACCTATTCAGAAAGTTAAAATTAAGCGTCACCGACCTAAAGGAAGCTACTGTCCCTTTAGTTAGCTTCGCTGAAAAAATAACTATGCCCCTGGGAAAGATTGTACTACCGGTGCGCACTGGAAACGTCTCCAAGATGATCGAGTTTTTGGTAGTCGACATCGACTCGCCATACCAGGCCATCCTCGGCAGAGGATGGCTTCATTCGATGAAGGTAGTCTCCTCAACCTACCATCAGAAACTCAAGTATGTAACCGAGTGAGGAGTAATGGAGATCCACAATGACCAAGCGATGGCAAGAAGGTGCTTCATAGCAGCCATTCGACCAAAGCCAGAGAAGAAGGCCGATCAGCCCAGCGAGAAAGTTGAAGAAGGTCTAACACCTTCTAAATAGCAATTAAAGTACGGAAGACCTGGAGTAGAGGAAACCAGGCTCCTCCCCTCCGAGTGGGTCGTCGAGGACTTGGTAGAAGTTGTGGCTGGAGATGGCGACAGTAATAGAGTCTTCTTGATTGGAGCATCTCTCACCAACCAGGAACAGAAGGACTTGGTAACTCTACTAAGACGCAACATAGATGTTTTTGTATGGGATCCATACGAGCTACCTGGAATCGATCCTAATTTGGTTTGCCATCAGCTGCACGTCGATCCTGCCTTCAAACCCATCACGCAGAAGGCACGACGAACTACACCCGAGAAGGATAAAGCAGTAGAGAAAGAGGTCGAAAAACTACTGGATGCAGGGTCCATACGGGAAGTACAATTCCCCAAGTGGTTATCCAACCCAGTAGTAGTTTCAAAAAGCAACGAAAAGTGGAGAGTTTGCATCGACTTCACCGACCTCAACAAAGCGTGCCCTAAAGATAGTTTCCCCCTCCCAAAAATAGACCAACTAGTGGACGCCACTGCAGCTCACGAGCGAATGAGCTTTCTGGACGCATACTTAGGGTATCATCAGATCCCCTTGTATGCCCCAGACCAGGACAAGACATCGTTCATTACGACAGTTGGAGTATACTGCTACAAGGTCATGCCCTTTGGGCTCAAGAATGCAGGGGCAACCTATCAGCGGCTGGTCACCAAAATGTTCAAGGATCAGATGGGAGACACCATGGAGATCTACATCGATAACATGCTCGTTCAGAGAAAAAAGAAGGAAAATCACTACTCAGACCTGACAAACACCTTCGAAATCCTCAAGAAGTACCGAATGAAACTTAATGCAAGCAAGTGTTCTTTTGGTGTCCAGTCAGGAAAATTTCTTGGGTACTTGGTCAGTAAGAGAGGCATAGAGGCTAACCTAGACCAGATCGATGCAATTAATAGGGTACAACCACCTCGAACAATTCGGGACGTACAAAAGCTCACTGGTATGCTCCCTGGCCTAAATCACTTCATCTCTAAATCCTCCGAGAAATGCAAGACTTTCTTCCAGCTTCTGAAGGGGAATAAAACGGTAGAATGGAGCCCAGATTGCTCACGAGCACTGGTCGAGCTCAAAGCATACTTAAGCTCTCCACCACTGCTCGTCATACCACGGCAAACAGATTCTTTGTTCCTGTACCTCTCCGTTTCCAATCACACTGTCAGCTCTGCGTTAATATGCGAGGTTGCAGGAATCCAGCACCCTATTTATTACGCGAGCAAGATCTTACTCGACGCCGATCAAAGGTACCTACCATTGGAGAAGCTCGCCTACACACTAATAGTGGCCTCGAGGAAGCTGAAGCACTATTTCGAAGCCCACACTATCATCGTCCTTACATCGCACCCCCTTAAGGCAATCCTAAGGAAAGCGGATTTGTCGGGCATACTGTCTAAATGGTCAGTCAAGCTCGGGCGATTTGATATCCAATTTCAACCAAGGACAGCTATCAAGGGTCAGATCCTTGCTGATTTCATAGCCGAATTCACAAGCGAGGAACCCTCCAACTAACCTCGACCAACAAGGCAAAAAGAGAACCAAGAAACAAAGGAAACCTGGAAACTGTTTATTGATGGAGCCTCCAACTCAAAGGGGGCAGGGGTAAACATTGTCCTCATTACTCCAGAGAATACAATCCTCGAACAAGGAATCAGGCTTGGATTTGCAGCCTTCAACAACGAAGCAGAGTACGAAGCCTTAATAGCCGGCCTCCAAAAGGCGCACACTTTGGGAGCAAAATATTTACAGGTGTTCGGCGATTCCCAACTAGTCTCCAATCAGATAAGTGGATATTACAATGCAAAAGTTGAAAGAATGGCAGCTTACCTCGCCTTAGTGAAAAAACTAATGTCAAGCTTTGAAGAGATCAATGTCCAGCAGTTTCCTAGGGGCAAAACAGTCATGCTGATGCCCTAGCAGCCCTGAGTTCGGCAGTTGACTCCGACCTAAAAAGAACCATCCCCATCGATTTCCTCACTCGTCCGAGCATTAACTGCGATAGCAAGCCACCAAATGTGGAACAGGTACTCCAGGTGGGATCAGGCCCCAGTTGGATGGACCCCTTAAGGGACTATTTAAAGGATGGCATTCTCCCAGATGACAAGAAGACTGCCCACCAGATAAGAGTCAAAACTACTCGTTTTCGCTTATCCCCAGAAGGCAGCTTGTATAAGAGATCCTTCTTCGGTCCCTACCTCCAATGCGTTCACCCAGGGGATGTCAAGCAAGTGCTCTATGAGCTTCACGAAGGAGTCTATGGAAGCCATATCGGAGGAAGATCTCTAGCTTTTTGAGCAATGAAGGAAGGCTATTGGTGGCCATATATGCAAAGGGACTCTGCGGTGTATGTTTGCAAATTCCTGAAATGCCAACTTCACGCTCCTATAGTCCATCAACCCGCCAGCGATCTAAAATCACTATCCAGCCCATGGTCATTCGCCCAATGGGGAATGGACATCGTGGAACCACTGCCTACCTCCATCGGCAATCGCAAATATCTGTTGGTTGCGACTGACTACTTCACCAAATGGATCGAGGCAGAACCCCTGGCGAACATCCGAGATGATGATATGATAAGGTTCATATGGAGGAATATAATCACTCGCTTTGGCTTCCCCAGAACTATCATCACCGATAATGGAACACAGTTCGAAATGACTCCTTTCAGAACTTCTGTAACGAACACGGTATCAGACACCACTTCAGTTCGGTGGCCTAACCTCAGAGCAATGGCCAAGTTGAGGCTTCCAAAAAAACTGTGATCGATGGATTAAAGAAGCGATTGGAGCGAGCCAAAGGCGCATGGGTAAATGAACTACCCCATATCCTATGGGCGTACCGAACCGCTCCTCGGCGAGCAACATGAGAAATCCCATTTTCACTGACATATGGCATGGAAGCATTCATCCCACTAGAAGCAGGTTTGCCAACAATGAGGTCCAACCTTATCGACCAGGGCTATAATGATGTAGCATTACTCGCTGAGCTCGACCTAGCCGACGAGCGCCGAGAGATAGCCCTAGTAAAACTAGCGAGCTATCAGCAACAGCTCGCGAGGCTTTACAATAAAAGGGTTAAGCTAAGGGCATTCCGAGTTGGGGATTATGTTCTAAGGAAAGTCCTGGACAGCGCAGTAAAACCATCAAACGACAAGCTAGGCCCAAACTGGGAAGCACCCTTTAAGATAACCAGAGACGATCTGCAGGGCGCCTATCACTTAGAAACGATGGAAGGCAGAGAAATACCACAAGCATGGAACGCAGGCAATCTCAAGAGATTATATTTTTAGGTCTTTCTTTTATTATTTCATTATGTAACTAGAAGTTCATTTCCCTTGTCATTAATGAAAGTTATTTAAACGGCTGCATTCTAATAAGTAACATCTATATGAGCTTTATCGCACATCTTTTCCAAATGATAGGCACATTGATCACTACGCCATAGCAGGGGAGCATCCCTCCTCAGGTCATCGTTATGAAACACGAGGGACCTTTTAGCATTGCCCCTGGCAATATATGAAGCCCTATAGGGGATCTTTAGGCAATATGGCCAAATTTTATACTGGTCGTCAAACCTTCTTTGGTTGAATAAAATCTTGATCTGATAAAGCATCCAACACCAGGTGTGTCCTCGCCAATTACCCCATTTAGGCCTAAGGAAGTGTGACGACACGACCTAAAAGGTAAAGTGGTGCACAATGGTATCTCGATATTATACTAGACTGGGAGGACACTTGCATGACAACACAAATTTAGAAGATCATAAAGCAACAAGAATATGAAGAATATGATACACTTGTTTAGTCGAAAAATTTTCCCAAAGAACAAACTTTTCATTAATTCATCATATTTAAAACAATGGTGATACATGTTTAGTCGGCGAGCTCGCCCAAAGCATTTACACAATCAAAAATAAAAAAAACAACAACTGGCAAAAAATATCAATGGGGTTGAGGCCTCTGAGTGAGATAGTCAGCCACTCAAGCCTTTCGTCCGTCATCGGGAGCAGGAGCTAACTCTTCCTCAACCTCATTCGCATCCGACTCCAATAATTGTCGAGGGATGGCATCGATGGGAATCCATAGATCATCCCTTCGAAAGGGGTTAGGCATCAGGGTAGAGGGAGAAATCTCGTGGCGGTACCAGAGCATCGAGTTCCTCGGGACTTGCATCTCTTTCAAGGCACTCAGCCACCCCCTGATAAAAGAAAGTTCTTCGAACTCTGACAACCTTGTTGGAGCATCTGACCAACCCTGGTCGTATCCATCAGCCCACACTCTCCGATGACCTTTATTGAATAGGTGCCGCAGCCGAGTAACATCCCTTTTGAAGGCCAGCAGCAATCACATATGCTCGCTGGACATCACCACGAAGCTCTTCCATATCCCTATCTCGAAGTTCTTCCACTTCCCTATTTCGGCTCCTGGTGCTCCTTCCAGTTCGCGAAACGGATGGACCAGTGGGACCCCGCAGCACAGGAGGAATAACACTCTGACCAGATCTAGCTCGCGATGACGAGGAACCCTGTAATACTGCTGGAGCAGTGCTCGACGCATGCTACCTAAGTCGTGAGACCTCTCTCCTGAGAGCCTCATTCTCCTGCTGGAGAAACTCCACAACTTGGTTGATCTCAGAGGCCTCTAATAGATTCGTTCTCAGGGCATTGACCTCCTCTTAGACTGAGGCAACAATGTCCTCCATCTCTTGAATCCTGTCGTTCATCTTGGCGACGAGCTCTGTTTGCTCTATAAAGCGCTTGTTCCTCAGTCGCAGAGACTTGTAGATTCTCACAAAAGTGTGACGAACTTCGGTGCTCACATTGGGCCCCAACATCCTTCTTAATTGGGAAGTAGCAAGAATGTAATCATCCACACCAATTAACTACAAGCAACAGAAAGACAAGGAAGAGAAGGAGACAAATCAGTGTGATAAAAAAAATCCTTTTCATTAATAAAGGTTGAAAGTACATCGAACAGCAAAAGAAAGTTTACAGACAAAAAAAGCAAAAATACAAAGTGATCCTAGAAGATAGCTAGTTAGCAACCTCAGGTTACCCAGAGGTCGATGGCTGTTTCCCTTTGTCGGCATCAACTGGAGTACCACCCTCAGCAGGGGTAATCTCTGTCGCCACAACGAGAGAAACGTCAGTAGGGGTCGTCTGGGGGACAGGGTCAGCACCTTCAACAGCTGGGGCAGGGACTTCATCCATGATCGACTTCAGACCCGGGTCATGATCGTCAAATAGAGAGGAGTCAATATCAACACCAACAGCTAATAGGGCCTTATTCCATCCCTTCTTGAAGTTCAGACGGCTAATAGAGCCTATCTGAACCTCAGCGTCCTCGTATGCTGCGGTCCAACCAGAATTGTATAAGTCCTCCTTAGCAGTGACAGCCTCAGACTCCTTCCTCTTCATCTCCTCTTCAGCTCCTGAGAGAGCACTCTGTTCTCCTTTATAACAGCAAGTTTGCTCGAGCAAACCAGGTCGTAGGCCTGTCGCAGCTCTTTCAAATTCTTGACTGCTGCGTCCTTTTCCCGGTTGGAAGTAGCAAGAGCCAGGTCGAATGATATCCGAGCAGCGTCAACGACTTTGAAACCAGCCTCGAACTCTGTACCCTTCAGCTTCAAGGCAACATTTTCTTTCTCCAGCTCGCTATTTCTCTTCACCAGCTCATCGCGTGAACGATATAGCACGGCGAAGTCAGTCACAAACTGCAGAAAAAAGAGGACATTAGAAGAGAGAAGTGATGGAATTCATAAAAACATGAAAGGGAAAAATCTTACCAAAACTAGACTCTGGCTAGCCTGAAGGTCTAATTGCTCGGACCCCACCGCCCTTTGGTGATCAGCAGGAAGAACTGCTCTCTCAAGCAGTGCGGGGGCCAACTGAGGGGAAATTACGACTGAAGCTTCCTCAGGCAGGGCAGACACTGGGACTAAGGATTGCCTAGCCTTCGTCCTAGCCTCCATATTCCTCTTCTCTTCTTCTTTCTCCCTTTCCATTCTTCTCCTCTCCTCTACCCTTTTCCTCTCCTCCACCTTCTTCTTCTCCTCCTCCTTTTCCCTCTCTCTCTCCCTTACCTGGTCTTCTTCCTTCCTCTTTTTCTCCTGCTCCTGAGCACAAGACCGGGAACCAGTAGCCACAGCCCCAGAATTAGACTTTTGCTTCTTCGACCTCTGTGCAAGAAGCATGTGGTCTTCATCATCATCGTCCCGGATTAAGTTCTTCATTGGAGGAACCATTTCCTCACTCGAAGATGTGCTCGACGATTCTTGAGCTTTAGAGACCTCCCCACGATCAAAGGAACTGCTACTACTGGAGCTCCCTCCACCCAAATTGCTTACAACACCTACGATGTCACTCTCAGAGCTGCTCTCCTCCTCGTCCAACTGGATAGGATCCACTGCAATCTCTTCGGAGGTATCAAACTCCGGGATACTATCCACAGGCCTTGCTATGAAACTGGAGCCAACGTTCTTGTACTCAAGAAGAAAAGCAGCAGTACTGGGATGCTCGCCATCACCCAAAGGCTCCTTGATGTTCCAAGCCTTAAACAGTTCAGAGAGACGGAACTCGCTGAGAGAAGGCTCCAAGTTCTTTGACCTCGCTGTAGAAGAACAAAGAAGAGTCAGAAAAATCACAAATCAACAAAAATTGAAACAACAGAGCAAAGTCTACCTATGTATTCTTCCCCATAAAAGGGAACAGAGAACCTCTCGGACCTCAACCCTTCCAATTGGGGAGAAAACTGCCAGTTTCTAACGAGGAAACCTTCTTGCCAGTAGTCCTTATGGGAATCAGGTAGATTTACTACCAATACCCTATCAGGGATCCTAGTTTTGAGATAAAGGATACCAGAGCTAGTTTGAGAAAAGGAATTGCAAAAACAGACCTCGGCTAGCCCTAACCTAGCACCATACAACTGATTTATTCTATGTACGCCATTAACTATTTTCCACACATTGGGCGAGCATTGTGCAGGAACAATATTAAAATAGCCAAAGAAATGCAAGAACAAATCGTTGGGAGGAAAAGTGAGTCCCCCCTGGGAAAGCAACAAAACATGGATTCAGTGGGCGTCATTTATCTCTCTAACGTTTCTAGGAGGGGAAGCGCAACACTCAATACCTACCCACTCAGGGATGTTGTAAAACTTACTAAACTCAGAGATCGACCTATTCCCAATCTTCGCCATTGGAAAACCCTAGAAAGCTACAAACTCAAAGAGAAAGTGCAAAGAAAAGGTACAGGAAACTTACAAAATAGAAGATCGATTCGAACGACGAAGAAGCACGGGTCCAAACAACAAGGAAGCAATGAGAATGGAGATTGAGAGAAGAAGGTACGAAGTGCTAGAGCTCACAGGGGATGGAAGAGTGCTGGAAAAATTGAAACGACGGTAGAAAAGTGGCTATTTCAGAAAACCTTTAAATTTTGCTAATCATAGTGCACCAAATACGAAGCGGATGCTGCCAAAATCAGCTTCACAACCTTCGAAGAGTTGCACGATGTACAAAAAGCCATTATGACTAATCATTTAAATTTATTGAGCCCAAAACATGGCCCAACAAACTTAGGGGCAATTTTGGGTACCCAAAACTAAGGTCATGGGCCTGGACGAGTAGCCCAATTTTGGCGGCCCAAAGTCCAGGCCCCCACCTCTTACTTTGATTGTGATCCGGTCTCTTCCCACGTTCCCATTAAGGGAGGTTATAGGGAGAGATGGAAGACGTGGGGGAATCCAACACCCCCACTCACCTAAACGTACGTGTATATATTGAACCCTAGGTCCGGGGCAAAAGGACAAGTTGTATTCTCTGTAATCACTCCCCGGAGTATATAGAAATAACACCGACTGCACCACCGTGGACATAGGCACATCTTTGCTGAACCACGTACATCCTTTGTTGTGTGATTGTCATCTTACATTCCACATTCTTGCTTGGTGATTGCTTTTTTCTTATCTATTTGTATTGCATAATAATTATCACCACAAGTCTTGTCAAGACTTTTCTGAAAAACTATGGCACGACCTCAACGGATACTGGAGCGATTTTATAAAAAATATTTAGTACAACTATGTCAACTCCGTTGTGTCGTGTCGCGGCGTTTCCTTATAATTTTTGCATATAGACTCCTTTATTATATAAATTTTTGGGGTACCTGTAAAAATGCAAAATAAAAATAATTAATTCAAATTTAGGGTCATAAATATTTAAAAAATTAAATAATTACCCCTATTTGCATTTTAGCCCTTAAAATTCATAAATTATTCGTTTTAATTCGAAATTAAACTAAATTAAGAGAGAAATTTATTTTGGCTAGTTAAACTTTTAAAAATTATTTTTAGGCCCATAAAATTTTAAAAATTATGATTTTACCTCCCGAGATTACTAAAATTGCATTTTTCATTCAAATTTTATCCAAACTTGCATTTTTCTTTTTATTTATCAAAATGACTCTAAAATTTTATTATTTATAATACAATGGGCCTAAGAAGGCCTATATTTGGGTATAATTCATACAAAATAATTCACTCATTAAATACCCCCAAGCCTAAACTTTTCTAGTCCTCGATCAAAACTAAAATTTAAAATCTAACTCATTTTTGTAGGAATCGCGATTGCACTTAGCATGTGCAACAAGCTGTTAAACCTCTTGGCTATCCTAATGGATGAGTTTTATCTTGTGAGAGTTTGCAGTGAATATACCTACAAAATTCAAAAACTTGACTTAATACAAAAGACACAAAAGTAATATAACCAAGTTTGAATGCAAACTTCATAAATATAATATAACTTCACTTTTCAATCTTAATTTATTTTGTGTGTGTGCATAGCCAATATACCCGTCCATTTCAAAAGATTTGATTGTTACATTTCTATCCGAAAGTCCGTCTTGATTTCAAAATCTCACAGAATGCACTCATAATCGAACACTCGAAAATGGTTGTTTTTTCTCGATATATGTGAATAAAAAAGTAAATTTAAATGAACAAATTTCACATTTACATGATCAAAAGAACTTTTATAATGGATGAATATGATCTCATGAATGGAAAATCAATTAATTGTTGAAAGCGTTGAATCGCATAATAAATCCTATTCATCCTCTCTCCACACCATAACTAACTTCACTAGAGATCGATTATGACTTTCTTTGGTTGTATTTTAGGCTCGGGTTTGTCTAGACAGAATGGCGTTCGGAGTTCAAAACTTTTAAGAATATAGAGATTTTTTTTAGTTTTTTGACTTTTAGCCACTTTTCCTACCTTTGTTTTTCTTTTCATCTTTTTTGCTTTCTTTCTTCCATTTTTTTCACACATCATTATTGCAACCTCGTTTTCTATTGGACTTTTTCTTACCTTAATTCCACTCTAGAATTCTCAGAAATTGGGTATGGATTTTTTATGGGCTTTAAACTCCCAGTTGGAGTTGGGTAGGATAATGGATTTTCAACAAAAAGGTTTATTTTCTTTTTGGCTCAAATGGGCTTACAATGGAATAATGTAAAAAAATTGGAGTTTAGGCTTAATGTTCGGCTTTCAAACGATGGCTTAATCTCACTTCTCCAGTTTCGTTGAGTTGATTTGTGTCTCAAGATGACTTACTAAGACTTCTAGTGTTTAAGATTCACATATTGACTTTTTGTTTTCAATAATCGAACAAAATAAAGGATTTAGATCATCAACGAATTTATCACTGAAGAAAAGTTTGAGTTATTTTAACTCGAATTGATTTAAATCTCTCGAAAAAGATGAATGACACGATATCTCACCGGAGTAAAATCGCCATATTTATTCGTTAAGCCTATTAACTTTAGCCTCAATATTCATTTTGATTGTATTATATGGCTAATGTGTAAAAAAATTCAAAAGTTAAGAGATCCATAAATTAATTGTATATTAAGAAATTGTTTAAAAAACAATTATATTGAAAATATTTATGGATTTTTGAAATTTTTCTGATTTTTTAATTTTTTTTTCAAAATAACATCCTTACCTCCAAACCTAATTTTACATTGTCCTCAATGTATGCTCAAACTGAAAATATGGACAAAGAAAATAAAGGACAGAAGTAAAAGAAAAATATTACCCGTGATTCTCCATTTGTGTTACCAACTTGCATTCGATCTAATGTGCATTGCTTCAAAAATCGAAAGTCAGAACAATTGGGAGTAAACCTAGTAGAAAGAGTATACACATTGAGACACATAATGAATGCAGTGAGTGAAATTAACAAGATGCGCACTGACATTATAACATATATGGTCAGACTCGAAGAGACTATCATTATAAAATCTCGAATGACATGTTAAGCCTAAGTTTCCCTCAAACTAGGGAGTGAATAAATCCGACTCCAAATCGAACGATACTCTAGCCATCTCCTCGATCTCATCCAAACCTTCAAATGACATGAATCCCTTAATTTCGGTACTTTAATCACCCCGAACAACGTAATTGGATTGACTTTATCTCATAATCTTGCTATTGAACTATCCTAACAAGTACACCGAGTTTCTGGTATTTCGTTATGATTTTACAGGTACCTAATGTCAAGAAAAGGAAGAAGGAAACCAGAAGAATAGAGAAAGTCAACAAGAAAAGTCAACAGGGCAAAAGAGTCATTTCTACCCAGAATCCGGATGAGGTACCTAAAGAGAAGTTGAAGGTATCATCCTCACAAGCACCTAGGAAGAAACGACACCTCAATCGGATACCCGGAGCAAAAGATATGGGCAGTCAAAGTTTGAAGGAAAAGTCAAATAGGCAGACCGGTCCGCCCTCAACCCGGACCGGTCCGCTGTGCAAACTCCAGAGGACTGCGAACCGAAGGCGAACCGAAGAAGACAAAAATTAAAAGAACCGATCCGCACCCTGGAAAATAAAAGAACCGATCCGCTTTAGAAGCGGACCGATCCGCCAAAGGGTCGGATCGGTCCGCCCATCGAGATTTTGTTTTCTGATTCTCCTCTAAAGACTCCGACTTATACTCAACTTCTTGGAATTTCATATAGGGTATAAAAACCCGAATTATTTTCGTTGTAAAGGAGGGGAGAACGGAGGGGATTAGTTTAATCTCTCTTATTCTTCCATAAACCCTAGTTGTAGATACAATTTCCAGTTTTATTCAAGGATTAAAGGTTTATTCAAAGTTTGTGTGATCACCAATTTTATTTATTGCTGCGATTGTTCCTTGGGTAATTTTAGTAAGTTGTTTCTTCTTTGTGATTCTATTCTACAGTATTCCATCAATTGTCCTTAGATTAATCATGAACACTTGCATGTTAAACACTGTTTTCATCACTTCCGGTATGTCCGGCTAGATTTCCAAGGTCGGGTTACATGAACCCAACCTGATGTGGTAATTGCACGTATAAAATTAATCCTCTGAATTTAGTGATTAATTGTGACCGTATTGCGTAGGGACACAACAATTGTAGGTCTAAATATCTCGTTTGCCCCTGGGTAACCGGGATGATTGAGAATACAATTCGAGTGTCACTATCGTGATATTGATTTACTCATCCTTTGATTAAGTATGACGCGGGCTTGAACCTCGTATACGTAATGCTTGGGAGTACTAAAGACTGGGTCAAATTAATTAGATAAATTTACGATTAATATTATAACTGCATTACACTAGGGTTGGGGGATTGTATTCCCGTCCTATTTTCTTCATCATCTCATTTAAAAGTTCAAATCAAACTTTCATTCACATTTTTAGGTAATTTAGTGTAATTGCACATTTTCATAATTCCATAATTGCATTTAGATTAATCATTCCAAAAACCAAAATCAAATCTTTTTCTTCTTTTTAGAGTCATCGTTAGGATTCCTCCGTCTTATCTCGTCGTCACAACTCCGTTGTCCTTTTTCCCTGAGGATCGATACCCAACTTGTCGGATTATTACTTGAACGACAGGCTTGCACTTGATCCTAGAGAGTACACACTTTAGAGACACATTCTGAGTCATGTCAAGTTTTTGGCGCCGTTGCCGGGGAGATAGGTAGACTTAGGATTAGATCGAGTCAATCCAGAGCTTTGACCAAAAATTCAAAAATCCAAAAACATAAAAAAATTATAAAAAGCACAAAAAGATTCACCACCATCTCTCACAAACTTAATGAAAAATTCTGAAACCACTCCCACACCCCATAATACTCCAACCAGCATTCACGAAAATCCTCTTGTTGAGTATAATCCCGATAGTCCCCACACTCCGAACGCCCCACAGTTCTGGATCCCACCTCCCACACTGTCACACTCAATCTCTAGCAACGCTCCCTTCTGCTTCGTAGGACACACGTCGTGCACACCCAGTGAGAGCGCCGAATCATCAAGTGAGAGAGAGATGTCGCAATATAGTAATGCATCTACCGGTGAGGAAGAGCCTCCGTATCGCCCGTTGAGAGAATTCTTATATCCCGAGCGCACTGTCACTCCGAGATGCATTATACTCCCGTATAATGCCGGGCAGTTCCGATTCAAAAATGGGATGATCCAGATGCTACCACACTATCACGGTATGGATTCTGAAAAGGCATACTTGCATATAAGGGAATTTGAGGACGTGTGTGATACTCTCAACGATCAAACTTGCACACAAGAGGTGATTCGCCTCAAACTCTTCCCATTCTCGTTAAAAGATAAAGCTAAGACCTGGCTATGGTCTTTACCTCCGAGCTCGATTCCATCTTGGAACGAGTTACAATCCAGATTTCTCAAGAAGTTCTTTCCACCACATCGAACAATCTCCATAAAGGCTCAGATTCAATCGTTCAGGCAATTGGATAATGAGTCGTTCCATCGATGTTATGAGCGTTTCAATGAGTTAACTGCTTTGTGCCCCCATCATGGATTTAATACAACTCAAATCATTTTCTTCCTCTATAATGGGTTGAACCTTAACTCCAAGCAACTCATTGAAACCATGGGTAGTGGTCCGTTTATCGAGCTAGATTGCCACGATGCTTAGCTTCACCTGAGGTATGTCGCCGAGACTACCCAATCATGGGATATTTCTGATCCTAATGCTCAGAATCGAAATCGTCAAGCGACCACCACTCCATCGGCGTCCGGTCTATACCATGTAGATGAAACCTCTATGTCGGACTGTCGGATGGACACCATTGAGAAAGGATTTCGAGATTTATGCGAGGTAGTTGGATCTATCAAGAATCCCGTCGAAAAGGTGTGTGTAATTTGTGAGGCGGGACATTCATACAATCCCTCGTGGAAAAATCATCCCAGATTTAGCTACGGGCAACAACATGCCGCAATGAACCCTCCTTCGCATGTTGCCCCTCCTCCTCCACAACAATTTCAACAAGCTCCACACATGCAAGGACATGTGCAAGCAACACCACCTCACGAAAATTATATCCCGCCATAGCGGAGAACTCTCGAGGATACGATGAATCAATTCATCACTAGCCAGACCGCAAACAATGCCAAATATGATCGTCTAATTGGCGACATAAATGCGAACCTGTCCAAAATTCAATCCTCGTTGAGCGTTCAAGAGAAGGGCAAGTTTCCTGCCTAGGGCCAAAGACCTCCCCAAGGTCAAACTAGTGTTAGCTCCACTTCTACTGATCATCAGGAGCAATGTCAAGCTATGACCACTCTTCGTAGTGGGATAGTCGTTGATTTATCACCTCCCCCACACGACACAACCAAAGACAAGGTGATTTTGCCCGGCACGAAAGAGGCCGAAGATGTCCCCTCGAATGAGAGTGATAAAGATGACACTAATGAGCCCAAGGTAGTAGTGAAACCACCCTCCGCGGCACCGTTTCCTCAAAGGTTGATTCCTTCCCAGAAAGGAAACCCACGTGATGACGTGCTAGAAACACTAAAGCAGGTAAAGCTGAATTTACCATTCCTCGATGCCATCAAACAAATTCCAGCTTATGCAAAAGTCATCAAAGATTTGTTGACGGTAAAAAGGAAGATGAAAGTAAAGAAGAATGTCTTCCTAGCACAGAACGTGAGCTCCATCTTACTCAATGAGCTCCCTCCTAAATTCAAAGATCCCGGTGCACCCACCATTTCCTGCATCATTGGAGAGAAAAAAATTGAAAAAGCCTTACTTGACTTGGGAGCAAGTGTCAATATCCTCCCTTACTCCATTTATCGGCAACTTGATTTGGGCGACCTCAAGCCCACAAGAATCACTCTCCAATTAGCGGATCGAACTATGAAGGTCCCACGAGGTGTAGTAGAGGACGTGATCGTTCAAGTTGACACTTTCTACTTCCCGGTAGACTTTGTCATTTGGAACACGAAGCCTTCCTTAATCTCGACCAATCATGTTCCCATCATTCTCGGGCGCCCATTTTTAGCGACAGCTAACGCTATTATTAACACAAGGAATGGGCGAATGCAGCTCACTTTTGGGAATATGACATTAGAGACCAACATCTTCAACATAGCTCAACATACGGGAGAGGAAGATGATATTCACGCGGTGAGTCTCATAGATGAGATAGTAGAGGAGTACATTGAGGAGAATTGTTATGGCAATGCCTTAGGATCCTGTCTGGTTTCGAGCAATGAGAGTGAGGGGAAGTATACTAAGTACGAGAGGGAGATTGGGGAGTTAAGAGAGTTACTCGATGAGAGAGCGTCGGACGAGGACGCAAGAGATGTGAATTAGGTTTCTAAATTTGAGGAGTTACCACCACAGGATACACGCGTTGTTCCCTCCGACGAAAAGTTTCCAACTCTTGAATTAAAGAAACTCCCCTCCCATATCAAATATGCATACTTAGGAGAGGATGAGACATTTCCTAATGTTATCTCCTCTAGCCTAGATGACGAGCAGGAGGGTAAGTTGTTAAAAATTTTGAGGAAGCACCTAAGTGCTTTTGGTTGGTGTATAGCTGATTTGAAGGGGATAAGTCCTCTGATTTGCACCCACAAGATTCACCTCGAAGAGGATGTCAATCCCTCTAGAGAAATGCAAAGAAGACTGAACCCCAACATGAAAGAAGTTGTGAGAACCGAGATCATTAAACTATTGGATACCGGGATTATCTACCCAATCTCGGATAGCAAATGGGTGAGCCCTATTCAAGTCGTCCCGAAGAAGTCGGGTATGACTGTGATTGAGAATTCTAAGGGAGAGCTTGTTCCCCAACGCACCACCACCGGTTGGCGTGTTTGCATTGATTACCGGAAACTCAATGCGGGAACAAGAAAAGATCATTTCCCCTTGCCATTCATTGATCAAATGCTTGAGAGAGTTGCGGGCCACCCTTATTATTGCTTCCTTGATGGTTATTACGGATATAACCAGATTGAGGTAGATGTACTTGACCAAGAGAAGACGACTTTCACTTGTCCTTTTGGTACGTTTGCCTACAAACGTATGCCATTCGGCTTGTGTAATGCACCCGCGACTTTTCAAAAGTGCATGTTGAGCTTATTTAGTGACATGGTCGAAAGAGGACTTGAGGTGTTCATGGACGATTTCAGCATTTTTGGCACCTCTTTCGATCTTTGTCTAGAAAAATTGGAACAAGTACTTGCTCGGTGTGTGGAGAAGAACTTAGTGCTGAATTGGGAGAAATGCCATTTCATGGTCACTAAAGGAATAGTTCTCGGCCATAGTTCTCGGCCACGTATCATCTAAAGGCATAGAGGTTGATAGGGCTAAGATAGATGTCATAGCTGACCTTCCCCCACTGAGATCGCTTAAAGACGTGCGCTCATTCTTGGGTCACGCCGAGTTTTATCGAAGGTTCATTAAGGATTTTAGTGCTATCGCTAGACCCTTAAGCAACCTTCTCATGAAGGACAACCCGTTTGAGTGGACCGAGGCATGCCAAAGCTCCTTTGAAAAATTAAAGAACATGCTCGTGTCCGCTCCCATCATGCAAGTTCCGGATTGGTCCCTACCATTCGAACTTATGTGTGATGCAAGCGATTACGCGATTGGGGCCGTTTTGGGCCAACGTCAAGATAAACAAGCTCATGTCATCTGCTACGCTAGCCGAACCCTTACCGGACCTCAACTCAACTACTTTACCACGGAGAAGGAGTTGCTAGCAGTAGTCTTTGCCCTTGACAAGTTCAGATCGTATCTCATTGGTTCTCCTATAATTGTCTTCACCGACCATGCGGCTTTAAAGTATCTACTTGCGAAGAAAGACGCCAAGCCGCGCCTCATAAGGTGGATCCTACTCCTACAAGAGTTCAATCTCTCTATCAAGGATAAGAAAGGAGTAGAAAACGTCGTTGCCGACCATTTGTCTCGGATTTCGTCCGACGTACCTAGTGATCCCATTCCCATAGACGAATACTTTCCGGATGAGCAACTTTTTGCTACCTCTTCTTTACCTTGGTTTGCGGATATAGTAAACTACCTTGTCACGGGAGCCGTCCCTCCCGACTGGACACTGCAAGATAAGAAGAGGTTTCTTACTTGGTCGCGCATGTTCTTCTACGATGATCCATTCTTGTTTAAATATTGCGCCGACCAACTCATCCGACGATGCGTACCGGATGATGAGATCCCGAAAGTCATCCAATTTTGTCATTTGGAAGCGTGTGGAGGCCACTTTTCCACGAAAAAGACGGCCGCTAAAATTCTGCAATGCGGTCTATATTGGCCCACATTATTCCGGGATGTGAACAATGCTTGCAAATCTTGCAATAGGTGCCAACGGATGGGAGCCATTACTCGACGATACATGATGTCTCTTACCCCCATACTCATCATTGAGATCTTCAACTGTTGGGGTATTGACTTCATGGGTCCCTTTCCCCCTTCCTTTGGTTTCCAATACATCCTTGTTGCGGGAGATTATGTTTCTAAATGGGTAGAAGCGATAGCTAGCAAAACAAATGACAACAAGGTGGTGATAAAGTTCCTACAGGAACACATACTTTCCCGCTTCGGTGCTCCGAAAGCGATAATTAGTGATAATGGCAAGCACTTTTGCAATTGGCCATTCGGGAAGCTTATGAGAAAGTATGGCGTCGTTCACAAGGTTGGAACGACATATCACCCACAAACAAATGGGCAGGCCGAACTAGCGAATCGTGAGATCAAGAACATTCTCGAGAAGACCGTCAATCCTAACCGGAAAGATTGGTCAATTAGACTGAACGATTCGCTATGGGCCTATCGCACCGCATACAAAAATCAGCTTGGTATGTCCCCTTTCCGCTTCGTGTATGGCAAACCTTGCCATCTCCCCGTGGAGTTAGAACACAAAGCGTATTGGGCAATTAAGGAGCTCAATTATGCCATGGATAAAGCCGGTGAAGCTCGCAAGCTTCAAATAAATGAGTTAGAGGGGATACGCAATGATGCGTATGAGAATGCCAAAATTTCCAAAGAAAGGATGAAACTCGCTCACGATAGCATCATTGGACGCAAAGAGTTTTTTCCCGGGCAAAAAGTTCTTCTCTACAACTCTCGGCTTCATCTCTTTCCGGGCAAGTTGCGGTCGCGATGGTCTGGCCCGTTTGTTGTCAAGAATGTTTTCCCCCACGGAGCTGTCGAATTAGAAGATTTAAAAGGGGGAAATACATTCAAAGTGAATGGACAACGCCTAAAGCCATATCTTGAGGCGTGCGATGAGGAAGTCGACACCGTTTGGTTGTCGGACCCCGTTTACGGGGTAGAGTGAACGGTTTCAGTTAGGTCATCGCACCCCCGACGCGTATGGGGTGAGAGTCGTGTGTGTCGTGTGCGTTAGTCAGCGTCGTTAGGATTTTGGTACATTCGGGTTTAGCATGTGCATGTTCGGGATTTTGGTCAATTCGGGTGACCGGTGATGTTGAGAGGTCCTTAGTCTATATTTGGAGAGGAGCGCGTTTTAAAAGTGCAATATTTCGAGGAAGAGAGGTTGAAATCCAGTTTCGGGGAAATTCCAGCCTAAAATCCCCAAGCCGGACCGGTTCCTTTAATGTAAGGCCGGACCGGTCCGCCATCGGACCGGTTCCTTTAATTTTAAGCCGGACCGGTCCGCCTGTCGAATTTTTGGGAAATTAAAGACCCGGACCGGTCCGCCTTCTGCAGATTCGTTGAATCCCTTCCTCCCATTCACCCCCCCTTCCCCCCAATTACCATCCTTCCCTCCCATTGGGTTTCCCACATCCCCATACACCCTTTCCCTCCAAATACCTTTCCCTCCAACCACCTTTTCCCTCCAAATCCTTTCCCTCCACTATAAATTCAACCCTTCCCCTCCTCTTCTCTTCACACCTCAACCAAAATTTCTCTCCTCTCCCTCTCCAGATTTTTGTGAGTTCTATCCTCTCTGTCTCCATGGCCCCCCGTGCTGCCCCTACCAAATACGCATCCACCAACATCCTACACTCCGGGAACAACGAGTTCCGCTCCCGCCAAGAGGAGCGATGGTGCACCAACTTCTTCGGGACAAGCCGAAAACTCCATATGGAGCGCGCGGTTCAATGGAACGCGCTGCCCAATTCTGTCACGGCCCTATTCATGGCCCGGGGGTGGTGTCGTTTCCTCAACGAACCCCATGACGCCGTGTGGGCTTCCGAGGCCCGGTTATTCTATGGCACACTCGTAAGGACGGACCAATATGAGGCCCAAGCGTACGTCGATGGGATCGTCGTTCCTTTTTCCTTAGCCATCCTCACGGCCAAATTGGTCACCTTTGGTGTTCCGGACCCCCAAGACTTCACATATCCACGGAACGTTCCTCCGGTCGCTAAGGACGTCATCATGGAGCGCATTGCTCCAAACGTGGCTTGGGCGGGCCAAACCGTCGCTGTTGGACAACTCAATGAAAAGGCGCGCCTCACTTTCCAAATCGTATGCGCCAACATTCTTCAAACGTCCAACGATTCCGCCATGAGGCCTCGGCAAGCCACCTTGACCTACCATATCTTCGATCCCCAAACCTCCATCCATTTGGCCCGCACATTGTATGCCGACATCATCGCCGCTTCTTTGGATGAGAAGGGTATCGCCCCTTTGCCCTATGCCCGTTTGATCACGTCTATCCTCCAAGACGCCGGCATTGAGGCCCCTGCCGATCGCACCCGGATTCCCGGTCCCTTTGGACAGGGTACTCACACTAAGAGTGCCAAACAGCTCGCCATAATCGGGCACGGCGGGGGGCATGATAGCGAGGAAGAGGCTGCCTCGGAAGAGAGCGCGGGGGAGGAGGCCGCCGAAGCGGACGTTGAGATGGGTGACGTCGGTGCCGACGACGAGTCGGCGAACGAGGAGGACGACCCGGACTTTGAGTGGGCGGGTACCGATATCTCGACCCGGTTGTCCACCCTTGAGAACCGATTCGAGACCTTTGAGAACCGATTCGAGAATTTTGTGATCGACTACCAACGAGATCAGAATCGGGCGGCTCGAAGGCAAGCGGATATCTACCGCCGCCTAGGGGACCCTAATGAGCCACTACCATCACATTTTCATGACCCCTGTGGCCCGACGCGCCCAGCTCATCCCATTTCCCTCCCCCGTGATGTTTTGTTGATTATGGACTGTTTTGATGTATACCTTCTCATATCCTACATATGCTGTATTCCTGCTTGTACCACAGTCTTATGATATAAAAAGTTGCATTTTTCTATATTTGTTTGTTTTAATTATGGCACTTATTATTTTGCCTTATTTAGATTTTAGTCCTTTTTGCTTGAGGACAATGCAAAAGTCTAAGTTAGGGGGGGGGGGGGTCACAAGTGCATATTTCTAAAACTTCACAAATTTTCAAAAATGCCCCAAAATTTCCAAAAAAATCATAAAATTTTGAAAAATCCAAAAATATTTTTGTTCAAAATAAATAAAAATTGGAATTCAAAATTTTCAAAAATATCATTAAAACTCAAATTGAAGTCTCAAAGTGTAAAAAGTCAACATACACAAAGCCGAAATTGACCAAAGATGGAAATTTTGCAAAAAAAATTGACGACTTAACGAATAAATGTGGAGATTAACAAACCCGGTGAGATTCGAGCCTATCACGTTTTGCGAGATTTTAAATCAATCCGAGTTAATTGTTAACTCAAAGTTCTTTTTAGCGCTTAATAAGTTGTCTAGGATCTCAACTCTTTCATTTTGATCGGTTTTGAAAAATGTGTGCAATATTGCTTTGAAAAACGTGCCAAATTAGTCTCTAGCCTAAATCCACCTCGAAACGCATATGGTAACGCAATTAGCATTTTGGACAATGAAGTAGGCCCTCGTTTGTCATCCCAAAAATATTGGCTAGAAAAAGTAGCGAAAAATTATCCCTTGTGTAACCCAAATTGAGCCGAATAAATTTTTCCTTTCGTTTGACAACCCGAAAAACCCAAAATAGCCGGAATTGTGAAAAATGAAAAAAATTCAGAATTTAAATCCAAAAAGTGCAACCAAAAAGGGGCAAGAAAAAATCGATATGCTCAACAAAAATAATAGAAAAAAAAAAGATGAGCAATAGCCCGGAAAATGCACAAATGGACATCACGAATAACTTTTCCAATTCCAACTTTCCTTACCTCCTTCATTTTACCCAATGCAACCTTAAACCTGAAAAAGTCCTAACCGAGTCCAAATTGAGAAATTGATTACCGCGTAGAGAGCCAATACACCAAAAGATAATAAAGGAGAATAAATGCACGAAAAAGAGGCAATGTTCCCGTTTTTAAAATCGTAATCCGTTGAAGAGATCCTTTCGCCATAAAATTTCCGTCTTTCTAATTGTATGCGGGATTTTGCATCCATTATATTTACTCTTTATATCACGCATACCGAGAGAAAAGCCATATTCCGAGTGGTTCGTTTGAGAGAGATTCCCGTGAGAATTTGAAATCAAAACGAATTTTCGGATAAGTAACGTAATGATTAATCGGTGAAAATCGGCGGTTATATTTCTGGCTTCGCACACACGCACTACAGTTTGAGACTTGTAAACATGACTTAATGATGATTATTTTCTGGAAAAGTTTGAATTATACAATTTTTGGTTATTTTGAAGTTCTTTGAGTCGAATTTTGTGGGTATATTCTCTGCAAACCCTCACGAGACACAACTCGTCCCACTAGGGTAACCTAGGAGTTTAAAGGCTTGTTGCATATGCTAAATGCAATCGCATGCCCGCGAAAGAGGTATTTTATCCCAAGAAAATGTTTTTCAAGAGTTGAGCCTTGCTAGAATTCTTTTACATTGCTCGGGACGCGCAAAGTTCTAAGTTAGGGGGGTTTGATTAGGCATAAATTCTTCCGAATTTATCCCTTAATTTCGGTACTTTAATCACCTCGAACAACGTAATTGGATTGACTTTATCTCATAATCTTGCTATTGAACTATCCTAACAAGTACACCGAGTTTCTGGTATTTCGTTATGATTTTACAGGTATCTAATGTCAAGAAATGGAAGAAGGAAACCGGAAGAATAGAGAAAGTCAACAAGAAAAGTCAAAAGGGCAAAAGAGTCATTTCTACCCAGAATCCGGATGAGGTACCTAAAGAGAAGTTGAAGGTATCATCCTCACAAGCACCTAGGAAGAAACGACACCTCAATAGGATACCCGGAGCAAAAGATATGGGCAGTCAAAGTTTGAAGGAAAAGTCAAATAGGCAGACCGGTCCGCCCTCAACCCGGACCGGTCCGCTATGCAAACTCCAGAGGACTGCGAATCGAAGGCGAACCGAAGAAGACAAAAATTAAAAGAACCGATCCGCACCCGGACCGGTCCGCCTAGAAAACAAAAGAACCGATCCGCTTTAGAAGCGGACCGATCCGCCTAAGGGTCGGACCGGTCCGCCCATCGAGATTTTGTTTTCTGATTCTCCTCTAAAGACTCCGACTTATACTCAACTTCTTGGAATTTCATGTAGGGTATAAAAACCCGAATTATTTTCATTGTAAAGGAGGGGAGAACGAAGGGGATTAGTTTAATATCTCTTATTTTTCCATAAACCCTAGTTGTCGATACAATTTCCAGTTTTATTCAAGGATTGAAGGTTTATTCAAAGTTTGTGTGATCACCAATTTTATTTATTGCTGCGATTGTTCCTTGGGTAATTTTAGTAAGTTGTTTCTTCTTTGTGATTCTATTCTACAGTATTCCATCAATTGTCCTTAGATTAATCATGAACACTTGCATGTTAAACACTGTTTTCATCACTTCCGGTATGTCCGGCTAGATTTCCAAGGTCGGGTTACATGAACCCAACCTGATGTGGTAATTGCACGTATAAAATTAATCCTCTGAATTTAGTGATTAATTGTGACCGTATTGCATAGGGACACAACAATTGTAGGTCTAAATATCTCGTTTGCCCCTGGGTAACCGGGATGATTGAGAATGCAATTCGAGTGTCACTATCGTGATACTGATTTACTCATCCTTTGATTAAGTATGACGCGGGCTTGAACCTCGTATACGTAATGCTTGGGAGTACTAAAGACTGGGTCAAATTAATTAGATAAATTTACGATTAATATTATAACTGCATTACACTAGGGTTGGGGGATTGTATTCCCGTTCTATTTTCTTCATCATCTCATTTAAAAGTTCAAATCAAACTTTCATTCACATTTTTAGGTAATTTAGTGTAATTGCACATTTTCATAATTCCATAATTGCATTTAGATTAATCATTCCAAAAACTAAAATCAAATCTTTTTCTTCTTTTTAGAGTCATCGTTAGGATTCCTCCGTCTTATCTCGTCGTCACAACTCCGTTGTCCTTTTTCCCTGAGGATCGATACCCGACTTGTCGAATTATTACTTGAACGACAGGCTTGCACTTGAGCCTAGAGAGTACACACTTTAGAGACACATTCTGAGTCGTGTCAGACGTGGTGGAAAATAATAATGCGGAATGACAAAACATGCATCACTAGGCGAAAATGCTTGAATGATTTTCTCTATCTCATCACTGATAGATAAAACCTCACGTGTCAGCATATTCTTAAAAGGATCGGTCTTGTGTTCATAGAAAAGGAACTGGTCTGTCCTATCATCCCAGTGTCTCTCCTCTGAGTAATGAAATCAGTCCAATAATTATTGGACTTAAATAGTAAGATCCTCATAAACAGGGCCAAAATCTTTCTTAAAATTTTCAAGACTCATATCTAGAGACAAATCAGGTTGCCAAGCACGTAAGTCCGTTGTGTTACTATCCTGTGGGGTACTCACATCATTCACTTCTTGAATGTACTTAACTTAATTCTGGCCCTCATCAAATGATGGACTTTCTAGATTAAACACATTCAAGCCCATGGTCATGTTTCCAAATGACAAGTTCACCTACCCACTACGACACCTAAGAACGCCATCAGATATGGAGAGGAAAGGACAACCCAAAATAATAGGGATTTTTGCAATAGGATTTTTCACTTGCTGGGTGTCCAAGACGACGAAATCAGCAGAAGAGACAAAATATCCCATTTTAATTAGGACATCTGTTGCGATACCTCTTGGATTTTTCAAAAAATGATTGGCTGAGGATAAGGTACTCCTAGTTGACTTTAACTCCCCCAAACCTAGTTTCTCATACACAGTGTACGGTAAAAGGTTCACACTTGCTCCTAAATCTATAAGGGCCTTATCAATTATGTGACTTGATGGGAGTTCGATAAGAAATGATAGAGATTGCTTACTCGGTGAGAAAAGCTTTCTTGGGTACATTAGTGCTTCTCTTAAAGGTACAAAGTTCCTTCAAAAATTTGGTATAGCACAGGACTTGTTGTATAGCATCGAGAAGTGTGATATTGATTTGTACTTATTGGAATACTTCCAACATTTTGTCAACTTCCGCCATTTTCTTTTGGGGCACCAAATTTTGGAGAAATGGAGCTTTTGGAACATAGGTTTCTACACATGGTTCGAAATATGAGGGTGGGTAGGAATTTGGATTCACGAGTAATCTTCCTTTGTCTTACGTTTCTCGAATTCACTCTTAGTGGGTGCTGAAATATTTTTCAATACTTCATTCCTGAACCTAAGCATGATGATGGCTTTGACATCCTCTTAAGTTTGTTATGAACCGATGTTGTCTTGAACCAAATATTGTCTATTAGGCATGTTCCCTTTGGGACTGGGCTCGAGTTGACTAACTCAATGCGTTCGCTTATCGACACTTGAACCTCGAGTTTTTCCATAGATTGAGTGTTCGCATGCAAGATTGTTGGGTGGATTAAAGGACACTTTGAGTTAATTGCTAGAATTGGATGGTACTTTGAGCAAGAAAATTCACCGTATCCTCTAAAGCCTAGATCTTTTGGGATGAAGGATGCGTTAGTTTGGGAGCATTATTTTAGAAATTTTAAGGTGGGTTACTAGAAGATTGACCTACACTTTCTTGGTATTGTCCCATATACCATGAAAAATTAGGGTGGTCTCGCCACCGCAGATTGTACACATTGGAATATGGGGCATAATTTGACCTTTTTTTATAGATGACATTGGCTTGATCGGTAAGTGCTTTGTGGGTCGGAAAGGTAGGACCATTTTTGACAAGTGGTGGAATGCGTCACAAAGTACACACATAGGCGAACCTACATGATGTACGACCACATGTGTGGTTCGATTGCCTATGTGCTCATCTCTAAAGCTTCTAAATGTTGTGTCAATGTGGCCACTTTGAAATTTAAATCATAACTTTATTAGACAAGGTGAATGAAACCCTCATTGGATGTGGTAGATCTAGATTCTCTATTGGGTACCCATCGCTGGGACTTATTTTTTGTTATGTATTCTAGGAACATCCACACACCAACCTCACTTTTCTCGGTGAAATCACCGTTACATAGTGACTTAAGAATAGTTCGAGAAGTGCAATAGAACCCCTCATACAAAATTTGGGCTTGGTGTCCCATGTCAATCCCATGAAGTGGACATTGCAATAACAAGTCTTTGAATCTGTCCAAATACATCCACAAGGCTTCTCCCTCCTTTTGGCTTAATGTATTGATGGCGTGACGTATTGACATCGTCTTTTTGTTAGGAAATAATTTTTGTAGGAAGGCGACGCTCATTTGGTTCCAAGTGGTGATGGATTCGGGTTTTAATGAGTTAAACCAACTCTTGGCTTTATCTTTCAACAAGAATGGGAATAATTTAAGTTACAATCTCATCGGTGAGCTATTGGTACTTGTAAGGACACAAATTTTCATTTGAATCTTATGTAGTGTTGGCTTAATTCCGGAAAAAACCATTTGAGTCATAGGATAGAAGTTTTCCCTATCAAGCCTATGACGTGTTTGAGGAGTTGAAGACATAGCGGTCCAGAATTTAAAATCTTCATCATTTCCGTTTTTCGTGCCAAGTTTCACGTCATCAACATGTGGATTATAATGTCTCCTAAAGGTATGAATATATATATATATATATAGCTACTTGGAAATTTTATTTGGGTGTTAGTATTTTTTTGTATTTTTTTTTTCGAATTCATAGTTATAAAGATTTTTTTCTCGGACACCTTTCCGTAGAAAAATCATTTCAAATCCAAAATAAATCAGAAAAATACAAAACTGGCGGCCACGCATTCATATCGAAATTCTCTAGAACTATGGCTAGACATCTCGTTAGAAAATTTGTTCGAACGACCTCGTTTGAATGATATTTCAATCGTGATTTCAGATTTAGTTTTTTGTTTTCACGTTAGAAGTTTCATTTGAACGAGATTTCAGTGGGGGCAGTTATTTTGCCAGTTTTTTCCACTTTCCCACTTTCCCACTAACCTTTTACATGATAAAACTAGTGCGGGAAACAACTTTTTTGACAAAAAAATTTCTATCTCTTAGAGAGTTTTTGAGAGCCTAATTCTTCCAAGAAATAGCTCCATTGGTTTTTGTTAAAAATGCTTAATCTTTAGAACAAAACCAAGTGTTTTACACCCAAAATATTTGTTTAGTATCTATCCAAGTTCTCTCTCTCTCTCTCTCTCTCTCTCTCTCTCTCTCTCTATATATATATATATATATATATATATATATATATATATATCTTTGTTTGGAGATAGTTTGGCAGCTGTTTTATTCTCAATCACTTGAAGGAGATTGTTTGGGTTTCTTCACTACCCTCAAAAGGAAGACATTTGTTTCGCTGTGGTGTTCTCACATGGTGAAAGACACCATGTGTGGTTGACTGTGGGTTGTGCCTCCATTGTCGGACTCCAAGATTCCTGTGGATTCCGGAGTTATTCGTTAGACGGAGGTATTTGCAAGAAGAATCGTCGGGGCTTGAAGGGAGTCAATTCGAGTGTATTAAGTCTTTTGTCTTGTAACTGTAAAACCATATCTAGTGAATTTGTTAGGCCAGGGTCGTTTGAGATTTTTTTCATTTGGATTTTTCTTGTACATCGCCGCGTAGTGAGATTATTTCTTTTATCTTGTTTAACTCACCAAGAACGCGTGCTTAGGTTAAAAAGATAAAATTTGGTTTAATTTGTAATCTTGCTTATTTTGATGTTAAAATATGTTTGGGTGAATTTAAATTAATTTAATTCAAGTCAGTACAATTTAATTTGATAAAATTTGGTTTGGCCTAAATAGAAAAATGAATTAATCTTGTTAGGAAAATTTCTAGGACTTGTGTTGAATTAATTTTTTTAAGTGAAAATTTATGTGTTGTTTAATTTAGTGTCACTTTTAGTTGAGTTTAATGTTAATTTGAAAGAAATTAAAATTTGAAGTTTGTGTGTATTGTGTTGAACCATCGTATTCCGCACTTAAAGGAAATTAATTATTTAATTGAAAAGAGATTTTTAAAAATTAGGGTCCACATATTCCAACAAGTGGTATCAGAGAGGGTTATACTAAAATATTGTGTGATCCAAATTTTTAGGAACTTTTTTGGGGAAAATATGCATTTTTCAAAATTTCCAGTTTTTATGGTTCTAAAATGCTAGTTCATGACTCTTCACTTGCTATATCCTATGAGTAATGGCTTGCATATTTTCATACTCTAGCTTATGTGCATCATGATATATTCTTTTGCTAGTTGTATGTTTTGTTTGTCATATTCTAGTATATACTCCATGATTAATCACATGCTAGAATTATGATGTGTGTATATCTTTTGTATTTAATTTATTTGTTTGTGTCTTATTGAGAAAAATATAAAAAGATTTTTTTTTCCGTTATTTTTCTTTTGAGTTGAACTTTTCTTTGTTGAACTTTTTTTGAAAAACTCAAAAAGATTTGTTTGTGTGTATTTTAGTTTGACACACTTTATGTGGCATATACTTGTGCTTGAATGCTTGTCTTTTTCGCTTCCGTGTGGCTAGAACTTTTGGTTAAGATTGTCAATCCTTAAAATGTTCTTTGTCATGCATGCATGGAGTAGTTGGATTTTGTGTTGCTTGATGGATTCTATTTTTATATGCTTCTATTCACACATGCACGAGCTCATATGAAATTTAAACTTCACATGTATATTTGAGCTAAGTGAGATGTTTTCCTATGAATTTAGTCATCTACATTTTGCTATGACTATGGAGGATTTGTGCATGTAATAACCGTTTTCAGGATTAAAAAAATAGAAAAATATGTTTATCTGGTGTAGTTGTTTATCAATGGAATCGGGCTGCGAAAAATAAAATTACTTTGCGTGAAAAGCCACCATTGAATATTAGGTTTTAAAAATGTGGCATTAATAAGAATATTTTCAAAGGCCAAAAATAGTTTAGTTAATATGTTCAAAAGGAAAAGAAAAAGAAAAATTATGAGGAGTTTGGTTGGATGTATTAACGGGTTTGCACAGTGACTTTGTATCCTAGTTAAGCTTTTATTGCCATGACTCTATTGGTTTGTAGAATCATTGAAATTCTAGGCTTGTGTGCATTATATATGTTTGTTCATTGAGCTCAATTTATATTATCACATGAGGCTATATCTAAATGTGATAAAGTTTTGCAATCAAATGAGAACCCCATGAATATGTTTTAAGTATTTGGGTCGAAATTTAGTTGTTACTAGTTCACACCCCTACACTTTCGTTTACCACGTGTATTTGGATACATTTTTGCCATACGAGTGTGAAAAGCTTAATGTATTTTGTGTCATGTGTGGTGTTTATACCTATGTATATGTGCATGTGCTTTAGTAATATTCATTATGTATACACACACACACACACACACACACACACACACACACACACACACACACACACACACACACATATATATATATATATATATATATATATATATATGATATTTTGTTTGTTTTGAGGCTTTGTCATGATAGTTAGTCCATATATGCTTTAATTCATAATTAGTATCTATCTTGTTGCGAATTTTGGTTAATATCCCATGCCTATATTGAAGACCTTTTAGTTGGTATCATTTTTGTATCACATCATAATTTGGTATCTATTTACCCTTGTTGTGGATTGATTACCTTTTGTTGTTGTCCATATGCTTTAATGTATGTATCACTTTATGCACCATCATGTTTTACTTGTTTTCCCATATTTAATTCCTTTCTATCTTCCTTGTATAGTTTTAAAGGGGGAGAAATGGTATTTGACATAGTATATGCTTTCATTGAGGAGAAATACGTAATTTTTTTATTCTTTAACCTTTGTTTATTCCTGAACAAAAAGGGGGAGAAATGGTATCTAAACTTTAATTTAAGGAAATTTAACTTAGGGGGAGTCGCGACCTTCTAAGGTAGATCATAGTTGATAAAGGGGGAGAATTATTTACATTTAATATTTTGATATTCCCTATGCGTTTAATGGTTTACTTAAGTAGGCAGGAATTATCCTTTTAGCAGGAAATTTTAAACCGACAAAGCACATCATTGGGTCGTGTCAATAGCGTCTGTATTTTTTATTTTTGGATGGGATGTGTGTCTAGACGAGTTTGATGACCCTTTTGGATTTTTTGTTTGGTTTTGTCCCGGAATAGCCAAAGGGGGAGATTTGTAAAGACACAAATTTCCAATTGAGTCTTTAGTAGTGTTGGATCAATTCTCGACAAAACCATTTGAGTCATAGGATAGAAGTTTTCCCAATCAAGCCTATGACGTGTTTGAGGAGTTGAAGACATAGAAGCCTAGAATTTAAAATCTTCATCATTGTCGATTTTTGTGCCAAGTTTCACGTAATCAACATATGGATTCCAATGTCTCGTAAAGGTATGAATGCATTAATATATATAGGATCTTGAAAATTTAATTTGGGAGTTAGTATTTTTTTGTTAAATATTTTTTTGAATTCATAGTTCTAAAGGTTTTATTCTCGAACACCTTTCCGTAGAAAAATCATATCAAATCCAAAAAAAATCAAAAAAATAGGAAACTGGCGGCCACGCGTTCGTATCGAAATTATTTAGAACCATGTACTGATATCTCGTTAGAAATGTCATTCGAATGACCTCTTTCAAACAAGATATCAAACATGATTTTAGAAAAAAAATTATGTTTTCTCATTAGAAGTTTCATTGGAACCAACTTGTTCGAATGAGATTTTAGCGGGAGCAGTTATTTTGTCAATTTTTCCCACTTTCCCACCTTTTCTACTAACCTTTTACATGATAAAACTAGTCCGAGAAACAACTTTTTTGATAAAAAAATTTCAAGATGCTGCCGGCATCAACTCAGTGACCAACGAAATGAGATGTAGAGCTTTCTCTAGTTCCATCAGAGGTTTTGCCCTGATTTGGTATAATAATCTCCCAAGAGGTAAAATCTCTAGTTTTCATCTGTTAGTTGTATTGTTCATAGATAACTTTTGTTTTAGGGCTAAACTGATCAAGAGTGTCACCCATCTCTTAACCGTGCGACAAAAGGCAGGAGAAAGCACTAGAGAATATATTACTCATTTTAATAATGAAAAACTGGAGGTGGTGGACTATGTGGAGAAAACAACCATTGTAGCACTTATGAGTGGTTTTCTCGCTAAAGATCTCTACTATGCTTTAGTGAAGAATTCGCCTAAGACCATGATAGAATTAATGTCTAAATATGGAAAAATAATGAATGTCGAGGAAGCTATGGTAGCCAAGGTTGATCTTGAGACCAAGGGCGAAGGTCAAAAATATAATTTTAATTCTTTCAAAAGGATTAGAAAGACAAGAAGATGGATCGAATCAAGAAGTATGATGAATATACCCCGCTTAGCAATGGTGTTCACTATATCTTGGAGGAGATAAAAGGAAATAGTGAATTATTGGAAAATTAAAGACACCCCCAAACAAGAGGGATAAATCCAAGTACTGTGATTTCTACAGGGATCATAGGCACAACACCAACAGTTGTATTGCACTAAATAATAGGATTAAAAATCTTATTCAACAGGGAAAATTGAGCAAGTTTGTTGATTGAAATGATAATTGAGATGATCAGGGGAGGTTTGATTCTCCAGCCCGATCAAGAGAAAAAATAAAAGGGCATTAAATAATGAATTTAAAGAAGATTCAGACTTGCCAAAGAAACCTGATGAGCCAGAAGTGGAGATCGACATGATATCCTTTGGATGCCACTTCATCGCAGGAGGAGATACTGAAGGAGGAGACACAATAGAAGAAAGGTAAACTTATTTGAATGAAATCAAAGCCTCCCCAATAGTATAATAGATTGATATAACTGGATCTAATGATAGTCGGCCAAGGAAAGTCAACAGAGACATGCCAGTGATCGGATTCTCCAAAAATGATCTGAGTGGGGTTCTTTACCCTCATGACAATCCGTTAGTTATCACATGCAGAATTTATTATGGAAAATTTGTAAGCATCTCGGTTAATAATGGTATTTCAGCTGATGTAATGTTCTACAGCTTTTTCGAAAGCCTAAGGCTGAATAACAGTAAGCTAGAACCACACCATAGACCTCTTATTGGATTTGCAAGAAAGAAAGTATACCCATTAGGAACCATCAAGCTGGAGGTCTTGGATGACACTTGACCAACGAACAAAAGAGAAAGAATTTTCTTCTTTGTGTTAGAAAAAAAATGTCCCGTCATCTTACAATATCATTGTGGGAAGAGTGGGAATTAACCAGTTAGAGGTTGTTTAATTTACAGTGCACCAATGCATGAAATTTCCAACAAACTATGGAGTCGGTATAGTAAATGGCAGTCAGAAAGAAGCCAGGGAATGTTATTATACATTGGTCGACTAACTGGAGATACAAATGAAGGGCACAACCACTTTCCACATTGACACTTTGGATCCTTGGGAAGAAGAAAATATGGTAAACGAGAAAATTATGGAATAAACAGAAGATGTTGTGCTGGATGATGAGAAGCCAGAAAGAACCACCCAAATTGGTTCCAAGTTATCTCCTTCTCTAAAATAGGAATTAATTACGTTTGTTAAATAAAGAAAAAATATTTTCGCTTGCAACTATGAAGATATGCTGGGAAATGATCCGAACTCCATGCTCTATGAGCTTAATATTTATCCAGGATCCAAGATGATTAAGAAAAAGTGAAGAGTCTTCAGTCCTGAGAAGAATACAACAATCGAGGAGGAAGTGGAGAAACTACAGCAAACAAAGTTCGTTGAAGATGTTAAGTACCCTAGCTGGTTGGATAATGTGTTGATGGTTAAGAAGAAAAATAATAAATGGTGTATGTGTGTAAATTTTACAGATCTCAATAAGGCATGTCCAAAAGATCATTTCCCTTTACCATGGATTGATCAATTGGTCGACGCTAGAGTAGGTCATAAGTCACTTGGTTTTATGGATGCTTATTTTCGTTATAACTAGATTCAGATTAAACCTAAAGATAAGGAAATCACTTCCTTTATTACCAACTGAGGAATTTAGTGTTACAATGTTATGCCCTTTGGGTTGAAGAACACAAGAGCTACCTTTTAGAGATTAGTGAAGAACGTTTTTAAAGATCAGATCAATAAAAACATTGAGGTCTACATAGATGACATGCTCACCAAGAGCAAACATGCTGCCGACCATATGACAAACTTAGCTCAAACCTTTGACCAATTGGAAAAACACCAGATAAAGCTCAACCCAACCAAATGCATCTTTGGAGTACAAGAAGGAATATTTTTAGGATACATTATCAATCAAAGGGGAATAGAGGCCAACCCAGACAAAATTAAATCCTTGCTTGAAATGAAGCCATGACTAATAAGAAAGAAGTTCAAAAATTAACAGGAAGAGTAGCTGCTTTGAGCCATTTTGTATCCCAAGCAACTGATAAATGTCTTTCATTCTTTAAGGTGCTTAGAAAGACATTTTAGTGGAATGACGAATGTGAGAAGGACTTCTTGGAGTTGAAGAGGTACTTAGGCTCTCATCTACTCCTTTCCCAATTAGTTCTGGGATAAAAACTATATTTATACTTGGTTGTTTCAGTGCTGGGTGTAAGTTTAGCTTTGATCTGACTAGATGTTGGAGTTCAAAGGCCAGTATATTATACTAGAAAGGCATTTTGAGGAGCAAAAATTAGGTGTCCATGCCTGGAGATATAACTCTAGCTCTTATTGAAGCCTTTAGGAGGATGAGGTCATACTTCTAAGCCCACACTATTTTTGTCTTCATAGATTTTCCTTTACGACAAGCATTGCATATACCCGAAAAGTCTTAAAGGTCAATGTCTTGGGCAGTTGAATTAGGAGTGTATGAAATTATTTATGAACCTAGAGTTGCAATAAAAGGCCAAGTAGTGGCAGACTTTATCTCTAAATTCACATATACAGAGGAATAATATAATTCACATTTACCAGTCGAGAAGACTTCTACGGAAGAAAGCTTAGCTCAAAAGAAAATAAAAATTATGGATGATCAACATGACTCGTCGGTTGTTCAAGAAAAAAATCAACAAAGCAATAAGGTGTTCAAGCATAGAGCACTGGTAGAAGAAGAGTTCTCTGATGACACTCCAATTCGGTAGTGGTTTATACATGGATCCTCATGTGCTACTAGAAGTGGAGCAGGCCTCATCATCAACACTCCAGATAACTTGGATGTGAAATATGCTTGGAGATTCTAATTCAAGGATTTCAACAATGAGGCCAAATATGAAGCTTTGATTATAGGACTGGAATTGGCTTCATCACAGGTCCACAACCAGGTATTTTTATATATTGATTCTCAACTGATTATTAATCAGATGCAGTAAATTTATGGCCTCAAATGGGAAACTATGATGAAATATCATAAAATATCAATAGAAGTTATTTCATTTATCACTTTAGTCAAGATAGTGAGGATTCCTAGACTTGAGAATGCTCGAGTAGATGTTCTTCCTCGGCTTGCTTCATCAACTCCAATAGAACTCACACGAATAATCCTAGTGGAGATCTTTGCACACTTAAGCATTCATGGGATGGAAATCAGCGTCATATCTATGGAGTTAGGTTCTTTATAGATGGGCCCAATTAGAGAGTACATTAAAAGAGGACCATTATCGTCCGATCAGAAGAAAGCCAGGAAGATAAGGTATAAAGCAACCAGTTATGTGTTAGAAAAAGGTGTCTTGTACAAGCAAGGATACACAGTTTATTTACTTCATTGTGTTCATCCAAATAAGGTAAATGATTTAATTAAAGAGGTGCATTAAGGCTCATGTGGAGCACATACAACTTGGAGGTCTCTGAAACAATGGATAGCAATGCAATGTTACTACTGGCCGATGATGAAATCAGATTGTATTGTTTTCACCAAGAAGTATGATAAATGCCAGAAGTTTTCTACCATCCACAAAAGACCAAGAGCAAGTCTAACACCCATCACTTCTCCATGGTCTTTCGCTATATGGGGAATTTACTTGGTCGGACCACTACCTACCACCATTGTTCTTAAAAATCCACTTAGGCTCCGTCTAGGCACGCTTAGGCTTAAGGCTTGGGAGAAACGCCCCGCCTTAAGTTTTTTACGCCTTATTCTTGGTAAATCCCTTAAGGCATACTTTTTTTCTAAAAACAACAATGCTTTAGTGAAACGATATCGCATTTTAAAGAATTGTTTTACTAACCGGACCATTATCTCATCCAAAATAATCAAATAATATTTTAATTTGCATATTTTCAGACATATTTTTATGATATGTACAATTTTAGTATTTTAATAACCTTGTTATGGTTAAAAAATATTAAAATATATTAAGAAGGCCTAAACGCCTTTTCACGCCTTTTTACGCCTAAGGCCCACATAGGCTTCTAAGGCTTAGCCTCCATGCCTCGACCACGCTTGACGTTTTTTAGAACCTTGCCTACCACCAAAGGAAGATTCAAGTACCTGGTTGTAACTGTTGATTATTTCACTAAATGGGTGGAGGTTGAGCCCTAGGTTGATATGCCTTATGAGAGAGTGTCCCAGTTCATATGGAATGAGATCATTTACAGCTATGGCATGCCCTATGCCTTCATTACCGAACATGGAACTCAATTTGATAATGAAGAATTTAAAGAGTACTGTATTCAGTCAGGCATCCAAAAACTTCATTCAGCACTTGGGTATCCACAATGCAATAGACGAACATAAATCACCAATAAAACCTTGATAGATGGGTTGCAAAAGAGGTTGGATGATGCTAAAAGAACTGGATCAATTAGCTCCATAGTGTCCTTTGAGCATATAGGACTACTCCTAAAATGACAACAGGAGAGACCACATACATGCTAGCTTTTGGTACTGAGGCAGTAGTACTAGTGGACATAGGTATGCCAACCCAAAGGGTATTGAACTTTAATTCACCTAAGAGTGACCTTATGAGGTGAATAAATCTGGACATGAACGAAGAAGTTCAAGAAGATGTTGCTACTCGGATGGCTTCCTATCAACAAAGGAATGCAAGGTTTTATAATTGAACTAGATGACCAACCTGAAGCAAGGAGATCTGGTACTTAAGAAAGTAATTCAGAAGAGAAACAAATTGGAGCCTAATTGGCATGGTCCGTATAGTATCTCGATGGTTGTCCGACCCGAAACATATCGCATGGAAACTCTAGAGGGAAAATAATTCAAGAATCCTTGGAATGCAGACCATCTACACAAGTATTATCAGTAATTCAACTTTGAAAATTATATCCTTAATGTAATTGCTTACTCAAGTTAATGAAATTTCAGGTTTTCTCCATTGGATATATTTTTTGTCTTTTGTTTCTCGGAGTATGGTGGCTACACCTTAACTAATTAATGAGAAATTTTAATTCAAAAACTTTTCCAAACTTTTCCAGCTTCAGAAAAATTTTCAAAAAGTTCCTCACCGAAAGGTACATGGTTCGAACTTTAGAAAAGTTTTCAAAAAGTTCCTCGCCAAATAGCATGGTTCAAAATTTTCCAAACTTTTCCAGCTTAAGAAAAGTTCTCAAAAATTTCCTCGTTGAATAGCGTGGTTCAAACTTTTCCACACTTTTCCAACTTCAGAAACGTTAAAGTTCATGTATGATTTGTCCTCGACAAGTCATGAACAAGAAGTCAGTGAATTTTTTTAATTAGAGGTTTTACCCGACCAGGTTAAAATAATGAAATAATTATACATTCCTAATACATTTGGTCGCCACTGATAACTAATGCTACAACTTAGTACAATAAAGTTATTTACAGTTTTATCTAAGTGCATTAGTCGAATATACACTACACCAAAATGTCAAATTGTCACCTTTCAGCTGGCCATCCTTGTCACGGTCATTGATCGTGACAAAAAACACGCATTTTTTTATCACGGTCAATGGCCGTGACAAGTCCGTGACAAGTACAGTTGTCAAGGACTTATCACCGTCTATGACCGTGACATGTCCCTGACAATTCATTTAACATTAATGCCCTAACGGGTAATTTTTTCCACCGTTTTATTTCCCCCCAATTTGTCTCTCTCTCTAAGAGGCGGGGCTCTCTCTCACTCTAAGAGGCGGTCCATTTTTCTCTCCCTCTCTCTTTCTATTGTGTGTGTATACGAATATGTATGTATGTTTGTGTGCATGTGTGTGTGCTATGGGTAGGGGTTGGGGGCGTAGCGGGGGTGGGGGCATTGTGTGTGTGTGGTGTATGGGGTGTGGGGTGGGGTGGGGGTGGGGTTGCGTGGCAAGGGGGGAGTGTGTGTGTGTCGTATGTGCTGTGTGCGGGGGTTGGGGGGGTGTTGTTTGGAGTTTTGAGTTTGATAAATTGTTGGCATTTTTTGTTTCATACAATCATTCAATAAATTATTGCATTTTCATAGATGAATTTTGTTAATATTGATTGAAATTACACCGTGACAGTTGAAACAAACAAATTGATTAATAAAATATGTATTGCCCCTTTCATATGCAAGTAGGATTTCCCCTCATTAGGAGATAGTTGTTGAGATTCGAAATAACTTTAATTGTATAGCTTTAATAAAATCAATTGTATACTTTAATTGTAACTTTAATTGTATAGCTTTAATGTTGATATACTTAGAAGACGTGATGAAATGAATTAATTGAGTAGATGAATTAGAAGGAGTTTGGGACATATTTGTTGGTTTTTTGTTGTTGTTACTGTTGGATTATAGTGGACCGATGTTGGGTTGGTTAATTTTGGAAGTGACATGACCACTGGATTACAATAAAAATGGGGTGGGGGGGGGGGGGGGGGGGGGAGTTTTCAATTTTTTTCTAAAATTACTTTGTTTCAGGAACAATATATTATTAATTCATATGTATAGTATGTTTCATTTATGATAATTATAGTGCGCATATATACTAGCCTTATAGTTCTTATACGTACGCATTCAATAGCCCTTAGAAACATTCGAGAGTCATTACCCCCGTGTGTGTGTGTATGCAGGTGTGTGTGGGGAGGGGGAGGAGTTTTCAACTATTTTCTAAAATTACTTCGACTCAAGACCCATTCGAGAGTGGCGCAACCACATAAAATGTTTGTATGTCTTCTAATTCATTTGTATTTGTACTAATAACAACAATTTTTACAGAAAATGTCTCCTTCAGGGATTAAGGCAAGGATGATGATGATGATGATAATGGGGTAAATTGGGAATGTCCATTGAGAACAAGACGTGCTTATTAATTAGATCCCTCGAGCTGGTTAAAACGATTATCGAGCTAGGGTAAACCAGTTGGAGGGAGGTTCCAAATGAGCTAAAGTTAGCTATTTGGACGGCACTACGGGTAATGTATTTATATTTCAATTTCGATTTCAATTTCAATTTATATTTATTCACGACTAATACTTACATTATTTTTCTTCTGTATTTGTTTGACAGGAACAATTCAGTCTGCCCCCAGAACTCTGTGATTCCGTGTTGGAGCAGTTGAAGGAGCAACACAAAACATGGAAGAATAATTTGTCGGCCCGATACTTTGGGAAGACTCGAGAGTCCATTATCAGAACGCGTGAGTCCGTCCCACCGAAGGAGCCGATCGCATTGACACATTGGAAAATTTTCATTGACAATGAGATCGAGGAGCGATAATTGGCATCTCCCTAATCGGGGAGGGAAAACCGAGCAAAAAAGACGAACGTGCACTACTCTGGCCGAACGTCTTACGCCGAAGGGGAGCACAGGATGGTAAGTTTTTATTTTTTTTATAATTATAGAAATATGTTATTATGCATTATTTTTCTTTGTGTTATTTAATAATTTTTCATTATTTTATTTTAGGGGACGGGGAGTGGCCCTGGTGGTAGGCCACATAGGCTCGATGCCTATGTGGCAATTCAGACGAAGAAGGTTAAGGATAAGGAGGTGTCCCCGAGCTTCGCGGCCACGTTTGTAAGTAATCCGACGGTTTAATTTTTGTGAATTACGTTATAATTTTTTTATTTAGTTATTTAACCAATCGTGTGTTGTTTGTCATTTCAGTCAAAGCTCAAGGAAGTGCATGAGTTGCAGTTTAATGCCGGCAAGGCATCTTTGTCCACAGACGCACTCAGCTAAGTGCTTGACGTTGATCGCAAGGGGAGGATTAGGGGGGGAGCTCGCGAGTGGGTATATCTAGGATCACTGGAATGGAGACAATCAACACCGGATTGGCTCGTCAGGGGGACATGCATGACGCGAAGCTATCAAGGTTGGAGGCGACAGTCATAAATATGTACACATTCATGAAGCATCAGTTGGGTGGAAGGGGCAAGGGAAAAGGGAAGGATAAGGTGGTGGAGGGGAGGTGGAGGAGGACGAGGGTGTGTACATCGCTTCTTCATTGCCAATACACTCGGACTCATCACTTTATGATCAAGTCCCCTACTTGGCTCCCGTCCAGCGGCCTATGTCGACAATCGGTTGGCCGAGTGTGTTTTTACGCGACATATGTGATGGACAGTGAATAGTGAGGGGGTTGAGGGACCCGAATATCATCGAGGGTATGCCAATTCATTGGCATAACCTTCAAAACATCAAGGCCAAGGTGCTTGTCACGCATGTGATACCCACAAAGGATAACTCCCCATTGTGGTTGCGCGAACAATACGTCATGACGCATATTGAGGGGTGTCTCAATGCGTATATCGTGTGGCCTTCCTTCCTCCTCGATCCTGCCCCAGACACTATGTTGTGACATTATTTGTATCTATTTTTATTTGGACACTTGGATTATATTTTAATTATTTTGATTTGGACATTTGGATATAGAAATATATATGGAATGAATTGGTGCATTCTTTCTATTTTATTTGGAAATATACTGTTTGAACAGGTGTAATTTTGCTATAGTAGGTACAATTATACTGTTGGGAAGTGGTAGTGGCCAAACTGCCCAATATATATTTTTTTAATTCTATCCAGATTTGTTACGGTCATTGATCGTGACAAGTTTCTTTGTCATGAACTTGTCATGGTTAATGACCGTGACAAATTTTTAATATGTGTCAATGATCGTGATAAGTCCGTGACAATAAGAGTTTTCACCCTCAGAATTATCACAGTCATTGACCTTGACAAGTTGGACTTGTCACGGTCAATGACCGTGATAATAAATCTCAGCAAAAATTATAAGTAAATGCAATCACCAAAAAAATAAAGAACAAGAATGAAAATAATCACAATTACACACAACACAGGATGTACGTGGTTCGGAAAATTGCCTACATCCTCGGTGGTGCTCTCAGTTTCTATTTCTCTTTTCTCCAAAGGAGTATTTTCAATTACATACCCATTGCCCCGGGCTAGGGATATAATATATACAGGTAAACTTCGAAGAGTGGGGGTGTTGAGCATTCCCACATTAGCCAACTATCCCTAGAATATCTCATGAGAGATTTTAGGAACATGATGGGTTGTTGCTAACTAATTGTACTTGAGGCTTTGGAGTTTGGGTCGAGATCTCCCCATTTTGAATAGGTCTCAGTTCGGCTACTTCTTTTGGCCTATAAAAATCGATAAGGTACCCACAATTGCCCCTAAAATTTGCGGGTTACAATTTGTGCTCAATAATTTTAAATAATAACTCTAATGGAATTTTTGTGAATTGAGTGAGGTTTCGGGGAGAGAAATGTTTCTTCCTAAGAGATTTAAGCGATAGATCTACTTCGTTCTCCGTGCGCCATCATTGGGAAGGTTTAAAACTGTTTGAAGGAGCCATTTCTGACGTTGCTTCACAAGTTTCAAACTCTCGAGACATCTTTCGCTTCTTACTGCGTTTGCTCACTTCCAAGTCCTACCCTTCATCTTCGATCTTTTCCTTGTCTTTCCATCTTCCTTGCATGTTGATTCTTACCTCGTAAGTCTTCCAAACTTCTTCTCCTTTATTTTGTGTTGAAATTTCTTTTCTATCACTGCTAGGGTTTATTTATGGCTAAAATAGGTAATAGAACAATAGACGAATTTAGGGAGTTCTATAACATCCCCAACTGGGTGGACATTGAATGTGCCCATGTTCCTCGCAATGTTCGAGACATTGAGGACGGGCATTGGATTTACGTTCTCCTGTTGTCTCAAGGGGGTCTAACATTTTCCCCAAATTGCTTGTTTTTACACTTCTTTAGTTATTTCTACATAGTCCCTTCCCAATGTTCTCCAAATGTTAGGAAAATTATTAACTACGTACATAGGATCAATCAACTTTATGGCACCAATTTAGGTCTTACTAAAATCTGTTATTGTTATACCTTTTCTCGAACAAGCTCTGGTCTCCTTTATTTGAAAGCTAGGAGTCCTGACAGGGTGTTGGTAGTCAATCTACCTGATTCCCGTAAGGATTATTAGCACGAAGGCTTCATTGCCAGGAACTGGCAGTTCCCTCCCCAGACTGAGGAGACTAGGTACAGGGGACCTACTATTCCCTTTTATGGGGAAGAATACATAGGTAGATATTTTTCTTGTTCTTCTTATTGATTTATTATTAGTCTGTTAGTGCAGTCTTTCTCTTATGTCCTCCTTTTTCCATTTTCAGTGAAGACGAAGAACTTAGATTTTGTTCTCCCCGAAATTCAAGCTGCTGAGCTGATAAAAGCTTGGAAGATAAGAGAATCTCTCGCTGATGGTGAGCATCTGAGATCGGATTTTTTCCTTTTAGAGTACAAGAACACAGGAACCAGCTTCATCACCTGACCTGTTGATAGCATTCCTCACGTCGATATCCTAGAGGAGGTCGCTGTTGAGCCAATTCAATTAGATAAGGTGGAGACTAGCTATGGTAAAGGCAATGTAGGAGGTAACAGAGGTGGAGATAAGGTGATTCTAGTGAGGAGAGTTCGAGTAGTGAGGGGTCTTCCAGTTCAGAGGAGAGTTCAGATGATTCAAAGAGTTCCAGTGAGGAGACTATGTCTCCCCCTAGGAAGAATTTAATCAAGGATGATGATGAGGACAATATTGCTCTGGCTCATAGGCTAAAGAAATAAAAGTCTGGTAGTGGGAAAATTGCCACTGTCTCCCAAACTGTGGCTCATGAAAGGGAGAAGAAAAAGAAAGATGAGTCATTGGTGAGGGAGAGAGAGAGAAAAAAGAAGGAAAAGAGGAAGAAAGAAGAAGAGAGGAAGAATGTTGAAATGGAGAAGAAGGAGAGAGAAGAAGAGAGGATGAGAGAAGAAGTGATGATAAAAAAGGGACAGTACTTGGTTCCCGTGTCTTCTTTGGCTGAGGGGGCTTCCATCGCTCTTGCTCCTCAGCTGGCACTGATAGTGCTCGAGATTGCAGTTTTGCAAGCAGACCGCCAGAGGTCATCGAGCATAGGGACCGACCAGTTAGCTATAAAAGAAAGTCAGGGGCTAGCCTTGATAAGTTTACTTTTACTTCTTTACTCTATAATTTTCTTTTCCATATCTTCTTCGCTAATATTTTTTCACTTCTCTGCATTTTATGTCTGATTTCACCATCCTCTATCAGAGCCGTGATGAGCTAGCGAGGAGAAATACTGAGCTAGAGGCAAGCCTCAAAGTTGCTAGTGCTGCTCAAAAATCTTTTGAGCTTACCTTGACTGAAGCTCTCAAAGAGAAGGAGGCAGCATCTAAAGAGCTGGAGGAGCTGAGGCATTCCTATGACATAATCTGTATGAGAAAGATGGCGGTGGTTGAGGAGAATAAAGATCTTTCCGAGAAGAAGAAAAAGCTATAATCTGAGGCCGCCACCATCAAGGAGAGTTCTTACAATGCTGGGTGCCTTGGGACATACAAGGATGTTGATGCTCAAATCGAATATATTAGCCGGTTCAACTTCAAGAAATGTTGGGACAGGGCTTTGCTCGCTGCCGAGGTGGATGTTGATTCCCCTTTGTTTGAAGACCACGACCCTAGTCCAAAACCTATTATAGATGGCATGCCTCCTCCTTCTACCAATGAAGGTGTTCTAGATATTCCAACTACTACCGCTGATGCTCCCATCAATCAGGGAATGGTGGTTATTCCATCTGAGGGGGGTGCAAATGAGGTTGCAGCAGATAAGGGAAAACAACCAGCATCCTCAGAGCAGACTGAGATTTACAACTAGTCTTTTTAGGGGGCCTTGTATTTTTTATGTTTTTATTGTTCTCCTTTTTCTCGCTGATGTAGTTATACTTGAACTTTTTTGGTTTTAATGAAATGAAGTTCTTTTCCTTTTCATATACGACTTTATTTATTCTCGATGCTTTTATAATTTGTAGCTTATCAATTTTGAGGAATATATCCCGACTACTTCTCGTTTAGGCCAAATCCTCGATACTAATGTGAGCGACCAGGTCCGTCGTGCCTTTGTAAGAATTTGCAAGTCTCTCCGAGTAAGGAGCCGGGACTACAAGAACCAACTCGAGCTAGTTGTTAAGTTAAAATATAGGCTCGAGGAGATGAGTGAGATTGATGCCTACTTTCAAGAAGAGGTCAATGCTCTCAAAACGAAGCTCATATAAGCGTCTGAAATCAACTTGGTTAAGGAGATGATCCAACAAGAAAATGATACATTAAAGCGAGAGCTCGCCCGCTTAAGGGAGAATGCATCGAGTAGAGCTCCGTTGCTTATCCAAGGTTCTTCATCATCAATGACACAACGAGATGGAAACCTTCCCAGCAGTTCTCAAAGGGAGATTGCCGAGATGAAAGGGAATGTCACTTGAGCCTATGTGATTGGAGTCGGGATTCACCCAGATGTTACCAGGTTGATACATTTTTTCAAAAATGGTCCTCAATAGGCATGGGAGGATGGCTACGATCAGGGTAGGATTGATTCTCTAACTAAGTTGAAGGAGGTCGAGGAGTTATCCTTCATAAGAGGGTGGTTGAGTGCCCTCGGGGAGTTACAAGTTCCCAGGGACTCTGTTATTTGGTATAGGCATGAAATCTTTCCTTTAACTTTGATGTAGAATCCATTCAGAAGGGATTATCGCTGGGTTCCTATAGATGCGATCCCAAGATAACTCCTGGAGCTGAATTTAGACGAAGTCGAGGAGGAATTCGCTCCTCATCTAGATGATGGTCAAAAAGTGCGAGTAGTCGACTACCTTGCTCGGTGACTTGGTCCTCATTAGGGTTTGAATTTCTTAGAATATGTAACTCTTTGTACCTATATTGATGTAATAAAATGTTTATGTTTTGGGCGATTTTCTGACTAAACATGTATTGTGTTATTTTTAACTTTATTGGTCTCTTGTTCAGTTATCTTGTGCTCTTTCAGCCGACTAGATAGGACTTAGGCAGAGTTGGTTGTCAAGTGAGTATCCCCTCAGTTCAGTATTCTTTAAGTGTACCATTCTGCCTTACTTTACCTTTTAGGTCGTATCGTCACACTGCCTTAGGCCTAAGTAAGACAATAGCGAGGACACACCTGGTATCGAATATTCTATCCGAGCAGGGTTTTTAAGCCAAAGAATGTTGGCGACCAATCTGGGTTGGCCCTATTGCCTAAGGGTCCCCTGTAGGGCTTCATGTATTTCCAGGGGCAAGCTAGGAGGTCATTCGTGTTAATTGACAAATGCCTGAGGAGGGGCATTATATATCGACCCTGCTATTTTAACCAATAAGTTGCTTGTGATCTTAGCTTTGCATGTTAAGTGGGGAGCTCGTGGCTTGGAAAGGGTGCATATTCTAAAATGTAGTTGAGAAAAATAACACTTCATAAAAAGCCAATGTTAAACAAATCTTATTAATCGGAGAAGAATTGAGAATTCATCATTAAGTTTGCAAAAATAAAAAAGAAATCTATAAGTAAAATTTCTTCAAGTTGGTTGCATTCCAAGCTTTCGGTATCTCCCTGCCCTTGAGCGTTTTTAAGTGGTAGGCTCCTTGTAGGTTGTCTTTTATCAACTTGAATGATCCCTCCCAGTTTGGTCCTAGCTTACCGTCCGATGGTTTCACAGCGCTGCTAAGAACTTTCCTCAGGACATAGTCCCCAACCTGGAATGTTCTTGGATTGAGTTTTTTATTATAGTTCTTTGCTAGCTGTTACTGGTAAGATGCTGGTTTTACTAGAGCCATATCCCTTCTCTTATCGGCTAAGTCAATTTTAGCGAGAAATGATGCATCGTTCTGGCCTTGGTCGATCAGAGTGGACCTCATGGTAGGGAGTCTAACTTCCAATGGGATAATTTCCTCCATCCCATACGTAAGTGCAAATGGTGTCTCTCCAGTTGTTCGTCTTGAGGTGGTGTTGTAAGCCCATAGGATATGGGGTAGTTCATTTAACCATGCTCCCTTGGCTCGCTCTAAATTCTTTTTTAATCCATTGATCACCGTTTTATTAGAGGCCTCATCCTATCCATTGCTTTGAGGTTATGCCACGGAGCTGAAGTAGTGCCTGATCCCATGGTCGCTACAGAAACTATGGAAGAGGCCACTCTCAAACTGGGTTCCGTTATCAGTGATGATAGTACTAGAGATCCCAAAGTGAGTGATGATGTTTCTCCATATTAATCTTATCATGTCTACGTCTCTAATGTTTACTAGTGGCTCTGCCACTATCCACTTGATGAAGTAATCTGTTACGACCAACAAATACATGCGATTACTCGCTGTACCTGGTAGAGGGCCAACGATGTCCATCCCTCATTGGGACAAAGGCCATGGGATAGTAAGTGACTTTAGGTCGCTAGCTGGATGGTGAACTATAGGTGCATGAAGTTGGCACTTTTTGCACTTTCGAGGGTAGATTCCAGCGTCTTTTTGCATGTACAGCCACCAGTACCCTTCTTTCATTGCTCGAAAAGCTAGTGACCTGCCCCTAATGTGAATTCCACATATTCCCTCATGGACTTCATGCAGGTCTCGCTCGACATCCCTTGGATGAATGCACTGGAGGTAAGGGTCAGTGAAAGATATCTTGTACAGATTGCCCTCAAGAGATAAGTGAAAGCGAGCAGCTTTGACTCTTATCTGATGAGCAATCTTCTTATCTGTTGGTAGTATGCCATTTTTCAAATAATCTATTATGGAGTCCATCCAACTAAGGGCTGTGTTGATCTGGAGAATGTGCTATGTGTTAAAATGTTCACTGATCTGGTTGATACTTGGCTGGGTAAGGAAATCGATCTAAATTGTCCTCTTCAAGTCGGAGTTAATTGCTAAGCTTAAGGCTGCTAGGGAATCAACATAGCTATTTTGTCCTCTGGGAAGCTATTGGACGTTGATGTGTTCAAAGTTGTCCATCAATCCTTTCATAGTGGCGAGATAGGCTTCCATCCTCTCATCCCTTGCGTTGAAATCGCCACATATCTGGTTGGAGACCAACTGCAAGTCGCCAAAAACTTAGAGTCGCTTTGCTCCGAGAGTTCATGCCTTTTATAGGCCCGCGATTAGTGCCTCATGCTCTGCTTCGTTGTTGGAGGCCTAAAATCCAAGCCTGATTCCTTGCTCGAGTATTTCATCTTCGGGGGTAATTAGCACGATGCCTACTCCTGCCCTTTTGAAATTGGATGCTCCATTAACGTATAGTCTCCAGAGGCCTGATGCTGAGGGAACTTTGCTCTGATGACTAGTCTGGGGATGGTAGTTAGGCTGTTCTCTTATAAACTCAGCGATGAAAGTGGCGAGAACCATCCCTTTGATGGCAATCCTTGGCTGGAACTGAATGTCAAATCGCCCGAGCTTGACTGACCACTTTAACAGTTTACTTGAAAGGTCGGATTTCCTCAAGACTTATTTAAGAGGGTGGGATGTAAGTAAGATGATGGAGTGGACTTCGAAATAGTGTTTTAATTTTCTCGAGGTTACCACTAGTTCAAAGGCAAGCTTTTCCAGTGGTAGGTATCGCTGTTCGGCGTCCAAAAGGTTCTTGCTCGCGTAATAGACTGGGTACTGGATCCCCTTTTTTTGCATACTAGTGCAGAAGTCACAGCATGACTTGATATTTCAAGGTAAAGGTATAGAGACTCATTCTCTTGAGGGATTACGAGAAAAGGCAGTTTCTTGAGGTAGGATTTGATCCCTTCCAACGCCATCAAGAAATCCTCATTCAACTCCACATCCTTGCTTTTCTTTAACAAATGGAAGAACGGTTGGCATCTTTCGAAAGACTTTGAGATGAACCTATTTAGGGCGGCGAGCATTATCGTGAGCTTTAATACATCTCTTATTGTTCGGGGGGGGGGGTGCAACCTATTGATAGCTTCAATCTGGTCTGGGTTGGCTTCAATACCTCTCTTGCCGACCAAGTACCCAAGGAATTTTCCTGACTGGACACCGAAGGAACACTTACTCTCATTGAGTTTCATTCGGTACTTCCCAAGGTTTTCAATGGTCCTTGATAGGTCAGAGATGTGGTCATCTTTGATCTTACTCTTGACGATCATGTCATCAATATAGACCTCTATAGTGCGTCCCATTTGGTCTTTGAACATCTTAATGAACAATTATTGGTAAGTTACTCCTACATTTTTTAGCCCAAAGGTCATAACCTTATAGCAATATAACCCAACTGTGGTTGCAAACGGTGTTTTATCTTGATCCATCTTGTGTAAAGGGATCTGATGATATCCGAAGTATGCGTACAAGAAGCTCATCCTTTCATGCGCTGCCGTGGCATGCACCAGCTGATCGATCTTTAGCAGGGGGAATTTGTCTTTAGGGCATGCTTTATTGAGATCGATGAAGTCGATGTAGACTTTCCTCTTCCCGTTACTCTTTGGGAAACCCACTGGGTTGGATAGCCATTTGGGGAATTGAACTTCCTGTATGGATCCTGCGTCCACCAATTTTTCAACTTCCTTCTCCACTTCCTTTGCTTTCTCCGGAGCAGTTCGTCGAGCTTTCTGTGCTGTTGGTTTGAAAGATGGATCAATGTGCAGTCGATGACAAGTGATGTTAGGATCAATCTCGGGTAGCTCGTAAGGATCCCATGCAAAGACATCTAAGTTACTCCGAAGTAGGGTGACCAACTCCCTTTTTTCGCGGTCGGTAAGTGAGGTTCCAATTAACAACTTTCTTTCATTCGAGCTATTAATGGTTGTGACTTCCTCCAGGTCCTCGATGACTCTTTTAGAGGGGAGGATCCTGGTCTCCTCCACTCCTAGTCTTCCATATTTTAGTTGTTATTTGGAGGGCATTAGCCTCTCCTGTTCCTCGTTCTCGCTTTTAACTTCTTCAATATTCTTCTCTAGTTTGGGATGGATGGCCGTTATAAAGAACTTTCTTGCCATTGCCTAATCTACTTGGATCTCCACCACTCCTCGTTCAGTCACGCATTTGAGCTTATGATGGTAGGTAGATAGGACAGCCTTCATCGCATGCAGCCATCCTCTGCCGAGGATTGCTTGGTAGGGTGAATCAATATCGACCACGATAAATTCGGTCATGTTTTAGATGTTTCCTACCCTTACTGGTAGGACGATCTTTCCCAAGGGGATGGTTATCTTTCCAGCAAAACCAACTAAAGGAACGATGGCTTCCTTTAGGTCGACGACACTTAATTTTAACTTCCTGAATAGGTCCAGATACATTACTTCGGATGATCTACCTTGGTCGAAGAGAAACCTATTGGCATCATAGTTATCTTTCCTGGGTGTAATGATTAGTGCATCATAATTTGGGGTTCTTACTCCCACGAGGTCCTCATCTATGAACACAATATGCTTGTTGTAGTCGACATCTTCTTCTCGTTGGTGCTTCCCAATTTGCGTTTTGGCTAGATGGATCTGAAAAGCTTACATTACTATTGTAAGATTTTTCACTTCCATCCAAGCCGTATTTTCTTGAATCTGTTTGAGGTCGGACGCCTTATGAATTACTACGAACTGATGGCCAATCTCTTCTTCAAGCACGTTATCGGGCCTTTGATTTCCATTGGCAGCTATCTTCTCTGCCTTTTTCTCCATGGATTCACTCAAGTGTCCAGCTTGAGCTAACTCTTCAAGGTGGGACTTAAGGTCTTCACAGTTATTGGTTTTATGCCCGCCTTCATTGTGGAAAGCACATCTCAGTGCATTGTTTCACTTGAAAGGGTCTCCGCCTATTTTCTTGGGCCACTTGATGAACGTTCATCCTTAACTTTTTCCAGAATCTTGTAGATCGATTTTATAAAAAATGTATTTACTTCTTGAAACGCCTCCAAGGCATCACTCTTGTTCCTATTCTAAGGGCCATTCTTGCCCCCATTGTTACTCCCTTTCTTTTGACCCTAATTCTTATCGTTCCCCTTATCGATAACCTTAGCGCGGCCATTTTCCCCTGCACTGATATGGGTCACATCTTCGACTTTGGCATATTTTTTAATACGCACCATCAAGTCGTCGATGGTTGTGGCCTCCTTCTTAGTGAGGGACTAGTGCAAGAGGCAGGAATTGGGTAAGCCAATCTTGAAGGATGCAACGGCGACCTACTTCGATCAGTCCTCGACCTCATTGAATATCTCCCAATACCTCTTCGCATAGTCTTAGAGGTTCTCCTGGGGCTTTTTTTTCATTTTCAACAAATAGTCCATCCTCTTTAGATAGGATCTTCTGGTAATGAAGCGAGCTGTGAAGAGTTCTGCCTGGGATTCGAAGTTCCTAATAGATATGTGGGCGAGTTTCTCGAACCACTTTTGTACCACGTCATGTAAGCTCGGTAGGAAAATTCGACACATCAGTGAATCCTTGTGATTCTAAAGAGTCATGGCCCGTCTGTACTCTCTGACATGGTCGATGGGATCAGTGTTTCCATTGTAGATCTTGAACCTGGGCATTACAAACTTCTTGGGGAGATTCCTCTTTCTATATTTCCCTAAAATATATGACTTCATATGAGTCCTGAGAGCTCGTCTGGCTAGCTCTCTTATCTATCTGGTACTCTTATGTGCTGGGTGCTTGTCCATCTCTTTCTAGAGCAAGTTTCGTATTTACTCGTTCTTTTTGGCTTGGGCTCTTGTAACAGTGAGTTGGTTATTACTACTAGGACCTATTATCATCTGACCGGTGTCTCTGAATTCTTTGAGACCCACGCCTTGGGCTCCCTCCTCGGCTGCAAGATCTGCTCGCCTGAGAGCTAAGAGTCTGATAATGGCGTTGCCTCGTGTTACGATGGAGTTCTCTCTATTTGCCTCTTGAGACAAGAATTTTTGACTTCCTACTTACGAGTAGCCTCCTCCTGTTCTTAGAGCCTGGCCTCATAGGTGTTGATCAGCCTGGAAACTTGTGTAGACCTAGCTAGCCCCCAGTTTTCTTCCGAGGCTTTCCGTTATGGGCGAAGCCTTGGGTTTGAGCATCAAACTTCAGATCTAACCCTCCAAGGGACAGGTTGCTCTTGAATATCCCCCTCTTGAGGGGCATTGCTGTTGTGATCAGACATTCTAGGTTCTTTTTGGTGAAGGCTTTCTTAAAGTAGGAATAATCGTTCCCATAGACGGTGTCAATTATGGTGACAATAAATCTTAGCACAAATTATAAATAAATGCAGTCACCGGAAAAATAAAGAACAAGAATGAGAATAATCACAATTACACACAACACAGCATGTACGTGGTTTGGAAAATTACCTACGTCCACGGTGGTGCTCTTAGTTTCTATTTCTCTTTTCTTTAGAGGAGTATTTTCAGTTACATACCTTTTGCCCTGGTCCAGGAATATAATATATCCCTAGAATATCTCATGAGAGATTTTAAGAACATGGTGGGTTTTTGCTAACTAACTGTACTTGACTTAAGAGTTTGGGATGGGCTCTCCCTATTTTCAATAGGACTCAGTCCAACTATTTCTTTGGGCCTACAAAAATCAACGAGGTACCCACTGGCATCATAAACAATAACAAAATGTTGGACAAATATATTTCATAAAAAATCCCCCAAAAGGGCGAAACCTTCTATTTTAATAAATATTTTGCGAATTGCAACTTACAACACACTTAAAGAAATTTGCAATGAATTTATCGCAGAAAATCCAAATAGACCGCAGCCTAGTAACCAACAATGGACTCCCGCAATAACCCACAAGAACCGTAACTCTCCTCAACAAAGAACACCCTCGAGTATCCTTAAGTGACTGTAGTCGTCAGGAAGAAACTCCTTTGAGAGCTATAAATCCATCAGTAGAGATGGCACTCCACAAGAACAAACTTCAATATAAGTGATTTGAGTTTCGCAAACGATTCACAAAAGAATTGGGATATTTTGGTGTGAATCAAACACATAAAAGCCCTAAATGTGAAGACTAAAAGTTATATGGAAAAGAAGTTTTCGTGTATCAAAAGTCTTAATGAAATAGGTCTCCACAACAGGTATTTATAGCTGAACAAAAAAGTTGAGGCGACGCAGGTCATTAAAAGTCGTTCAAATGACATAGTCGTATCATTTGAATGACATATCATGTCGTTACTAGCGACCTTAAAAATGACCAGTTAAAGCACAAAACAATTAGGGTTCGTTTAAAGCAGTAAAAAAACAACCCTCCGAGTGACCCTTCAAATGATGTTGTCAGTCGTTAGAAGTTGTTGTTTGAACAACATGTCAATGTCATTTGAACGACATTGCCTTGTTGTTTGAATGACAGGAGTGACAAAAATGATTAAAAAAATGCTCGCCTACAGGTTTTTAAAAATTATTTTGATTTAGAAAAGAATGTCTCATTTTGTTTTAAAATAGTTTTGAAAAGTGTCCCAATATAAATGTAAACCATTTACGAAACTTAAACACATTCCATATGAAATTGTACCTCATGTCGCACAAATGTTGAAATGTGCTTGAAATTCGAACCCATCATCTTGAACAAATTATCGTGAGCTTCTTCGATGGTTGTAGTGGTATACGACATATCCTATGAAAACTACGAACAATGGAAATAATTTCCTTACAAATCTCCCTTATGTCTATGTTGGTACAAAACATAAATATCCAAATTATCAAAACAAAGAACCATATACAATTCTAATACCCTCCCATGCAACCCAAAAGAGAAAATGTACTAAAAATTCAAGTCTTCAAATTCTTTAAGATCTTCAACTTGAAATCTTCAAATCTCCAACGTTTCTTTGTCATCATCAGGGTGTACAAAATAATGATCCTCAAAATTTGTACCTACACACGTGAGACAAGAAACAGATACCTTCGTGACATATCGAGTTTCAAATGAGATAAATATAAATCAAATCAAAGATCAAATATCAAATCTCCCCTATAATCCAAACTATTTCTTCCCCATAATTCATAATTCATTCTCTCCCTTTTTTATTTGTCTGAAATAGACAAGGAAAAGAATAAACTGAAAAATACAAAGTGTCACGACAAGCATAGCAAAGATATAACAATTACGCACATGCAAGAATAAACTCAAAAGCATTCATAAACTCTTTTTGATTTTTCAATTTTTTCAACAAATCAAAATTTACAAAAACAACACACACCATGAATTTACACTAAGATAGCCAAATCGTTGAAATGGAATGAATGGGTGTGAACAAATTCGATAGGAATATCAATGCAATCAAACAGAACATATGTGCACGATGAATATGGATACTCCTAAGGAATGAACTCAAATCGTCCTTAGGTGTCAAATGTGAGTTAAAATGATATCGTCTCAATCTAATAGACACATTAAATTCAAATATGATATCCACACCAACATCTAAAACTATGTAATGATTTTTCAAGTCTTTGTCAGGACGTGCAAACCCGTTGATTTATTTCCAACCAAACACCCTCATAAATAATAAATTTTTATTTTTCTATTAAGGTGATCTAAATCCTAATGGCCACTTTTTGGAATATTTATCTTTTTATTTCCTTATTTTTTCTTGGGATCTTTTCAAACTCTTTGGACCTTGGATACTTTTTATAATGCCACAATTTTTTAGGTCCGATTTAAACGGTGTCTTAATCGCGAAGGACATGATTTCCTTTTGTAGCCCTACCCCACGTTCACTCATAATTTTTTCTCATTTTAAATAAATCCTCATGGGGCAACGGTTCTTACATGCACTACTTTCATTGTCAAGTTTTATCGCATTTGGTTCGTTTTAAAGACAAAATTGAGATGAAAACACTTCAACCAACATGTGATAGACAAGTACAATAATCAAATAAATTTGTGCACGTGTGAAATAAGGGAAATCACGAGTCAAACATTTTCAATGACTCTAAACATTGTAAAGCACAAAATAAAATGATGATGTGTATGAAAGCACTATCAAATAGTCACATGGATATGGAATGATGTTGTGACTTGGTCATACTAAATTACTATCCATAAATGGTGTAAAATAAAATACAAAAATCTTTTTTCCTTTTTACAACAACTTTATCCAAAATAAAAGCTTTTTGGCTTTTTCAATTTTTCTGAAAAAAATAGAAAATCTTTTGTATTTTTACAAAAAAAATTCAAAAACAAAAAATCTTTTTGATTTTTCAAAAATTATATAGAAAATGGAAAAGATAAATACAAAAGTGGTACACACTAATAGGCATAAAATATCATCATGAAAATCATTTTATGCTAGAAAACAAGTCTAAACCTCAACCGTTAGGTGCATAGGAGTTTTCCAAAGGTGGTGATATCCTATGAAAAACATCCATCAAATCTCGTGAAGTCTTGACTAAAAGCTTAGCTTTTGCTCAAATATGTGCAAAATTTCTCATGTAATCTCCCAGAGCACGCAAAGTATCATGTGTGGGTGCATGTATGGGAGCACATGGAAAAACTGTATGTGACACACTACCCAAATTAAAATAGAATTCCCTTAAGGTGTCCTCTCTTCTTATAATGGGTGAAAATATACACAGACCTAGGAACACATCTAACAAAATGTCTAGGATTCACTCTCCTATCATGTAACGGATGCCTAGGTGGGTTGGGTTAAGAGCCATATGGATCTATTACAAATTCGAGAATCGGTTCGGTGCAACTTGGGAATTAGATGCACCGTCATGACCTATTTCTAATCTTTCAACATTTTTCAAAATGGGACCAAGGAGCATATTTCCAACCTTCTTAGATGTGTCCTCTATAGTAACCTTGACCTCCCAGGCACATTCAAGATCTCTCTGGAGTTGGGACATACGGGGGCTTCATGTTTACTCTTTTCTCGACGTACGACAATCAACTGCTCACTCAAAAAAACCTTCACCTTCTGGAGTTGACTCGTCGACGCGTCAAATCCCCTCAAAAAATTTTATTGGAAGAATTTTCTTTTGAAAATTTAAGAAACTTTAGAAAAAAATTTGCAAACATGGCCACATTATCAATAGTAAACTTCCCCTCTGACTTGGAATTACAAACTTTCTCTTTCTTCATCTTCTTTTTCTTCCTAGACACTTCCTCACTCTTTCTAGATTGTGCCTTAAGTGCAATCCCTCTATCCTTAGCCTTAGCAGTTTTGGGAAACATGTCGATATCGTAAGTCTGAAGATTTCCTACAAGTTCTTCTAACTTAAGTGTATATAATATCCCCAAAGAATTTATTATAGTGACCTTAGGAAAAAAGCGGAATGGAAGTGACCTCAAAATCTTTTTGACAACTCTCGTCTCATCAATTTTCTCACCTAAATTAAAACTCGTGTTGACTATATATGACAACCTAGCATAAAACTCGTCAAAACAATCACATTCAGACATCATGATTGTCTCAAATTGGGTGGTCAGATTTTGTAACTTCGATGCCTTAACTGCGTTGGTACCCTCATGTGTTAATTGGAGGATATCACGCGCCTCTTTAGACGTGGTGCACGTTATGATACGATGAAACTTGTCGACGAATCTAGAAATAGCACTAAAGTCACGGGAGTTAAAATTGCTCCATTTAAAATCATCCTCAGTCCAGTCTGGCACATGTTTGGAATTAGTGACAATATCGACAATGATAGTGGGAGGAGTCCACCTTCTTTCACGCATAATCAAGACACGTTCATTAATAGCCTTTAAACCATATTTCATGCGGGATTTCCAATAGGCATAATTTGTGCCATTAAGACACGTTGACTTTCATTTGCCCGAACACTAGGGGAAATATTGATGTTTATGGGTGAGGGGGAAATGAAATGGGAAGGATGGAATGAGATGAGGTAGGTATGATAGGATGGGTGATGTATGGATTATGGATGAAATATAAATGAGATAAGAGTGTTCTATACATGAAGAACAAATGTCTTTATTACAAAAAAACTAACTACAATCTTTCTTTTTTCTCTTTTCTCTTTTTTTCTTTAACTTCCCTTTCTTTTTCTCTTCTTTTTTTTTAATTTTTTTTGTTTTTCTCTTTTTTCTTACTCTTAATCACTGAAAAGACATTTTACATTTGAAAAACACTCTTTTTTTTTTCCAAAAATGAAGGATGATATATGAATGGAGATGATAGGTGAGGGTGTGGAAAATATGTGGGAAGATGAAAGAGCATGGGAATGTAATGGGTGAAAATCTAGTGATCGAGACAAACTTCAAGACACGTGTTTCTTACAACTCGAAAGAGATGTCATTCTTAGTGATGAAGCCAAAATTTTACGAAAAGTAATGAGATCATGCAACATTTAATTACGGACCCACAAGAAGTTGAGTCAACTTGTGACTCGGAGATTGCGCAAATCACTCTGAAAGGGTGAAATGCATGAATCTCACAAGCTAAAGTCTCCACTAGGGATCCTTAACATTCTCTTGAGAATTATAGTACTCTTCAAATCTAAACCGTAGTGACGTAACAAGTGTGCAAATTTTGTTGAGTCTAAAAATTCATGGTGAAAAATGCCTTGTTATGTATTACATAAGCTATTCATAAAAAGATAAATCCTCTTGCTTGATTCCTAGACTTAAAAACATGGATGATAGAAAATTCAAGTCAATGGATGAGATAAAAGAAACTACACGAAAATTTTAAAAATCAGGTTTTAAAAATTAAAACTTTTCAAAAGAAGTACGAATTTGATAAAATTCCCCAGCCCCAAACAAAAAGGAACATCTTCGTCGATGGTAAATAAAAGGATTTTTAAAATTGAGAGCATAAGGTAGGAAAGATATTACCAGAATCAACCGCTAATGAAGTGGACAGATGAAGCCAAAATGAAACCTGAATAAATGATTAGAAATTTTTTTTGTACAAGTCTATAAACAGTGAAAGCATAGGGAGATGTGAAACACCACCCCCAAACAGAATGAGACTCATACAATAAATGACGAGCTGTCTCCCGGTAGCACCAAGTTTAATGTCTTCAGACAGACCGAAGGGATCTCACCCTAAAGATAAGATCTATGAAAGTGCGGGGTGACAGAAAAATTGGGGGATGAGAATGACCCCCAAACATGACTGAAGCATCACTCTTGTTGGATAAAGGATAAAATGGTCAATGCACTTGTATGGCAAAGTGCATCACACGATTCAGAGCATTGGTGGACCAAGGGTGGGAAGGTATTTGGGTAAGGGTGAAGAGGTATCAGTCTCGGGCCTTATTGATATAGAAGGTGAGGGAAACAAGGGACCTATAAGCATGGTGCTGAAGTTGAATGGGGAGGAAATATGGCTTGGAAAGTGATATGGACTGGGGATTATATAAATCACATGACCGTTCTATAAATGGATGATGATAATGGTCACGTCATGACACGCCAGTGAGCTATCGAGGGGAAAAATCAACACCACAAGAGAGTGGCGGGTATGGGGTAACAAGATTGGTGTCACGGAAGTGGAAAGTAGCATAAAAAATACTCTCATGGAAGGTGGAGGATGGTTTTAGGTGAGGATCTAAAAATTTGGATGGGAATCAAGATCCAAACTAGGTGGAGGGTGGAAGGGACAATTGGTGGGTCAGGAGGGATAAATGGTGGGGGAAGATGATCCAACTCAAGTGTTGGAGACACACACACGTCGGGAGGAGTAAAGGAATACTCACAAGGGAGTGTGGTTTCTAAATATGGAGTGGCCAACTTCTCCACAAGAATATCACCGATAAATGTAGTGGGTAAATCAAACGGGGTACCAAAATCGAAGATAGAAAAATCACTAGAAATAGTGGGCTCACTGGGAGCCATGCATAGTGGGGCAGGATCTATATCCGGAGAGGAAGGAACCATCTCGGATTCAATCTCGAGAAAATGGTGAGCACTCGTAGCCGTAGATAACCTAGGATGAAGTGGTTCCTTAGGAACACACGTAGTGGGATCAATAGGTGTAGACTCGGGCATTATTTTGGATTAAGCGGGAAATGGACTGTAAACCTCAAAGTGGGGTTCATTTGGATTTTACGGGAGCAGATCAGTATCACTAATGAAAGGTAAGTCAACAAACTTGTCAACTTGAGACCCGGACCATGGGATGGTCTCAACTTTGAGATTCTCGGGGTGAGAGGGTTGGTCACACTCAAAGTCAGTGGCACAAGACGACGCATCATCACTCCACATGGGGGCAAAAATGGGTTGACTTGGGGTGAAATCCGACTCTCGCTCACACTCAATTTCATGTAATCTTTATTCAAGACGTTGAAGGGAGGCATTTTTAATTTGAGTGGCGTGCTCTTACTCGAGGATGAAGGTTTTCAAGAGGTTTTCGCGAGCGAAAGCGGATGATGGTGGTGGTGGTGGTTGAGGTGGACACAACTCACTATTATCATGACTATATGGAGAATACTCAAAGGAAGTGTGTGGAACGTGGTCAAGTTGGACATACATGGGAGAAGCATCTCCGTGAGAGACAAAAGTTTGATACTCATTGGGTGCGTAGAGAGGGAACTGATCGGGATAGGGTTCATAAGGTTGCCATAGAGACTGTTGGAACGTATTAGAATCCGTAACATCGGGTTAGGATTCTTATTGCGTGAAAGGGTGATCAGGCCTCCACGAATAGCTAGGGTACTCACACAACTCCGAATTGGATATATCGTGATATTAGGCCGAGGTGGGTTCCGGAACAGTGTCATATGGATACACTTTTCCATGGTGGGTTCAGATGGATATGAAAAGTATGGACACTCATGGGGCAAGTGATCAGCATATGAACATTGGATGCATGACAAAGTATGCGACACGTTGACACTTGACCCCGAGGGTGATGGATTAAGAGGTTCACGCATAAAGGGTGCAATAATATCAACGGTACTCGTGAGAGAACTGAGACCACTAAGTATATCATAAAGAGACGGTTTGAGAGCACTCTCACACGTGTCTCGTGACAATGGAAAATGACAAAAGTAGTCCCCTAAGGGACGTTTTTCAGCCATGTGGAGAGAAATATTTTTTCTGGATTTTTTAAATCTTTTCAAAAGGACAGAAAATATTTTTGGATTTTCTGAAAATGAAAGAAAGAAAATATTTTTGGATTTTATAAAAAATAAATAAAGAAATTATTTTTGGACTTTTTTGGAAGAAAGGAGTGGGAAAAATATTTAGACTCTTTCAATTTTGACAAACTCACTAAAATCGACTACCGAAAAATTAAATTGGACACACACAAGTCAAGGATAAATCCTTACTAGCACATATCCAATTTTTATCTTCAAAATTTAGTGAAAGGGTAGTCAAATTTTAATTAAGTTCGCGGGCGATAAAAATCATGGAATTTATTTGAGTGATCGCCTTTGCAAAAATTTTCTCCTATTGGGCTACCTAGTTGATGGATTTTAAATTTAGAGATAACTAGGGGTAGCACACAAATGGTAAGCGAGTGAGTCGGGTGATGAAATCCCTTATCGTGAATGACCAGGTTTAGGTCTTAATTGATTAATTCATCACACACATTTAAAAATAAATGCAATAAAAAATCAAATAAGAGCACGTAGTCACACACAAAAATTGACTCGCTGACAGGAGAGGCGCGAGAGTTTTAGAAATGTACCTCCCACGGTTTTTACACCGTGGGGCGATGAACAATTTGAGTCGACTGGGGGAGATTATGCCTATCTCAGTCGGCCCCGGAAGTCCTACCAATCCAAAGTAGAGAGACTTCTAAATCCTCGCCTTTGGATGCCCACTCTCTACCTTGTCCAGTTTTCCTATAACGCTTGCCTTCGATTATTACAAATTTAAATGAAAAATAAATGGTGTCTTCAAGCACCGCAATACAAGGCAAGAATAAAAATCCAAATAAAATCCTTCTAAAAAAATGGTAGGAAAATGAAAAATACAAATGAATCACAAAATGGAAAATCCTTTCAAGTGTTTCGAGCTCCAAAGATCGGCAACGACACAATTTGATAAGATATCTTTTTTTGTATTTTATTATTTTTTGAAAGTCCTCTAATCAAAACCTTTCATACCTAAAAAAATATAACAATACTAGAGTGTAGCGGTAATTCAAATCTAAGGGTGAAACATACAAGAAATGCATGCAATTCATTTGTTTATTATTCTCTTTTTCGATTTTTTACTTTTTCTATTTTTTTAGCCTTTTCAAATAATAAAACAATTTTTTTGTGATAGATGGCGAAATAACACCAACTAAATCAAAGATCTAAACAACTAACTAAAAAGTGAATAAAAATGATGAACAAAGTCTAACACTAAAATAAGAGATGAAGTGAGGTAAATAAATTTGAGAACAATCAAGGAGTGGAATTACACCACAAAATCTAGCTATTCTAACTAATTAATTTAATTATTTGAATTATCCCAAATTAATATCAAAATTACAAATCAACTATTGTTGCAAATGTAATTTTAATAGTAATATTTTAGAAAATTAAGTTTAACCCCCCACAACTCTAGAAAATAGATCTACACTCCTTCTAATTAATCACCGGCTAGGATATATCATCAAAATTCATATAAATCATAGAAAATGAAATTTAGAGTTGAAATTCAAAGAATAATACCACACTTAAGAAACCCCTATCTCTAGTTCGAATCTAAAATAGTTATTATATCTCGAATTTCTATTTGCTCTCGAAAATCATTTACCCTCTCTCGAGGCGTAAATTTAAGCGTGAAGGATCAAAATTAATATTCAAAGGGAATTTTTAAATAATCAAACTAATTAAATCAAAATAACATCAACTAAGGGTTCACCCCACCCCTTTAGAGGGGATTTAGCCTAAGATGATATCAAAATTGACAAACTAATAATAAAAGGCATTATCATAGATAAGAAGAGAAGAGAACAATCAAACCCAATCTCCTGATGCGTAATTAAACTTCAATTCTTGCGTTGAAATTTACATCCCTCAATTTGAATGATGAAATCAAAATTACATAAAAAAATACACTCAAATTGATCCTCACAACAATTTATTTTTCCTCATTAAATCAAAAATAAAAGAAATAAAATTAAAATAAAAACTACTTTAAAAAAATAAAAAGTGTTCCTCTCTAACTCTAGAATTGTCCTCTCTACAACCTCCTTTCTCAAAATGGGTCTTCTTCTTCCTCTTATAGTGCACCTGGAGCTAAGGGGTAAATTGGGGAGGTTATTGGTGTAAGAGGGTGTGTGAGGTGTTGGGTGAGGGTTAATTTAGTAATTAATAGAGGGTGCTGTGGATGTTGAGGTTATGAAAGAGTGGGGATAAGTTGGGGGGCATTTTGTGAAATGGGGTAAAAGTTTGTTTTAAAAGATGTGGGTTTGTGGTTTATTTTGTTTTTGGTTTTATGCAAGTGACAAAATCGTGTTTGAAGAACAGTTTGGGATGGATGAGATGGGTTTGCAAATGGTTTCGGGTTTGGGGCGAAATGCCTAATAGGTGAAACTGAATTGGGTATGACATATGGATCCTGTCGGTGCCGGGAAGCGGAGGTATGGTAGCTTGGGCAGACCGCCGGAGCTGGTGAGTTCCAAGTTTACGTTTGGAGGTAGGTGGATTGGGGATTCGTGTTAAACTTGGATATGACAGGATGGGTTCCAACCGGTTTTTGGTGAACTCGGTTAAGGAGATGAGGCATGGCACGGGTTTAGGTTCGGCGGCGCTAGTATGGTCGGACCTGGTGGTGTCACCAGAGGTCAAGTTCATTATTGAACCCAAGTTCGATTTCGGGTACGTTGTTGGATATGAATGGGAAATGGGCATTGTGGTGGGGTGTTTCGGGTTTTGGTTGTTGATGGTTATGGTGGTTGAGAGAGAGGTGAGAAAATATGGGTTTGATGGTGGGAAGAAGATGGGAGGAGATGTGTTTGTGTGTGGTAAGGGTATAGGATAATTGTGTGTGTGTGTGGGATTTGTGGTGTGTGTGGTGTAGGATGGGTGTGTGTGAGTGTGAGGGTTTAGTTTAGGTGTGAATGTGGTGTAGGATAGTGAGGTGTATGTGTGTGTTTAACTTTGTACCCCATAAAAAAATAAGAAAAAAAAATAAACCTAATAAAAATAAAAACTAAACTAAACTAAAAATAAAAACTCAACTAAAAATAAAACTCACTAAAAAATTTAAAAAAATAAAAAATAAAAATAACACGACTCAAATAAAATGTAATAAAAGAAAAAATAACTACTAAAATAAAAAATTACTAAAAACTAAAAACAAACAAAAAATAGAGGAAAACAAATTATCGACGTACTAAGTTAAAAAAACAAATCCTCTAAAAATATATAAAATCTATTAAAAATAAAACTCAAGTAATAAAAAATAAAAACTATAAAAGAAGTAAAAATATAATCTAAAGTCCTAAAAATATAAAGTCTAGAAAAACTAAAAATAAAGACTAAGATAGAAAAAGAAATATAAAATAAATTTTAGAAAATTCTAAATAAATCTAAAATAAATCCTAAAAATATAAACGACTCAAACTAAAAATCTTAAAAGCACAAACTAAACACACACGGACTCGAGTGAAGGTTTGGGCTAAGTTTAGGCTCAGTTAAGGTTACGGGATTGGTGAATTAGCTCCATAAATCGTGCATTTGCCTTGAAATAAGCATTTGAATTTCGCAAACGGAGATCAACCCTGCACATTAAACAATTATGCATATAAGACCCAAATTACTGAGAATTAGCAACTAAAATATGTCTATTCGGGATATAAAATGTACACTTTTGGGTACTTATCACCATCACTTGAGATCCTCACCTCTGAGTTATTGTGCACGCCTAACATACTACTATAACCCACCTAGTTATGCTGCCTGCCTAACTAGTCTGGCTTACATCTCTTCGCGTCTACAAATTTATAGTTCCCACCTGTATTGCCCATTCAATACTATACTACATTCCCAATTCTTTTTATTTATTAGGAGTCACCGATTTATGAATAAGTTCTCATACACTTAGAGTAATTTATCAATCACAGGCATATATATTTATATAACTCTAATAATATATATATATATATATACGACATCCCTAGGTAAAGACTTGTGATGTGGGCATACTCTGCTATCAAGTCCTGATACATCACGGACTAAATAAGGACATCGATTCGGATATCACCCTCAAACCACAAATCAAATCACACATGTTAAAGGCTAACATAGTTCCAAGTCTATGGTTCACGCACATACCAAATGTGATCAATTTATCGTTAAAACCGTCTTACACTCAGATAGCAAGTACCCAGGTTCTATGTTCTTAGGGTACAAGTCAAAATCCCTCCCCCCTAATGGGCTCATCAGGATAAGACTATCCGTGAGGCAAAAACCTCTAGTGATAGCAAGTATCCGAGGTATGTTTACACATAAGAGTTTACACAATAGGCATTCACATATCCTCTCTCTCTATATATATAATATTAGTATATGTATACACTCAACCTATAGTATATGCCTCATACGTAGTATATATACAACCCAATATCCTATGTATTATCAATTCACCATTTAACTACTCATCGTATATTTTCTGGACATTTTTCCCACTACACAAAGAGTCCTAACCACTCCATTAGATTGTTTCAGTAGTTAAAAATATTCTTCTATCACTAGTCCGGTCGTATATTCACTCACACTCTTCGCGGCCCATTCTAATTTACGAACAATCATTTAATGTTAAACTAAGCCCCGTGGTTCACTCGTATTCATCATAATTCTTGTGATATCAACTATGAAGTATACCACATAATCATAAAGGAATCACAACCCTAGCCTACCAAAAATAAAAAAAAACTGAGACCTAAATTACCAGGTCCCACTAACCGCTTTAGGGGAACAGGCGAACCGGTTCGGGTGTACAACCGAACCAGTTTGAGGGGCATACCAAACTAGTTCGCTGTACCTGGCACTTCATCTTCTCCGCTGTTATGGATTTTCACCATTGTTAACCCTCAAAACCTCTATTATTATGTCCAAAACTCCCAGCAATTAATACCCAACGTTATACTAACATATACCTATGATTTCCAGTGTAAATGAATCTATAAGTCATTAAGAAAGTCCATGAAATAGAATTAATTCAACACTAAACTTTCAGAAAACCCTATATTGTCATCCTTATTAAAAAAACATCATCAAAACACAAATTTATTCAATTATTATTCACACATATGATCTCATTTCATGTTCTAATTATATCAGGGTTCTGTCTGCATGCGATTCCTACCCAAATTCATCATCAAATCCTCAAATTCAAAGCCAAATTAATATTTCCATGATTAATATTCAATCTTACTCTAACATGGATAATACATCTAATAAAAATTAAGTGAGGTAAATAATTGCCTCTATATGTAGGTCTGAATATCTGCAGAAAAACGATAGGGTTGGGTTCCTCTCCTCCCTATTTATGCAACGGTGGTGGTGGTGCAAAAATGGCGGTACTTGGCCTTAGAACACCTCTCCTTCTTCCTCATGTGGCCTCTCTTTGTTTTAGTAACTGATAACCCTAAATTACCTTACATATCTGGTAATATAACTCTCCAATTTTCGCAGGTCTCCATTTTCCAAAGTTTCAAAAGACCATAATACCTCTTCGGGATGCTGGTTTGGCTTAAAAATGCCCCGGGACCCAAACTAAATCCCTGGGTAGATGTTTTTGACTATTTCAACCCTTACGGACATAGTGGAGCACTCAAAATGACCATTTGAATTATTTAGAATTAAATTACATTTTATTTCCTAAAATTAAGACCCGACACGACTGACACGCGCGTCTCGACTAAATTTATAGTAATAGTCGTATATTTCACTCACAAAAATCATAATATTTTCTTATCAATTTATTACCCATTCACTAAGTAATATTCAATATAAATAAATATTAACCTTTGACTCGCTAATTAATATTTATTTTAATACTGATTAATTTCTCAATTTAATGTAATTAATCCCAATTAACCCCAATATAAAAATCATTAAAATTACGGGGTGTAAGATACTTCCCCCTAATAACGAAATTTTGTCCTAAAATTAGAAACAAGGAAATACTTGGTATGAATAACTCTGGATACTTATCACGCATCTCATCATCGCGCTCCCAAGTAGACTTGTCGGCATTATGATGCTCCCATTGAACACGTATTAGTGGAACTACCTTCGACCTCAATCTTCTCTCACTATGGTCTAATATAGCGGCTGGACTCTCCTCGTATGAAATATTGGCTGTAAATCAATCTCCCCCAACGCAATATGAGTGTGTGTTAACTCAACATGGAGATATCGTCTCATAAAAGAAATGTGGAATACATTATGAATTCAACGCAAGTGCTCTGGTAACCCGAGTCTATATGGAACTGGCCCAATCCTCTCAATGATAGGGAATGGACCCACATACCTCAGTGACAACTTTACTTTATTCCTGAACCTCATTATCTCTTTAATAGGATATACACACTATAACACTTGGTCCCCGGCATTAAACTCCAGGAAGAACCACTTAGCATTAGCATAACTCTTTTGTCTATCATGAGATATCCGTATACAACTCCGAATTAACTCGATCTTAGCCAAAGTATTCTGAATCAACTCTGGTCCGAGTATATTGTTGTCCCCCACCCCCAACCAATAAGCAGGCGAACGACAAGGTTTACTGTAGAAAACTTCAAATGGTGCCATCCCAATCGAAAACTGATAGGAGTTATTATATGCAAACTCCACCAGTGGAAGATACTGCTCCCAACCTTCCCTAAACTCATGAATAAACATTATGATCAATCCTACCTAATCACTTTATCCAGGAATACTCCTTTATTTCCCTAATCATTTCCTCTTGGTGCCTACGAAACCAATTGCCATTCTTTCCAGAATACTTCAACGTAATTGGGCCTGATTTTCTAATGTCTATACCAATGACAATCCTAGGAAAGACCCCATCCTCCCTAGGTTCCAACTTACCTCTCTTTAGATCATATACTCCCTTCATGGGAGATATCTATAAGCGTACCCAGCTATTCACGACAGACTTTTACATCTACAGTTGGTTATGACATAACTCTCATCATTTTACTCCTTTGCTCAGAGTAGTTCCTGATTATCCTCAAAAATCTAAAATGTACATTCGTTGTTCTTTTCAACACTATAATCACCCTTTTCGTCTACTCTTCGGTTTCTGGTGACACTCCTTGCTCACAATGCAACTACATTCTCTTTGTCTCATTCTAATTCTGCCTCTAATTTACTCCTGCATCTACATTTATTTTAGACGTTTCCACGTCTTCTCCTCGTGAATTACACTTGAAATCTCAACTAACTAAGGATCCCATACACCCTATGCCCCATGCATTTCTTCATAAATCAATCGAACATAATATAATGGTTTTAAAATAATCCTTGTATACTAAGCACGACCATACAATAATGGTACACTCAACTACCCTACTAATCGCAACTTAATCATTCTCACATCAACGTAATATGGCTCTACTGGACTTAAATCGTAATATAACTATCATTTCTTAATTATAACTACACACACATATAATAACTAAGGTACTAAACCCGTGTCCTAAAGGTCAAACATTTCCCAACTCCCGACATTTGCTATGTTTCATGATTGGGATTTCTTGTAAAGAGATATCAAAACAAGGAACCCCACGATACACTATTAACTAACTTTGTTCATCATCGAGATCCATAGGCCCTCAGCACACAACTTGTACCCCTAAGTTCCCATCTTTCGACATAAAAAGTCTACTAGTTCACTCTCATCTCAATAAAGATGACATACAACACGACGTTCTCACTATCACAAGTATTTAACGCTATATAAATAATGAGTTATATCTCTCCGCTTGACAAAGCACGGATAGCCCTTGAATCATATCAACGAAAGGTCCCTACGCATCGGGATCAAATATAGCTAAACAACATACTCACAGAAGTCTACGAACACAATACCATACATATATATATATATATATATATATATATATATATATATATATATAATAAAGTAGAAAAGTTATGTATGTCACAAGTTTGACTCAAGATGGCATCTATATGAGTTATTCCTGCACTTCCTATTTCTCCGTCAATCCTTTGATTTCCCCCTCTTTTTTTACATACCAAATTTACACTTCAATTCAAAATTGGGGTACTTTGGTCAGAACCACTTCATTCTCTACTTCTCTCCCGCTCAGACCCTTCCTTATTTCTCATATAAAGATAACATTTCTCTCTTTGTATACTTCTCTCCCGTTCTCTCATTAGCAACATAAATAAAACCCTACCTTCTCACTTATCCACGCCGCCACCCTTCTCTCTTTTCCCCAATACTGGCTTCAGCTCCACGCTCAAGTTCTCCACTCACAAGTTCTTCTGCTAGGGCTTTCAGATTTTGACTTATAATTTTTTTTTTTCATATTTTGTGATTTATTTTTATTTTATGATTTAACATGTTGTTTCTTTGTAGATCTGAATACAATAACGGTTATCTCTTATTGGTACTTCATATATGTGGTACTTAGATCAGGTATGCACTCTCTTTGCTTCTAGATTTATATTCAAGGTTTTTGTTTTGAGTAATAATTCTCGCTTTTCTGTTTCTGTAAGAAAGATTATCAAGACACGGGTGATGTCATAGGCATGCTATATATGTGTTTTAAAATTAGGGCTTCTTCTTGATTTTGGGTTCTTCGTGCTTTTACGTGTATATATGTGTGGTTTTGAAATTAATATGAAAACTTGACTACAAAGATGGGAATTTGACATATAATTCATTTTAATTTATCTTATTCAGAATGGATACCTCCACACTTCATATTTTAATTATGCAGCATCAACACCCTATTATTTTTCTTCCGAGGTTTGACTTTTGATCATCTTTAGGTTCTAATTTATATATGTTAGTGTGATTTTATTGTTGTAGATGAAGACTACTTGAATTAATTTTTTTTGTTGTTTTTATTTGTCATCTTTAGGTTCCCAATATTGTTTTTATTGTTTTTTTTGGTGCATACGTAGTCATAAGGTGTGAGAAAATCGGAGTACTTGAATTTTTTTAATGTATATCAATGATGCTCAATCTGGGTTGCGGCTTTTTTTTGTTGTAATTATTTCTTTATTCAGGATCTCTAATGTTGGTTGATGAAATCAATGTTGGTAATATACCGTGATTACATTGATATCTATACTTCCGGTAAGAAATTGAATTTTATTTCATCGTTGGAGACCACGTGATGCGAAATAATGATTTTTATTTCCAATGTTAGTTTGATTTTGATACACCATAATTACATTGAATGTTTATCAAGAAATCCCCCGAACTGTTTTATTGACAAAAGCTCCCCAATTGAGCTGATCGACTGTTGATTGCAAATCATTTCATTACGATTTGTATCCTTGCATTTTTTAAGGCATAAAGTGCTAAATTAATTACCTTTAACTTTGTTTTTATCCATACATATTAGGTATGTATGTGCTAAATACATACCTAATATGTATGTTCTAAATACAGATTTGTGTTGGAACTTTGTGGTTTGAGCGGTGGGTAGATTTCCTGATTCAAGAATGGTGGGTTTCGAATTTTATGTTAAAACCCTTACATCTCATTTAATTCTTATGTTATTATTTCTTCATATGGCACTGTCATCTTTCCCCCTTTGAATTTTTTTCATTTATATGCGGTTTGTTCTTTCTACAGAAAATTTTGCATGGTATATGTTTGGACAAATGTCCGAATGAATTTTGTAACTTTGGTTGTTGAATTTATTGGGTTGGAGGTTCTTGCAACTTAGTACTCTCATATTTCTTTTCCTTCTCCATGTCATAAATTTGCAACTAATAATATAAAATGCCCAAATGTCTCAATGGGAATATGAATCCATCATGTTTGAAGAAACGCCCAAATGTACTCAATGGGAATATCAAAATGTATTAACTACATGACAACATTCTATAGTTCCCTCATTTTGGAAATTTAGCTCCCCGATTTTATTTATGACTTCTTAAATCTGACTATGGATATTCCGAGTCTGATGTATCTCTCACCCATGTGATGTTACCTATTTGCCTATTTTTTTTCACTAAATGTATTATGCCGTGTTTAGTTGATATGATTCAGAAGTTGGTTCATGTTTTTACCATCAAACTATTTTTATCGAAAAAAGTTAGTTAGAATTTTGTAATAGTCTAGATATTATACACTCCTTCAAATTAGGAACATAGACTTATGAGAGTGCACTTTTGTTCAAACAAAGAAATTATTTAATTAAACTCAACTTTTTCAATTAAATCCTAAAACATGCATCTAGGTGTGATTGAAGACAATATAATTATGCAAGAACATTCAATCACAAACAAACACACAAACGAGGAAAAATCCCCCAAAGGGGCAAAACCTTTTATTTTCACTATAATTTGTAAAGAACGGTTTACACGGATTATACTGAAAACAAGAGTGACATAAGAAATACCCTCAGGTGTCAGTTCTAATGTCGTCGACTGGAATCTCCCACAAGAACTCTAGATGGACAGTAATGAAAAAGAGTCGGCTTCTCCACAAGTTACTCCAGACGAGTAAAAACGATCATTTGAAGGTTTAAAGATTCACACACATATTTAGGAATGGTTTTGTGAATAAAATGGTATGAAACCTTAAAAACTTGAAGTCTGTTTTTTGGATTGTAAATCGCAGAAACGTGTACAAAAAAGACTTGGAAAAACATGGAGAATGGGCACAGATATTTATACGAAAATCGAGGCAGTGCTGTCGCTCGAACGACATAGGCATGTCGCTCGAATGAGATTGGGCGCCATGATCATGTCGCTTGAACGACAAAGCGATGTCATTCGAACGAGCTCGACGACCAAGAAAAGTCCTCTTCTACACTTAAAAAAAATTATGCTTTTGTCTTAAAAAGAAATTAGACTTCGAAAAATATTTTCTAAAAAATTCCCAAATATTTATGCTAATATTAAAAACTCCAATAAACCATTTTACCAATTACGCGAAGTGGAGTAGTGGGAATGGTTGAGCAGCATGTCGCATGAAGCATGATGCACGTGTGAAGATGGTGGATGCATGGATTCGGATCAAGGCCATCGTGGACGATCGTGTTGACGTTCCGAATGTAGCAGTATCAGATATACAAACTGTGATCTAGGATAAATAGAAAATTCCTAGATTCTACCCCGGACATTTATAAAATATGTCCTTACAAATCTCCCCCTATGTCTATACCGGTACATACATAAAAAATCCGAATTATTCTATCTCCATAAAGCAAATGTCATATAAGATAATATCCCCATTAAACCCTCAAACTGAGAATACTAACTGACATGTCATCAATCAAACTTCAGTATCTTCAAATCTTCAGCTTTTCAGAAACTATCAAAGCTTTTCTCATCAGGGTGTGCAATCCAATAATCATCAATTTTGTACCTACAAACATGAGATAAAGCAGATACCCGTGACACGCAACAGTTTGAAATATAATGATATGCATAAATCAAAGATCAATAGATCAATTAAGCTTAAGAAAATCATTGATAAATCAACCAAACAATTATCCCCCATAATTCATTCTCCCCATTTTTATGATGTCCACAAATAGACAGTTATGAGAAGCACAAATAAATGTCACAAGGTAATAAACTTTCTATTTTTGAATTTTTCAAAAAATTTCACACAAGATATACAAAAAGGAATCACACCATGAAAGAACACAAAAACAACCAAGTCGATGATAGCAAAAATGTAGGGGTGTGAGCAAATTTGATAGAAAAATCAATGCATACAAACATAACATATGTGCACGATGAATATCGGATACTCCGAACGAATGAACTTAACATCTTCCTTAGGTGTAAAAAGATGGAAGTATAAGAAATTGACTCAATCAAATCAACAAATCAAAGCTCAAAGTGATTTCCACGCCAATAACGTCCAAAACTAGTAAATGATTTTTCAGGACTTTCAAGGAAGTGCAAACTCGTTTAAATTCTCCCACCAAACTCCCTCAGATTTATATTTTGATTAGAGGTGATATAAATTCTCAAACATTGGAGAATTGATGGTGAAATCTAATGTCCCATATTCTGCATGTATTGCTTTGTATTGCCTTTAAATTTTTTCGAGCTCTTTTAACCTCTTTGGACCTCAGATAATTAAAATAACTCAATTTTTTAGGTCCAATATAATGGTGGCTTAGTATTCACAAAGGTCAAATGTGAACCTTTCGCAGCCCTACCCCGTTTTAAAATACCACACAATCTCACCAAACGATGTTTACATGCATTCCAATCTTGTCAAGTTTTATCGCATGGTTCGTTGTATAGACAGAATTGAGATGGAAACACTTAAGCCAATATGTGATAGACAAGTACAATAATCAAATAAAGTCGTGCATGTGTGCAATAAAGGAGATAAGGATCCAAACACGTAAAAAGATATCTCAAAGATTCCAAACAATGTAAAGCACATGGATGAAATGATGTAGCATCTCAAATCACTATCAAACAGTCACGTGAAAAATGGAAATGGAAGTTGTGACTAGACTATCTTAAATACTCATCCATAAGAAGTGTAAAAAAAATACAAAAATATTTTTGTGCTTTTCTAAAATTTTTATAAAAAGAAAATCTTTTTCTATTTTTCCAAAAAATATAAAAAGCAAAAATAATAATACAAATGATACAAACTAGCAATAGGAATCATATGATATGAACCTGACAATGCATCCTATCCTAGACACGGACCATCCCCTCAGTCAACTGTGCAAATCCCTAAAGACTTACTAAGACTCTCGAATCTAAGGGCATCTAAAGGTTTCATCCGAATATCAGCTAACTGATGGTCAGTGGGTACGAAACTCAGGGATACGACTTTCTCCTCAACTAACTAACGTATAAAGTGCTCACGTATCCTGATGTGCTTTATGCGCTAATGTTAGATCGGATTACGAGATATGTGTATCGCGCTCGTGTTATCACAGGAGATGGTCATGGTGTCCTATGAAATCCCATAATCCTCCAACATTTGCTTCATCCACAAGAGTTTCATGCAATAAATCCCGGCGGCGATGTACTCAGCCTCCAACACTAAAGGTAATTTTGGGGCGACTAGAAGTCAAGTTGAAAAGACTACCTATCATACTCCGATACAAGGTTTGCTCTATGTCCTTGCCTGAAGTGTCCTTAATAAGCTTGGTAGAAGTACTCATAGGTGTACGTGCATGCTTAGCGGAGTCTAAACCAAATTTCTTCACTAGGTCTCTAGCATACTTGGATTGGGAGATGAACATCCCGTCCTCTAGCTGACGAACCTAAAGACCAAGGAAGAAAGTAAGCTCACCTACCATGATCATCTCAAACTCACTTTTCATCTCCTCCTCAAAGTGATGAGCATGCTAGAAGCACGTGGACCTAAAGACTATGTCATCCACATAGACCTGGGCAACCAAAATATCCCGTCATCTCTCCTAATGAACAACGTCATATCAACTCCACCTCTCTTGAAGCCACGGGCTAAGAGATAGGAAGTAAGCCTCTCGTACCAAGCACAGAGTTCTTGCTTCAAACCATACAAGGCTTTCCTCAGATAGTAGACGTGCTCCGGGTGCTTAGGGTCTTCAAACCCTTTTGGTTGTTCCATGTAAACCTCCTCCTATAGAATGCCATTTAGAAAGGCACTCTTGACATCCATCAGATATATCTTGAAGCGCAGATGACATACGATGGCGAGTCGTAAGAAGACGAACTCAAGCCTCGCAACAGTTGCAAATGTCTCCCCAAAGTCTACACCCTCTATTTGTGTGTAGCCTTGAGTGACCAACCTAGCCTTGTTTCTAATTATGGTACCATTTTCATCCATTTTATTCTTGAAAATCCACCTGGTACCTATCACATTCGTCTCACTAGGTCAGGGGAAAAGTTCCCAAACATCATGCGTTCTAAATTGAAGAAACTCGTCCTCCATCGTAGATATCCAGTGTTTATCCTGTAGAGATTCTTTATAGTTCTTGGGCTCAACTTTAGATGTGTAGTAGACATGGCTAACAACATTCTCTAGCTGATTGTGAGTCTTGACCCCTAGGGTGGGATCTCCTAGGATAGAAGTAGGATCATGACTCTTGCGAACCTAAACAGGTGTGTCCCCTATAATAGGAGTAGGGTCCACCCTGGATGTAGGAGACATAGTGGGATCATAAAAAAGGAGTGTGTCATCTTCACTCAAATGGGTGGAGTCAACAGACGTCGATGGTTCGTCATCTTGCACAGTAACATTTATTGGCTCCATCACTTTAGAGCTCTTAAAGTTAAAAACCTAGTACGCTCTACTATTTAATGAATATCCTAGCAATATTCCCTCATCGCTTCGGGAGTCGAACTTTCCTAATTTCTCTCTATCCCGTAGGATGTAGCATTTACTCCCCAAAACACAAAAATATGCAAGGCTGGTCTTCTTTCCAGTCCATAATTCATAGGGCATTTTATGTGTGTGTGGAAGAAGGTAAACCCTATTCACCGTATGGCATGCAGTAGACACTGCCTCTGCCCAAAATCTCCTAGCAACTTTACGACCTAGAAGCATAGATCTAGCCATTTCCTGAATCGTCCTGTTCCTTCTCTCAATAATCTCATTTTGCTGAGGAGTCTTCACAACAGAAAACTCATGTTTGATTCCTAGGCTATCATAGTAAAGATCTACTTTTTGCTCCGTAAATTTAGTGCCGTTGTCACTACGTATTCTGTTGATAGTGACACCGTGTTGGTTTTTTAGGACACGACACTTGGTCATCAGAAACTCAATAGCATCTGATTTTTCTCTCAAAAATCCCATGATAGAATATTTGGAGAAATCATCTACCATCACTAGGATGTACCTCTTACCACCCAGACTGTTTGTACGAGTAGGACCTATGAGACCCATGTGTATCAGCTCAAGTACTCGTGAAGTGGTAATGGAATTCAACTTCCTGTGGGGGCTAAGGATTTTCTTTCCCAACTAATAGGGTCCACAAATCATGGAAGTTAGCTTTCCAAGTGTTGGTAAGCCACGTACTAGGTTATTTTTAGCTAATCGCGTCAAATCTCTAAAGTTCACGTGACCTAAACGTTGGTGCCATAGATCCATAGGAGTATCGTGGCGCTATTGCATACAAATGAGGACTTGGGCACAATCCCATAACAATTATCCTTTGTCCTCACCCCTTGCACTAAAAGTTTATCGACTTGATTATAGACATTTCATTTGTCCTGTTCAAACTTAATGGCAAAGTCAGCGTCACACAACTGACTAATGCTAAGAAGGTTTGCTTTCAAACCTTTGACGTACAAAACATTATCTAGCTTAGGAAATCCTGGTAACTCTACTATACCTCGTTCTACTATCCTAGACTTGCTCCCGTATCCAAAGGCGACTCTACCTTCCTTATGATCCTCTAGGTAGGTAAAAAATGAGACATCACCGGTCATATGTCTGGAGCACCCACTGTTGAAATACTACTGTGAGGTATTATGTGCTTTGAGAGCGACATGAACAACAAGTTCCTTTTTGTATTTCTTAGTTACCCAAGAATTGGTAACCTTTTGTTTACCCTTGATGTTTTTGGTTTTAGCCGGGATGAGGGAAGCATTCACTGACGAGAAAGACATCCATCAAAATTCCTCCATCAAACTCTGTGATGTGTCCGCTAAAAACTAAACACGCTCTCTCAGACTGGTAAAATCATCAGTACGATGTGGTGAAGCAAATGTACATGAAGTCCGACCCAAACTATAGCAATACTCTCTCAGGTGACCTTTTTTTTACACTATGTACAAAAGAACATAGTTTTAGGCAGACCTTGGTTTGCCTTTCTCGGTCTAACTCTCCTTCGTGGTTTTTGATGATGGCCATATGGAGTCTTAGAAAACTCAGGAACTGGTCCAGGTGCTATTTGGGACGTGGAAGCACCATAAAAACCTATTCCCTGCCTATCATCAAAACCAAAAGTGGGACCGAGGAGCATCTTTCCCATCTTTCTAGATCTGTCCTCGATTTGAACCTTGACTTCCCGTGTTCTCTCAAAATCATGAGTAAGATGGGATACAAGGGTTTCAATTTCTTTTTAGTCTCCATGGAGGAATGGAGCTCACTCGTAAGACTAGCCACTTGATTAGTCAAGTCCCCTTTCTCTTTCTCAAAATAACTCTCTCTCTCTCTCTCTCTCTCTCTCTCTCTCTCTCTCTCTCTCCAAATAGTCTCTCTCTTTCTCTAAACTGACTTTCTCTCTCAACACAAGCATGCTCTCTCTCTCTCTCTCAAGGTAGTGTAGGTGGGGGACTCTCTCTCTCCCGCTTCTCCTAAATCTTTCTCTAAAGCGGTGATCCTAAGAACTAACGCTTTATTACTCTTTTTGGTTTTAAATGACTAAGTATATAACTCAGCATAGGCGCGCTGAAGATTACCCTTGCTCTCACTTGCAGCATCCTCCCCCTCACTCACTTCGTTCTCACTGTCAAGTTGTCCCTGTGAAGTAGCATCCTCATCATTGTGAGGAGCACTAGAGGTACTCGCATGACTAGCCATGAATGCGGTGAAGTTACACTCATGCGATGACTCGTCTCTAGAGTCCCCCGACTAGACCTCACTGTCGTCACTAAGGGTAGCGTTAAGAATAGCTTTACCCTTTTCTTTGGCAAGTCTGTTCAGCCTAGTAGCACACTCAAAAGCTCTATGACCCTTACTGTCACACTCATAACATCTCTCACCGTCTTTCTTAGGAGGGTCTTTAAAATCTTTTTCATTTTTCTTTTCAAACTTATTTTTCTCCAAATTCTTTTTATCTTTGAAATTTTTATTTTTCTAGAAATTGAGAATTTTCTTGAAATTTTTTGCAAACAAGGCCAAATCATCTAAATCAAGGTCACACTCAGAATCTGATGTTTCTTTCTCCCTTTTCTAGATTACTGTACTCTCTTTCTTGCCGACCCCTCACTCTTCCTATCCTGGGCATTAGGTGCAATTCCCTTATCTTTTGGTTTAATAGACTTAGGAAACATGTCAGATTCAAAGGTTTGTAAGTCTCCAACCAATTCCTCTAATTTAAGCGTGTTTAAATTACCCATAGAATTTAGCACAGTGACTTTAAGGATAAAACGCTTAGGCAGTGATCTTAGAATCTTTTTAACAACTCTATCATTAGGAATGTGTTCACCAATATTAAATCTAGTGTTTACAATATCAGATAATCTAGCATAGAATTCATCAAAACATTCAGACTCAAGCATGGTGATAGTTTCAAATTAAGTATTTAAGTTTTGCAATTTTAATTCTTTCATGGCATTAGTTCCTTCATGGGTAAGCTGTAAAACATCCCATGCCTCTTTTGACGTGGTACACGTCACTATCCGCCAAAACTCGTCAGGTGTGACGGATCTAGAAATAGCACTAAGACTCTTAGAGTTAAAGGATGACCATTTGAATTCATCTTCAGTCCATGCAGTCACATATTTTAAATTTGTCACGTTGTCAATAGTGATGGAAGGAGATATCCACCTCTTTCAACGAAAATCCAAACTTTCATCTATGACTTTTAGAGCATATTTCATACGGGTTTTCCAGTAATCATAATTTGTCCCGACAAAAACTGGCATTTTATTATATAATTTCTCCATTTTGAACACGCCCTTTTTCAAAAATCAATTTGTCAGAAACCGGATATCTTTAGAAAAATTGTGCGAAAAATTACATGGTATAATTGTGTAATTGGTTCTGATACCAATTTGAGAGTGCACTTTAGTTCAAACAAAGAAATTATTTAATTAAACTCAGGTTTTTTAATTAAATCCTAAAACATGCATCTAGGTGTGATTGAAGACAATATAATCATGCAAGAACATTCAATCACAAACAAATAAACAAATGAGGAAAAATCCCCCAAAAGGGCAAAACCTTTTATTTTCACTATAATTTGTAAAGAACTGTTTACACGGATTATACTGAAAATAAGAGTGACATACGAAATACCCTCAGGTGTCAGTTCCGATGTCGTCGGCTGGAATCTCTTGCAAGAACTACAAATGTGCAGTAATGGAAAAGAGTCGGCTTCTCCACAAGTTACTCCAGATGAGTAAAAATGATCCTTTGAAGGTTTAAATATTCACGCACATATTTAGGAATGGTTTTGTGACTAAAAAGGCATGAAACCTTAAAAACTTGAAGTCTGTATTCTGGGCTGTTAATCGCATAAACGTGTACGAAAAATACTTGGAAAAATGTGCAAAATGGGCACTGCTATTTATATAAAAATTGAGGCGGCGCCGTCGCTCAAACAACATAGTCATGTCGCTCAAATGAGCCACACATGTCGCTCGAAGGAGGTCGCACAACATGCTCATATCGCTTAAATGACAGAGCGATGTCGTTCGAATGAGCTCGACAAACAAGAAAAGTCTTCTTATACACTTAGAAAAAATTCTTCTTTTGTGTTAAAAACAAATCAGACTTCAAAAAATGTTTTATAAAAAAATTCCCAAATATTAATGCAAATATTACAAACTCCAATAAACCATTTTACCAATTACGTGAAGTGGAGTTGTGGAAACAGTTGAGCAGCACGTAGCATGAAGCATGATGCACATGTGAAGATGGTGGATGCATGGATTCAGATCAAGGCCGCCTTGGATGATCGTGTTGACGTGCCGAATGTAGCGGTATCAGATATACATACTGTGATCTAGGACAAATAAAAAATTCCTAGATTCCACCATGGACATTTATAAAATTATGTCCTTACAACTTGGATGCATAACTTTGTTATTTAACTCGATAATACAACTAGAAAGAAAGGTTATCATAACATATCTTTTTTTTTTTCTTTCCTTTCAGACTTCTATACGGCCTATTGAACTAATGGAGAATTGTAGTTTGGATAATGCAAATCTTCAACTAAAAGTTTATATGGGACAACTAAGTGCACCTATAGATAATTATCTTATCATGATTTTGTATTTGAAGATTCATTTCGTGTTTTTCACCAGAATATGGGTTTATATAAATGTTCTTTACGATAATGAGGACAAGAGAATACCGCACATAATGTTTTTTGTTGTAGAGAATATCCCCCCTTATAAGTGATGACCGATCATTACAATTATATAGTGGATTAGGTTTGTGATTCTAATGGGAATATCAAAATGAAGAACTGCTACTGTGGTTCTGCAGAGTGTACTGGCAGGATGTATTAGGATTTCAAGAAGTGGAACTCTGTTGCTCATCTTTAATGTATATGCTTTAGAATTGTTCTGTGAATGGTTAAGGCCTTAAATTTTTGTATGTACAGAAGAGTGAAGTTAATAAGAAGAACTAAAACATCTATTGGATCAGATTCTGAGCTACTACATCATTCCTATGCTCCACTGTAATTCCTTAAGGTTTACTTCTCAAAGATCTTTTGATGATGCATTTTATGATTACATTTCAACTTCCCCGATGAAAGTGGCAGATTAATTTAGTATGTATCTGGTAGATTAATTTAGTTGTTATCTATCATGAGTGATATCCAAACAATGTTAAGTTTAGCGTGTGTGATATCCCACCGACCGATCTGAAGATGGTGTCTACGTTCATGGGTAAATCGACGTCGACCTAAGAGATGTTTAGGAGAGTGAGGAGTTCAAAACCAGGAGATGACTTCAAGGTTTCAGATTATGAATTCCATTATTATAAATTGGTTGTACAACTTGAGGTATGACTCATTTCCAATGTTTTGTGTCGATCTTTGTCAAGTGGATTAATTAGCTTGTGCTTTCTATTTGGTGTGCGACAATAAATACTAATTTAAATATTATTATTTTTGACAGGTTCCTGTAGATAATTTTTGTTTATGTTTTCTATTTGGTTTCTTGCATCACATTACATGCTTTAGATTGGGGTAAATCCTCCCCTGTCGGGCTGGTGGATAAATTTTTTTGTTTTTGATTCAGTTAAAGTAATGTGAAAAAAAATCAATGTGCCAATTCATGTGCATATATTCTTTAAGTGAAACGGGCACTGTTCTTATTCAACTTTGACATTATTTAAACATTGTAATTTCTCAAAGTACTTCATTCTCTTATTGAATTAGTCACCTGCATGTTAAGAGCTTCCCTTTTATTTATTGTGATCAATTTGATCAACTTTTCTACAATCCCTCATATTATGACTGTCGAACTGAAGCTTTCATATAAAACCTCTTTTTTACATATGAGTCTCATCATCTAATTTTTTTCGGTCTAAATATTGAAGATTAGTTTGAATTTCATTTACATTATGTGTTTGATGATCGAGTACGTTTGCACATGATGATCGATACTCGGTGGTCGAAACTGGGGCTTACGATGATATTCGATGCGTTCAGTTTTCTTAAATTTCAGTTATGTATGATTTCCTCACATTTTTATGACAAGTCCCCATAGACTATTACTTCCCCAAATCTCTTGGACCTAGATAAGCTATTGAAGTTTCCAAATGCCAAGAAAAATGAAGGAAGGAACATGAAATTCTGACGTTGCTTTGAAACTTAAAGCAGTAGAGGCAAAGCTACAAGAACTGAAATCAAACGTGGCAATATTGGGGAAGGAAGCTGCAACAGCAATGTCTGTTGTTGAATCTCAACAACAGAGGTTGACACTCCAGCGACTTATTGCAATGGTAATATATTCCCACTTATAATCAAATTATCTTTTACACATACATAAGAATTAATAATTAAAATTTTGTCTTTTTTCTTCACTACTAAAGGTTGAATCAGAACGTGGCTACCATTAGAGAGTTCTTTAGATACTTAATCATCTTGAAGGTGAGGTACGTAGTTTTGTTGACAATGCCTTTATTTATAATATCACAACACTTATTTGGAGGGTTGTGTGGGGCTGTTGGAATGCATAAGAAATCCTACAAATACAATTATATAAACAATGTTTAACCTTTTCATATTGGACAGGTTATTAGACGAGGGAGAACAGAGAAGCCTATGTTGAATCCTGAGAATGCCTATCACAAGTATAGTGTGAAGCGTAACTACTGGCCTAAGGTTCAGGGTATTGCTACACCACCAATATAATTATCACTCCAGTACTATTTGTTGCAATGCTCCACGAAGGGGACGTGTTGTCTCCGTTGACAAGATGCTTCTACCGGATATTTTGTTTGTTAGCTTATTTATCATCTTTATTGTGTCTGAGTCAGATTTTTTATGTTCATGGGAAACATTGCGGTTGGTTTTGAGTCAGATTTAAAAAGTCGTCATTGTGGCAGGAAATGGTATGAAATTAACATGGGTTTGGTTTTGAATTTCTCTCGTTAGTCTATTAAAAATTAAGTAAGTCCTGGAGTTTTATCTTCTGATGGGTTGAGATTTATTTGTATTATACTTGATATAAATCATTTTAGAATCAAAGTTACTTTCTGTCTTTGCTATGATGTTCACTATTATACAAAATTAAGACTCATTTGTGGGTGCATTTTCATGGGTTATTGACCTATTTGGATTTCAAATATGTAATCGTCATTATACACCACCTTACTCATCGAACACAATTATAAATTATTAGATTTAGCATTAATAATAATATAGTTGGTATTTTTATTTGTAAACATGATGGATTGTCCCATAAACGAAGGAAATTTTGGCCAATTTTTTTTTAAAATTAATAGGTTCGTACCAGAGGTTATTCAAAAAATTATTTATATCATGCGAACTAAATATGACGTATGGTCCGATGAACTATGTATATTTTTGAAAATTAGAATCGTGCCTTCAGTCAAAGGCCAATACGTTTAACTGCGGGATCTTGAGAAGGAGGATGTCGGCTTTCTTATCCCCATATATAAAGAGGCTGCTCCCATATCTCGAACCCCAGACCAACCGTAGCTTTGGCAAGGGCACTTTCCATCGCACCAAGGAATGACTTTACGCTTTTAAAAATTATTAGCGTGCCTTAAGGTGATGCCTCGCAAAAATAATATAACTCACCCAGGAATAATAAGTATAATAGTTTTATCACACAATCCACTACCACTCAAACCCTTTGTATCCAGTCACTATACAAGGTAAGAATAATATTATCTACTTTCATAACACTCAAAAGGAGGAAAAACTGCTACATAATATAAAAATCCTCATGGTGTCTACACCTGCTCCTCCCTGAAGGCTCCACTAAAAGTCCTACTACCTAACGGTAGATACATTCCCAACTCACACTATTACACATTCATGTCACCCAATACCTACCTTATGCTCATAATGATAAAACAAAAATCTATTTCCATTTGTCACTTATCTCGCCTGGTCAATGGGTCCCTGAGCATAACCCTCTTGTTGGAACTAACCCCTGATCTATTTCATTGGTTGTATATCCAGAATCTCATCCTGTAGCTGCCCCCTGCTTCCCTTTGGGGAAATCCTTATTTCTATAGCCCGTCTCTCCACAATCGTAAAGACTTCCAGAGGGAAAATTATTCTTCTGTCCCTGGCCCTACTAGCCTCCCCCACCCTTCTCTTGGCCTTAGTGGCCCTTAGGAACGGGATGCTATTGATTGTGCAGACCCTGCTGGTCGAACCCACTATTTCTCAAGTTGGTAAACTCTTGGCCTAAATCTCTTATCCCGATTCTCCTACCGAAAATCTCTCTCCTGCTACTTTTGTGCCCTACTGACATCGATCCCATCTACCTTCCCAATAGGACTGGTCGCACTTACTCATTGTGGATAAGTTCAATACAGGTAGCCCTACTCTCCATATATGGGACACATTTCTCTGCCATCCCCTGTCGCTAACCCCACTGACCATGTCAGGGTGTTCTTCTCTCGGACCTGATAGTCTTGTCCCCTTGCTACACCCGTTGTCCCTTTGGCTCCACTAGCCCCATAGAACTCGATGTTGGCCTTGATAACCCTAACTTAGTCCATCTTAGCTTGGTAGGGCTTCCATTGGTCTCAGTCATGTAAATGGGTCCCTTACTGGGTGCACCCTCCTGTGATGCTGCACTAACACCGTTTTACTCCACTCTTTGTCTTTGGCTTGATTCTCCAACCCTCTTGGCTCCCTTCTCATCGAAGTGTTGCTATAAACTTGTAAACATATGACCTTGACTACATCTGCACTAGTCATCCTAAATGAATTTCCCACCCACGCTTGTGTATTCTATATATGAGTCCATTATCAACTTACGGACCCTTTTTATATTCTCCGTATCCCCTTTGTCGAGTACAAAGTTCGCTGAACAAGTCGATTTCTCTCTAACGCTCGATCTATATCTGATCCACTTGTGATAAGTTTCAAAACTCCATTCGCATCTACGTCTAAACAGAGGATGGATGGTCTTACAGTCAAACCGCACCCAAATTTCTCGTTTAATGCCATATGTACTTCTTCATATTTTGTAATTGGCTCCCATCACACAATGCCGCTCCTATGAGGTAAAAAATTTTGCCCCAAATTTAATCCAGGGTATCGCTGCACTCCACCCTACATAATTTCCTTTGGATCATCTCCTCCCATTGTCACATCACACTTCCTCTTTACTCTAAATCCTTATAGGCGTCTCTTCAAAATAGTCCCTTCTGACTCTCCCCTGCTGACTACACAAGGTGAGTTTGAATTTTGCACTACTGTTATCTATGATAATTCTTGGGGATGCTATTGCTCTCGAGTGATTATCCTATTGTCATCTTCATGAAAAATAATCATGGTGACTTCTATCACGATCACCTTTTTTGAAATACTTTATGGCTTCAACTAAGCCCCTCCTCCGGTGGTCCTTCTAGCGGCCCTCGTTGGTCGTCCTATATTATTCGGTGTATAAAACCCAACCAAACTCGTAGATGAATGACATCGAATATACTTAATAGTAGGAAAACGTAAGTCGCATACATAAAGGAGTACAACAACCCTATAATAAGGCTTTATATCAAAGAACGCTAAGCTAAAACGTGTAAAGTCACACATATCCTAAGGACACTAAAACCTGATGCTCTGATACCATCTGTGACAGCCTGCCTATTCTAATCCTAGGTGATTAGTCTATTATTAAATTAAATAGGAATCATTAATGGTTTCATCCTTAGGATCACTGTCAAAATTCAATTTATTTTAGGTGTTAAAATTTTAATCTTTATTATTAACATGAAAGTTAATAAAGATTAAATAAATCACATTCACCATTACAAGAACAAAATAATGGATGATAAGATAAAGGAATAAATAAATAAATGAGTCTCTAATAACACTCCGGATAAATTCCCAATACAGTCATCCCTAAGAAAAGTCTAAATCAAATACTGAAAATAACTGGAAATACACTGTCTCTGTAAATAATAACCAACTAGGAATGGGCGACATACCCGATTGATATAGATTAAGACAAATAAGAACTGAATAAGTGTGGAGGCATTTACTAGCAAGGCCTTGCAACTTCCATAACAGCTGCAGCACATCAAATGAAGGAACTTCTATGCCTGGCGTCCCTGTGGTTGGGCACCTAAAATTGTTTTGACAAAAATGGTTTTGAAACAGGTCAGAGCCCAAGTAAAACAATTTGAAAACATTTAGTAAGTAATTAAAATCCATCAAGATAAGATATTATATACATCTTAGCTCCGCGTGCCCTCACATGAGATTCTCACCTCTCAGCTATTGTGCACGCCTAACATACTACTCTAACCCACCTTGTTATGCTACCAGCCTAACTAGTCTGAATTACATCTCTTAATGTCTACTAGTTTATAGAGCCCACCTGTATTGCCCATTAAATACTATACTACATTCGCAATTATTTTTATTTATTAGGAGTCAGCAGTTTACGAATAAGTTCTAATACACTTAATTTAGATATCACTATCTATCTTAGATAATAATACATTCGTAGTAGAATCAATCACATGCATATATATATATATATACACACGACATCCGTAGGTAAAGACCTGCAATGCAGGCATAATCTTCTATCAACTCCTGGTACATCACATACTAAATAAGGACATCGGTTCGGATATCACCCTCGAACCATAAATAAAATCACACATATTGGAGTCGAACTTAGTTCAAAGTCAATAGGTCACGTACGCACTAAACGTGCCCAATTGACCATTAAAACCACCATACACTCAGATAGCACGTACCTAGGTTTGATGTTCTTGGAGTACAAGTCAAAATTCCCCCCCCCCCCCAATAGGCTCATCAGGATAAAACTATCCATGATGTGGAAACCTCTCGTCATAGAAAGTATCCTATGTATGTTTACACAATAGGCATTCACACATCCCATGTACACACACGCGCACACACACACACACACACACACACACACACACACACACACATAAACATACACAAATAATATATAAACGTATACGACATCCGTAGGTAGACACCTGCGATGCGGGCATACTCTGCTATCAAGTCCTGGTACATCACATACTAAATAAGGACATCGGTTCGGATATCACCCTTGTACCATAAATAAAATCACACATCGGTTCGGGTCACGCACGCACTAAACATTCCCAATTGACCATAGAAACCATTATACACTCAGATAACACGTACCCAGGTTTGATGTTCTTGGAGTACAAGTCAAAATCCCCTCCCCCCCCCCCCCCCCCCCAATGGGCTCATCAGGATAAGACTGTCCACAATGCGGAAACCTCTCGTAATAGCAAGTAACCTATGTATGTTTACAAATAATAGTTTACACAATAGGCATTCACACATCCCATTTACACACACACACACACACACATATATATATATATTAGTATAGGTATACAATCAGCCCATAGTATATGCCTCATATATAATATATACACCCGAATATCCTACCTATTATCAATTCACCATTTAACTACTCATTGTATTTTTCTCGAGCATTTTCTCAACTACTCTAAGAGTCCTAACCACTCCATTATATTATTTAAGTAGATAAAATATTCTTCTACCACTAGTTCAGTCATATATTCACTCACACTCTCCGTGACCCATTCTAATTTACGAACTATCATTTAAAGTCAAACTAGGTCCTATGGTTCACTCATATTCATCATAAATTTTTTGAGATAAACTATGAAATATACCACATACTTTGTTAACCATAATTCTCTATCATTGGAAAGGAATCACAACCCTAACCTACCAAAAATTTAACTAAATCGATACCTAGATTACTAGGTCCCCCAAACCAGTTTGGGGGAACAGGTGAATCGATTTCAGTGTACAGACGAACCGGTTTGAAGGTCATACAAAACCGGTTCATTGTACCTGGCACTTCATCTTCTTTGTTGTTATGGGTTTTCACCATTTTAACCCTCAAAACCTCTATGATTAAGTCCTAAACTCCCAGCTATTCATACCCAACATTATACTAACATATGCCCGTGATTTCTATAAGGACATAGTCCATCACAATTTAGTATGTCGTATACCGCTACAACCGTCAAAGATGTTCAAGATCAAATACACAAGAAGACGTAATATCAAGCTTCATCAACAATCAAGCCTCCGCGAAATGAATTTGGTAAAGTTGTGTTTTTAATTTCTTAATAATTCACTTAGGATTTTTGGGATTTTTTCACAAAATATTTTCTAAGTGTTGGAGCGGAGCTTTAAAGGTTTTTCATCAAAAACTTTATTTTTTAGAGTCTTTGAGACGGTGCATTTACTGAAAGGATAAACGAAAAAAAATTATTATTTTAAACATCTCATTCGAACGACACCGTATGTCATTCAAACGACATCGTGTGTTGCATGATACTTCAAACGACATCGTGTCTCGCTCGAACGACAACGTGTCTCGCTCGAACGACCCACCGCCTTAAGTTTTCTTTAAAAGGGTCTTTTCATCTCCATTTTCTCCAAGAAGTCTGTACATTTGTTCATTCTGCAAATAATGCGAAATCAGCAAAAATCTTTTGGCTTCTTCTTTTATAGTTTAATCTCTTTTATTTTGTTAATTCACAAAAGTCCCAATTATTCATGTGAATTGTTTTGGAGTTTGAGAACACACTTTGCTGGTGTTCATACTTTTGTGGAGAAAATTTAAACATCATATGTCTACGTGTATGAGAGTGCGCCTTATGTTCAAACAAAGAAATTTATTTAATTAATCCCAGTTTTTAATTAAATCCTAAACGTGGATCTAGGTGTGATTGAAGATAATATTAATCATGCAAGAACATTCAATCACAAACAAATAATTGAGGAAAATCCCCCCAAAGGGGCAAAACCTTTTTATTTTCACTATAATTTGTAAAGTTCTATTTACACAGATTACAATGAAAATACAAGCAATGACAAACGAAATACCCGCAGATGTTGGTTCTGATGTCATCGACTGAAAGATCCAGCAAGAGCTCCAGAAGGTCAAAAATGGAAAAGAGGCGGCTTTTCCACAAGGTTACTCCAAAAGAGTAAATCAATCTCCTTTAGGGTTTGAAGGATTCACATAAAGGATTGAAACTTGTTTGTGAATCAAAGAGGGTATTTTGGCTTGACAAATGGTGAAGACATGATAAATTAGGTCTAATAAAAAGTTCCCTTAAAAGTCTTAAAATAAGTTGTTCCCGTTCCTGGAATTTATAGGAACTGAAACAAAATTATGTGCCTAATTTTTCTGAACCGTCGGATCGATCCAAATATGATGAGCGGATCGATCTGGTATTCCGGATTGAATCATTTTCTTTAAAAAACGGATCGGTCTGGTAAAATGAAAATAGATAGTAAGTTCAAGCCATCGGATCGATCCGGTTACTTAAAAAAATGAATCGATACAGTTACCAATTTATGCAGCTGACAACTTATGACCCGGATAGAATCACGAACACTATCACAAACCCATTACTGGTGAAACAGGAGACGATGCACGGTGTTGATGATGATGGGAATGAGTATCACATAATTCAAATTGAGGCTTCAAACGAAGATCGTGCTGAGACAAGCCAAGTGTAGCGGTATATGACATATTACCTGTGTAAGATACTTAAGAAAACCCTAGATTCAACCCCAGACATTTATAAAACATGTCCTTACAAATATCCCCCTATGTTTGTGCCGGCACATACATAAGAAATCCGAATTATTTTATCCAAAAAAATGACATACAATTTAATATTCCCATTAAACCCTCAAACTTGAAATACTAATTGACATGTCTTCAAACAAACTTTAACATCTTTAACTCTTCAAATCTTTCTTTGTCATCATCCGGAAGTGTAAAAATATGATTGTGAACCTACACACAAGAGATAAGAAACAAATACCCTTGACGCGCAACAGTTTGAAATATATATAATCATAAGCATAAAGAAATCATAAATTAAGCTTAAGCAAATCATTATTAAATCAAACATAAATAATTCTCCCCCATAATTCTTTCTACCCCTTTTTATGATTTCCCCAAATAGACAGAGATGAGAATCACAAATAAATACAAATGAAGAATGTCACAAGGTAATAAACTTTATCTTTTTAAATTTTCAAAAATTTTCACACAAAATATACAACAAGAATCACACCACAAAAACAACCAAGTCGGTGAAAGCGGAAATGTAGGGGTGTGATCATTATTCGATAGGAAAATCAATGTATACAAACATAACATATGTGCACGATGAATTTCGGATACTCCTGACGAATGATATCAACATCGCCCTTAGGTCTAAAGAGGTTGAATTAAAATGACATTGACTCAATCCATCTACATATCAAAGACAAGAGTGATTCTCACACCAATAACGTGTAAAACTATGTAATGCATTTTCATGACGCTGTTAGGACGTGCAAACCCATTTAATGTTCCATCAAAGCTCCTTTAATTTAAGCGTGCTTAAATTACCCATAGAATTTAGCACAGTGACTTTAGGGATAAAACGCATAGGCAGTGATCTTAGAATCTTTTTAACAACTCTAGCTTTAGGAATGTGTTCACCAAGATTAAAGCTAGTGCTTACAATATAAGATAATCTAGCATAGAATTCTTCAAAACATTCAGACTCAAGCATGGTGATAGTTTAAAATTTAGTATTTAAGTTTTACAATTTTGATTCTTTCACGACATTAGTTCCTTAATGGGTAAGCTGTAAAACAGCCCATGTCTCTTTTGACGTGGTACGCGTCATTATCCGCTGGAATTCGTCAGGTGTGAAGGATCCAGAAATAGCACTAAGACCCTTTGAGTTAAAGGATGATCATTTAAATTCATCTTTAGTCCATGCAGTCACAGATTTTAAATTTGTCACGTTGTCAATAGTGATGGAGGGAGGTGTCCACCTCTTTCAACGAAAATCCAAACTTTCATCTATTACTTTTAGAGCAGATTTCATATAGGCTTTCCAGTAATCATAATTTGTCACCACAAAAACTGGCATTTTATTATATAATTTCTCCATTTTGAACACGCCCTTTTCAAAAATTAATTTTTTAGAAAATTAATATCTTTAGAAAAATTTTGCGAAAAGTTACATGGTATAATTGTGTAATTGGCTCTGATACCAATTTGAGGGTGCGCTTTTGTTCAAACAAAGAAATTATTTAATTAAACTCAGGTTTTCAATTAAATCCTAAAACATGCATCTAGGTGTGATTGAAGACAATATAATCATGCAAGAACATTCAATCACAGATGAGAAAAAATCTCCCAAAGGGGCAAAACCTTTTATTTTCACTATAATTTGTAAAGAACTGTTTACACGAATTATACTGAAAACAAGAGTGACATACGAAATACCCTCAGGTGTCAGTTTCGATGTCGTCGCCTGAAATCTCCCGCAAGAAATCCATATAGGCAGCAATGGAAAAGAGTCAGCTTCTCCACAAGTTACTTCAGATGAGTAAAAATGATCCTTTGAAGGTTTAAATATTAACAAACATATTTAGGAATGGTTTTGTGAATAAAAAGGCATGAAACATTACAAACTTGAAGTCTATTTTCTGGGCTATAAATTGCAGAAACGTGTACAAAAAAGACTTGGAAAAATGTGCAGAATGGGTACAGATATTTATACAAAAATCGAGGCGGCGCCGTCGCTCTAGCGACATAGGCATATCGCTCGTACGAGCCACACGTGTTGCGCGACATGCTCATGTCGCTTGAACAACAGAGAGATGTCGTTCGAACGAGCTCAACAAACAAGAAAAGTCCGCTTCTACACTTAGAAAAATTTATGCTTTTGTGTTAAAAATAAATCAGACTTCGAAAAAAAATTTGTAAAAAATTCCCAAATATTTATGCAAATATTACAAACTCCAATAAACCATTTTACCAATTATGCGAAGTGAAGTAGTGGGAACGGTTGAGCAGCACGTCGCATGAATCATGATGCACGTGTGAAGATAGTATATGCATGCATTCAGATAAAGGCCGTCGTGAATGATCGTGTTGACGTGCCGAATGTAGCGGTATCAGACATACACACTGTGATCTAGGACAAATAGAAAATTCCTAGATTCTACCCTGGACATTTATAAAATTATGTCCTTACAACTTGGATGCATAACTTTGTTATTTAACTCGATAATACAACTAGAAAGAAAGGTTATCATAGCATTTTTTTTCTTTCCTTTCAGGCTTCCATATGGCCTATTAAACCAATGCAGAATTGTAGTTTGGATAATGCAAATCTTCAACTAAAAGTTTATATGGGACAACTCAGAGCACCTAGAGATAACTGTCCTATCATGATTTTGTATTTGAAGATTCATTTCGTGTTTTTCACATGAATATGGGTTTATATAAATGTTCTTTACGATAATGAGTACAAGAGAATACCCCACATAATGTTTTTTGCTGTAGAAAATATCCCCCCTTACAGGAGCTGATCGATCATTACAATTATAAAGTGGATTAGGTTTTTTATTCTAATGGGAATATCAGAATGAAGAACTGCTACTGTGGTTATGCAGATTGTACTGGCAGGATGTATTAGAATTTCAAGAAGTGGAACTCTTTTGCTCATCTTTAATCTATATGCTTTAGGATTGTTCTGTGAACGGTTGAGGCCTTAAATTTTTTTACGTATAGAAGAGTGAAGTTGAAAAGATGAACTGAAATGCCTATTGGATCAGATTCTGAGCTGCTACATCATTCCTACGCTCCACTGTAATTCTTGAAGGTTTAATTCTCAAAGCTCTGTTGATGATGCATTGTATGATTACATTTCATGTTCCCCGATAAAAAGTGGAAGATTAATTTAGTATATACCTTGTAGATTAATTTAGTTGGTATCTAGCATGTGTGATATCCCAAACAATATTAAGTCTAGCGTGTGTGATATCCCATCGACCGATCTCAATATGGTGTCTACGTTCGTGGGTAACTCGACGTCGACCTAAAAGATGTTTAGGAGAGTGAGTGAGCAGTTCAGAACCAGGAGATGACTTCAAGGTTCCAGATTATGAGTTCCATTATTATAAATTTGTTGTATGACTTGAGGTATGACTCATTCGCATTGTTTTGTGTCGGTCTTTGTCAAGTGGATTAATTAGTTTGCGTTTTCTATTTGGTGTGCGACAATAAATACTAATTTGAATATTATTATTTTTAACAGGTTCATGTAGACAATTTTAGTTTGTGTTTTCTATTTGGTTTCTTGCATCACATTACATGCTTTAGATGGAGGTAAATCCTCCCCCGCCAGGATGGTGGATAAATTTCTTTGTTTTTGATTCACTTAAAGTAACGTGAAAAAAAAAATCAATGTGCCAATGCATGTACATATCTTCTTTAAGTGTATCGGGTACTGTTCTTATTCAACTTTGACATTATTTAAACATTGTAATTTCTCAAAGTACTTCATTTCTTATTGAATGAATCACCTGTATGTTAAGAGCTTTCCTTTTATTTATTGTGATCAATTTGATCAACTTTTATGCAATCCCTCATATTGTGACTGTCGAACCGAAGCTTTCATATAAAACCATTTTTTTTACATACGAGTTTCATCATCTAATTTTTTTGGGGTCTTAATATTGCATATTAGTTTGAATTTCTTTTACATTATGTGTTTGGTGATCGAGTACGTTTGGACATGATGATCAATACTCGGTGGTCGACACTGGGGCTTACGATGATATTCGATGCATTCGGTTTTCTTAAATTTCAGCTAGTTTGATTTCCTCACATTTTTATGACAAGTCCCAACAGACTATTACTTCCCCAAATCTCTTGGACCTAGATAGGCTATTGAAGTTTCCAAATGCCACAAAAAATGTGGGAAGGAACATGCAATTCTGACGTTGTTTTGAAACTTAAAGCAGCAGAGGCAAAACTACAAGAACTAAAACCAAACGTGGCAATATTGGGCAAGGAAGCAGCAACAACAATGTCTGTTGTTGAATCTCAACAACAGAGTTTGATACTCCAGTGACTTATTGCAATGGTAAAATATGCCCACTTATGATCAAATTCTCTTTTACACATGCATAAGAATTAATAATTAAAATTTTGTCTTTTTTCTTCACTACTAAAGGTTGAATCAGAACGTGGCTACCATTAGAGAGTTCTTTAGATACTTGATCAGCTTGAAGGCAAGGTACGTGATTTTGTTGACAATGCCTTTATTTATAATATCACAACACTTCTTTGGAGGGTTGTGTGGTGTTGTTGGAGTACATAAGAAATCCTACAAATACAATTATATAAACATTGTTTAACCTTTTAATATTGGGCAGGTTGTTAGATGAGGGAGAACAGAAAAGCCTATGTTGAAGGCTGGGAATGCATATCACAAGTATAGTGTGAATCGTAACTAATAGCCTAAGGTTCAGGGTATTGCTACACCACCAATATAATTATCACGCCAGTACTATTTGTCACGTTGCTCCACCAAGAGGATGAGTCATCTCCGTTGACAAGATGCTTCTACGGGATGTTTTTTTGCTAGCTTATTTGTCATCTTTATTGTGTTTGAGTCAGATTTTTCAAGTTCCTGGGAAACATTGTAGTTGTTTTTGAGTCAGATTTAAAAAGTCACCGTTGTGGTAGGAAATGGTATGAAATCAACGTGGGGTTGGTTTTAAATTTCTCTCGTTAATCTATTAAAAATTAAGTAAGTCCTAGAGTTTTATCTTCTGATGGGTTGAGATTTCTTTGTATTGTACTTGATATAAATCATTTTAGAATCAAAGTTACTTTCTGTCTTTGCTATGATGTTCACCATTATAAAAAATCAAGACTCATTTGTGGGTTCGTTTTCATGGATTATTGACCGATTTGGATTTTAAATATGTAATCGTCATTATACACCACCTTACTCATCGAACACAATTATAAATTATTAGATTTAGCATTAATAATAATATAGTTGGTATTTTTATTTGTAAACATGATGGATTGTCTCATAAACGAAGGAAATTTTGGCCAATTTTTTTTAAATTAATAGGTTCATACCATAGGTTATTCAAAAAATTATTTATCTTTTGCGAACTAAATATGATGTATGGTCCTATGAACTATGTATATTTTTGAAAATTAGAATCGTGCCTTCAGTTAAAGGTCAATACGTTTAACTGCATGATCTTGAGAAGGAGGATGTCGATTTCTTATCCCCATATATAAAGAGGCTGCTCCCATATCTCGAACCCCAGACCAACCGTAGCTTTGGCGAGGGAACTTGCCATCGCACCAAGGAATGACTTTACGCTTTTAAACATTATCAGCGTGCCTTAAGGTGATGCCTCGAAAAAATAATATAACTCACCCAGGAATAATAAGTATAATAGTCTTATCACACAATCCACTACCACTCAAACCCTCGGTATCCAGTCACTATACAAGGTAAGAATAATATGATCTACTTTCATAACACTCAAAAGGAGGAAAAACTGCTACATAATATAAAAATCCTCATGGTGTCTACACCTGCTCCTCCCTGAAGGCTCCACTAAAAGTCCTACTACCTAACGGTAGATACATTCCCAACTCACACTATTACACATTCATGTCACCCAATACCTACCTTATGCTCATAATGATAAAACAAAAATCTATTTCCATTTGTCACTTATCTCGCCTGGTCAATGGGTCCCTGAGCATAACCCTCTTGTTGGAACTAACCCCTGATCTATTTCATTGGTTGTATATCCAGAATCTCATCCTGTAGCTGCCCCCTGCTTCCCTTTAGGGAAATCCTTATTTCTATAGCCCGTCTCTCCACAATCGTAAAGACTTCCAGAGGGAAAATTATTCTTCTGTCCCTGGCCCTACTAGCCTCCCCCACCCTTCTCTTGGCCTTAGTGGCCCTTAGGAACGGGATGCTATTGATTGTGCAGACCCTGCTGGTCGAACCCACTATTTCTCAAGTTGGTAAACTCTTGGCCTAAATCTCTTATCCCGATTCTCCTACCGAAAATCTCTCTCCTGCTACTTTTGTGCCCTACTGACATCGATCCCATCTACCTTCCCAATAGGACTGGTCGCACTTACTCATTGTGGATAAGTTCAATACAGGTAGCCCTACTCTCCATATATGGGACACATTTCTCTGCCATCCCTTGTCGCTAACCCCACTGACCATGTCAGGGTGTTCTTCTCTCGGACCTGATAGTCTTGTCCCCTTGCTACACCCGTTGTCCCTTTGGCTCCACTAGCCCCATAGAACTCGATGTTGGCCTTGATAACCCTAACTTAGTCCATCTTAGCTTGGTAGGGCTTCCATTGGTCTCAGTTATGTAAATGGGTCCCTTACTGGGTGCACCCTCCTGTGATGCTGCACTAACACCGTTTTACTCCACTCTTTGTCTTTGGCTTGATTCTCCAACCCTCTTGGCTCCCTTCTCATCGAAGTGTTGCTATAAACTTGTAAACATATGACCTTGACTACATCTGCACTAGTCATCCTAAATGAATTTCCCACCCACGCTTGTGTATTCTATATATGAGTCCATTATCAACTTACGGACCCTTTTTATATTCTCCGTATCCCCTTTGTCGAGTACAAAGTTCGCTGAACAAGTCGATTTCTCTCTAACGCTCGATCTATATCTGATCCACTTGTGATAAGTTTCAAAACTCCATTCGCATCTACGTCTAAACAGAGGATGGATGGTCTTACAGTCAAACCGCACCCAAATTTCTCGTTTAATGCCATATGTACTTCTTCATATTTTGTAATTGGCTCCCATCACACAATGCCGCTCCTATGAGGTAAAAAATTTTGCCCCAAATTTAATCCAGGGTATCGCTGCACTCCACCCTACATAATTTCCTTTGGATCATCTCCTCCCATTGTCACATCACACTTCCTCTTTACTCTAAATCCTTATAGGCGTCTCTTCAAAATAGTCCCTTCTGACTCTCCCCTGCTGACTACACAAGGTGAGTTTGAATTTTGCACTACTGTTATCTATGATAATTCTTGGGGATGCTATTGCTCTCGAGTGATTATCCTATTGTCATCTTCATGAAAAATAATCATGGTGACTTCTATCACGATCACCTTTTTTGAAATACTTTATGGCTTCAACTAAGCCCCTCCTCCGGTGGTCCTTCTAGCGGCCCTCGTTGGTCGTCCTATATTATTCGGTGTATAAAACCCAACCAAACTCGTAGATGAATGACATCGAATATACTTAATAGTAGGAAAACGTAAGTCGCATACATAAAGGAGTACAACAACCCTATAATAAGGCTTTATATCAAAGAACGCTAAGCTAAAACGTGTAAAGTCACACATATCCTAAGGACACTAAAACCTGATGCTCTGATACCATCTGTGACAGCCTTCCTATTCTAATCCTAGGTGATTAGTCTATTATTAAATTAAATAGGAATCATTAATGGTTTCATCCTTAGGATCACTGTCAAAATTCAATTTATTTTAGGTGTTAAAATTTTAATCTTTATTATTAACATGAAAGTTAATAAAGATTAAATAAATCACATTCACCATTACAAGAACAAAATAATGGATGATAAGATAAAGGAATAAATAAATAAATGAGTCTCTAATAACACTCCGGATAAATTCCCAATACAGTCATCCCTAAGAAAAGTCTAAATCAAATACTGAAAATAACTGGAAATACACTGTCTCTGTAAATAATAACCAACTAGGAATGGGCGACATACCCGATTGATATAGATTAAGACAAATAAGAACTGAATAAGTGTGGAGGCATTTACTAGCAAGTCCTTGCAACTTCCATAACAGCTGCATCACATCAAATGAAGGAACTTCTATGCCTGGCGTCCCTGTGGTTGGGCACCTAAAATTGTTTTGACAAAAATGGTTTTGAAACAGGTCAGAGCCCAAGTAAAACAATTTGAAAACATTTAGTAAGTAATTAAAATCCATCAAGATAAGATATTATATACATCTTAGCTCCGCGTGCCCTCACATGAGATTCTCACCTCTCAGCTATTGTGCACGCCTAACATACTACTCTAACCCACCTTGTTATGCTACCAGCCTAACTAGTCTGAATTACATCTCTTAATGTCTACTAGTTTATAGAGCCCACCTGTATTGCCCATTAAATACTATACTACATTCGCAATTATTTTTATTTATTAGGAGTCAGCAGTTTACGAATAAGTTCTAATACACTTAATTTAGATATCACTATCTATCTTAGATAATAATACATTCGTAGTAGAATCAATCACATGCATATATATATATATATACACACGACATCCGTAGGTAAAGACCTGCAATGCAGGCATAATCTTCTATCAACTCCTGGTACATCACATACTAAATAAGGACATCGGTTCGGATATCACCCTCGAACCATAAATAAAATCACACATATTGGAGTCGAACTTAGTTCAAAGTCAATAGGTCACGTACGCACTAAACGTGCCCAATTGACCATTAAAACCACCATACACTCAGATAGCACGTACCTAGGTTTGATGTTCTTGGAGTACAAGTCAAAATTCCCCCCCCCCCCCCCAATAGGCTCATCAGGATAAAACTATCCATGATGTGGAAACCTCTCGTCATAGAAAGTATCCTATGTATGTTTACACAATAGGCATTCACACATCCCATGTACACACACGCGCACACACACACACACACACACACACACACACACACACACACACACACACACATAAACATACACAAATAATATATAAACGTATACGACATTCGTAGGTAGACACCTGCGATGCGGGCATACTCTGCTATCAAGTCCTGGTACATCACATACTAAATAAGGACATCGGTTCGGATATCACCCTTGTACCATAAATAAAATCACACATCGGTTCGGGTCACGCACGCACTAAACATTCCCAATTGACCATAGAAACCATTATACACTCAGATAACACGTACCCAGGTTTGATGTTCTTGGAGTACAAGTCAAAATCCCCTCCCCCCCCCCCCCCCCCCCAATGGGCTCATCAGGATAAGACTGTCCACAATGCGGAAACCTCTCGTAATAGCAAGTAACCTAGGTATGTTTACAAATAATAGTTTACACAATAGGCATTCACACATCCCATTTACACACACACACACACACACATATATATATATATATTAGTATAGGTATACAATCAGCCCATAGTATATGCCTTATATATAATATATACACCCGAATATCCTACCTATTATCAATTCACCATTTAACTACTCATTGTATTTTTCCCGAGCATTTTCTCAACTACTCTAAGAGTCCTAACCACTCCATTATATTATTTAAGTAGATAAAATATTCTTCTACCACTAGTTCAGTCATATATTCACTCACACTCTCCGTGACCCATTCTAATTTACGAACTATCATTTAAAGTCAAACTAGGTCCTATGGTTCACTCGTATTCATCATAAATTTTTTGAGATAAACTATGAAATATACCACATACTTTGTTAACCATAATTCTCTATCATTGGAAAGGAATCACAACCCTAACCTACCAAAAATTTAACTAAATCGATACCTAGATTACTAGGTCCCCCAAACCAGTTTGGGGGAACAGGTGAATCGATTTCAGTGTACAGACGAACCGGTTTGAAGGTCATACAAAACCGGTTCATTGTACCTGGCACTTCATCTTCTTTGTTGTTATGGGTTTTCACCATTTTAACCCTCAAAACCTCTATGATTAAGTCCTAAACTCCCAGCTATTCATACCCAACATTATACTAACATATGCCCGTGATTTCTATAAGGACATAGTCCATCACAATTTAGTATGTCGTATACCGCTACAACCGTCAAAGATGTTCAAGATCAAATACACAAGAAGACGTAATATCAAGCTTCATCAACAATCAAGCCTCCGCGAAATGAATTTGGTAAAGTTGTGTTTTTAATTTCTTAATAATTCACTTAGGATTTTTGGGATTTTTTCACAAAATATTTTCTAAGTGTTGGAGCGGAGCTTTAAAGGTTTTTCATCAAAAACTTTATTTTTTAGAGTCTTTGAGACGGTGCATTTACTGAAAGGATAAACGAAAAAAAATTATTATTTTAAACATCTCATTCGAACGACACCGTATGTCATTCAAACGACATCGTGTGTTGCATGATACTTCAAACGACATCGTGTCTCGCTCGAACGACAACGTGTCTCGCTCGAACGACCCACCGCCTTAAGTTTTCTTTAAAAGGGTCTTTTCATCTCCATTTTCTCCAAGAAGTCTGTACATTTGTTCATTCTGCAAATAATGCGAAATCAGCAAAAATCTTTTGGCTTCTTCTTTTATAGTTTAATCTCTTTTATTTTGTTAATTCACAAAAGTCCCAATTATTCATGTGAATTGTTTTGGAGTTTGAGAACACACTTTGCTGGTGTTCATACTTTTGTGGAGAAAATTTAAACATCATATGTCTACGTGTATGAGAGTGCGCCTTATGTTCAAACAAAGAAATTTATTTAATTAATCCCAGTTTTTAATTAAATCCTAAACGTGGATCTAGGTGTGATTGAAGATAATATTAATCATGCAAGAACATTCAATCACAAACAAATAATTGAGGAAAATTCCCCCAAAGGGGCAAAACCTTTTTATTTTCACTATAATTTGTAAAGTTCTATTTACACAGATTACAATGAAAATACAAGCAATGACAAACGAAATACCCGCAGATGTTGGTTCTGATGTCATCGACTGAAAGATCCAGCAAGAGCTCCAGAAGGTCAAAAATGGAAAAGAGGCGGCTTTTCCACAAGGTTACTCCAAAAGAGTAAATCAATCTCCTTTAGGGTTTGAAGGATTCACATAAAGGATTGAAACTTGTTTGTGAATCAAAGAGGGTATTTTGGCTTGACAAATGGTGAAGACATGATAAATTAGGTCTAATAAAAAGTTCCCTTAAAAGTCTTAAAATAAGTTGTTCCCGTTCCTGGAATTTATAGGAACTGAAACAAAATTATGTGCCTAATTTTTATGAACCGTCGGATCGATCCAAATATGATGAGCGGATCGATCTGGTATTCCGGATTGAATCATTTTCTTTAAAAAACGGATCGGTCTGGTAAAATGAAAATAGATAGTAAGTTCAAGCCATCGGATCGATCCGGTTACTTAAAAAAATGAATCGATACAGTTACCAATTTATGCAGCTGACAACTTATGACCCGGATAGAATCACGAACACTATCACAAACCCATTACTGGTGAAACAGGAGACGATGCACGGTGTTGATGATGATGGGAATGAGTATCATATAATTCAAATTGAGGCTTCAAACGAAGATCGTGCTGAGACAAGCCAAGTGTAGCGGTATATGACATATTACCTGTGTAAGATACTTAAGAAAACCCTAGATTCAACCCCAGACATTTATAAAACATGTCCTTACAAATATCCCCCTATGTTTGTGCCGGCACATACATAAGAAATCCGAATTATTTTATCCAAAAAAATGACATACAATTTAATATTCCCATTAAACCCTCAAACTTGAAATACTAATTGACATGTCTTCAAACAAACTTTAACATCTTTAACTCTTCAAATCTTTCTTTGTCATCATCCGGAAGTGTAAAAATATGATTGTGAACCTACACACAAGAGATAAGAAACAAATACCCTTGACGCGCAACAGTTTGAAATATATATAATCATAAGCATAAAGAAATCATAAATTAAGCTTAAGCAAATCATTATTAAATCAAACATAAATAATTCTCCCCCATAATTCTTTCTACCCCTTTTTATGATTTCCCCAAATAGACAGAGATGAGAATCACAAATAAATACAAATGAAGAATGTCACAAGGTAATAAACTTTATCTTTTTAAATTTTCAAAAATTTTCACACAAAATATACAACAAGAATCACACCACAAAAACAACCAAGTCGGTGAAAGCGGAAATGTAGGGGTGTGATCATTATTCGATAGGAAAATCAATGTATACAAACATAACATATGTGCACGATGAATTTCGGATACTCCTGACGAATGATATCAACATCGCCCTTAGGTCTAAAGAGGTTGAATTAAAATGACATTGACTCAATCCATCTACATATCAAAGACAAGAGTGATTCTCACACCAATAACGTGTAAAACTATGTAATGCATTTTCATGACGCTGTTAGGACGTGCAAACCCATTTAATGTTCCATCAAAGCTCCTTTAATTTAAGCGTGCTTAAATTACCCATAGAATTTAGCACAGTGACTTTAGGGATAAAACGCATAGGCAGTGATCTTAGAATCTTTTTAACAACTCTAGCTTTAGGAATGTGTTCACCAAGATTAAAGCTAGTGCTTACAATATAAGATAATCTAGCATAGAATTCTTCAAAACATTCAGACTCAAGCATGGTGATAGTTTAAAATTTAGTATTTAAGTTTTACAATTTTGATTCTTTCACGACATTAGTTCCTTAATGGGTAAGCTGTAAAACAGCCCATGTCTCTTTTGACGTGGTACGCGTCATTATCCGCTGGAATTCGTCAGGTGTGAAGGATCCAGAAATAGCACTAAGACCCTTTGAGTTAAAGGATGATCATTTAAATTCATCTTTAGTCCATGCAGTCACAGATTTTAAATTTGTCACGTTGTCAATAGTGATGGAGGGAGGTGTCCACCTCTTTCAACGAAAATCCAAACTTTCATCTATTACTTTTAGAGCAGATTTCATATAGGCTTTCCAGTAATCATAATTTGTCACCACAAAAACTGGCATTTTATTATATAATTTCTCCATTTTGAACACGCCCTTTTCAAAAATTAATTTTTTAGAAAATTAATATCTTTAGAAAAATTTTGCGAAAAGTTACATGGTATAATTGTGTAATTGGCTCTGATACCAATTTGAGGGTGCGCTTTTGTTCAAACAAAGAAATTATTTAATTAAACTCAGGTTTTCAATTAAATCCTAAAACATGCATCTAGGTGTGATTGAAGACAATATAATCATGCAAGAACATTCAATCACAGATGAGAAAAAATCTCCCAAAGGGGCAAAACCTTTTATTTTCACTATAATTTGTAAAGAACTGTTTACACGAATTATACTGAAAACAAGAGTGACATACGAAATACCCTCAGGTGTCAGTTTCGATGTCGTCGCCTGAAATCTCCCGCAAGAACTCCATATAGGCAGCAATGGAAAAGAGTCAGCTTCTCCACAAGTTACTTCAGATGAGTAAAAATGATCCTTTGAAGGTTTAAAGATTAACAAACATATTTAGGAATGGTTTTGTGAATAAAAAGGCATGAAACCTTACAAACTTGAAGTCTATTTTCTGGGCTATAAATTGCAGAAACGTGTACAAAAAAGACTTGGAAAAATGTGCAGAATGGGTACAGATATTTATACAAAAATCGAGGCGGCGCCGTCGCTCTAGCGACATAGGCATATCGCTCGTACGAGCCACACGTGTTGCGCGACATGCTCATGTCGCTTGAACAACAGAGAGATGTCGTTCGAACGAGCTCAACAAACAAGAAAAGTCCGCTTCTACACTTAGAAAAATTTATGCTTTTGTGTTAAAAATAAATCAGACTTCGAAAAAAAATTTGTAAAAAATTCCCAAATATTTATGCAAATATTACAAACTCCAATAAACCATTTTACCAATTATGCGAAGTGAAGTAGTGGGAACGGTTGAGCAGCACGTCGCATGAATCATGATGCACGTGTGAAGATAGTATATGCATGTATTCAGATAAAGGCCGTCGTGAATGATCGTGTTGACGTGCCGAATGTAGCGGTATCAGACATACACACTGTGATCTAGGACAAATAGAAAATTCCTAGATTCTACCCTGGACATTTATAAAATTATGTCCTTACAACTTGGATGCATAACTTTGTTATTTAACTCGATAATACAACTAGAAAGAAAGGTTATCATAGCATTTTTTTTCTTTCCTTTCAGGCTTCCATATGGCCTATTAAACCAATGCAGAATTGTAGTTTGGATAATGCAAATCTTCAGCTAAAAGTTTATATGGGACAACTCAGAGCACCTAGAGATAACTGTCCTATCATGATTTTGTATTTGAAGATTCATTTCGTGTTTTTCACATGAATATGGGTTTATATAAATGTTCTTTACGATAATGAGTACAAGAGAATACCCCACATAATGTTTTTTGCTGTAGAAAATATCCCCCCTTACAGGAGCTGATCGATCATTACAATTATAAAGTGGATTAGGTTTTTTATTCTAATGGGAATATCAGAATGAAGAACTGCTACTGTGGTTATGCAGATTGTACTGGCAGGATGTATTAGAATTTCAAGAAGTGGAACTCTTTTGCTCATCTTTAATCTATATGCTTTAGGATTGTTCTGTGAACGGTTGAGGCCTTAAATTTTTTTACGTATAGAAGAGTGAAGTTGAAAAGATGAACTGAAATGCCTATTGGATCAGATTCTGAGCTGCTACATCATTCCTACGCTCCACTGTAATTCTTGAAGGTTTAATTCTCAAAGCTCTGTTGATGATGCATTGTATGATTACATTTCATGTTCCCCGATAAAAAGTGGAAGATTAATTTAGTATATACCTTGTAGATTAATTTAGTTGGTATCTAGCATGTGTGATATCCCAAACAATATTAAGTCTAGCGTGTGTGATATCCCATCGACCGATCTCAATATGGTGTCTACGTTCGTGGGTAACTCGACGTCGACCTAAAAGATGTTTAGGAGAGTGAGTGAGCAGTTCAGAACCAGGAGATGACTTCAAGGTTCCAGATTATGAGTTCCATTATTATAAATTTGTTGTATGACTTGAGGTATGACTCATTCGCATTGTTTTGTGTCGGTCTTTGTCAAGTGGATTAATTAGTTTGCGTTTTCTATTTGGTGTGCGACAATAAATACTAATTTGAATATTATTATTTTTAACAGGTTCATGTAGACAATTTTAGTTTGTGTTTTCTATTTGGTTTCTTGCATCACATTACATGCTTTAGATGGAGGTAAATCCTCCCCCGCCAGGATGGTGGATAAATTTCTTTGTTTTTGATTCACTTAAAGTAACGTGAAAAAAAAAATCAATGTGCCAATGCATGTACATATCTTCTTTAAGTGTATCGGGTACTGTTCTTATTCAACTTTGACATTATTTAAACATTGTAATTTCTCAAAGTACTTCATTTCTTATTGAATGAATCACCTGTATGTTAAGAGCTTTCCTTTTATTTATTGTGATCAATTTGATCAACTTTTATGCAATCCCTCATATTGTGACTGTCGAACCGAAGCTTTCATATAAAACCATTTTTTTTACATACGAGTTTCATCATCTAATTTTTTTGGGGTCTTAATATTGCATATTAGTTTGAATTTCTTTTACATTATGTGTTTGGTGATCGAGTACGTTTGGACATGATGATCAATACTCGGTGGTCGACACTGGGGCTTACGATGATATTCGATGCATTCGGTTTTCTTAAATTTCAGCTAGTTTGATTTCCTCACATTTTTATGACAAGTCCCAACAGACTATTACTTCCCCAAATCTCTTGGACCTAGATAGGCTATTGAAGTTTCCAAATGCCACAAAAAATGTGGGAAGGAACATGCAATTCTGACGTTGTTTTGAAACTTAAAGCAGCAGAGGCAAAACTACAAGAACTAAAACCAAACGTGGCAATATTGGGCAAGGAAGCAGCAACAACAATGTCTGTTGTTGAATCTCAACAACAGAGTTTGATACTCCAGTGACTTATTGCAATGGTAAAATATGCCCACTTATGATCAAATTCTCTTTTACACATGCATAAGAATTAATAATTAAAATTTTGTCTTTTTTCTTCACTACTAAAGGTTGAATCAGAACGTGGCTACCATTAGAGAGTTCTTTAGATACTTGATCAGCTTGAAGGCAAGGTACGTGATTTTGTTGACAATGCCTTTATTTATAATATCACAACACTTCTTTGGAGGGTTGTGTGGTGTTGTTGGAGTACATAAGAAATCCTACAAATACAATTATATAAACATTGTTTAACCTTTTAATATTGGGCAGGTTGTTAGATGAGGGAGAACAGAAAAGCCTATGTTGAAGGCTGGGAATGCATATCACAAGTATAGTGTGAATCGTAACTAATAGCCTAAGGTTCAGGGTATTGCTACACCACCAATATAATTATCACGCCAGTACTATTTGTCACGTTGCTCCACCAAGAGGATGAGTCATCTCCGTTGACAAGATGCTTCTACGGGATGTTTTTTTGCTAGCTTATTTGTCATCTTTATTGTGTTTGAGTCAGATTTTTCAAGTTCCTGGGAAACATTGTAGTTGTTTTTGAGTCAGATTTAAAAAGTCACCGTTGTGGTAGGAAATGGTGTGAAATCAACGTGGGGTTGGTTTTAAATTTCTCTCGTTAATCTATTAAAAATTAAGTAAGTCCTAGAGTTTTATCTTCTGATGGGTTGAGATTTCTTTGTATTGTACTTGATATAAATCATTTTAGAATCAAAGTTACTTTCTGTCTTTGCTATGATGTTCACCATTATAAAAAATCAAGACTCATTTGTGGGTTCGTTTTCATGGGTTATTGACCGATTTGGATTTTAAATATGTAATCGTCATTATACACCACCTTACTCATCGAACACAATTATAAATTATTAGATTTAGCATTAATAATAATATAGTTGGTATTTTTATTTGTAAACATGATGGATTGTCTCATAAACGAAGGAAATTTTGGCCAATTTTTTTTAAATTAATAGGTTCATACCATAGGTTATTCAAAAAATTATTTATCTTTTGCGAACTAAATATGATGTATGGTCCTATGAACTATGTATATTTTTGAAAATTAGAATCGTGCCTTCAGTCAAAGGTCAATACGTTTAACTGCATGATCTTGAGAAGGAGGATGTCGATTTCTTATCCCCATATATAAAGAGGCTGCTCCCATATCTCGAACCCCAGACCAACCGTAGCTTTGGCGAGGGAACTTGCCATCGCACCAAGGAATGACTTTACGCTTTTAAACATTATCAGCGTGCCTTAAGGTGATGCCTCGAAAAAATAATATAACTCACCCAGGAATAATAAGTATAATAGTCTTATCACACAATCCACTACCACTCAAACCCTCGGTATCCAGTCACTATACAAGGTAAGAATAATATGATCTACTTTCATAACCCTGAAAAGGAGGAAAAACTACTACATAATATAAAAATCCTCATGGTGTCTACACCTGCTCCTCCCTGCAGGCTCCACTAAAAGTCTTACTACCTAACTGTAGATAGATTCCCAACTCACACTATGATGCATTAATGTCTCCCAAAACCTACCTTATGCTCATAATGATAAAACAAAAATCCATTTCCATTTGTCACTTATCTCGCCTGGTCAATGGGTCCCTGAGCATAAACATCTTGCTAGAACTAACCCCTGATCTATTGCATTGGTTGTATATCCAGAATCTCATCCTGTAGCTGCCCCCTGCTTCCCTTTGGGGAAATCCTTATTTTTATAGCCCGTCTCTCCACAATTGTAAAGACTTCAGAGGAAAAATTCTTCCTCTTACCCTGGCCCTACCTCCCCCGCCCTTCTCTTGGCCTTAGTGGCCCTTAGGAACGGGATGCTATTGATTGTGCGGACCCTGCTAGTCGAACCCACTATTTCTCAAGTTGGTATACTCTTGGACTAAATCTCTTAGCCCGATTCTCCTACCGAAAATCTCGCTCCTGCTACTTTTGTGCCCCACCGACATCGATCCCATCTACCTTCCCAATCTGACTGGTCGCACTTATTCGGTGTCAATAGTTCAACACAGGTGGCCCTACTCTCCATATATGGGACACATTTCTCTGCCATCCCTTATCTCTGACCCCACTGACCATGTCAGGGTGTTCTTCTCTCGGACCTAATAGTCTTGTCCCCAATTGCTACACCAGTTGTCCCTTTGGATCCACTAGCACTCGATATTGGCCTTGACGGCCTTAACTTAATCCACCGTAGCTTGGTAGGGTATCCATTGGTCTTAGTCATGTAAATGGTTCCCTTATTAGGTGCACCCTCCTACGATGCTGCACTAACACCGTTTTACTCCAGTCTTTCTCTTTGATTAGATTCTCCAACCCTCTTGGCTCCCTTCTCATGGAAGCGTTGGTATAAACTTGTAAACATATGACCTTGACTACATCTGCACTAGTCATCCTAAATAAATTTCCCATCCATGCTTCTGTATTCTACATATGAGTCCATTATCAACTTATGGACCCTTTTTATATTCTCCGTATCCACTTTGTCAAGTACGAAGTTCGCTGAACAAGTCGATTTCTCTCTAATGATCGATCTATATCTGGTCCACTTGTGATAAGTTTCAAAACTCCATTTGCATCTACGTCCAAACAGAAGATGGATGGTCTTACAGTCAAGCCACACCCAAATTTCTCGTTTAATTCCAAATGTACTTATTCATATTTTGTAATTGGCTCCCATCACTCAATGCTGCTCATATGAGGTAAAAAATTTTGCTCGAAATTTAATCCCGGGTGTCGCTGCACTGCACCCTATATAATTTCCTTTGAATCATCTACTCCCATTATCACATCACACTTCATCTCTTCTCTAAATCCTTACTGACGTCTCTTCAAAATAGTCCCTTCTGACTACACAAGGTGAGTTAGAATTTTTCACTACTGTTATCTATGATAATTCTTGGGGATGCTATTGCTCTCAAGTGATTATCCTATTGTCATCTTCATGAACAATAATCATGGTGACTTCTATCACGATCACCATTTTTTAAATACTTTATGGCTTCAACTAAGCCCCTCCTCCCGCGGTCCTTCTAACGGCCCTCGTTGGTCGTCCTATAATACTCGGTGTACAATACCCAACCGAACTCGTATATGAATCACATCGACAATACTTAATAACAGGAGAATGAAAGTCGCATACATAGAGGAGTACAACAACCCTATAATAAGGCTTTATATCAAAGAATGCTAAGCTAAAATGTGTAAAGCCACACAGATCCTAAGGGCACTAGATTTGTACAACTCGATTTACACGAATTACATTGAAAATACAAGCAGTGACAAACGAAATACCCGTAGGTATCAGTTCCGATGTCGTTGGCTGGAATATCCCATAAGAGCTCCAGAAGGTCAGAAATGGAAAAGAGACGGATTCTCCACAAGGTTAATCTAAAAGAGTAAATCATTCTCCTTTAGGGTTTGAAGGATTCACATAAAGGATTGAAACTTGTTTGTAAATCAAAGAGGGTATTTTGGCTTGACAAATGGTGAAGACTTGATAAATTATGTCTGATAAAAAATTCCCTTCACAGTCTTAAAACGAGTCGTTCCCGTTCGTGGAATTTAAATGAATTGAAACAAAATTGTGCGCTTTATTTTTCTGAACTGTCGGATCAATCCAAAAATAATGAGCGGATCGGTCTGGTATTTCGAATTGAATTATTTTCTTTAAAAACGGATCGATCTGGTAAAATGCAAATAGATAGTAAGTTCAAGCCATCGGATCAATCCGGTTACCAATTTATGCAGCTGACAGCTTATGACCCGGATGGAATCACGGACACTATCACAAGCCCATGACTGGTAAAACAGGACACGACGCATGATGTTAATAATGATGGGAATGAGTATCGCAGAATTCGGATTGACGCTTCGAACGAAGATCGTGCTGAGATAAGCCAACTGTAGAGGTATATGACATACTACCAGTGATCTAGGATATTTAAGAAAATCCTATATTCTACCCCAGACATGTATAAAATATGTCCTTACAGTGTCATTAAGGTTCGCTGCATGTGAATCTTTCCAGAGATTAGAACTTCGGTTCTTGTGGATTGATGCGCGTAATTCATTGCTGACGACGCCGACCGACGCATCCGGGTATTCATGTGTCAAACAACTGTATTTCATTGTTATCCGTGTAAGTTGAAATTTACAAATTATAATGGAATAAAAGGTTTTTCCCTGAGGGTATTTTTTCTGAACTTTCTGTCACATATTTTATTTATGTTGGTTTGACACATGCATGCACGTAGCTAGTTGATTTTGAGGGATGAATTAACTTGATTCATAAATTAACCCTAATTAAATAAGTTTGTGATTGGAATTTATGCGTTAGTTTAAATCTTTATCACACACACTCCTTTCAAAATGGTATCAGATCGGGTTACGCTAATTTATCGTGTATTCCTATTTTTCACACAATTGTGTGATATTGATTTTTTGAAAAATCATATTTTTAAAATTGTCGCAATGTTTCCAAGTGAAAACTTATATAATCGGTTCCCAATTTTTGACGGGTCTAATTATGTTTACGGGAAAACCCGCATGAAATCCCATTTAAAAGAAATCGATGAGAGAGTTTGGTTAATTTGTGAAAGAGGTTGGACTCCACCCACTATCACCGCAAATAATGTCACGAATTTAAAATATGTGTCAGATTGTACTGAGGAAGAGTTTAGGTGGAGCACTTATAATTCACGAGGGCTTAGTGTAATTTTTAGACACGTCACTCCTAATGTGTTCCGACGTATTATGACGTGCACCACATCCGAAGAAGTGTGGGATATTTTGCAACTCACCCACAAAGGCACTAACGTGGTCAAAGAGTCTAAAATTCAAAATTTAACCGCTCAATTTGAGACGATCATTATGTTAGAGACTGAGTGTTTTGACGAGTTTTCTGCACGTTTGTCTAATATTGTCAACACTAGTTTTAATCTTAGTGAGCCTATACCTGATGCACGAGTGGTTAAAAATATTTTAAGATCGCTGCCTAAAAGTTTTATCCCAAAAGTGACTATTTTAAATACCTTAGGAAATTTAGTCGTCTGAAACTATAGGAGTTGGTAGGAGACCTCCAAACATACGAAATTGACATGTTCCCTGACATTTTAAAACCTAAGGATAGAGGGATAGTGCTTAAAGCCCAAACTATAAAGGAAAAATAAGTGTCCACCAATGATAGGAAAAAAAAAGTGATTTTTTATGAGTCTGATCTGAGGATGAGTCTGATTTTGACATAGCCCTGCTTGCAAAGAATTTAAAAAAGTTTCTCCAGTTTTCGAAACAAAATTCTTCCAATAAAATATTTTCGGAGAAAAATAAAAAGAAAGACAAGGCCAAAGAAAGCAGTGAGAAAGAGAAAGAGGGTGAAGAAACTTTTGAAAATCTGAAATGTTTTGAGCGTAAGGGCAAAGGGAATAAGTTGTTTGAGTGCCCCACTAGACTTAGGAGAGAGGGCAAGAAAGTAGCCATGCCTGAGACTCTTAGTGATAATGAGGGAGATAAGGGAGATGAGTCTGGTAAAGGTTTAGCACATGGGATGTGTGTATCTTTTTTGAGTCATGTGAGCACACCCACTTTGTCCCACGATGATTGTGTACACGAGAGCGACGATGATGAGTCGAGTGTTTCTAGTAGAGGTGAGAGCGAGTTTGAGAGTGGAGATGAAAGTGAGATCCAAAAAGGTTTTAGGGATTTGTACACCGAGACCTTGAAAACAAAAAATTATAATAGGGATTGAGGTCATCGGGTTTTAGATTTGGAGAAAGAGAAAGAAGTTTTAAGGATGGAAAAGTGTGACTTGACCGACACGGGGTCTAGTCTGATGACTCGTGTATCCCAACTCGAGAGTGATCTCGAATGTTCCCAGGAGGTCAAAGTCCCTTTAGAGAATGCATCTAAGAAGATTGAAAAGAAGGTTCTCAATCCCATGTTGGGTACATCCACTTCTTTTGTTGCACATGAGTCAGTTCCTACTTTATTGTTAAATCCACATGACTCTCGACCAGACCCGACCCACCTAGGCATCCTGTACCAGTTAGGAGAGAGCGTAGGAGACATTTTGAGAGAGGTGTACCTAGGCCTGTTTATGTTTGCACACACTGCAAGAGAAGAGGACACCTGAGATTTTTGTTTTAAGTTGGGTTATGTGCCACAATATGCTACTACACATATTCACACGCACACACCCACACCTGACGCTCCTGATGATTACATTAGAGAGTTTGCAAATATTGGGGAATAGGTGAAATTTTTGGTCAAGACTTAACATGATTTGATGGAGTTGTTTCAAAAGATGTCGCCGTCTTTAGAAAACTCCACCGCACTTACCGGTTGAGGTCTAGACATGTTTGCTAGTATAGGTTGATTTGCATTATGTTATCTTATTCCTATTGCTAGTATGTGACATTTTTACTTTGTACTTTATTATTTTTCTTAATTTTGCTATTGTTTTAGCACTGTTTTGGATCTGTCAGTACCTTCCAGGTATCTTATTCTGGAATTTTTTCAACTAGGCAATATTGTTTAAAATTCTGGTTAGAGTGGGGGATTTCCGTTTTCTCGTTCGAGCGAGATCTCCTGTCGTGCGAAGCTGTCGTTCTAAAGAAAACACTTTTCATTCAAGCGACATGGTGTTTCGTTTGAAAAAACTTTTTATTTTGCATTTACCTGTTTGCAGTCCTCTGGTTCATATTGTTATATTATTTGGTACTGCTAGGTTGATTCTGTACAGTGTTCAAAAAATACAAAAATGATTTTCATTTTTTTGTAAAATTGAAAAAACCAAAAAGAGTTTTTATATTTTGTTTACACCATATATGAATGGACATTTAGGATGACCGAGTCACAACATCATTCCATATCCATGAGACTATTTGATAGTGTTTTGAGACAATATGTTGTGTCATTCATGTTCTCAAAAAAGTTTGGAGTCTTTGAGATGATATATAGTGTTTATACCTACATGCTTGACTCATTTGTTCTTCATTGCACAGATGCACGAATTTATTTAACGTTGTGCTTATATATCACATGTTTGTGAGTGTTTTAATCTCATTGTTGTTTACAAAATGAACCAATTGCGATAAAACTTGACAAAAAAAGTAGTGCATGTTATAAACCGTTTGTGAGTTTATGTGATTTATTTTGAAAAACAGAAAAGGGTTGTGAAAGGTACTTAACTTTTTTCCTTTGCGATAAAGACACCGTTTAAATTGACTTAAAAAGTAAGGAATTGGAAATTATCCGGGATCCAATGAGGTTTAAAAGAGCCCGAAAAAATTGAAAGGAAATAAAAAGAAATTATGCCAAAAAAGGGCTAATAGGTTTTAGTTTCATCACCTCATAAGAAAAATAAAAAGCATTATCATTTAATGAGGGAGCTTGGATGGAATTCAATACGGTTTGCATGCCCTTGAAAGTCATGAAAAAACATTGCATATTTATGGACATTATTGGTGTGAAAATCATTTATACTTTGATTTGTTGATATGATTAAGATGATGTCATCTAAATTCAACAATTTTACACCTAAGTACTATTTTGATGTTCATTCGTTAGGAGTACACTTATGCATCTTGCACACATGTCATGATTGAGCCGATTTTCCTATCGAATTTGTTCACACCCATTCATTATGTTTCCATGATTTGGTTATCTTCGTGTAAATTCATGGTGTGTGATTCTTGTAACATCATTTCTGCATTTTTGTATGGAAAATCTGAAAAATAAAAAAGAGTTTGTTTGCATTATTTACAGTGACACCCCAATTTAATTTTTGTGGTTTATGTAAGGACATCTTTTGTCCATTATCAATTGTATGCCATACGCCATTACACCATTGAATATATTCAAGCTTGCATCATCATCAACGGATCCGAATATCAAAAGATTCAAGGAATAATGTTTCTGGACAAACGGACCGGTTCGCCTATTTAGAAAAAGAACCGGTCAACCCCGGACCGATCTGCCTCAATCCGGACTGATCCGCTTTGCTCAGAATCCAGTAGAACCCGGATCGAATGCAAACCGAAGACGTTACTTGAAAAAACGAACCGGTCCGACCTCGAACCGATCCGCATCCATACCGGACCACTCCGCCTTGGATAAATTCAAGCAGATCGTGCAGAGATTTTTCAGGCCCAGTTTTTCCTTTATAAACCAACTCCGGGGAGGTGTTTAGTAAGACTTTTATAGAAGATTTTCAGAGTTCAAAAACTCTTAAGTCTTCATCTTTGTGAGTTCCAAGACTCATGTTTCGATTCACACAAATTTCCAAACCCTTGTGAATCTGTTTGCAACCCAAAAACACAATCGTGTGTTTGCTCATACCCTTGTGGAGAAGACCGTCCTTCTTCTTCATTGCTGCCCTCCTGGAAAGGGAAACTTCCAGCCGCCGACTACAGATCTGACACCTGTGGGTAATTCTGTGTCACTGTATTTTCATTGTAATCCGAGAAATTGTATGTTAAAATATTATAATGAAAATAAATGGTTTTTCCCCTTTGGGGGATTTTTCCTCACATGTGTGTGTTTGAATGTTTTTGTATGTTTCATCATCTTAATCAATCACATATAGATGCATGTTTAGGACTTAATTGATAAAAACTGAGTTTAATTAAATAATATCTTTATTAGAACGTATGCGCACTCTTTCAAATTGGAATCAGAGCCAATTACACAACTTTACCGTGTAATTTCCGCAAAATTTTTCTAAGATATCAATTTTTAGAAAAATTGATTTTTGAAAACGAGTGTGTCCATAATGGAGAAATTATATTATAAAATGCCAGTTTTTGACGGGACAAACTATGCATATTGGAAAGCCCGTATGAGATCTGCATTAAAAGCCATTGATGAACGTGTTTGGATTTTGGTTGAAAGAGGGTGGATACCTCCCTCAGTCATTGTTGAAAATGTGACCAATTTAAAACCTGTCACCTCTTGGACTGAAAAATAATTTAAATGGTCATCTTTTAATTCTAAGGGTCTAAGTGCTATTTATGGGTCTGTTACAACTGATGAGTTCAAACGAATAATGATGTGCCCCACGTCAAAAGAGGCATGGGATGTTTTACAACTCACCCATGAAGGAACTAATGCCGTGAAAGAATCTAAATTGCAAAATTTAACAACTCAATTTGAAACCAGCACCATGCATGAAACTGAATGTTTTGATGATTTTCATGCTAGGCTATCTGACATTGTTAATACTAGCTTTAATCTTGGTGAACATATTCCAAATGCTAGAGTTGTTAAAAAGAATCTTCGCTCCCTTCATAAGCGTTTTATCCCTAAAGTCACTGTGCTAAATTCTATGGGTAATTTAAATACACTAAAATTGGAGGAACTAGTAGGAGACTTGCAAACATATGAAATTGATATGTTTCCTAAAACTGCTAAACCTAAAGATAAGGGAATTGCACTTAATGCCCAAGAGAAAAAGAGTGAGGGGTCAACAAGAAAGAGGAGAGACAGATTCGTGAGATTCTGAGTGCGATTTTGACTTAGATGATTTGGCTCTTTTTGCTAAAAATTTCAAGAGAATTCTCAAATTCAAGAAAAATGGTAATTTTAAAGATGAAAAGAAGTTTGAGAAAAATAAGTTTGAAAAGAAAAATGAAAAAGTTTTTAAAGATCCTCCTAAGAAAGAAAGTGAGAGATGCTTTGAGTGCAACAGTAGGGGTCATAGAGCTTTTGAGTGTGCTACTAGGCAAAACAGAGAAAAGGGCAAAGCTGTCCTTAATGCTACTCTTAGTGACAATAGTGAGGTCCAGTCGGTGGATTCCGAAGACAAGTCACCGCATGATTGTAACTTCACCGCATTCATGGATAGTCATGTGAGCACTTCTAGTTCTCCTCACGACGATGAGGATGTTACATCACAGAGACACCTCGACAGTGAGATCGATGTGAGTGAGAGTGATCTCTAATGCGCCTACGCCGAGCTTTATTCTGAGTCATTCAAAACTAAAAATCCTAACAAATCGTTAGTTCTTAGGATCACCGCTTTAGAGGAAGACTTAAGAAAAGTGAGAGAGAGAGAGTCCTCCGCCTGCACTACCTTAAGAGAGAGAGAATCTGCCTGTGATGAGAAAGAGAGTTTGTTTAGAGAGAGAGAAGGTTGTTTTGAGAAAGAAAGAGGGGACTTGACCAAGCAAGTGGCTAATCTTACGAGTGAGCTCCATTCCTCTATGGAAACTCGAAAGAAACTTGAAGCCCTTGTTGCCCAGCTTACTCATGATCTTCAGAGAGCACGGGAAGTCAAGGTTCAAATTGAGGATAGATCTGGAAAGATGGGAAAGATGCTCCTCGGCCCCGCTTTAGGTTTTGGTGATAGGAAGAGAATTGGTCATGATGGTGCCTCCACGTCCCAAGTTGCACCTGGACCAGTTCCCGAGTTTACTACTACTCCGTATGGTCATCGCCAATATCCACGAAGGAGAGTTCAACCAAGAAAAGCAAACCAAGGTCCGTCTAAGACTTTGTTCTTTTATACATATTACAAAAGAAAAGGCCACCTGAGGGAGTTTTGCTATAGTTTGGGTCAGACACGACGTACTTCTGCTCCACCTAGTCATACTGATGAGTTTGCCAGTCTGAGAGAGCGTGTTGAGTTTTTAGCCACCACATCACAAAGTTTAATGGAGGAATTCCGACGGATGTCTTTGCCTTAAGTGAATGCTTCTCAAATTTCGGCTAAAACCAACAACAACAAGGGTAAACAAAAGGTTACCACTTCTTCGGTGCCTAAGAAAGATAAGAAATCCCTTGTTGTTCATGTTGCTCTCAAAGCACATAATACCTCACAGTGGTATTTTGATAGTGGGTTCCTAGACACATGACAGGTGATGTCTCATTTTTTACCTACCAAGAGGAATATAAGGAAGGTAGAGTCACCTTAGGAGATGGGAGCAAGTCTAGCATTGTAGGACAAGGTACTGTAGAGTTATCAGGATTTCCTAAGCTAGAGAATGTTTTGTACGTCAAAGGTTTGAAAGCAAACCTTCTCAGCATTAACCAGCTGTACGACGCTGACTTTACAGTAAAGTTTGATCGGGAGGCGTGTAATGTCCACAATCAAGTCGATAAACTTTTATTGCAAGGGGTGAGGATCGAGGATAATTGTTATGGGACTATGCCCACTTCCTCACTTGTCTGCAACAGCGCCACAATCACCCCTATGGATTTGTGGCACCAACGTTTAGGTCATGTGAATGTTAGAGATTTGACTCGTTTAGCTAAAAAGGACCTAGTACGTGGCTTACCATCTCTTGGAAAGTCAACTTCCACCGTTTGTGGACCCTGTCAGTTGGGAAAGAAAATTAGGAGCCCCCATAGGAAGTTTCATTCCATTACCACCTCCCGAGTACTTGAGCTGATTCACATGGATCTTATGGGTCCTATTCGTACTAAGAGTTTGGCTGGTCAGAGGTATATCCTCGTGATGGTAAACGATTTCTGCAGATACTCGATTGTAGGCTTTTTGAGGGAGAAATCTGATGCTGTTGAGTTTATAATGACCAAGTGTCGTGTCTTACAAAATCAACACGGAGTCACTATTAATAGGATCCGTAGTGATAACGGCACAGAATTTAAGGAAGCAAAGGTAGGTCTTTACTGTGATAGCCTTGGAATCAAACATGAGTTTTCTGCTGTGAAGACTCCTCAGCAAAATGGGATTGTTGAGAGGAAGAACAGGACGATCCAAGAAATGGCTAGATCTATGCTTCTAGGTCGTAGTGTGTCTAGAAGATTTTGGGCATAGGCAGTGTCTACTGCATGCCACACGGTGAATAGGGTTTACTTACGTCCACACACCCTTAAGATACCTTATGAATTATGGACCGGCAATAAACCCAACCTTGCATACTTCCGTGTTTTGGGGATTAAATGCTATATCCTACGAGATAGAGAGCAATTAGGAAAGTTTGACTCCTGAAGCGATGAAGGAATCTTGCTAGGATATTCATCTAATAGTAGAGCATACCGGGTTTTTAACCTGAAGAGCTCTAAGGTTATGGAATCAATAAACGTCACCGTGCAAGATGACGAACCTCCGACGGTTATTGATCCTAACCTTCAGTGTGAGGATGTGGACTTTTCTGGGAGTGATTTACTTGTCCCTCTCCCACACTATGTGGACCCCACTCCTGTGTTAGGGGACACACCTGCTTGGGTTCACAAGAGTCATGACCCTTCTGCCATTGTTGGTGATCCCACTCTAAGGGTCAAGACTCGTGCTCAGCTAGAGAACGTCGTTAGCCACTTTTGATACACGTCCAAAGTCAAACCCAAGAATCACAAAGAAGCACTCAAGGATGAACATTGGATATCTTCTATGCAGGATGAGTTTCTTTAGTTTAAAAAGAACAATGTCTGGAAACTAGTCCCCCGACCTAGTGAGACTAATGTGATCGGTATCCGGTGGATATTCAAGAATAAAATGAATAAAAATGATACCATAATCAGAAACAAGTCTAGGTTGATCGCTCAAGGCTACACATAGATAGAGGATGTAGACTTTGGGGAGACATTTGCTCCTGTTGCGAGGCTTGAGTCCGTCCGCTTACTTCTCACCTTCGCATGTCATCTGATCTTTAAGTTATATCAGATGGATGTCAAGAATGCCTTTCTAAATGAAATTCTACAGGAGGAAGTTTATGTGGAACAACCAAAAGGGTTTGAAGACCCTAAGCACCCTGAGCACGTTTATTATCTGAGGAAAGCCTTGTATGGTTTGAAGCAAGTACCCCGTGCTTGATACGAAAGGCTTACTTCCTATCTCTTAGTCCGTGGCTTCAAGAGAGGGGGAGTTGATATGACGCTGTTTGTCAGGAGATATGACGGTGCTATTTTGGTTGCCCAGGTCTATGTGGATGACATAGTCTTTGGATCCACTTTCTCCCAACATGCTCATCACTTTGAGGAGGAGATGAAAAGTGAGTTTGAGATAAGCATGGTTGGTGAGATTACTTTCTTCCTTGGTCTCCAGGTTCGTCAGCTAGAGGATGGGATGTTCATCTCCCAATCCAAGTATGCACGAGACCTAGTGAAGAAATTTTGTTTAGATTCCGCTAAGCATGCAAGTACACCTATGAGTACTTCTATCAAACTTAGTAAGGACACTTCAGGCAAGAACGTAGAGCAAACCTTGTATCGGAGTATGATAGGTAGTCTTCTCTACTTGACTGCCAGCCGTCCCGACATAGCCTTTAGTGTTGGAGTATGTGCGCGATATCAGGCATCTCCAAAAGAGTCACACTTACTCGCTCTAAAACGTATTATCAAATACGTGAGTAGGACTTTATCATATGGTATTTGGTATTCCTTTGATGCCAATGACTGTTTATCTACCTATTCAGATGATGATTGGGTTGGGGATGTAGATGGTTGTAGGAGCACTTCTGGTGGGTGTTTTTATTTTGGTTCTGCTCTTGTCTCCTGGTTGAGCAAGAAGAAAAACTCCATCTCCTTGTCCACTGTGGAGGCTGAGTACATCCCCGCACGGGAGTTTTTTCACGCAACTCTTATGGATGAAGCAGATGCTAGAGGATTATGGGATTTCACAGGACACCATGACCATTTCCTGTGATAACACAATCGCGATTCACATATCCCGCAATCCAGTCCAGCATTCGCGCACAAAGCACATCAGGATACGCGAGCACTTTATATGTCAGTTAGTTGAGGAGAAAGTTATATCCCTGAGTTTCGTACCCACCGACAGTCAGTTAGCCGATATTTTCACAAAACCTTTAGATGCCCTTAGATTTGAGAGTCTTAGGAAGTCTTTGGGGATTTGCACTACTGACTGAGGGGTTGGTCTTTGACTAGGATATGATGATTTTTCATGTTCATATTATATGCTTCCTATTTCTAGTTTGTTTTATAGGTATTATTATTTTGTTGTACAACTATTTATTTATTCTTATGAAAAATCCCAAAAGATTTTCGTTTTATAATTTTTTTTTAGAAAAGCTCAAAATATTTTTGTATTTTATTTGCACCTTTTATGGATGAGCATTTAAGATAGCCAAGTCACAATTTCATTCCATTTATCCATGTTACTGTTTGATAGAGATTTGAGACGCTACATCATTTCATCCATGTGCTTTACATTGTTTAGAGTCTTTAAGATGTGATTAGTGATATCTTTCTACATGTTTGACTCCTATCTCCTTTATTGCACACATGCACGGCTATATTTTATTATTGTACTTGTCTATCACATATTGGCTTAAGTGTTTCCATCTCAATTTTGTCTATACAACGTACAATATGCGATAAAACTTGGCAAGATTGGAAGACATGTAAAAACTGTGTTGGTGAGACTGTGTGATTATTTAAAAATGGGGAAGGGCTGTGAAAGGTTTCTTTAACCTTTGCGATACTAAGCCACCATTAAAAAGGACCTAAAAAATGGAGGAATTTTATTATCCGAGGTCCAAAGAGGTTAAAAGAGCTCGAAAATATTCAAAGGCAATAAAAAGAAATTCATGCCAAATATGGGCCATTAGATTTCACCATAAATTCTCCAAAGTTTGAGAATTTAGATTACCTCTATTCAAAATATAAATCTGAGGGAGCTTGGTTGGAGAATTAAACGGGTTTTCACTTCCTTGACAGTCTTGAAAAAGCATGAAATCATTTTGGATGTTATTGGCGTGGAAATCACTTTGAGCTTTGATTTATTGATTTGATTTAGTCAATGTCTCATATTTCCAGTTTTTTTACACGAAAGGAAGATTTTGAGTTCATTCGTTAGGAGTATCCGATATTCATCTTGCACATATGTCATGTTTGTATGCATTAATTTTCCTATCGAATTTTATCACACCTATTCTTTTACGTTTTCATCGACTTGGTTGTTTTGTGTTTATTCATGGTGTGATTTTTGTTTGTTATGTTTGAAAAACATGAAAATTTTCAAAAATAGTAGTTTATTCCTTGTGACACACCGACTTTGCTTGTTTGTTTTATTCTTCTCATTTGTCTATTTTGGGACATCATAAAAAGGGGGAGAAAGATTTATTCCTATTATGGGGGGGGGGGGGGGGGGGGAGGTTTGAGTTTTTGAGATTTGATAAAGTATGCTTTCATCATATATTGGTATCTATGTTTATCTCATTTCAAACTCGATACATCACTTGGTATTGGCTTTGTCTCATGTATGTAGGTACTACTTTGATGATCTCTAAATGAATTGCACACCTTGATGAGGAAAGCCTTAAGATTCCTGAAGAGTTGAAGAACAAATGATGAAGTCTACCTTTTCAGTTTTGGGTTCATGGAAGGGTAGATTTGTATAGGCATTTTGATGTTTGATTATTCGGATGTTTTTTTTATGTATGTACCGACATAAACATAGGGGGAGATTTTTAAGGACATCTTTTGTCCATTATTAATTATATGTTGTACACTGTTACACCATTGAAGATATTCAAGCTTGCGTCATCATCAACGGATCCGAATATCAAAAGATTCAAGGAATAATTTTTCTGGACAAACGGACCGGTCCGCCTGTTTAGAGAAAGAGCCGGTCCGTCCCGGAGCGATCCGCCTCAATCCGGACCGATCCTTTTTGCTCAGAATCCAGTAGACCCCAAATCGAATTCGAACCGAAGAAGCTACTTGAAAAAATGAACCGGTCTGACCTCGGACCGATCCGCATCCGATAAATTCAAGCAGATCGTGCAGAGATTTTTCAGGCCCAGTTTTTCCTTTATAAACCAACTCCGGGGAGGCGTTTAGTAAGACTTTTATAGACGATTTTCAGAGTCCAAAAACTCTTAAGTCTTCATCTTTGTGAGTTCCAAGACTCATGTTTCGATTCACACAAATTTCCAAACCCTTGTGAATCTGTTTGCAACCCAAGAACACAATTGTGTGTTTTCTCATACCCTTGTGGAGAAGACCGTCCTTCTTCTTGATTGCTGCCCTCCTGGAAAGGGAAACTTCCAGCCGCCGACTATAGATCCGACACCTGCGGGTAATTCTGTGTCACTATATTTTCATTGTAATCCGAGAAATTGTATGTTATAATATTATAATGGAAATAAATGGTTTTGCCCCTTTGGGGGATTTTTTCTCACATGTGTGTGTTTGAATGTTTTTGTATATTTCATCATCTTACTCAATCACATATAGATGCATGTTTAGGACTTAATTGATAAAAACTGAGTTTAATTAAATAATATCTTTATTAGAATGCACGCGCACTCTTTCAATTTATTCTTTCCTTGTCTATTTCCGACAAATAAAAAGGGGGAGATTTAACGAATTATGATTTTATGGGGGAGTTTAAGCATGGGGGAGAATTGATTATGCTTTCATGTTTATGCTTATGTCATTTCAAACTTAATACGTCACGAGGTATTTGATTTGTCTCATGTTTGTAGGTATAATTAAAGATCATTATGATGCACACCTTGATGAGAAAAACTTGAAGTTTTGAAGAACTGATTGTTGAAGAAAAGTTTGAAGACTTGACAATTTATCTTTCCAATTTTGAGTTTATGGGAGGGTAGATTTGTATAGGTTATTTGAGATTGATAATTCGGATGTTTTTATTTTGTACTGGCATAGACATAGGGAAGATTTGTAAGGACATAGTACGCCATAGTTTAGTATGTCGTATAGCGCTACAACCATCGAAGATGTTCAAGATCAAATACGCAACAAGACGGGTCCGAATATCAAGCTTCATCAACAATCAAGCCTCCACGAAATGAATTTGGTAAAGTTGTGTTTTAAATTTCTTAATAATTCACTAAGGATTTTGGGATATTTTTCACAAAATATTTTCTAAGTGCTAGAGCGGCGCTTTAAATGTTTTTCGTTAAAAAAATTATTTTTCGGAATGTTTGAGGCGGTGCATTTACTGAAAGAATAAACGAGAAAAAATATTATTTTAAACATCTCGCTTGAATGAGATCGTATATCGTTCAAACGACATCGTGTGTCGCGCAATACTTCAAATGACATCGTATCTCGTTCGAATGACAACGTGTCTCGTTTGAACGACCCACTGCCTTAAGTTGTTTATAAAACGATCTTTTTAACTCCGTTTTCTCCAAGAAGTCTGTACGTTTTTACATTCTGCAAATAGAGCGAAATCACTACCTCTTGGCTTCTTCTTTTAGAGTTTAATCTCTTTTATTTTGTCAATTCACAAAAGTCCCAATTATTCATGTGAATTGTTTTGGAGTTTGAGAACACACTTTACTGGTGTTCATACTTTTGTGGAGAAGATTTAAACATCATATGGCCGCGTGTTATTAAGGTTCACTGCATGTGAATTTTTGCTGAGATTAGGACTGCAGTTCTTGTGGATTGCTGCGCGTAATTCATTGCTGATGATTCCGACCGACACCTACGGGTATTCGTGTGTCAAACAAATGTATTTCATTGTAATCCGTTTAAGTTGCGATTTACAAATTATAGTGGAATAAAAGGTTTTGCCCTGAGGGAATTTTTCCAGAACTTTATGTCGCATATTTTATTTATGTTGGTTTGACACATGCACGCACGCAACTAGTTGATTTTGAGGGCTGAATTAACTTGATTCATAAATTGACCCTAATTAAATAAGTTTGTTATTGAAATTTGAGCGTTGGTTTAAATATTTTTCACACACACTCCTTACAATTTCTAACGTAAATGAATCTCCAAATCATTATGAAAATCCTTGAAATAAAGTTAATTCAACACTAAACTTTCAGGAAACCCTATATTATTATGTTTATTTAAAAACGTCATCAAAATCCTGATTTCTTCAATTATTATTCACACATATGATATGATTTCATGTTCTAATTATATAAGGGTTTTGTCTACATGCGATCCCAAATTCATCGTCAAATTCAAAGCCAAATTCATAATTTCATGATTAGTATTCAATCTTACTCTAACATGGATAATACATCTAATAAAAATTAAGCAAGATAAATACTTGCCTCTATATATAGGTCTGAATCTATGTAGAGAAACGGTAGGGTTGGGTTCCTCTTCTCCCAATCTACACAACGGTGGTGGTGGTGGAATGGTGGTTCTTGGCCTTGGTACACCTCCACTTCTCCTTCTTGTTGCCTCTCTTTGTTGTGATAATTGATAACCCTAACTTCTCTTACGTATCTGATAGTATAACTCTCCAATTTTCATCTCACTCTATTTCCCAAAATTTCAAAAGACCAAAATACCCCTTCGGGGTGCCGGTTTGGCCTAAAAATGCCCCAGGACCCAAACTAAACCCTCAGATAGATTTTTTTACTATTTCAATCCTTCCGGACACAATGGCGCACTCGAAATGACCATTTGAATTATTTATAATGAAATTACATTTTATTTCCCAAAATTAAGTCCCGACACGACTGGCACGCGCGTCCCAACTAAATTTACCTTAACTGCCGTATTTCTCACTCATGACAATCATAATATTTTCTTATCAATTTATTTCTCATTCCCCAAGTAATATTCAATATAAATAAATATTAATCCTTGACTCGCTAATTACTATTTATTTTAATCCGAAATAATTTCTCTATTTAATTTAATTAATCCCAATTAATTTCAATATAAAAATCATTAAAATTACGGGGTGCTACAATCCCTTTTGTAATTCTATTTCAAAACAGTCTCATTTGAGGTGGTCCCCTATTCTCAGAGCATTTTATCCAGAGGGCGACTTAAACCTCTGCCACCGATCAACTACCTTTAAAATACCCCCCAACAGAAATAATGGCATATTACTCTTTACGATTAATGCTTTAATATGTTACTTTGTAAAATAATGTAAGTGTTGAAGCAAAAATTCTCCATCTACTAGGACCAATCAGAAAAGGACTCATGTCATCCTACGTGGCAATATTCGGCACCCGAGAGAGTTGGTCAGTACCCGAGGAGAGTTAGTCGGCACCCGAGGAGAGTTGGTCGGCACCCGGGGAGAGTTGGTCGGCATACCAACCAGGAAGATCAAAGGATAACTATGTATTTAATGTGCATTAATGAAGATGGCAGCGCATTTAATGAGCCTTAATGTACATTTATAGTGTATTAATAGATGACAACACATAGCATACCAAGCAATTCAACAATTAGATTCGTTGAATGTAGACATAAATGTCTACATACAATGAATATTTTTATCTCCCATCACTATAAATACATGTATTCCCTTAGCCAAATAGAGGAGATGGGGGGAGATCCGGAGGAGATCCGACAAGGATGAGAGACACCATACACAAGATCCACACCTTCTTCTCTCTCTACTCCACATTGTGCTATTGTAAACCCCTGGGAATAAAATAACAGTGGACGTAGGCTTTTCCTTATAGCCGAACCACTTTAAAAATCTTTGTCTCTCATGTGCTTGATTGGATTGCTTTCATCTATTTATCTGTGATCATAAAAATGGGATTCGGTCCAGTTTTTTCCATCAACAGATTGGCGCCGTCTGTGGGAATCGTGTTACAAGCATTGTTCTCCATCAAAAGCTAAGTTTTTTATTTTCTCTATGTATAATGAATTATATATTATACATACATCTTTTGATTCGATCATGATTTTTATGTTTATATACATAAATTAATTGTTCAATTTTTATTTGCAAAATATTGCATATCATGATTTTAAAATCATAACTATTAGATTAATTCTTATTTAGAAATCTGAAAAATAGTGAATTTCATAAATCATAGCTTTTTGCTTGATTCTCAAGTTTCAAGTTTAGATCATGGAATAAATATTTTAAATGATTACATATACCAATATATATGACGGTGGTAAGATTTGATAATTTTCATTATAAATTTCGTAAGATCTTTAATGACTATTCAAATTCCCATTACATTTTTAATCAGAGAATGGGAAAAGGTTAAAGACAATAAAAAGTTTTCTCATGGAAATCATGACCCAGATCTACTTTCTCTCTCTTCAAGTTTCAGTCTCTTTGCATTCATTTTTATGAACTATATTTGGCTCATCTTCCATCTATGTCAATAAAGTCAAATTGATGGATTTTTGATATAAATTTGGTAATAATTTCGATCATTCACCATATTTTTATCTATGCAAATGGGGAATGGGAAGGGATCAATATAAAAAATAATTTTATGCAACCAAAAAAAAAATCATTACCCACCTCTTGTAAAAAAGGATCAGTAAAACAAATCATGACCATATCAAGACTCTGGGCACAAATTTGATATGTTGGCCCCTCATTCATCACATCACATGGTTTCTTTATCGGAATCACACGATATAGTGGATTAGATAATTATTCATTTAATTAACATTCTTAATGCTTAAATTTTACATCGAATGTTATTTTTCTGATCTAAGGATTCGAGATATTCTGGTCAGCCATCTATATTATTGGTCGGCATCATCTTGGGCCATATTTTATTAAAGAGAAGCTTAACCATACCATTTTTGTTTGTCGGAGATAAGATGTGAAGATCCATCAGCAACGTTGAAATAATTTTATCCAACTACGAGGTATCTTATTATTAGTCGGAGCCCCATATTGTAGCTCGGTGGAACCAATTGCAGGTCGACGATCATCTACTTTTTGATCGGCGACATCTCAGTCTTGTTCGGAGGGTTCAATTTACTGGTCGGCAACTATCCAACCATCCACTTTTTGGTCGGTGACATCTAATGTTGTTCGGTGCTGTCAATGCACCATTTTTGTTGATCGGCGAAATTGCTCAGCTGGTCGGGGACCATTTGCATATTGGTCGACACCATATATTCTATAACTTGAGATATCCTTAAATGTTGGTCGGCAACATCCATGCCGTTTGTCGGCAGCAGTAGAATCTTGGGGTATTAAAAAAATGCGAAGCACCTCGGATATTTCTCTAAACACGAGTTCAGCTCGGGAACAAACAGGGGGCTTAAGTCTTTTTTAACTTGTGATCACCCCAAAAATATTTTTAAAACCAAGTGATAAATAATTTTCAAATAACAACTTATACCTGATTAGTTTTTGGAGATTAAATAACTTTACAAAAAACTTTACGTCTTATTTATGATGCATATTTGATAATAATTTGTCCATCTCACACACATTTGGCATAAAACATATTATTTTATATTTTGAAATTTTTATTGCCTTATGCTGATACACATCACATATTGTTTGGCTGAATAATTATTCTCATGACAATAATTATTTGATCCAGTCTCGACAGGTACTCGGGCAGCTTATTAAGATTTCATAGGGACGTAAATCCCGACGAAAGCTCAGCCACAATCTTAAACCTCTGGAAACTATTATTGCTCAACATCTGGCAGTTTTACCTCGACATATCAGCCAACATATATTATTTCATTTTTTGAAATTAATATTTTTATTTCTCAAGCATATACATATCATATATTGATTGGATGAGTAAATTATTCTCATGACTAATCAATTCAGCCTACACATATGGTAGAGCAAATTATTAATTTTTACAGGTACAAGATTCAACGCCGACGAATGCTCAGAAACAATCTGAAAACTATTATCATTGCTCAGCATTATGAAATTTCACCTCAGCAAGGAACTATATATTTTATTATTGCTTTGATTTGTGCTCAAGCACGAATTATTCTATATATCCGTTCGGATTCATATTCTATATTCATCTCTTCATGGAGCTCGGCGAAATACTTATTATCATATTCAGCTCCGAGGAAAAGCTACAACAGTTATTATATGTCACCCCCAACGGATAGTTGGTCGGGGCAATTCTTATTTATATTCAGGCCCAGATATCGGCTCAAGCACAAATTATTCTATATATCCCTTGGGATTCATATTCTATATTCATCTCAACATGGAACTCGGCGAGATACTTATTATCATATTCAGCTCCGAGTAAAAGCTACAACAGTTATTATATTTCACCCCCAACGGATAGTTGGTCGGGGCAATTCTTATTTATATTCAGGCCCAGATATCGACTCAAGCACAAATTATTCTATACATCCCTTGGGATTCATATTCTATATTCATCTCAACATGAAACTCGACGAGATACTTATTATCATATTCAGCTCCGAGGAGAACTATAACATTTATTATATGTCACCCCCAACGGATAGTTGGTCGGGGTAATTCTTATTTATATGCAGGCCAACAAAGTTCTCAGCCATATTCTTATGTTCTGGAAAATATTATTCTTATTCGGCATTATGCAATTGTGCCTGGACAAGATACTTATTCAGCTTTAAGGAGAATTACAACATTCGTTGTGTTTCACCCCCAACGGATAGTTGGTCGGATAATTCTTATTTATATTCAGGCCTTACAACGTTCTGTTGGCCATATTATTATGTTCTGGAAGATCTTATTCTTGTTCGGCATTATATAATTCTACCTCGACAGATCAACGAGGCACTTTATTATTTTTAATTATTCTTTATATCTATTTGGATGCATATTCTATTCTTATTTCAGCATGGAGCTCGACAAATATTTATAATCATATATTTAGCTCCAAGGAGGTCTCCAACATTTATATTATCTTATTCCCAACAATCTGTTGGTCAGCTCTAAGGATGTCTCCAGCATATATTATCTTATTCCCAAAAATCTGTTGGTCAGCTCCAAGGATGTCTCCATCATATATTATCTTATTCCCAACAATTTGTTGGTCATCTCCAAGGATGACTCCAGCATATATAATCTTATTTCCAACAATCTGTTGGTCAGCTCCAAGGATGGCTCCAGCATTTATTATATCTTATTCCCAACAATCCGTTGGTCAGCTCCGAGGAAGTCTCTATCATTTATTATCAAACTTGTATTCCACCGGGAAGTAAAGCTACCTATATTCCTCCGGGAAGTAAAGCTACATGTATTCCTCTGGGAAGTAAAGCTACGTATATTCCTCCGGAAAGTAAAGCTACCTGTATTCCTCCGGGAAGAAAAGCTACCTGTATTCCTCCGGGAAGTAAAAAATGTATTCCTATGGGAAGTAAAACTATATATTCCTAAAAATGCCAACTTATGTTGGTCAGAAAGTAAAACTATTCCAAAATGTACCAAGGTTGGTCAGGATTCAATCTCCATCAACTCCGGTTGGTCGAACAGCAAACAACAGGTGGAACAAATCTTATTGTCTATGCAAAACAGGGAAATCTGTCAAATAACATACTTTAAGTCCGAGAAAGCATTCAAAGATCATATTCCACACTTGGGGGCTCTATTAAAAATCCAATTGTTCATTCGGTGGCACATTCTCATAACATCATGCAGTCGAGCATCAGATTCAGCCCCAACTAATTATCATTCAGAAGTTATTTTTCTTACTCATGAGCTAATTTTTCTTATGAAGTTCAGGAGTTATTATGCACATGCTATTGAAGTTCAGGAGGCTATTGAAGTTCAGGAGGCATATTCAGGAGTTATTATTCATATGCTATTGAAGTCAGAAGTCAAATTCAGCATCTACAGCACTGAGATCTTTGCTACTACTGTCTCGACCAACATTGAAGAAAAAGTTGTATGGAAATGTTTCGAAGTCCACCACTAGCTTGGTACTAATCAGATTGAAGAGTTGGGTTCAAAAGCTAGTATGTTACTCGACAAAGTATTCAGAGGATCATAAATCAGAAAGATCAAGCACGTGAAGTTAGCACTCAGTTGCTCGGCACAAGAGGCAGTTGGTCGACTAGCAAACCAATCAACATACTTGAAGATTATGACAAGCTACAAGCTGCATACTATGGCATGGCTTCATCCAAATTCCCAGGGGTAATACATAGCACACGGAGTTCCTCAAAAGAAAGATTAGCAACCATCGATCAGCCTGCATCATATGTCGTCCAGGAGATAATGCACTTTATGTTGAACAAATCAAGAAGGTAGATCAAGAATTTCACGAGCACCGAGCAATACTGCAGAATAAATACTCCATCCTTTCAGTAAACCATCGAGCATGGAGCATTGGGGGCTTCTATTGACGCAAAAATTCTCCATCTACGAGGACCAATCAGAAAAGGACACATGTCATCCTACGTGGCAATATTCGGCACCCGAGGAGAGTTGGTCAGTACCCGAGGAGAGTTAGTCGGCACTCGAGGAGAGTTGGTCGGCATACCAACCAGGAAGATCAAAGGATAACTATGCATTTAATGTGCATTAATGAAGATGGCAACGCATTTAATGAGCCTTAATGTACATTTATACTGTATTAATAGATGACAACACATAGCATACCAAGCAATTCAACAATTAGATTCGTTGAATGTAGACATAAATGTCTACATACAATGAATCTTTTTATCTCCCATCACTATAAATACATGTATTCCCTTAGCCAAAAGGAGGAGATGGGGGGAGATCGGGGGAGACCCGGAGGAGATCCGACAAGGATGAGAGATACCATGCAAAAGATCCACACCTTTTTCTCTCTCTACACCACATTGTGCTATTGTAAACCCCTGGGAATAAAATAACAGTGGACGTAGGCTTTTCCTTATAGCCGAACCACTTTAAAAATCTTTGTCTCTCATGTGATTGATTGGATTGCTTTCATCTATTTATCTGTGATCATAAAAATGGGATTCAGTCTAGTTTTTTGCATCAATAGTAAGTTTGAGATGTAATACAAATAAATAAAACACACTTGATTTAATACGTTATGCATTAAAACTAATCAAGCATATTCAATGCATTTGATTGTGGTTTGTTTGATTAGTTAGTTAGTTGGAGCTAACATGAAAAAATGAAATATGGTAAAAAAGAAATTTGGAATGTTTATGCTCTTTATTAATACTCCTGTATTTTTATGTTCATATGCTTTAGAAAAAATAGAGAATAGGAGTGAGTTCCTTGATAAAAGATGACAAGCGAAAACAACCCATATTTTTTCCCTTTCCACTAAGCCATCTTGCCTTAAAAAATACTCTTAAGCTCTCAATACAAATCCAAAAATCACCCCCACACATTCGTCTAGCTCCGATGACTCTACTAGACCTTTTGCGACCTCGACGACCTTTGATATCCTCCCATGCCACCGAAACTCCTTATGCCACCTTAATTTTGCCAATCAACATTGACGCTCGCCAGAATCAAGCGATGATCCCCAGAGTTCCAACGGCTATTATGTGGAAGCTTCATCATTATTCCGTTAAAATAATCATTGAATTTTACTTACGTTAATTTTGTTTTGAGAGTTTGGTTATGTTTCCAAGTTATAAAAGTAATATCACCTTCTCCCTTTTAACTTTTTAAAACTACCCTTTGGACCAAAAAAACATATTTTTTATTACAAAAGTATTGTAGTTATTAAAATTATCTTTTATGGCCAGAATTATGTATATTTTTGGTCAAATTAACTCTGAAAATTATTAATGTATCTATGGATTATATAAATGCATTTATTTGTTTGTCAAAATATCTATTTCATATAAGCATTTATATGAACTTCATAAAAATAATTATATATGACAAGGGGTCGTATTCAATTGATAATATAAATAGTGGAGTTAAGGGTTCAATTGGTTCGGGGTAAAATAATTTTAACCATAGTGAAAGGTAAAATGGTGAAATATTTTTCACATATATAAAGTTAAATTTTTATTGGGTTGACACTGTGAATAAGTGCACAACCTATAATTATGAAGCTTTAAACAAGAATAGAAAGAAAATTTAACACTAAATAAATGAAAATGTATGTCACCATATTACTTTTCACCGCGTTGAAATATATTTTACCCCTAACCAAACGAACCCTAAATTACTTGATATCTTACTTGAAGGGTCTATGTGCCAAAGTCCCTACAAGAATGCCTATAAATTGGAATGCTAACATTCTTGGATTAAAGATGATATTGGCACGAATTTTTTTTTCAATGTAATCCTTTTAGCTTATACTTGATTTTTTTAGTAATATATAAGTGAAATTTTATATTATAACATTAACTCTATTATATATATGCAAAGTTTTGAAATTTATATGTGGAATTTATTATGTATACACAATTTTTTTTAATATATATGTGTCAAGTTGTAATCCTATGGTTTGTTGTATACATAAGGGTGAGGGGTCTTGGTGGTGGAAAAATATGTTAGTGGACTAGAATAAAAACTACGAGTATATAAAAACTACGACTATATATATATATATATATATATATATATATATATATAGTACTGCTCTTCTGTATATCAGTCCGCATTTTAAGAGTGCGGACCGGATAGGTGTCACCTGCGGTGAGCCCAAAAAAGAGAGAGAAAGTGCTTATAATTTAGCCTATAATTTTTAGGCTCTCCGTCAGCCGACACATGTCCGTTCTGCACTCTTAAAAGGCGGACTGGTATACAGAAGGATCATACTATATATATATATATATATATATATATATATATATACAGTGAGAGAGAGAGAGAGAGAGAGAGAGAGCAGATCAAGTGAAGTCCCTCAGTTTGAGAACCCTGAACGTGATCCATTTTTTTAAAATAGTAAAAAAAAAATTTGGAGGTGATTTTTTTCTATGGTTTTTAAACATTTCAGTAGAACCATAAAAAAATTACCAGCTCAAAATGAATTTTTTTACTATTTTAAAAAAACCGGTCAAACTTTGTTAGTTTTTAAAAGCTTAAAAACTCACACAGTTTGACTGATTTTTTTAAAATTGCAAAAAAATTATTTTTGGCTAATTATTTTTTTATGGTCCTACTGAAATGTTTAAAAATCATATAAAAAAATAGCCCAAAAATATTTTTTTTACTATTTTTAAAAAATGGACATCATTCAGGGTCCTTAAACTGGGACCTCACTTGATCATTTCCTTATATATATATATATATAAAGAGAGAGAGAGAGAGAGAGAGAGAGAGAGAGAGAGAGAGGGGATCTCAAGAGGACCTCTGTTTGCATACCGCTAACGCGGACTAATTTTGATAAAATAGTAAACAAAATATTTTTGTTCTAATTTTTTTTATATAGTTTTTACATATTTCAGTAGGCCCATATAATAAAAAATCAACTCAAAATGAATTTTTTTACTATTTTAAAAAAATCGATCAAACTTTGTCAGTTTTTAACCACTTAAAAACTAACAAAGTTTGACCAATTTTTTTAAAATAGCAAAAAAATTCATTTTGTGTTGATTATTTTTTTATGGTCCTATTGAAATGATTTAAAATCATAAAAAAAATAATCAACCCAAAAATATTTTTTTTTACTATTTTAAAAAAATGGTCCTCATTCAGGGTCCTCAAACTCGGGCCTCACTTGATCCTTTTCATATATATATATATATATATATATATATATATATATATAGAGAGAGAGAGAGAGAGAGAGAGAGAGAGAGAGAGAGAGAGAGAGAGAATTGGGTACTACTAATGTGATTCCAAAATAATATTTTACTCTTACTAAATTAATATTGCAGCCTAAAATAACAAAATATCTTAGAAAGTATCCCTACAAATATAAAACAAAAGTGATAAAATAACAGTGAAACATATAAAATAACAGTGCCAACATAAGATTAAATATTTAAATCTAAAGTTTTACAAATATAAAATGCTCACTTATTTGATAATATCACTTCTCTCAAACATATGAAATGTTCACTTTAATGTAAGGTTTTTGGGACCTTGCATTAAATCACTTTTTATTATATTACAAAAACTAAACAATTTCTGTGCAAGATTCAAAACTATATAATATTAAATACAAAGAGGGCCACAAATAACTATATAACTAGCATGTAATCCGTGTAATGCGCGGATGCATATAGTTTTTTTTTCCTATCATATTTTGATGCATATATGTGGTCAAGAACATAGTTATATCAGGATGATAATTTTAAAAACTCACACGAGCATGACTAAATCGATATAAGCATAATCTGAACATAATATGTTAAATCATGTTATTTTCATTTAGTTTAGTTCGATCAATAATATTCATGTTTAAATCATAGTTGTGTTTTCGTGTTCCTATTATATTTAATATCAATTTATACAAATAATTTCAAATTAATATCTTATATAATACATGAATGAAGTAAAACCCATTATTAAAGTCAAACAATAAATTTCGATTGGCAAAAATATATTCAAAATAACTTGCATAAATAAAACCTATATATTATATTATCTTAAATATCATTAAACTTTTTAACTAAAACATACCCGATTTATACGTCTATCCATGAACATCCTAATACATTAACCAACTAAATGCATGAATTGACTAATTACATGAATCTTCATTTAAACTACTACACATAAATTTCATAATACATGAATCAATTAAATTCATGTATTATCCAAATATAAGAGAAATTATTATGGGAGAAGAAAAATAAAAAGGCAATCTCGAGAGACACTTTTTTTTTTTTTGAGAAATAAAAAAGATTGCGAAAAGAGAGAGGTTTCTAAGAAAATGATTGAAATGGATTTTAAAGTGACAATAAATGATCCTCATTAAACTCTCTTTCTATTACTTTAGAATTATGGGAGAAGAATTATAAAGAGGCAATCTCGAGAAATATTTTTTTTTAGAAATAAAAAAGATTAAAAAAATGGAGAGATTTCTAAGAAAATGATTGAAATGAATTTTAAAGTGACAATAAATGATCCTCATTAAACTCTCTTTCTATTATTTTAGAAGTATAATATAGACTACAGTTAATTTGAAAGGAAATATAAAGTAATTTTATTTAAACTTGACACATAAATATGTTGTAATATGCCGAAATCATAATTTTATTTAAACTTGACACATAAATAAATGATACATGGGCGTAACATAAAATGATAGATCTTATGGTTGGAAAGTGACTCATACCCCAACCCATGAAACAAAATCAAAACTAGACAAACATCTCATTTATACAACTTAAAAATAAATTGCCCTTACCCTGTGTAATCATTCCGTATACTACAAAGTCTAGCATATCATCCACACACTACACTTTCAATTTCACTATATGACATTTTATTCTTAACTTTTTATTCACACATTAAAATTATTAGGCTTGACAATCATAATATGATTGTGAGTTTAATCAGCGTTGGGCTAGGAGGCTTTCTTCATCGGTGAGGGAATGACGAAAGTGACAACGGTGGCCATAGGGACAAATCTCGCCGGCAAGGACCATGCGACACACCTCTGTTTTGTATCGTGGGTGTCTTATCACAGGGCGAAGCTCAGTTATGCCATGTGCAAACTGGCAGTTGTTGCCGTAAGGACACGTGCCAGTCTCGTGCCACTTGTTGCACAACTCAGTCTTCAACATCCCTTGGTTGTACACGTCCAGTTCTAATGCCTTCTCTTCTATTTTCCCACCAGCCACAAACACTCGTTGCTGTTGCACCAAACCCAAAAATCATTATTGATGCATACAAAATACTCTAATTACATGATAAAATCCATTTATTCCTCCTTTATTTTGTTAAAAAAATTATACACATCCTTCTGTTTTTGTATCATAGAAAATGTTGTGGAATTGTAACAAATTTTGATTAATTCACCACAAATCTCGCAAATCAAACACTCAAATATTAAATTAATAATTTTGAATCTTAAAAACATAAATAATGATATGGGTATCAAAATCTTTTTCAAAAGTGATATGAATTTCACTTATTCGACACAAAAAATTATTGTTTTTGAGGGAGGTTTTGGGGGACTTATTTAAAATTTATAACAAGAATCTAAAAACATCATTAACATATGTTAACGAAAAAAAATATTCTGAAAAATTGAGAAAGCAAAAACACCGTCATTTTTCATACTACATCTCACTTTATTTTCAAATAAATTATTTAACATAGTCATTGATAATTGTTGAAATATTATAACAGCTCAAAATAAGTTTATATCATTTTTTAAGAGAACATAATCATTGGATTGGATTGTACTTATATTCTAATTTTTTATACAAACATAACAAAAATAATTTTATATATAACATAAATATTTCTAATGTGACACAACAATTTCCAACATGACAAAAAAAATTAGTAGTATAATGATGTGATAATATAACATAACATTAGGACAAGTCATATTAATTTTTAGAGATTACACACCCTGTTAAATAATATAAAAAATCACACACAAAAAACTATTGCTTAAGCTTAAAAGCCCTCTTTCTTTTTGTAAAATAGAGGTGGAGTATGGACCTTTGTAACGTACATGATTCGAGAAAGCAATTTAATCAAAATTTATAAATAGGAAAATTAGCATTGTCCGGTTCGAACCATAAAACTCTTTCTGACTCACCGAAGCGCTGTTAGATTGAGTTGTGAGTCGTGGACGAGCTGAGGCGCGAGTGGATGGCCGAGACGCGGTTCCATTGCTACCACCACTACGTTGATTCATTTTCACATAACCCCCAGAACGGACCGAAATGCTCTTGGGAACCGCAAATTTATCCGCGTTTCTTCTCTCAAACCGGTTATTTTCAATCACGCTCGTCGGACTAATACTCGACACATCTTCACTGCCTCCGATGTTAAGACGATTGAATTCTTTGGTAAACGACACCGACGACTGCCCCGACGATAGAATGCAATTTTGTATCATCGCCTGTGATAGTACACTCAATTTCTGTACCAAATCGGTGTTAGCCCGTCGGAGATTATTGTTCTCGTCACGAAGAGCACCCACCTGTTTGATTGATTCTTGTAGGGTTGTGAGTGACAATGTGTAGGAATTATAAAGCTGCTGGTACTCAAGGATGAAGCTAGCTTGGTTGAGCCGATTCTCGGTTGCTACAGCGTCGTCAAAAGACGTATCAGAGGGAGAAATCGAGAAGGAGGTTGTATTAGGCGGAAACAGTGAGGGGTAGAACGAGGTGAAGTCAGTAGGGTCAAAATAGGTCGGAGACAGAAATGGATTGCGAGACGACGTGTTAATGGAGGACTTGCTTTGGTTGGTGACATTGCCGTTGCCGCCATCCGAAGAAGAATTCTCTTTCTGCATTATACCTGAGCCAACAGACAGACAGAGAGAGAGAGAGAGAGAGGGGGTAATTGAAGACGAGATACATGCACGGTAATATATAAAGAATAGGGGACTAAGATCTGATGTTGGTGGTCCACGGTGAATAAGAATACCCAACAACTCATATCCAATACGAAGGCGTATTCTAAGTACGCGGTGGCATTTCAATTCGTGGGCCCTGGTTGTTAAGTTTACGAGTATAGAATGGGATATTTGCTCAATACTTGGACATGAAACTTGCTCGGCTGGGAGGGGACCTAAAACCGTTAGGCGAGCCCCTTACCAGAATGGTGCGTCTATTCACAGTTAAAACGTTCTCCACAAAACGGATTTGAACCAGAATAATTGTATCCTATTAATTAGTCTACGTACCCAACTTTTTTCCCTTCATTGAAACGTAAAAAATGATCTTATGAAGACTTTGAATAACATGTATTTGGCAAATTGCAACAATCTATGAATCTTTGTTATTTTATCTCTGCACCAATTATGTGCGCCATACGACTTTGTTCGTAATGACCATCCTGAAATTCGGTTTTTATATTTATTAATCTACGTAAAAACATTTTATCTGCACTTTTTTCTTAGATGCAATACACATGTATTTATTTCTCCTTGGTTCTACTTTTAAAATGAGGAACTGAATTTTCAGTATTATTTTGTTAACAGCAGAGTATTTCTGATGTGAATTAGAAATAAAAGGACCAGTATAATAGTATAGATCACGTAAAACTAATGCCGACCTCATCCCGAATGGGGGCGGCCGCACACACGTGTTTTTCGCAAAATTTCCTAAATATTTGTTTTTGACCTATTTATAAGTTTTTAAGAATATGGGGGCAGTTATTTAAATAAGCTAAAGTTTTAAAAGCTAAGAAAAAAAAACACGGAACGTCTCAAACATTAAGAGATCCGCCCGCTCATTTCTGTTTTCATCTCTTTTTTTCCTCTCTCGTCTCCGCTTCTCCTTCCGCCGTCGCCGCCTCCTGTTTCTCTCCCCCAGTGTAACTCACTGTCCCTCACACCCCTCCGCTCCTCTCCCGCCCCTATTTCTCTCCCCCTCGCGCAAACACTGCTGCCGAAGCAGAGCAGGTCGAGCTGTGAGCCTGCGGCAGTGACCACAACAGACGGCGGGAAGAGAGCAGCAGTCAACCCCCATTCCTTACCTTTTGAGTATGTTTTTTTTTTTCAATAAATCTCGTGGGAACAAATTAGAATAGTTTTTTTTTTTCAATTTCAGTTGCTGAAATTGTTTTTAGTTATTATTTTTTTCAATAGATCTGAAATTGTTTTTAGTTATTAATTTTGAAGTTTAATAGTTTTTAGTTGTTAATTAGTTATTCAAATTTGTATTAAACTTTAATTTTAATTAGTAACTAAAAATCTAATTTGAAAAAATGTTTCAAATTTAGGCAATTAATTATTTGTTCCTAAAATTAGTTGTTATTGTCAAAATTTGTATTAAACTTTAATTTTAATTAGTAGTTGTTCTTAAAAGATGGTGGTTTATTACGTAGGGTTAAAAATGAGTGAATATTAATCACAAGTTTTTTAGGGTTAAAATTGTAAAACAAATAAAACAAACCCAAAAAAATTTGTCTCGGGGGCTCCCGCCCCCAAACCCCCGGCATTACTAAAAAAATTCTGCACCCATAGTCCGAAAATCCCGGGGCCACCACTGACTAATTGTTGATTTTAGATTTAAATATAGTTTTAATTAAAAATAAAACTTTAATACAAGACATTAGAAAATCCGTTTGACTTAACTGACATGTGGAAAGTTAAATTAAAAGTAAATTAAAAAAACCTAAACAAATACAAAACTAAAAAGAAAGTTCATTGTAATTTCAAAAAAGCACAAAGAAAAAATACAAAAAATTTAGCCTTCAACCTCTGGCCCCCACCTCCACAGAACCCTCACCTCCGCCTAACCCCCACTGTAAATCAAGACCTTCACCCCCACCTCTGCCAACCATCCCCTAGCTCTGCCTTGCCTTTATCTTTATCTGCCTCCATCCCATCCCATCTCCCTCTCTCTATCTCTCTCCCTCTCTCACACACACTCCACACGATATTGAAACAACAAAACCTAGCCAAATCAACATTACACTTGAAATCGAAACAAATGAAATCAAATCGTCATTAAGAGTGAAATCAACAACACACTTATAATCGAAACAAAATAACAAAACAAGTACAAGTCAAACCATCTTGAATCAAGACATGCACATCGATATTTTTTGAGACCCAATCGAACCCAATAAAATCACTAGGGATTCAATTTTCGTTTAGTATCCAAACTTTAAGGTCAATATTATTGTTGATAAGAAAATTAGTCAGCTGACGTAGACCAATTACATCAAGACGTGTGTCATCTTACATGGAAAATGCTCACCGAACAACTCACAGTACCGAGTTACTCAGCGTGTCGAGCTACATAGCTTGCCGAGCTAATCAGTGTGCAGAGCATCTGGACAGGAAGATCAAGCGACAATTCTACATTCAATGAACACCGGACTTAATGAACATTCTTATTGTACAGATGTATATGTCTATTACATAACGACATATCGTCTATTCATACTGACAACCCCAAGGCTATAAATACGTTGGGGGTAACACCTTCCAGACGGGGGTAATTTATCTCTTGTAATCATCATCAAGATTAAGGAAAACATCGGCAATACAAAACAGTGGACGTGGGCCATTTTCATAAGGCTGAACCATTTTAAAAATTCTTTGTCTCATTTCCTTATTCCTTAATTATCTGTGATTAATCAATTACATCGAATTTAGTTTTTTACATCAACAGATTGGCGCCGTCTGTGGGAAACGACTATACGTAGCATTTTTCACTAAAAAATTATAATCAATGGCTCAGATCCCAGAATCCAGTAACCGGAACAATACCGGGGTTCCTCCAAACCCCTCTGCTCCCCCAACTATCGATGAACTTACAGGAATAGTAGCCAATTTAGCCCAAGGGCAAACGACTATATAAGAGACCATGCGTAAACTCATTCAAACTATCCATAACGAATCACCTGCCCAGTTAGGTCAACGAAGCGTCCAGAGAAACACCCATCTGCCATCTGCAAGAACTAGACGTACGCTATTCCCTGATGTTTCTCAGTCTAGGCACACTGACTCTCACCATACCGAGAGGTCAAATGATCCCTCATATCGGCCTGGACGGACTTCCTCCATAAGAGCTACGGATTCTCGGCAAAATATTACCTTAACTCCAGAGAGAACAAGCGCTTTGGAGAGGTTGAGCAGAGTCTCTCCCTTTGATCGTTTGGGCCCTAGAAAGACTGGAAATCCCTCTAGGATTGCGTCGAGAAATTCTCAATGACCAAATGATCTAAGGGAAGGTTCTTCCCAGTCGCGCCCAGCAGCTCGCAGCGAAAGATCTCAAGAGGAGAATTCAACGCGCTCTGTTGCTTGCACAAATAGGTCTGAGGCTAGGAACAATGCGTGGAAGGGTTCCATTCAGAGATTGGAAGACCGGCTAGGGGAAATGGCTAAGGCCAAGAACCATCTCCAAAGAACCTTTGTCCAAGCATCACCCTTTGTACAAGCAATAGTGGATTTTTCCACACCATCAAAATTTAAAACTCCTGTAGTGACGCCTAAATATGATGGAAAAACTTATCCCGTCCTCCACATAAAGCAGTACCAAGCTGTTGTTGATATCTATGCGGTTCCTGATGAGATGAAGTACAGGGCATTCTCAGGAACTATCATTGAGTTAGCCCAGATATGGTACAACAACCTTCCTCGGGGAAGATTGCTACTTTCCACCAGCTCGCAGAGCTCTTCATAGGGAATTTCTGTTTCAGCGTGAAGCCAGTCAAAAGGGTAGCACACCTACTGAGTGTAAGGAAGAAAATAGGAGAAAGAACAAGGGATTACATCACTCATTTTAATAACAAGAAACTTGAGGTGATCGACTATAAGGAAAAGATAGCAATTACAGCTCTGATGAGTGGCCTGTAACCTGACGAGTTATATTATATATTGGCCAAAGATCCCCCCAAATCCATGGCAGAACTAATGACAAAAGCAGCTAAGATCATGAACGCCGAAGAGGCCATGGCTGCAAAGAAGAATGCTGACACTAAAACAGAGACTAAGGCTGAAGATACAGCGGAGAAGAAGGATCAAAAGCACAATGGGAGTGGCAAGCGACCAATAGGCAAAGGAGACACTCAAGCAGTTGAAGAAGTATGGGAATTACACTCCCTTAAAGGTGGACATAACCCATATTCTGAAGGATATTAAGAATAACGAGGAGCTAACTTAGTCGGAGAAAATGAGGACAGACCCCGATAAGAGGGATAAGTCCAAATATTGCGAGTTCCATAGAGATCACGGCCACACAACCAAGCGTTACATAGCTCTCCCGAATGAGATTGAAGCACTCATTAGGCGAGGAAAATTGAGTAAATTCGTTGATCGCCAGAATGGTGGGAAGACTAACAAGAGAGGAAGGCAAATGTCCAAATCTCCTCGTCGAACAAGAGATGACAAAAAGAGGGAGACTATGGGCTCAAGAAGGTGATCCAAAAGCATAATAAACTGGAGTCCAACTAGCATGGGCCCTATCGAGTAACTACAGTTATTCGCCCTGAGACCTATAGAATAGAAACCTTAGAGGGAGAAGAATTCAAAAATGCATGGAATGCGGAACACCTGCGCAAGTATTATCAGTAATACAGATTTACATGTACCCCATTTCTTTTAAAATTAATAAAAGTGTTGGTTTTTCCATATTCTTTTTTGGTTCAATTTTTGTCGGAGTACTAGTGCTACACACTACACCAACTCTGGTTGGTCGACATCAGCAACCACCAACTAAGGTTGGTCGGCATTCAGCAACCACCAACTAAGGTTGGTCGGCATTTAACAACCACCAACTCCGGTTGGTCGGCACCAATAAATTTAACCAACAATGTTGGCAGAACAATCATACAAGGCAAAGCCTGTTTGATCACGAATGATCTCAAGGGATATCCGAAACTAGGCAAGAAGATGGGTGACCTCCCGGGGCATCCACTGCTTAGGCACTAATGGGTGACAAGTCACTACAACTAGGTAGTAAGTGGGTCAAGCTCCATTATCTAGGCAAAACAGGACAACACTAATGGGTGGCAAGTTACTACAACTAGGCAGCAAGTGGGGCAATCTCCATTGTCTAGGCAAAGCAGGATAAATTATCCATATATATATATATATATATTAGCAAATAATGAGAAAAATATCTCACAAAGTATTTCCAAGGAAATAAAATTGCACAAAGACCAACTTTTCTTCATTAAACACAAGCAGATTACATAAAGATGAATTTTGATTCATTAAGTACAAATTTCCTATTCTATGGGTTTCTTTCCCTCTGATTTTGATACAGGTTCCATCCCAGCTGGAGGGTCATCTAACGCATAGGGAGAATTAATAAAATTCAGATCTTGTAGTATTCTGATGTTGCTCAGACATGGTCGATCAAGCCAATGTTCAGGATGAGATATCTCAAAATTTAAATGGAGCTGGTAATCACCAAGATACCTGGAAATCAAACACCGAGGAATGGCACGAGCTGGAATCCAGCTGACATCGAGTTTGAAGGGAGGAACAGGAAAATCAAGTGATCCAGGCTCACACTAATCCCATAAGGATTGTCCTCGATCAACTCTTATCACACATAAGGCGTTCAACCATCCCTGTTTGTATCCCTCGTTATTTAATTATTGCAACCGAGCATCGAGATGGCATAGAGCTTCATTGTATCCTGCCATCCAAAACTCTCTAGGCTATTTATGAAATTAATAAGTCAATCTCTCAAACTGCTCATGGAGTTTCTTCACCAAGATTTCTTTACTTTCCAGTGCAGAGCTCTGATTGGAGAGTTGGTCAGTAAGAATCTGAATTTTCTAGGACATTTCAACTAAGGCTTGCATTTTTGCCTTTATTTGAGCATCCTGATTTGTTAAGGTTTGTTCAGTCCTAGTCTCTTCAACACTTTTTTGCCCAACTCTACCTCTGACCTACGAGGAGGATGAAGGTTTGGTCTATTTCAAAGCCTCTAGTTCTTCTCTTAAGGCAGCATTTTCAGTTTCCAAAAAGGAAAATCCTTCATCATTAACTAGAATCACAGCTCTCGAAGAAGAGGAGGCAGCAGATTTGAATTGCTTCACTTCTTTTTGCAACGCAATGTTCTCTTCCTCCAACAGCTTGGCAATATTCCTATGCTCTTCGATCTCAAGTTTCAACACACTTTCTCTTTTCTCATAGGCCGAGATATATTTGTCATAGCCCCGATCAGCACTCAACTGCTGGTACTTTTTCTTATAACCTTCATGAATGAGTGCAGTGGTTTTTTTATGTTGAAGTTGAAGTTCCTCGATCATCTGTTGTAGGTCTTCAATCATTTCATAACAAGCCACATTATTGGTTACAACACGACCAAGTAAACACTTCAAGTAATGGTATGCATTAATTGCTTGTTTCAAAGAATCAGGTTCAAGGATATCAATTATTTGAGCATCGGTAAAATCTGCATGACCAACTTTGAAGTAATCATTATATTTTTTTCATCAACTCTGTGTCACGAGCTGATAAAAGTTCCATCCTGGCAACAAACTAGCAAGAAAAAATAAAAATGTATCAACAACGATATAGATAGAGCAAGTCAAGGAGAAAGTCATATTAGATAACAAAATCCATTTTATTGATCGTATGAAGAGAGAGTACAACCAAAGTTACAACAAAGAGAGGAAAAATCGAAGAACAACATAAATAAAGAGCCAAACAACTCTACACCTTCTCCTTATTTCCTATAACATTATCAACCAGTTTGGACAAAGTAGTTGGTTGCTCGGAAGGCATCTGGCATTACTCGATGGAGCTGGTTGCCTGCTGAACTTTCTCGGAGTGCTGAGGAACAGTAAAAACAGGTACTTGTTCTACTATCATCATGGAAGACTCATCAAATTAAGCTCCATCCTCTTCTTCTTCGTCAATAGTAGGAGGAGGGCCATGAACGTGTTTTTAAAATAATTCAGAATCATATACAACACTCAACTCTCTCAATGCGGCGACCCATCCATCTCTGAAGTACTTTAAACTTGCGCACTCCATCAGGCAAGTAATAGCAGTTAAGGCTCTGTTCTATCCTTTGTTCCAACCAGAGCTGAAAGACTTTTTCATAGCATATTTTCTCTTTATTTTCTCAGAAGAAGCATATTCCTCAGCATGCCCCACGTTCTCCTCCAGATCTTTCTTATGTCATTTAGCCTCTTCAAGCTTTCCCTTAGCCTTTTCCTTGCTGGAAGTGGCGACTTTTAATTTTTCCTCTAACTCTTTGGAGGCATTTACAACTTGGTGATAATACGCAAATATTGCGTATTTTATCCTCCGAACTGATGAATTTTAACCCCCTCGGGTATCTTATTCCCTATAATTATGCTTATTAACCAGACAACCTCGGATTTCTACATTAACATGTTTTGCAGGGGTTAATTGAGATTTTATAGGTATTTGGATGGTAAGTGTGAAGTTCAGATGCATTCCGCTCAATTTTCGTACGCGATCTCACGTTCAATGGCATTTTAATCTATTCACAGATTGGGCACCTGGCCCAACATCTCACAAAAGTTGTATCCCTCCTCGCAAGCTTTGCCTGGCCATGAACGGTGCGCGATTCCGATTTAGAACGAAGAAGTTACGGGATTTTTAGCGGAAGAAAAAAATAATGAAACCAAAAGACGAGGAGAAGAGGAGGAAAAGGAATGCAGCAGGCTGACTTGGCTGAGACCTGATTGATTGATCGATCAAAAGCATCGATCGATCGATCCTTCAGCTTTTTACCACGATTTTAACCATCGATCGATCGACCAAAGGGGTCGATCGATCGATCCCCTGTTTTCTACTGATATTTTGGCTTTTCTTTTCTTTTCTCTTTTCTTTTCTAATTTACTTCCTTTTTGATGTAAAAATAGATATAATTCGTTTTAGGTAGGATAGGTTAAGGTTTTGGAGGTTTAAGAGATCTTTTCTCCATTTCTTCTTGGATTGACACCCATTTAGGCTTGTAAGATTATGCTACCATCTTCCATCTCCATTAATATAGTTTGTATTTCCTTATTTCCTTATTTTATAATTAGATTTACATGCTTTCCTAAATAGTTTATATGCTTTGATTTACGTTCTTTCTAGGTAGAATTTACCGCATTTCTTTACCGTGTTTATTTACCGCGTTTTTAATATGCTTTCTAGCTATTTTAAATTAGGTTGTGTTTGAATTGAACTCACTCGAGTTAACGCGTTGCTTGGCTTTGGTGATGGTGTTTACGGGTTTATTTCAGGTGCATTGTCCTAGTTATTGCGCCTAGGAGATTTGATGGGGCATATCATGTATGTCCCGTACTTACGACCTTGCGTGCACAATTTTCGGGATATTTATTGACGCCAAAATCATATTAGACTTTTATGCTGATTTAGGGGTGTGACAACCCTTGATTTAAATAACTATCGAAACGAGACGCATGCTAAATAACTTGTCAACCCATGTATCCATTTTATTCAAATTAACTCGGGTGAGGGATATTCGACGCAACCTATAGTTTTATCGCTTTGTTAATCTAGTTTCATTTTCCCTCGCCTAGAATAAATATTCCCCTTTTATGCATCTTTTCCTTTTTAGTTTTTAATCACTTTTTACACTTTTATTTCGGAGCACTAAATCATCTAAATTCTAGAATCTCCTCCCTGTGGATTTTCGATACCCGACTTACCGCTCTACTCACCCGTTGAGTGTAGTCATAATTTAGGTTTTTGTATAGTTCAGGTGAGCCGAATTCAAAACAACCGGCACGTAGGTGACTCTCGCACCGCGACAAAACCCTGACTATCAAATGGCACCGTTTCCGGGGACTAGTTTGTTTCAGACTTTATTTGATTTATTATTTCATAGTATTTTCTTTCTATTTGTATTATTTGCTAACCTTTTTTGCAGGACTTCCACATCTGTGCACTTAGAAACGCTCGAATTTTTCCTGCGCGCACTTACTTTGTGGAATTCGCCACTTCGAGCCATTTTTGTGATGAGCATGTCTTATTCCATTTCTTTAGGTAATCATTGTTATAATTCTCAAAATTCTTGCAAACCTATGACTTTCGATCAATACTTAGAATCCCAAAGTATTACAAATTCAAATATGACGTTGGGAGAGTATAACGAAAGTCAAAATTTAGGTTATTGGAATTTTGATGATGATGATAATGATTTTGGGCCTTTACCTCCTTGTAATAGGAATTTTGAAACGAATTCGAATTTTTTTTAAAATTACTATAACAATGAGTTTTCGTTTAAGTCCGATGGTAATTTTCAAAGTTCCCATTTGCATGCATCCTCACCTCGACCTATGACATTCGGTGAGGATTTACGTATGTATGAGAATGAGAAAATTGAAAATCGTTATCGGGAAGAAAATCGTTGTTGGGAACATGAATTGGATTTATTATTTGAGTCCGACGATGATTTTGCTTCTGAGACTTTCGAAGTCGAGGAATGTTTTGAACCAAATGAGGTACTTGTGCCTACTTTGGAACAAACCATTCTAGACTTTGTCCATTGCATAATAGATATTGAAAGTGAGGATGAAAATGATGTAATATCTATTTGCAATAAAATGATTTCTTCTTTGGCCCCCAAAGAAGAATATTTCATTGAAAATGGTATTATTTCCTTTGAAACTCAAACTTCATGCGATGATGATTCATCTCATGAGTTTGAATTTCTTTCATCCCCATTTTCACTCTCTATTATCACACCGTCATAAGTACCCGATGATTCGGTTTCAAACTTTAATGTTTTAATCTTTTTCGCCGATGAGGAGTACCTACTCGAGTTGCCTTCCACTATCGCATTCGTGCCTTCGTGTGCGTCGCCTCCCATTCCAATTTCAAAATCATTGGGAGGATATTCGGATTTTCTCGGTCCCCACATGTTTTTGTCACCCGTTCAATCCAAACCCCCCATCGTCCCTCCAAAACTTTTAATTGGCGATGGTTCATTTCTTACGCCTTACACATGCCTTCCGTTTTTTAAACGGAATCCATATTTTTCGGAGGGTATGCTTATATGTGAGGGTACACTGGGTATCCTCCAAAGTCAAATCATTTTTGCGGTGTACCCTCAGCTATTTAGACTTCTAGTGTATAGTTAGTGTGAAGCCTAAATAGTAGGTTGTATATAATTAGCTTTCTTTCTTTTTATTTTTCCTTTCCTTTTTAATTTACTCTAGTGTAATTAGTTAACTTTTTGTTATTTTTTTTTGCTATGCTTGGTACTAACTTGTTTTGTAGATTCTTTGGACTTGTTCTTATGGGGATCACTTCAATTTTGGGTAATATCGCTCTTTTCCTCTCTTTGACTTGGTTCTTAATTTACATTGAGGACAATGTCAAGTTTTAAGTTAGGGGGTGTGGGATATTCTATCCATTTCATTAGTTAGTCCATGTTTTTGCTCACATGTTAGTTACTTAGTAGGCTTTTCTTAGAAAAATAAAAAATTTCAAAAATATTCTCTTTATTTTTTCTCCTTTATTGGGCATTTTGCCTTTGTTTCCGATGATAAATTTCAATAATTGCCCGATCCAATTGATAACCCAATGATGCATGTTCTCGATCTTAGAAGTTATTAGACTTTAGTCTCAATTATTGATTGATGATACGAGAAATCAGCCATAAGGCGTTCTCATACCAGCAAGTCAAGAGTAAAGTGTGTAATAAGTAAAGCGAGTAAATTAAGAGAAGACAAGATATAGAGTGGTTAAGCCTTTAAAATAGGCCTACATCCACTGTGTTGCTTCGTTCTCATTATATGCATTGCATTGTACAATATAATCATGCCTAAAGAGGCGTACAAGTATGAGAATAAAGGAGAATACATGATGACTGAGGATTCCGGTGCGCCGAGGAGGTAGCTGCGATGTGGATGAACAGTCCTCCAACTGTGCGTTGATGTTGTGTAGAGAGAGTCAGTATTTTAGAACCTGCCCCGGGTGTGTGTGGAATCCATCCTCCTCTTATTTCGAGGTGTGGTCCTCTATTTATAAGAGGTATGTGTGTTGTGTCCTGTGGCGCTGGAGGCAGAGCTGCCGCGCCCTGTACCCAGTAGTGCCGCGACTTCTTCTTAGGGAATAATTACTACGTGTCGCATCCTATAATAGACAGGGCTGCACCCTGTGCTTGCCATCTCCATGGCGTCTTGATGGGGGCTGCGCCCTTTGATGAGGGGGGCCGCGCCCTTTGATGAGGAGGGTCGCGCCCTATTTTCTGCAGGGCCGCGCCCTGTATATTGTAGATCTGTGGCATCTCATCATTTGTATTATAGAATACTATCCATGACAGGTAGCTATATTTGTACTATCAATAAGCCCCCAAGCCGTGGTGCAAAGAGAATTCAATTGGGGACGCGGCTTAGACCAGTATGCTTGGGTGCCGCGGTTCTACCAAAGAGACGATTCGTCTTCCACGATCTCTTATATAAATTGTTTCTGCCGTGGACTTCATTACGTTTCCAAAAACTTTGAGAGCAAATCGCAAGTGAATTCTGTTCTTCCTCTCTCGCGTATTCCGGCGACCCTCCGAGGCTGCGTGTGGTGGTGCTAGGTGGTTCGAAGCTGAGCATTCCCGACTTCTTCATTTTACAGGTAGCTTTTTCGATCAATCATCCTTTTTAATCAACTTCGTAGCTTATATTTCTTCAATAATCAAACACACAAGCTTCTTCATTGCTTGATAGGATTTTAGGGTTTTAATTGAACTACCATCACCCTAGAATCAAACACACGTACGATAAAATAATTGTTTGAATCCATCTTCGTATGCTGAATCCCATGTTGAATCCCATGAAATCATATAATGGTTGTTACTATTCATGATGTTCTTGAAGTTCTTGATATAAATTCTTCATATTCTGGGTGTTGGATCTTAAAAACGGCTAAACAATAGATACTTAATTATTTGAGAGAGAGGCTGCGGCGTGATAGGAATTGATAATCCATTCTCCTGAATTATCCTTTTTTGCGTCGTACCGTGCCAAATGGTCGCGGTCCTTTAAATTCTGGGATTTATCATCCGCGGCTCTTTGATGCATATCCACGTATTCTGCCGCGGCAGTGGAGTCTTTTAAGGCTCTGAATCACCACCCTCGTAGTTTCGAACATCCTTAAAACTTTCATGAACCAAATACACATCCATGTTAAATAACTGTAATTTCTACTATCTCTTAAACCAATTTGAGCCTATATCCGCGATAGTATATGTTCCCCTGCTGATAAAGTGGGTGGCTGCGGCTAGTAGGGCCAGAGGACGACCCCTTAGGGAAATAATTCCCAACAAATTCTTATAAATAATCTTTCTGCGGCTTCTTGAAGTCTTTTCTAAACCATAATGGCTGCGGCACCTAACTACGAACTCTGCTTTTCAGGTACTGCTGCAGCCATATGAGCTTTGACCCAGATGAGTTCCTGAGAGGCTTTTGGGCAAAGAACTTTGGGACCTCTCCTCCTAAACTCACTTCCGTGCCCCCTCTAAGATCAATAAGGCCTTGCAAACTAAAGGATTGCCCAAACTACATGATAATAGACTCAGACTCCGCGGGATCTGCGTCTGGGAAGGATTTTCAAGCCACGCCGATGGAAGAAGAAGCCAACTCAAGTAAGCATCCAGTGGCATTTTTTAAAAAATGTAGATAAAATATACTTTTGGTGGCATTTTTTTATAAGTGTAGAAGATTTACTCTTTTTATTCTAAAATAGGCGTCGTTATTTATTTTCAATCTCGCGCTTTATTTTTCTCCCCCAAATATTCTTCCCCCCAAATAACACACACGAACCAAAATTATCACATACCAAATCATTCTCAAACCATCAAAACCCTAGAACTCATCCTCATCTCACTCCCTCTGTCCCCAAATCCATCGATCGGGAGAATATACTTCAAATTCTTATCGTCGGTAGATCATTGAAGCTCGCTGCTGGTAGAACACTCACGTTTTAGGTATTTAACTCTCTCTCCTCCCTTTATTGATTGGTTTGTACCAAATACATGATATTGAGAAAAAAATTAAAAGGTTCAGTTTAGATTTGGCGTGATTCTTGTTTGTATTTAGTTTATCCTTGCGATTAAATCTATTTATATATTTCGACCGCTACATAATGTGTGTATTGGTTTACATAGCTTTAAAATACCTAAGGGAAAATTATGGGGTATTATTTGATGTCCATTTTGATTCAATCAAAATTGGATGCGCTAAATTTATAATAATAAGGACCTCATTATTTTTATATTATTGTTTTATTTTGTCATGAACACGGTAAACAACTCTCTACCTTTGAAATCAATCTGCTATTATGATTTCTTAAAAGATCATTCATTTCCATTTTAATGATTTGACATGTTTCTGAGACCATTATATCATTTTGCACTATAACTTATCATTTAATAATATTAAGACAATTTATAATTAGGTCCCTTGTTGACAATTTTTAAACATTTAAGGACAATTTACTATTAGGTCCACTTGTTATGCCACTAGCGTGGACTTCTACAAGAAGAAAATTAGTGGATCTAAGTGTTTAAAATTTTTCAAAATTCCTTTAGAGTTTAAAAATTGTTTGCGAGGGACTAAGAATACTTTCCCCTTTATATTACACTTGATTGTTTATTTTATAGTCACTGATTCACTTTAATATTTGAGTGGTTTTATTTACCTTAGAATTATGATAGCATAGTTTGTTTGGAGATAAGTTTTTAGAGAAGCAAACATGGTAGCTGGTATCTTAGCAAATATTGGTATTTCTTACCCAACTCTTAAAATCTTTAACAATATATTGGATCCTCCTACTATGGTGAGAGGTACATATAAGCTTGATAGGATTGGTTGGCACTACATTAGATCTAGTTTTTATTTTATTAAGGATTAATAGCTTTGTTGATTGTAATGGGGTTATTATAAAATCCCAAATTTCATTTTTCAAAAAATGCTTTTGGCAATTGGTTCCCCTAAGCATTCTCTGCTTCTAAGTCTTCATTGAGCCTGTAATTCACATTGCAGAGGATTTTTCTCCATTTTATTAATAATTTCGTCCTTCTTCCTTATATATATATATATATATATATATATATATATATATATTACCTTTAAATAGATATACAACTGATTATCAATTACTAATGATATTTAGTAGATGTATTCAATACATGTTCACTTTTTTGTATTGGTTTTCTTTCAGTGTATTATGTGGATGGTCAGAGCGTTGATAAATATTGGATTTTTTTTAATCAATTAGTCCTGTTTATTAAGTATGTAGTTCAATAGGTATTGTCATTTTTTTTTTCCTCCAACAGGTCCCGTTTGATGACTTATATTCGCACTCGGTTAGTGCCGCTAGCACGGACCAATATCGTTTAAATAATGTGAGTTTGTGCCAATGCCACTAACCAATCACGAACACAAGACATTCACTGAATTGGTACCTAAGTCAAAACACTGTGTTTAATAAGAATTAAAAGTGTATGCACAAAATGTATGTTATACTTGGAAAGTGACCAAACAGTGAATAGTCACTAACCTGTTATTTGTCAAAAAAGAGCAGTGCAAATTATACTTGGGTGTTCAAACAGTGAATATTCACTACACTAGGCTTGAAAAAAGCAGGTGCATATTGGTGCTCAAACAGTGAATATTCACTGAACTGCTATTCGAGTAATAGTTAGAATAGTGAATATTCACAAAGTGCATATTGTACTTGCAAAGTGATCAAAACAGTGAATATTCACTGAATGAGTATTAAAAGTGGTGCATATTATTGGAGTGTTCAAACGTTGAATATTCACTGAATTGCAATTTAAGTCAACAGTGCATGTTTACTAAAATAGTGAATATATACACAAAATATATTAAAGTAAAAACATAATTGTTCAAAGAGTGCATATTATATTTTAGAAGTGTTCAAATAGTGAATATTTACCGAATTGTTATTTGATGTCTTGAAGATTTCAAACTTTGATGACATAGATTCGCAATTGGTTAGTGTCACTGGCATGGACCAACATCGTTTAAAGGGTGTGAATTTGTGCCAGTGTCACTAACATCACGTGAGAGAGTATACGCTTACGTTCAAATGAGAAAATTATATATTAAACACCTTTTAACTCAAACAAACCCTAAACATAGCATTGCTCCATTGGAGTCTGTTTAAGACAAAAGGTCTTTTTGTGAGATGACAAATTATGAGAACAATAGAGAAATTAGATATGGCAAAATTTGTTAATTCATATATTTATATATGTATGCTCCAGCCTGTGACTTCGTAAGGATAATATAAAGGAAGAATTTAAAATAACGTAAGCAGAAGTTGTCTCTGTAAAGTGGGGATAGATGGAATTTAAGAGATAAGCATGGAAAATGAGAATGCGCATGCGAGATGAGGCTGCATCCCCTAATCATCTTTGAGGAACCTCCTTAGAATCCCTTGCCCAATTAGCCTTTCAATTTCATCTTTCAGAGCATAGCATTGCTCAGTGTCATGGCCATGGTCTTGATGGAATTTGCACCAAGTAGCTTTGTTCCTCTTGTGGGGTGGAGCTCTCAGCTTTTCTGGCCATCTCAACAGCTTGTCCTCTTTGATGAACTCAAAGATATCTTTAATCGGGAAGGTCAACGGAGTGTAGGCCCCTGATTTCTTCTCTGCCTTCTCCACTCTCCTATTCTAGCTCCTGCTGACTGCTTTCGCGACCGTCTCTTCTTGAAATGCCGCGGCATCGAAGACTGTTGGTACCTTTTTCATGGGTGCCGCACCCACATCAGGAGAGGACGCTGCCTCTAGCATTAGTACCCTCTGAGTTAGGTAAATGACCTAGATCTGAAGTAAGGCATGGCTGTTATAGAGATGGTTGAGGTGATTGTGCAGCTGCACAATCTCATTTTTGACTTCTGCGCTCTGGCTGGATTCTCCTTTCATATTTGTTTTTGTTAGTCTTTATAAAGTATATAAAATCTGAGATAAAACTAATAGAAGTGAGTAATCACAAAAATATTGGGAAGCAATGTTTAAATTGCTTCATGATATGCTGACGAGGCCGCGGCCAATATGGCACCCAAGTGCACTGCCGCAGCCCTTGAATGGTATTCACCAAGGTTAAACTGAAGGCCAATCGAGTCCCTTCCCCGGTGATTGAGTTGTTGTAATAGGTCGGAACTAGTAGGGGTCGCGGCATTTGAGTCTATTGAATTGACAAGCCGCACCCCTGTCTAGGCAGTGAAGGAAAAAATCCCAAGACAGGAACCCGGAAACTAAGTTCTTCTCCCCCAACACGTGAAGAGTACCTACTAGGGTCTATCGATGAGAGAATACCTTTGCAGTGCACAAAACAACACGATTTCAATGATAAACCCTATATCATAGGTCGATAACAGCAAAAGGGGAGTAAATATAACCCTTCCCTAATCATCCATCTTTTCGGGACTAAAGTCCACCATGCTTTTCAGCATTATCTAGATGAAATGATATCACAGGGGTATGTAAAATAGATCTAAAGTCATCGAATGAAGACCCAAGAGCAGATATAGATATAAGGAATACCCATTTAAGGGTGCAAATATAGAACATAGCTCAATAAGCAGAATCGACCTGTGAGAAGATGATCCATATGACACTCAAAGATCGAATAAGGTGTTTAAGAACTCAAATATATAGAGAAACAAGATTGAAATATCTCTCCTTTCCACAGACGGTGCTAGATTGATGATACGAGAAATCGGCCATAAGGCGTTCTCATACCAGCAAGTCAAGAGTAAAGTGTGTAATAAGTAAGTAAAATGAGTAAATAAAGAGAAGACAAGATATAAAGTGGTTCAGCCTTTAAAATATGCCTACATCCACTGTATTGCTCCATTCTCATTATATGCGTTGCATTGTACAATATAATCATGTCTAAAGAGGTGTACAAGTATGAGAATAAAGGAGAATACACGATGACTGAGGATTTCGGTGCGCCAAGGAGGTAGTTGCGATGTGGATGATCAGTCCTCCAACTGTGCGCTGATGTTGTGTAGAGAGAGTTGGTATTTTAGAACCTGCCCGGGTGTGTGTGGAATCCATCCTCCTCTTATTTCGAGGCGTGGTCCTCTATTTATAAGAGGTATGTGTGTTGTGTCCTGTGGCGCTGGAGGCAGAGCTGCCGCTCCCTGTACCCAGTAGTGCCACGGCTTCTTCTTAAGAAATAATTACTACATGCCCTGCCCTATAATAGATAAGGCCGAACCCTATGCTTGCCATCTCCGTGGCGTCTTGATGGGGCCGCGCCCTTTGATGAGGAGGGCCGCGCCCTGTATACTGTAGATCCGTGGCATCTCATCATTTGTATTGTAGAATACTATCCACGGAAGGGCGCTATATGTTTACTATCATTGATATTATGAATAACTTCATGAATTAAACTTTAATCCCGTGAGCACATGCACTTTTATATCTATATTGATTTGGTTTAAGATTTTTATAACTCAGTAATCTTTTGTTGCATTGTATATACTTGCACCGAGTAAGCTTTGTACCTTTCGTCGTTTGTGAGTGTGTACACTATTCTTTTCTCATTGAAAACTTTGAATTAGTTGATAATCTCACTATTCTTTCATTTGATCGCTCATTAATTAAGTTCATACTTGAAATTAATTACTTGAGCATGATTTTTATTTATTGTTTTGACTCGAGAATTGCGTAAACTTTTGGAAATGATCATAGTCCATCTTTGTTATATCACCCATATTGACCTTGACCTCACCTTAAATGTTTTCCCTCGTCAACCCCTTTGACCCTAAATATAGCCTTTTGTTTCATAATCCCATTCCCATAACCAACTCCAAATTGGAGTTTTAAACCATACATACACTTTTCATACCTTTGTTTGGAATGTTACTTGGGATTGAATGATGTTGTTATGATGTCGGTTGAAATTTAGGCATATGAGAGTTTGAAAAGTAAAGAAATATGTGAAAAAAGTGAAGAAAAAGAGAAAGCAAAAAGCAAAAGAAAAAAAAGTGAGAAAAAGAAGAAAAGATAAAGAAAGAGAAAGATGTAAATGTTGTGTATAGTGTTCAATAAGCTTTGATTACTCTCCCCGATGATATATCTAATGCGTTTTGGAACTCATTTTCCAATTTTGATATTGCCTACATTTTCCCATTATCCCGAGTTTTCATTTCCGAACATTTTGAATACCTACATACATATCCTTCGTTTCGTACCCTAGCCTTGCCTACATTACAACTCTATACAAATCCTATGTAATCTTAGGGTGCATTTAATTTAAAGGTTGAAATAGTTTTGATAATCTATGAAAATGCATTTCGCCTCTTTTAATTTGCGGTATCTTTTATTGAGATTACAGTTTTTCAGTTTATATATAGCGTTCTTCATCTGTGACATGTGTGCAGCCTAGTTTTCATTTACATTTACTCCTTATGCCTGCATGCCCCGTGTGTTAGCTCCCTATTTCGAGTGAATTCACTTGATGAGTTTAATGCCCGTGAGGATTGAATATATGCTTGCTTTAATGTTTATCCGGTTTATATAAGTTTTTGCCAAATCACACTTTGCATGTGCTCTCTCCCCTCCCACATTTTAAGGTTTCAATTCTATGAGGTGCATTCTATAATGTTAATGATTTGGACTTTTGTTTGAATCCATTCAATATGCTAATAATGTATATAAAATCATTTTCGCTATTATTGGGCTTGTCGCATGTTGGTTTTGGCATATTTTGAGGAAACCATGTGATGTTTGTGGGTACCATCCCTGAAAACTCTCATGAGATGACACTCGTCCACTAGGGTGACCTAGGGGTTTAACAGCTTATTGCATACACTAAATGCAATCGAATTGCCCGCGAAAGTGGCCTTATGCTTTTATACCATACTTTTGTTCTATCTCCTATTTTTGGTTTGCTCGTAGTTCTTGTTGCATTCTATTTCATTGCTAGGGACTAGTAATGTGTAAGTTAGGGGGTGTAATAATACGTAAATATTACATATTTCATCCTTTGAACTGACACATTTTAGCCTCCTCGGGTATTTTATTCCCTATATTTATGCTCGTTAACCAGACAACCTCGGATTTCTACGTTAACATATTTTGTAGGGTTAATTGAGATTTTATAGGTATTTAGATGCTAAGTGTGAAGTTAGGACGCATTTCGCTCGATTTTCATACGCGATCACACATTCAAGGGCATTTTAGACTTTTCACAGCTTGGTCACCTCGCCCAACATCTACATGGAATTTTTATCCCTCCTCGTAAGCTTCGCGTGGCCGTGAATGGTGTGCGATTCCAATTCAGAACGAAGAAGTTACGGGATTTTTAGCGGAAGGAAAAAATAATGAAACCAAAAGAGGAGGAGAAGAGGAGGAAAAGGAATGCAGCAGGCTGCCTTGGCTGAGACCTGCTTGATCGATCGATCGATCAAAATCATCGATCGATCTATCCTTCAACTTTTGGCCACGATTTCAACCATCGATCGATCGACCAAAGCGGTCGATCGATCGATCCCATGTTTTCTGCAGATATTTTGGCTTTTCTTTTCTTTTCTCTTTTCTTTTCTAATTTAATTCCTTTTACTATTTAAAGGATTTTTGATGTAAAAACAGATATAATTCGTTTTAGGTAGGATAGGTTAGGGTTTTAGAGGTTTGAGAGGTCTTTTCTTCATTTCGTCTTGGATTGACACCCATTTGAGCTTGTAAGATTGTGCTACCATCTTCCATCTCCATTAATATAGTTTGTATTTCCTTATTTCCTTGCTTTCTAATTAGATTTACATGCTTTCCTAAATAGTTTACATGATTTGATTTACGTGCTTTTTAGGTAGAATTATCGCGTTTCTTTATCGTGTTTATTTACTGCATTTTTAATATGCTTTTTAGCTAATTTAAATTAGGTTGTGTTTGAATTGAAATCACTCGAGTTGACAAGTTGCTTGCCTTTGGTGATGGTGTTTACGGGTTTATTTCGATTGCGTTGTCCTAGTTATTGTGCTTAGGAGATTTGACGGGGCATATCATGTATATCCCGTGCTTACGACCTTGCGTTCGCAATTTTTGAGATATTTGTTGACACCAAAATCATATTAGGCTTTTATGCGGATTTAGGGGCGTGACAACCCTTGATTTAATTAACTGTCAAAACGAGATGCATGCTAAATAACTCGTCGACCCATGTATCCCTTTTATACAAATTAACTCGGGGAAGGGATATTCGACGCAACCTATAGTTTTATCGCTTTGTTAATCTAGTTTCATTTTCCCTTGCCTAGAATAAATATTTCCCTTTTATTCATCTTTTCCTTTTTAGTTTGTAATCACCTTTTACACTTTTATTTCGGAGCACTAAATCATCTAAATTCTAGCATCTCGTCCCTGTGGATTTTCGATACCCGACTTACTGCTCTACTCTCCCGTTGAGTGTAGTCGTAATTTAGGTTTTTATATAGTTCAGGTGAGCCGAATTCAAAACGACTGAAACGTAGGTGAATCTCGCGCCGTGATAAAACCCTGTCTATCACTTGGTCTCGAGCTGCATCAGCTTGTTGGCGATCTGTCTCTGAAGATAGGAGTTTCTTCTCCCAAGCAGATTTATCTTCCTCGTACTTCTGCCAAGAGTCCTTTAACGACTGCGATAACCCAACAAAAGCTTCTTCCACCCCACTAGAGGAAGCTGAAGCTTTGATAGCTTCATCTCTCTCCAGGATATTATTAAAATACGTTATAAACTACAGAAGAAAAGGTGCTCGGAGCAGAATATGAACACGGTATACGAAGATGAAATAGTAGAAAGGAGGATACTTACTGACGCAATATGGTGGGAGGCTAAGCTAGTGATTATGTCCCGAGAAAGGGAACCCTCAGCAGCTTGATATTCTGGAATGGTCCAGGACTTGATTAGGCCTTCGGCCGAGCTTGGAGCAATGAGAGCTGGAGTGTTAGCTCTCAAAGAAGGATCCTCAACGACAGAAGGTTGGGCAGTAGTTTTTATAGGTCTTTTTGCGAGACCTCTCCTCAATCTCTTTAAAGGAGCACCTTCAATCAAAGGTGCTGCCTCTTCTTGTATAATAGCAACACCTTCAATCAAAGGTGCTACCTTTTTTAGGACAACAGGTGGCTTCCTACCGACCTCCTTGACAGCCGGAGTTGATCCTTTAGATGGAGTACTATCCATGTTCTTCGTCCCCTCTGCTGGGACATCCCCTTTTCTCTTCTTTGCTCCATCCGTGCCAGGAGCATCTTTAACAAAGAACGCAGGCATTCTCCTCTTCTTCGTCATTAAATCAACAATAGAGGTATTCAAATAAGAAGAAGATTCTTCAGCACTTGCTCATCAAAATCAATTACTACAGAAGGGGCAAGAGGACGAGCAATGAAAGAAGAGGTGGTGTTTTTGTACCTCAGTAAATAAGAAGAAACTCTAACGTGCTCTCCAACAATTGATTGATGCAAACTCCAGATAAGTTTCAAATCTTTTATATTAATGTCCCTTTCTTTTGGGGGCTTTCTTTTGGTATCAACTGTAAAAAGTGAAATAAATATCAGTGACGCATTTGATTTTACATCAGTGAAATAAATTTCGCTTTCTTTTGGACGCATTTGATCTTTTCTATTAACGACGGTATAAGAATAGAGTGAGAAAATAAAGAGTTTAAAAGATGAGAAGCAAAAAGTGGGAGACGATTTGATTTTATCATTTTTAAATGCCTCGCATCGGGAAGTAGGAAAATAAATGATTACTAGAAATGACGATTGCGTTTCTGGCGGTTAAATGATGAAAAAGATGCAAATACCCAATGCAAATACCCAAGCGTCTGTCGCAGATTCAAAATATTTACAAATTTTCCATTTCGCTCTCAAATGACAAAGACAAAGGAGAAAATTCCTAAGTGTTGGAGATATGTAATTAATCAAGGCATAAAAAGGTACCTGGGCAGCTTTTGGGTAAAATGCTCCACACTCTCATATCAAAGCTCAACTGTGAAAGATTGGGGGCTTCTGTTAATGCGAAAATTAGTCAGCTGACGTAGACCAATTAAATCAAGACATGTGTCATCTTATGTGGCAAATGCTCATCGAACAACTCGCAGCACCAAGCTACTCAGCGTGCCGAGATACATAGCCTGTCGAGCTAATCAGCGTGCAGAGCATCTGGACAGGAAGATCAAGAAAAAATTCCACATTCAACGAACACCAGACTTAATGAACATTCTTATTGTACAGATGTAGATATCTATTACATAACGGCATATCGTCTATTGATACTGACAACCCCAAGGATATAAATACATTGTAACACCCTCTAGACGGGGGTAATTGATCTCTTGTAATCATCATCAAGATTAAGGCAAACATCGGCAATAAAAAACAGTGGACATAGGCCATTTTCATAAGGCTGAACCACTTTAAAAATCCTTTGTCTCATTTCCTTATTCCTTAATTATCTGTGATTAATTAATTAGATCGAATCTAGTTTTTTACATCAACAATTATTTTAAATCCAAACCCTTTTTTGATTTGTGTGTAGAAGTCCAACACATTGTTCGATTTAGGCTTAAATTTGTTTGATTTGTGTTTCTAAAGATAATAAAGGTTATTTGATTTGTGTTTTCATTGATGATAGAGAAGGAGGGAAGAGTGAAAGTGCAGAGATGTGGATCTCACGCACACACATACACATACACATACACAAACACAAACATATATATATATATATATATATATATATATATATATATATATATATATATATATATATATATATATATATATAAGAATTCTCACCAACATCATGCTCACACCTAGTTGTAGACCCCCCATAACTTTTTTTTCACATTTTTTTTATTTTTCACTTGAAATTAACCTTCCAATAAACTCATGTTCAAAAAATTAGGTCAAAATACATTTTGTAGCTATTTTTAAACAATTCACAAAAACTACTCAAAAGACCTTATTTATAAAGGCCTACGCCAATAATTTTTTGTGGATTTTTTTAAAAATAATTACAAAATGTATTTTGACCTAAGGTTTTTAACATGGGTTGATTCGAACGTTAGTTTCAAGAGAAAAATAAAAAATTTGAAAAATATTTCTTAGGACCTAGAACTAGGTGTGATGTATATATATATATATATATAAGGAGTAAGGGTGTTTTCACTATTCATAAAATGATAAGACACTTTACGGTTCAGATTAAAGCCACCTAGGCACGAAATGAAGTGTCGATATTAATTTATGTCATGCAATACCCTTTTTGCCCATCAAATTTTTGGTTCCCCCTCTTTTGTTACTTCCCAAACTTACAATTTAATTCAAAATTAGGTGTATTTTGGTGAAAATGGCAATGCTTCTCTACTTCTGTCAGGCTCACACAAACCATATCCCGATTCTCTCATTCTATCCCCTCACAAATTTCGGCTCTCTCCCAATGAAAATCCTCCTCAGGTTGCCTTCCTCGAGAACCAATACAGCCCCCCGCATCCAATCTTGACGCCCTAAGGTAATCTCTCTTATTCACTCACACACACACACAAATACACGAACCTGCCTTCCTCCATCATCTCCATCCGCCTCCGTCTCTCTCTCTCTCTCTCTCTCTCTCTCTCACGCACACACAAGCAACCACGTATCTGTTTTTTTTTAAATCTGGTTTAGTTTTTTTTAGCTATAAACATAGTTGATTTATTATTTTGTTTTGAAATTTCAATTAGGTTTTTTGAGTTAACTTAGTTGATTTTTTGGTTTTTGTGAAGTTTTAATTTGAGATTTTTGCAACATGTATATATAGCTTGCAAGAAGTATTTTGATTTGGGGTTTTTTGAGTTAATATAGTTGATTTGATGTTTTACAACATGCATATTGAGCGTGCACGAGGTATAGAAGAGCTTACAATAGGTATATTGAGCGTGCAACGGGTATATACCATGGGAACTTTCAAATCTGAGTTTTAAGTTAGATTTCTTTCATTTTAATTACAGTTTGTGTTCATTTTAATTGTATTCTGTATTCTGGGGTTCTATTAATTTAGTTCAATTTTTTTAACATTTTTATAGTTAGGTTTTCCCATTATTTTTTTACAGATTTATTGTTCAGATTGGTGCCTTGCAATATATATGTTCTCTCGTAGTGTTTTTATTGTTTGTTTCAAACTCATGGTGATTTGGTTTCCACTCAAGTTTGAATTGTTTTGGGTTCTTTTAGTTCTATCAGCGCTCTTAATATTTTTTCTATTTTAATTTATTATTGAATAAAGACTACTTTATATGGGTGATGGGCGGTTAAAGTTTTGAAGAGAAACATAGGCTATTGTTAGCATGAGTTTTTAGTTGTAAATTTGAGTTTAAAAAAATATTTTTTCATGTGCTTAGATCTCCACTAAGTCTGTTTATTTGAAATTTTGATCTCACTTATAGATGAATGTAAATGAAGTTTGCTGGGGCGTTCCATTCGTTACATTTTTAAATGCAGAAAATGGTTGAACTTAGGACTATTAATATGGATCTCTATGAATCAGGGTGTGAGAAGAGATCCCTTTAAAAATTGTTTTTTTTTTAAATTAGAGATAAAAAGATGTTTTAGGTGAGCCCCCGTGTTTTGTGTCTTTTTCTTCAGCTCTTCTTGAATTACTACTGAAAAACGGTTTAGTTTTAAATTGGTGGCTATAGAGCCCGTTGACGGAAGGAAAAGGTTTTAGTGCTTGAACTACAATTGCCTTCTTTGATGCTTTCAAAGTTATATATGTGGATTTTGTGATATTTGATCGTGATTGTTTCATTTTACATATCGATATTTTCTTAGAAATTGGTACTTTGACTTTAATAAATCTCAAGCATTTGTATGTTGAATGATTGAACGTTTTAAAGTGTTCAAGTATGGGAAATATCTATGCTTTGTCTCCTTTATACTCTTTCCTCTATTCATTTTTATTTGTTTCAGTTTCAGGGTTTGTTTAGATGGGTTTGGACAACAACAATATTCCAAAGGGTTTGAGGTAATTTTATGGGTGTCTAATCTTTATATTTCTTTGTTGAACTTTAGGTATTTGATAAAATGTACAAATGAACACATTGGATTTTTTATGTTTGGGTATATGGCTTATAAAGAACCTATGCAATATTTGAATTTTTTATTTGGGTATGTCTCACTTTTATTCAAAATCACCATTAACCCAATTCAATGAAAGTTCATAAGGTATCAAGTCATTCTAAGTGTTGATGTAAAAAATTAGATAGCTCTAATTATTCAATCACAGATAAATAAAATGAGACAAAGATTTTAAAGTGGTTCAGCCTTATAAGAATGGCCTACGTCCACTGTTATGTTATTGCTGAGTGTTTTGGGAATTCCCGATTATATGTTTTCTCAAGAAATTCCGATCCCCTTTGAATGAGGGTGATACAAGGTATTTATACCCCTTAGGCTGTACATGAAAGGGTGTTACATTAAATGATACACATATGAAAAGGTAATTCATTTAATGTTCTTCAAACGTGTGCGTCAAGATGATAAGCATTCAATGAATAGTTGAACTGTTGGTTATCTGGCAATTAATGCTGTGGTTGAGGTGCAGCTCGAACCGCCTGAGTTTCTCGGATCGCCTGAGCTTCCTGGTATTTAAGAGTTCCTCGGAGAGGTCTGTTCCTCGGAGAGTATGAGTTCCTCGGAGGGGTCGGTTCCTCGGGGTGTATGCGTTCCTCGGAGAGGTCTGTTCCTCGGAAGTGTATGATCACCTCGGAAGTGCTTATTGTTGCCACGTAGACAGCCATGTGTCTTCGTATGATTGGTCCACGTCAGTAGATTAAATTTGGTATCAACACTAAGTATGAAACAAAGAAGCACATGTATATTTTTATCCCTTACAGTTGGTAAAAGGTTAGTTTGAGTTCACTTAGTTGTAGTTGTTAAGGTAGTATTTATGATTCATTTAATAGTAAATTAGTATATGGTTACAATTTACAAATTAAAGGACGACAATTGCTCCTCTTTGTATGAACGTGTCTCTCCCAATGCCAGTAGTGTCTGGGAGTTTTTTTTACTGATTCAATTTCATCAGGAACTTTCAAGGTTTTTTTACTGATCAGACACATATCATTGAATAAAAAAGTCTATTAATACATCTATTTAACGAAGGAGTGCCTATGTTAAACTTATTACATACACTTACCACGCTAATTGTAGCAACTAAGGCATCTGACTGAAAGAAATTGAAGTATCAAAGCATTGTATATTGAGATGATTAAGGAGATAATCTCACATTCATTGTACAATAATTAAAGGTACAAGTACTCTATTGCATCAGGTGTGAATATATATTAGCCCAGATGGCGAGAAATAGGGTAAACTGAAAAAAAAATGAACCATGCATGCTTTGCAAGAACCCCTAAAATGAACATTGCATGTTTTGCGAGAAACCCTTTGAACCATCTTTTATGCCAAAAAGCCATGAAGTGTGAATTTTGTCAGTGTCGCTAAAAAATAGGATATAAAATGTCCCCAAATGGGGTATTTTGTAGCAAAATGCGTGGTTCAAATTTATATATATAACAGTTCGGGGGCTTACTGCAAAATAGGGATTGTTCAGGAGGATAATTTGCAAATTTCCACTAACGAAAGATTCAAGGGAGGAATCAACTTTGAGCTGAAGGTGCAGTGTTGTTACCTAGAAACGACATTAAACCCAAGGAGGCGTCTGGATTAGTTTTCTCTTCACTAGCTTACTGAATAAACTCATTGAGTGATATGTGAGACTCACGACAGGCACAAACGATTTGAATTTGAGTCGCATTGTACCTGTAAGTAACACCAGATATCGTTGGACCATTTGGACCTGCACTCGTTGTGGAAACCCATGACAGATTCGGGTAAGAACCACATCCCCCAAATTTTAGTTCTAAGCCTTGCTTATTATTGAAGGTTTGTAAGCTATTTCTTCTATTATAGCCCATGCTTGAAGATCTAGGAAAGAAAAACCCTCATAAGCAGCGAGCAACTCGACTTCGAGGCATACACCTCATTAGTAAATGGAATATCATAATACCATCAAGGACTATGGTGTTTACCTTTTTACTCTGTTTGATAACAGATATTAGAATAAAGCTATTTTTAGACTTCGTTTTTGACAGCATACAGTTGATAGATTTTAGACATTCACAAATCATTATAGGTGCTCGGTTGATTGATTCTTAATTTATGTTGTCGATTAATTTTGTCAAGAAAGTTAAGATATTCATAAATCATTTGGTTCATGTGTGGTTCAGTATATGCTGGGTTCATCTAGGCTTTTAGTTAAGAAGTTGTGTGTTTCTAATAGGGGCATGGTTCACTATTAAAATGTCTGAGTGCATTTATTTTATAATGATTTGTAATTTCTCATGGAAAAAAAATGAGTTTTTTTTCCTTTATTGTTAAAGGCACTATTCAGTATAATACCGACCTGATTATTTTTGGTATTAGTTATTATGATTCTTGAGTTTGGATCGAAACTTGGGGTTCTCTAACATCTCCATGCTTTTGTTAGGACACTATGCGTGGGCAGTCTGAAGGAGAATTTCACACCACAAAGAGGTAATGTGTGAAATTAGGAACTGTTGACACATAGTTTTGACATTTTAAATTGTAAACACAGAATTTTTGATGCATTATTTGTAGTATGACATCATATAATGGTTTTAATTTTCCTTATCATTTTGTTCTCTGTAATTTGTACAAGAATCCTCCCCAAAACATCAAATTTGAAGAGAATTTGATTGAGGTTGGATATGGACATAGTTGACCAGTGCGGCATCGTTTTGATGCATCTTAAGGCTTTAAGGGTACTGGATGTAATGTGTTGTTGATTCAGAAGAGTATTTTGAGGCTTTTTTTGTTGCTTTATTTGGCCAAGGAGAAGATTTTGGTGATTAAGGATGTTGAGTGTGATGATATTGATTTTATTACGAAGATGTTGAATTGTTTACCGATTGCGAATATTGAGCATTTTCGCACGGAGAAGTTGGGGTTTGCTGATGTGGTTGAGGAGTTTTCACTTGAAGATGGGAAGATTGTGAAGATTACTGGGTTCGTGGTCCCAATCAGTTGGTGCTAGATGAGGCGGAACGGAGCGTGCATGATTCTTTGTATGTTGTGAGGTGTTTCGTGAACAAGAATTTTTTTATTGCAGGTGGTGACCCGGAGATTGAGCTTTTGAGGGACAGCTAAGGCTTTAGCTGAGAATGCAAGATTGAACCCAATTGCGATTGTGACAGAGCTTCGCAATAGGCATGCCCGAGGTGAGATCAATGTTGGAATCAATGTGAGGAAGGGGAAGATTATAAACGTCTTAGGGGAGAATGTGTTTTAGAATGTTAGTTAAAACACCTAAACTTATTGTATTGAATGTCTTAGATATTGTATTAGTCTTTGGTTTTGATGTGTTGAGGAGAATTTGTTTTATAATGTTAGTTCACACATTTATTGTTCGAGTATTTTTTTTATTTCTTAAACAAGGTGGATATTCCTATAAATAAAGTAAACTTTGCCCAATTTTTTAAAATTGTTTACATATTTGTGTTGTAAAGAAAATTGTGCACACGTTTGTGCATCCTATATGTAATTTAATTGTATGTGTGGTGTTCAAAATGAAGTTGTGTAAGCAGTTTGGGTTTCACGCTGAGTGTTGCTGGGTTTGAGATGACTATTCAGTGTGAAAGTGTAAGGGAAAATGAGTAAAGTTCCCAACCTAATCACTATTACCAAATATTTGGAATGCTTTTACAATCGCGTCTAAATTATGGTCTTGAATTTATCCTCTAAGAACAATACATCACAATGGAGACAAATTAAGATAAAGCTATTTTTTAATATGAAAAAAATTAAATAGTATATGAAAACCTATTTTTAATAAAAAAGGTGAAAATGTAAATAGTATTTTGGACGAAAATGTTCTTATTCTTTCAAGAGTTATGTCAAATTAAGCCCAAAAAGCCTTTTGGAGTTAAAAATGTTACAATATTAAAAAAAATATTGTGTTCTTTTGTTAGTTTTTGAATTTAAATAGGTCATGTTTATCTTAAGGTCCGTTTGGTTGATGTTAGGCAAAAAAGTAGGCATGACAAATTTTGCCTAGGCAAATTTTGCCGTGGCAAGATGATTTCGTGCTCTTTGATAGGCTTTATTTGCACGCTGACTAAAACTGTATTTTCCAACTATTTGGGTATGATAGGCATAGTTTGCCTACTGAAAGACACTTATTTTCATACTCATATTGTTTGTTAGTCAAAATTTGTCCTCGTAAATACAAACTTAGCCAATATAATATTTGCAAATTCTTGTCATTTTACACATTTGCTTTATGACCAAATTTATTTGCTTACGTTTTATTTTTCATTTTAACGATTAACAATGTAATTTCCGATGCGAGTAAAATCGGATGCCTCCTTTGAAGGTGGATGAACCAAAAAAAATATTTTTGGGCATAGTTACTGTCATGTACATTTGTATTTAATTTAACTGGATAAACTACTTAAAATGACATTTATTTGGACAAAATCTGTTTCGGATGAGAGCACATTTGTTTGGCCAAAATCTGTTGAAATTAAAATGACCCGTTGATGAAACAACGTGGACAAAATTATTTTAAAAATACCCGTTGATAATGTTGTGGATTTGTGTTATACAACCAGATTAAAAATAATAAATTAAAAAAATAAAAAGCAAATTTCATAACTCAAAATTAAAATTTAAAATTTACCTAATAAATTTACATATTAATTACTTCATGGTTTCTTGGGCAACCAAAGATTGTAACATTATGCATTCCCATCACCCATCAACATGTTTGGTAGATGTTGGACAAAATTCATGTCCGTATCGTCCATTTTGTAGTCCGTAATTTTTGGATCCGATGAATACACTGGATCGTTAATTCTCCTATTTATCAAATGTATATAATGCCAGTGCATAAACCTTTTTTCCATTTGGTCAATTTCCCGTTGTAGTAGACATATACATTTCTCACTGTCTTTGGTTGGATCTTTGCAATATTTCGCTGATTTCGCTTGTGGCACGGGTATACCATGTCAATTGGTGGTTGGGGAACGAAATTCTTCTACCCAAATTTTTAAACACCAAATTTTTTAAAAATTACACTTTGTTTTGTTAGGAAGGAAATTTGTTCCGTTTTCAATTATGTACTTTGAAAATTTTGCCGTTTTGCGATTATGTACTTAGAAATTTTTTATTGTATACACTAGTATATATATAGGTAGGAGAACGATGGTTTGTGGTGGAAATTGTGAGGGTAGGAGGGCGATGGTGTGGGGTAGGAGGACAATCAAGGGTGGAGCCAGGATTTTACATCCAGACAAGCTAACTTAAAAGCAATTTTTGGGGGTTCGGGGGCAGGAGGGTTCGAGCCAAATTTTTTTGAGGCTATTTTTGAGTATTTATCAAATAATTACTTTAAAAATAATGAAAAATAATGTTAATTGACAAATATAGGTGCATGTGAATCATTTTTTGGTTTAAAAAATGATAACAAACTTTTTCTTGACATTAGAACCTAAAATAATGCCCAAAACAATTTATGTTAGTTAATACTCAAAAAGTAATGTAAAGTAGGTAATAATTTGCATATATCACCACAGGTATCAAATAAAAGCCCTAATTTTATATTGATATTGTATAACGTAATATAAGTGTACCATAGTTTTTTTTTTGCAATTCTTTGGATTATTAGTTATAGGAGGCCAAGAAAATAACACACCGGAATACAAACCAAGGAAAGCACATTCATAATTATGTTCTATTTGATTGCGGCAAAACTAAAAATGCCCTAATTACAACAATAAATGAAAAAAATCCTGATTACCACAATAAATGAAAAAAGTCCTAATTAGAGCCCCCAAAATTGATAAAAAAGATTGTCTAGAGTGTGTGTGTGTGTGCATTTTTACTATGTATAAGAGATTATAAAGAGAGACCAAAGAAATGAGAAAGGAGAGATGCAAATTATTACCTATTTTTAAACTGATGAAAGAGCTTGGTCGAGATTTGAATGCGGAGCAGAGTGTTGTTTAGAGAAGAATAGATGGCGTGTGTGCGTATGTGTTTCAGTTTAGAGAAGAAGAGAGAGATGGTGTGTGTGTGTTTCGGTTTAGAGAAGCAGAGAGATAAGAGATCGATTTAGTGTGTTGTTTTTGAATGGGTTGTTTTTGTTTTTCAAGTTTGGGTATTTACATTTGTTCCCTTCAATTTAAAATCCTTATAAAATATTGCCTTACACTTCAAAATATTAGGGATGGACTGAATTTAAAATTAAACTTGTTTTTTTTAGATGGGCCAGTGCCTCCCACCCCACCCCCAGCCGTCTCCTAGTTCCTCCCGTGAGGACAATGGGGTGGGGTGGGGGTAGGCTTAAATCAAACCCCATTGTTTGATATTTATTTTTTTATTTTTTCTTTGTGTTTTTTGTTGTTTTTGAAATTACAATGAGTTTTTTTTAAGTTTTTATACTTGTTTGGTTTTTTAAATACTTTTAATTTTATATTTCACATGATGGTTAAGTCAAATGGATTTTCTAACATTTTGTATTAAAATTTAATTTTTAATTAAAATTATATTTAAGTCTAAAATCGATAATTAATAATGTATTAAAGTTAAATTAACCCAAAATAATATCTTTATAAAATTTATACAAATTATAATTATATGATTTAAGATAATAATGTGTATTAAATTTTATCATGAATTGGTGGAATGTATTTCACCTGATGTCATTTTCACCCTATTTTTCAACTCTCTCTCTCTCTCTCTCTCTCTATCTATATATAGATAGTTAGGTATATACACACACACACACATAATATCGAACATGTGTCACCTGATGGTGATCCCAAAAAAGAAAGTGTGTGCCTATAATTTAGTCAATATTTTCTAAGATCACCACTAGGTGACACATATCTGATCCGTACTCTTAAAATGCTAACTGCTATATATATATATACACACACACACACACATGTGTACTTGTGAATACAAAATTAAAAGCAAAAATACCCCAAACTCATATGTTTAAAGTGATAAAAATAATACAAAAAAATACATTCCATCTAGGTTTGGTTGCCACTTTTCATATACAAGGTTGCGGTTGGAGAGTGTTTGTTGGGGTTGGACAATAGCTTAACATGTAAGGATAATGGGCGGAACGAGGTGGTGTTGAATTTAAGGGTTTGTTCTCCAATCATGAAGATGGATTAACAAATGCTTTGTATAATATATTTTAAGTAAGCCCCTAATGATATCATGATGTAGTAAGTTGCTTCTTTATCACAACTTTAACTAACTCTATAGCCCTCTCCAAACTTCCTCCATCAAGTCTCACGCGAACACTTTGGTTGAGGTACCAACAACCACTTTGTCCAAGAATATGCTAATATTCAATTTAGTTGGCATTCCCTCTATTTGAGAACTAGTGCGTATACATGTCTCCATTGCTGAAGTGCGGCAGGTGTTAAACGGGTGAAGTGAATGATTGGCTTCGTTACATCTACTCGCTAATTATTATATAATACTAAAAATAGTTGATAAATGTATAACTAACTATATGTCATATTATTAGTAGAATCTAGTATACAAAGAAAATAAGACCACAGTTGTAAATAATAACCATAAGAGGTAATATTAAAATTCTTGATCAAGGTAAGAGTTGGATTCTTTGTCTTTAAAATAATTTTTGCCTCACAATTTGTGTTCAGTATTCTCATCAAATGTTTAAATAGTAACATAAAAAGTTATAAAACAACCAATTAGAATAACACATTCACAAGGTAGTATACTTTAAATGATACTACAGAAAGCTATGAGAACTTTTTTTTCTTTTTCTTTTTTGTTGGGGAGTGCGGGCAAAAGTTATTGTTGTTTGGATATTTTCATATTCTTATATTTTAGGGAATGACACCAAATTAAAATGGAAACCACATGCCAACGAAAACGGTTATTAATTGGTATTAAATTACTAATATATTCTTAATTCATAAGATCAATTTACAAATGAATGGGAACGGTTTGGATAGCAAGAATATCAAAATGGGGGCATAATGGGAATTTTTTTTGGATCATTTCCACAATACCCAAATCGAGGAGTGGTGGTAGCTCGATTCATACCAAAATAAGAGGAGACCAATTGAATCTAAAGAGGATGATAATAATGTGAAACGAGTACTTAACAAATTAAAAATTTAAAGCGAAAGAAAATGAAATAAGAACTAGCCCACTCAAGTTTTTTGTGTCGCCATTCATAATATCGATGAAGCAAATAGGGAGTTGGTGTCTTAGAGCTAGGTCCCCAGATTGAGAAACAATGTAGTAATGTCATTCTCACAAATGGCAAAAAAATATCGATACATGATATTTAAATGGCATATGGCTGAATAATAAAGACGACTTGCATGTAATTCATAGTTAATTGGTGTCTTCTGTGGGAATCTTGATTTGAACTCCCACCATTGAGATATATCGGCCCTTATACAATATGAGTGCTCATCGTTTTTACCGCTCACATACCAGGTGTCGTATCCAGTCTGTTCAGTCTGAGATACGAGTCGTAAGGAGGGAACAAACTTATTAAAGGTCCCTTCCACCTTCTAGTGAAAAAAGGTCAAGGGAACGTACGTCACAAAGGTCGGGACCTAGCATACGATGTTACACTCCCTCCGCAAAACCACCTGCGAAGAAAGCCATATTACATCTAGTCAATCTTTATGAAGTTCAGCTGAATAAACGAGACGAAGAAATAGCTCGCTTGAGAAGACAGCTAACTGAGAAATTGGAGGACCAAGGGTTTAGTTCACACAACCTTGAATGTCACCGGTCTCCTGGGCATCATAGGCCTAACCGTTATGACATGACTTTTAGGTGTGACAACCCGTGATCCGAAATAGGGGGTGGCCAGCCCGATACTCCAATATAACAGGAATCATGGATGGAATCATTCTCAGCATCACAACAAAATAAAAAGTATGCAGGATAACCACTCCATATTTCAGAAAAACGGGTTGCTAAAAATTTTGGTTTTAAAGTTAAGAAAAGAATTTAACCAACCCAATTTGAAAAGAAAGTGGAAACCCCGAAGGAATTATATTACATACATATAAAATAAACAGTAAGGGACTGAATACGCTGTCGGTCAAAAGACTTATACAAGAATATTAAACATGTTCAGTAAATTAGATATTACATTACATTAAACAATTACAAAAGCTTGGGCCTCACACCCGAGTAAATGACCCAACCTTAGCTAAAGTACAAAGATGGCGGCGTCTATTGCAATATATCCCGTAATACCCGCAAAGCATCACGGCTTGCCAAAAATATCGGGATAGGAAGTCAGATCATACGTCCTTGCGGCGGAGCACCTGAGCGGATACAAGATGCATACACAACAAGAAATACGAACGGGTTAGGGCCCGGTTTTATATGATCACCAGATGAATAAAAAGTATGACAGTTATGAATAAAAATTATGCTAGAAAAGATAAAAATCTACCTACACAGTTTTAAAACACGAACTAAGGGAATCATATGATCATAAAATTTAAACTTAATTATTCATAGAAATATGATTCACATATTAATTAAAAACCTCCATCATTTTTATACTGTTCCATTTCATTGTTATGTTCCTTCTCACGAACTCGTAATTACAATTTTTATGCTCTTTCTAGCATTCCATTCCTTATCAGGAATATGATCGTCAACAAATGCTCTTAGTGGCATTTCATTGTGGTCTTTATGGCACTTCATAATGCTCTTTATGGCATATCTCATACATCAAGTCCCACTTGATTATGAATTTTTATATTTATATACATATAACGATTCTAAGACTGCCCTCCGAGTTTTTCCACTGGGCGCGCCCCTAAATAACCATCATCTTCCATGGCCTATCAAACAAGGAAACCTGGGCACCTATCGCAACGTCGGGAAGCGGCCATATGCCTGCGGGAGAGTCAAGACCACACTCGAAATCTCCTCACCAGCGCAGAAAACATAACATATCGCTCATATGGCCTACGAATATATCCACCCTGCATTCACTAGCCAGGGGGCTTCACCTCGCGCGCGAACTTCCCTTATGATGGCATTTAGAGAGGTGTGTTTAAGTAAATTATCATTTACCAAATTCATTATGAAGTAAATTAGCATTTACCATAATCATTACCATTTCCATTTCATTCTCATTCATAATTTTACACATGTATGTTTCATTTTATTCGAAACCATAGTCATTTACTTTGTAATTACATCATATTTTACCCGGAGCCATACTTAATACATCTTATCGTTATAACCTCAAAGAATAAATAAACTTTCAATTTATTCTCCCAAGATTCGTTTGTGAAGTTATTATAAACCATCAAGACTACATAGCTCCATTGAGCTTCTAAAGTCTCCCAAACATGACACTATAACTCCTAGACTCAAAAAAATCAACTAAAAGAAAAGAATGCCCTAACATCAATTGGCATATCCCCTGAAAAGCCCCCACCTAACCCATTTCTAATGTAGGGTGAATAACTAACTCGTCTAGGACTCTAAGTTTACTTCATGCAAGAAGGTTCCTAGGCCCTATGCCTCAAGAAATAGGATTGGAATTGAGTTATAAAACTAACTCAAAAACAGCAGGAAAACGAATCGATTCGCCTAAAAAGCGAATCGGTTCGAACTAAGAAACCTGAGATTTTGTAACCTGCCGAATCGATTCGGCTTGGCCGAATCAATTCGGTCCAAGCAGACCTGTAAGCTGACCCTTTAGCGAATCGATTCGCCCTAGGACCGAATCGATTCGCCCCTGCGAATTTGCTAAGAATGGCTTTAAGGGTTATGAACCCTAATTTCCCCAAATCTTAAATCTCTTCCATTTTTACACACATCCACATTATTAATCTACCCGAAATCAACCTACATGATTATTAACTACTATAACCCACAATATCATCATCATAAACAAAAATTAGGGTTAAAACACCATAGAATCTATAAAACCCATATTTGTTCATTTGATTCCATTATATAACTATAAATACAATTTATGCATCTTAAATCATATATTAGCAAGTAGAAAACTTGCCTTGAAGTATAAATCTCAGATTTCTTTGTGGTAGATGCAATCCCAAGCTTCAATCTCCAATTTCTCTCTTCTTTCTCCTCTTTTCTCTTCCTCTCTCTTTCTCTCCATGTTTAGTAACACACAAATGAGAAAATAAAACAAGGGCAAGACTTAAAAGCGTGGCTTAAGTCTAAAATTCCCAACTTAAATGATTAATACCACATTAAAATGACTCCGAAATATGCATTTAAGTTAAAACCAGTCAAAAGTGACCGGAATCTAAAAATACAATATGGCACTTATTTTGACTGTCTCGCACATTTCGGGACTAACTACGCCCTCTAAAATGGCATCCGACAATTTTATAGTTCACTTTGCGTTCCGATTTCATTTAAACTATAATGTCATTTAAAACACATGACACTATAAAACATACAACATGATGATATTTACTTTCACATACAGTAAATATGCATCAATCTAGTAAATATTAACTTTCAACTCGTTTAATTAATATTTACTCCAGTTTTAACATTTTATATAATTACTTCATACAGTAGATTAATATAAAATGAGTCTCCTAAAAGCGTGGGTTATTACATACTCCCCCCCTTATGAGGGAATTTTCCCCCAAAAACTCGGGCATACCCTAATCGCGTAAAGGGTATACTATCCTAAACTATCATTCTATCACTCTTCACAAACCCCTCGTTGTTGTGGAGTCCCAAATGGACTCGGACTAAGGTCGTCACTATCGATCTCACTCTACATTTTTCGAGCCTAACAAGGCCCAAAGCGTTCCTCATGAACTATTGATCCTATCTTCCTACGGCGAAAGACGATACCCATGTGACTCGGCGCAAAGTACCTTACTTCCTGAATCATGTTACATCCCTCCTCGGGGTACTTACACCAACTCTAAATGGCTTAACCCCAACACTACTCAACTTCTCCTCGCATAAGCGTAGCCCTTAAAAGCATATGGCTCAAAATCCCAATCATTATGGAAATGTTCCAGGACCCCACCAAGTCCAAGGAACCTATTGTTCGCTGGTCTCATCCAATAAGTATGCGAATTACTCACCCGGCTACAAAAGGCCACTCCCGGTGTCATACCGTAGAAAATGATCTGAATTATTGTACGAAAATTTCCATCCATACAAGCTACTTCCCCCATCCATCTATTTAGCCTAAGGCGCATCTTCAAGGTACGCCTTTAGGCCTTGGGTTAACTTCCTCCATTCGTTTGTCCACTCTAGGGTGGTAAGATATACGCCATTTCCATATGGTTTCCATTTCTTCAGGGAAACTTTACCAAACCTTCGACATGAATATCAAATCTCGGTCCCCCACCAGATGGGCACTTTATACGATTCTACCATTCTCCATTAAGAGAGGGGAGTACTCTTTTACATATAGTCCGCCTATAATGGCCGAAAAAGCAACGACTTGGTCAAGCGATCAACAATTTTCTCAAATAGGATCATGACCAGCTCGGTGCCGACAATTCAATACAAACATCTATGAATATACCCTTCTTAATTCCACTACTACTCTTCTTCACATGAGTAGGTGAAATGGTCAGTCATAGACCTGAATGCTCTTGCTATAAAGTTTTTCGAGTTATACCCGTTCTACTTGGCTTTCCATGCCTTCACAAATATCTTCCGATGAGTTTTCTACTTGATGCATCTACTACCCCAATAGCATTCCCTTAGCTAGAGGAAATGTCCAATCAATAGTCATTTATGAACTTTGTACACCAACTCGATTTCTCCCACAACATATTACAACAATTTGTTGCTCGCGAGAAAGACTAAATTTCCTGCCCAGGAAGTAGTGCCTCATCTCTTTAAGGCGATTACTACCACAATGGATTTTAATTCAATCACGGGATAATACTTCCCACAAGTTTGATCTTGTTAGACGCATAAACTATGGGTCCATGCTCCAGTATTATTACTCCCCCTCCTGGCAGAGACTTATTCATTAAATCCACCCTCGAGCTTACTAACATGGGCTCAGGAGAAAAAGTCAACTCATCCTTTTAACTCCCCGAAAGTTAAGTTACAAACCTAACATTCTATCTAAAAGAGGCCTCGTCTCCTTGGGCCTAACCTTCCGAATCACTCAAGATTTCCATAATTCTCGCTTCTAGGGACCAAATCCCTCTTAGAGTTAATCCACGACCCAATCGTGGCCAACTCCCTACCGCCTTCCTAGATCAACGTCCCATGCCCTAAAGGCCTTACGTCTTAAAAATCCTAAAACCGATCTATATGTATCCTATCTAAGTCGTAGACGTATAATACTAAGTATATCCCTAGTGTCCAAGACCTTTCTCAACTCCCGATATTCGCTCGGTTTCATGCGTGGGACGTCTCGCCGAAGCGAAATCCAAACAAGGAACCCTCTCGTTACACTACTACCTCGCATCGTTGGTCATTAAGATATGACAGTCTAAGACACATGATCGGGACCGATAAAAGTCTAACTTGCAACCCTATTAACAAGATTCTACTTCTATGTATTACCATAACAAATAATTGAAATTCCAACTAATCGGACATTTACTTTCAGTAAAGTCTCACAAATATTTATCCCACTATATACACATGGCCTTCTGAATAAGGCATAACCAGAAGTCCCAAATCGACTTCTTATCTCAGTCTCCCTCACTTCGCTTAGAGGAGAGAACTATATTTAGTGCTTCTATCTCGCACTATAGTATCCCTTAATCACTCAATTACGTGACTCTCGGCCAAAACTTTCAACCCCAATTCTAACAACAAAATAAAATAAAATAAAATAAAATAAAATAAAATAAAAGAAGAAAGAATACAATCTCTCCACTCCCAAAGTCATTGAGGTTCACGCGTGGAGCGTCCCGTAAAAGCGGAATCCAAATAAGGAACCCCTCTAATGCATTACTACTCAACCTTGTTGGTCGTGGAGATAAGGCATAAGAATTGCATACAATGCAAACAAACAACCAAACACTCAAACAAGATAACACAACAAGTACTAAAATCTCCTACTTACCTCAAACCACCTCTATAAAATCTCAACTTGTATCCAGGAGAGATATTATAAATCAACTAGTTCCATTCGGAAACTAGAAGTAGGATAGCCTCGCAATTTATTTGCTTGCTATCACCCCGATCAAACCAATATATCTTTACTCGTATAATACACATAATACAAGTAGCACATACATCAAATATACATTCAAAATATCATCACTCACCTCATAACGAGTGGGAAAAATATAAAACTTCCCTACCGAGGAAGTCATATATTTACCCTTACTATAATAGCATCGATACTACCCCAAGCTCGATATGCACACCCGAATCTATAGTAAATAAAATACTACTAAATCTTATCTTAAGGAATGCATCACCCACTAATAAGGTGGAATTCCTGCAAACATTCTTGCCAATCACTCCGGGTCAATACTAATGGTTCTCAGACACCGTATTCGAGTCTTATCCAAACCAATGTTAATTTCATCAACGCCCCAACCAGGCACCTTATCCTTGCACTTGTTCTCCAAACAACAGAATCAAGATGAGATATTCTACATTCCACATCATAGCCACTGTTCCATCCCTAACTGCCAATAATTTCCCACGCGATCCCTTTCACTTTCTCAACAAAAGGGAACATGCTACCGGCCTCTCCTTCCTTAGTTCAATGAAACCTCCCCTTCTTTAGTTCAATGAAACCTCCCCGGGTGGATATCCACCAATGGGTTCTCATGATCACTGTTCCTAGAGAAGTGTTAAAGACACTTATTCTGGAGCCTATTATTCCCCTGAAGGACCATATCTTCCTTATACCTACCTTATTGTGGTGTACGGACTCCCTAACCGTACAACTCTTTATTTACTGTCGGCCTCAGACCGAACCTCATGTGAACCTTTGAGAATTCACCTACTCCTCAGTCCAATTATCCCAAAGAAACTTACTGTTGAAAGTATCCACCGGGTTTCTTCATGGACCAAAACTTCCTGCACCCACAATTATGGTGACTACGTTCTCACCATCTCAACACTACTCCTACGGGTGAAGGATTTTCTTCCATCCTTTCATCTGGGCACTTCTATACCCCTCTCTAGGCCAAAACTCCTGGACCTTATACTTCTACCAAATGAGGATGCATCTCCTCCATCTTACTTCAACATGTGGCCCTTATCATGGGCTTTTCTCAACTTCGATTTAACGTCTCTTGGAATCCCAAGCTTAGTACCACTCTCTACTTCTAGTGGTACTTGGAAAACTATATCCACTGTACTTAGTAGTTGCAGTAGAAAAATAAGAAAATGCTATAAAAGGGAGCGACCACCAAGGCAGTCCTTATCCCCAACCACAACTCACAGTTCCTAGTAATTCCATCTCGCGACGCCTTCACAAAGACCTTCCCTGGTGCCCTTCTTCAATCGACCAACGAATCTCACACGAATGCGCAAATGTTCTATGGGTTCTACCTCATGGCCTAAGAATGAAATCTCGCAAGAGAAATCAACGATCTTAATCCTAAGGCTCTATGTCAAATCAAAAGAAATGCTAGAAACATAAAGCATTCACACAGACTCCTAAGGACTCTAGAACCTGATGCTCTGATACCATCTGTGACAACCCGTGATCAGAAATAGGGGGTGGTCAGCCCGATACTCTAATATAATAGGAATCATGGATGGAATCATTCTCAGCATCACAATAAAATAAAAAGTATGCAGGATAACCACTCCATATTTCAGAAAAACGGGTTGCCAAAAATTTTGGTTTTAAAGTTAAGAAAATAATTTAACAACCCAATTTGAAAAGAAAGTGGAAACCCCAAAGGAATTATATTACATACACAAAAAATAAACAGTAAGGGATCGAATATGCTGTCGGTCAACAGACTTATACAAGAATATTAAACAAGTTCAGTAAATTAGATAATACATTACATTAAACAATTACAAAAGCTTGGGTCTCACACCCGAGTAAATGACCCGACCTTAGCTAAAGTACAAAGATGGCGGCGTCTATTTCAATATATCCCGTAATACCCGCAAAACATCACGGCTCGCCAAAAACACTGGGATAGGAAGTCAGATCAGACGTCCTTGCGACGGAGCACATGAGCGGATACAAGATGCATACACAACAAGAAATACGAACGGGTTAGGGCCCGATTTTATATGATCACCAGATGAATAAAAAGTATGACAGTTATGAATAAAAATCATGCTAGAAAAGATAAAAATCTACCTACACAGTTTTAAAACACGAACTAAGGGAATCAGATGATCATAAAATTTAAACTTAATTATACATAGAAATATCATTCACATATTAATTAAAAACCTCCATCATTTTTATACTGTTCCATTTCATTGTTATGTTCCTCATCAGGAACTCTTAATTGTAATTTTTTTGCTCTTTCTAGCATTCCATTCCTTATCAGGAATATGATCATCAAAAAAAGCTCTTTGTGGCATTTCATTGTGCTCTTTATGGCACTTCATCATGCTCTTTATGGAATATCTCATACATCAAGTCCCACTTGATTATAAATTGTTATATTTATATACATATGACGATTCTAAGATCGCCCCTCCGAGTTTTCCCACTGGGCGCGCCCCTAAATAACCATCATCTTCCATGGCCTATCAAACAAGGAAACCTAGGCACCTATCGCAACGTCGGGAAGCGGCCATATGCCTGCGGGAGAGTCAAGACCACACCCGAAATCTCCTCATCAGCGCATAAAACATAACATATCGCTCATATGGCCTAGGACTATATCCACCCTGCATTCACTAGCCAGGGGGCTTCACCTCGCGCGCGAACTTCCCTTATGATGGCATTTAGAGAGGTGTGTTTAAGTAAATTACCATTTACCAAATTCATTATAAAGTAAATTATAATTTACCATAATCATTAACATTTCCATTTCATTCTCATTCACCATTTTACACATGTATGTTTCATTTTATTCGAAACCATAGTCATTTACTTTGTAATTACATCATATTTTACCCGGAGCCATACTTAATACATCTTATCGGTGTAACCTCAATGAATAAATAAACTTTCAATTTATTCTCCCAAGATTCGTTTGTGAAGTTATTATAAACCATCAAGACTACATAGCTCCATTGAGCTTCTAAAGTCTCCCAAACATGACACTACAACTCCTAGACTCAAAAAAATCAACTAAAAGAAAAGAATGCCCTAACATCAATTGGCATATCCCCGGAAAAGCCCCCACATAACCCATTTCTAATGTAGGATGAATAACTAACTCGTCTAGGACTCTAGGACTCTAAGTTTACTTCATACAAGAAGGTTCCTAGGTTCTATGCCTCAAGAAAAAGGATTGGAATTGAGTTATAAAACTAACTCAAAAACAGCAGGAAAACGAATCGATTAGCCCAAAAAGCAAATCGGTTCGGACTAAGAAAATTGAGATTTTGTAACCTGTCGAATCGATTCGGCTTGGACGAATCGATTCGGTCCAAGCAGACCTGTAAGGTGACCCTTTAGCGAATCGATTCGCCCCTGCGAATTTGCCAAGAATGGCTTTAAGGGTTATGAACCCTAATTTCCCCAAATCTCAAATCTCTTCCATTTTTACACAGATCCACATTATTAATCTACCCCAAATCAACCTACATGATTATTAACTACTATAACCCACAATATCATCATCATAAACTAAGATTAGGGTTAAAACACCATAGAATCTATAAAACCCATATTTGTTCATTTGATTTCATTACACAACTATCAATACAATTTATGCATCTTAAATCATATATTAGCATGTAGAAAACTTGCCTTAAAGTATAAATATCAGATTTCTTTGTGGTAGATACAATCCCAAGCTTCAATCTCCAATTTCTCTCTTCTTTCTCCTCTTTTCTCTTCCTCTCTCTTTCTCTCTATGTTTAGTAACACACAAATGAGAAAATGAAATAAGGGCAAGACTTAAAAGCGCGGCTTAAGTCTAAAATTCCAAACTTAAATGATTAATACCACATTAAAATGACTCCCAAATACGCATTTAAGTTAAAACCAGTCAAAAGTGCCCGGAATCTAAAAATATAATATGGCACTTATTTTGACTGTCTCGCACATTTTGGGACTAACTACGCCCTCTAAAATGGCATCCAACAATTTTATAGTTCACTTTGAGTTCCAGTTTTATTTAAACCATAATGTCATTTAAAACACATGACACTATAAAACATACAACATGATGATATTTACTTTCACATACAGTAAATATGCATCAATTTAGTAAATATTAACTTTCAACTCGTTCAATTAATATTTACTCCAGTTCCAACATTTTATATAATTACTTCATGCAGTAGATTAATATAAAGCGAGGGTTGTTACATTAGGTCAAGGAGTTCACTTGCTATACGATCTAATCGCCCGCATATGAATCATATGTCGACTCATAATATCGTTAGTCGGAGGCCAACTCCAGTTCGACCTGCAAAATCCAACCACAATAACAATTCGGCCAAGACTAGACCTTCATCGAAGAAAGTCAGCAGTGATGATCTTCAACAATTAATCAAAATGGATTTAAAAGGGAGACTAAACCCCAATTTGGCACACATATCAAAGGATTTGGCATGGAGAGCATTGGGTTACGGGATGGCCTTTACTTTCACCATGGACATAGAGACGTTGGAACCCTAAAGAAATTTTTGTTCCAGAGATCAACAATTACGACAGATTGACAAATCCAACTCATCAAATCAAGCACTACAAGAAGTCAATGTGTTTATAGAACCATCATAATTACCTTATGTATAAATGGCAACGGATATTCTTTAGTCATGTTCATGTCTGTTTTTATTGTGTGCGGTTCAGTTTTTATTATGTTCCGGTCTTATCCGGTTCGTGTCTAAAAGAGTTACTTTTTTATCGTGTGAAAATTCATATTCAAATCCGACTCATTATCTTAACATGTCGTATCATGTTCCCCCATTATTACCCATCAAGATTATAATTTATGTCAAATTGTGTACAAATTGACATGTTATCTCATTTTTAATACAACTAGACCCATTAGTTCATTAACATTACTAATTCTCTCATTTAATAATTTTTTTATGATTAAATTAACATTAAGCTATATAAACTCTTTATAACTCCCAACAATAAATTTTATTTACTTAAATCAATGTGTTTTATTGAGTATTAACGGGTGAAAGGGGTCAACATTAACCCGCGGCCTTATGATTATCGTCTAATGAAAGAATACCATGTAATGTTATTAAACGAAAAGTACAACCAAACAAGATGTGTGGGATTAATAATAAAAGAAACTTAGATGATTGACACGTGTCAAAATTTTGGATATGAATTAAGCACTAAGAAACATTTATAAGGGCACTAATACACTTAGACGAGAAACTCAATTGCGATGAATGACCACCCAGTAGTTATAAAAATAACTACATTGCATGGAAATAAACTCTATAAATAAGCAACGGGTAAATAAAGGAAGAAATGACTCCCTCAACTAGAAAATACATTTACTCATTTTATCCTTTCTTTCCTTTCCTTTGCTTTTGTTTTCTTTTATTTACTGCATTGCTTTCAATTCATAGTAGATTGTAAGGCAGATTGTAACATTCTTTAAAATTTATTAAGAATTTTTAACCTTTACATTTAGTTTTGTTTACTTTCTTTCCTTACATTTTTTAGTGTAATCCTTTACTATCAAGAATTTTCCTTTTTTTTTAAAAAATTTTAAAGATTTACTTTTCTTTCTGTTTATGCACTTTACAACCTCTTTTCATCTAGTTCATTATAGAAATTTAGCACTCACATCAAAGGCTTCTCAAAGGAAAGTACAAGTCTTCTTAATTGAAGCATTGAATGGTACACAATCATTTGATATTATCATGAAGATTAGATCTTTTGGTTAGCAAGACCATAATCTTAACTGGCACACTCTTAATTAAAATTAAAATCCATTATTAAAGCTAAGTGAAAATCATACAAAGATATTTTTGGCGCACTCAATTGGACACTTAGTGCTGAATTAGTGTTTTAAATGGAAAGGACACGTAAAATGAAGATGTAATTGAAAATGTTGATGAAATTGGATTAACTGACCAACATGTTACCACCGAAGAGCAGACAATGCTCGAAATAACTCACAAATTGGGACCAAATTCAAATAGTCAATTATGGGGTTCAAACCATAAATGCCCAATTTCAACCGATATGAGCACGTCCAACAGGATTACCACGCCACCCTGGTCTGGTCTAGCTATAAATACATTAATATAAATGCTTATCATGTGGATAAATACAAGCACTTACGAGTTGGATATCAGTAGCCTTAGTTGGTTACCAACTATCTCGGATCAGATAATCAGGAGTCACCACACGAGCCAATAATAATCTAGGAGGGTTCCTTGAACGACTCAAGCACTTTACACTACTATAAATATAACCATCACCCTAGGATCAAAGGGGATGTATTTTTCGAACTTGGAGAGATACTAATAAAGCTTCATAAATCTCTTTGTGGACATACACAAGTGTCGAACCTCGTATATCGTTGTGTTGTGGTCATTTTTATATTCTTTCTATTACGTTCTTTTTAGAGATTATTTATTGTGATTAATTTCACTCACATCAATATTTGATTATGCCAACAACTCGAAGAGCCAAGAATATTTACTATACACTAGTTGTTGGTGTGCCCACAAATGCCCCAGACCAATTTATCAACTAACCAAACCCAGTTTTAAATCATATTGGGAACATGATGTAGAGAATTAACACTATGAGTACTGTAATAATAAGAAGGTTCTCTATACATATTAATGGCATATCTAATGGTCTGGGATATTCATCACAGTTTGGTGTAAACCCAATAACTCAACCTAATCCTTACCACTCTGTCTATTATAGGCCTAATACTGGTGAAACTAACTTTGGAAATAACCAAAGGATATGATAATACCCTAATACCACTCATCTAGGTATCGAAAACCCAATGAAAAGTTTAGGAACATCTCATACGTACCTACAGATGGGTTATAACAACCCAACAGGGAGAGCATTGATGGGGTTTATTCTTGAAACCATGCGTAAAATATTTTGTTATTGATTAATAAAGGATTGATTTATTCATTTTGAAATGTGAATCAAGTTTGTGAGAATGCTTTATATTTGTGTAAATATATTCTTTTATATTAATGTTAATCAATTAGTAAAAATTCTAGTGCGTTGGCTTCGAGTTGATCACAAAGAGATTTGAATTCCAGTTCTAGCATTATTGAAAATTTCACAACCTAGATAAGAACTTGACATCCCATCGAAACGGTTGAGATGCAATCCTAATAGATTATCTAAAGCTATAGGAACATGTATAATGGTTTGATAGTTCAATAGATGATTGTGATTGATACATCTCAAGAATGTATTGAATAGGACCACCTATGACATTGGAGTCTATAGACTGTCTAGATTAGACTCAGAAAATCTGACACCATTGGAAAAAGGTGCATTGATACTTAATCTCGAGAATTATGGGGATTGGAATGCTTATATTATTGTCTCTTTGATTGCTATGGGTGCGATTCAATATTAGATTGAGTCAAATTATCCCCTTATATTAGGAGATAACTATGTAAATAAGTTTGAGATCTTAATTTAGAGGAATCCGCATTTGGGTATACTTTGGATTGCAATACCCCCTTAATAGAGTTACATGATTTATTTACACCAGTAAACATAGTTAGTGAATTATTTATAATCCGATGGAGTAGCAAAAAAAGTGTAGTGTAAGAATCAACGAAATTAATTAAATGTTGATTAAAGTCGATTAACAGTAAATTTATTTGACCAAACGGGAATCGGAAGCTTAACCAAGGGAACCGTATTATGTCCCATAATAAACTTTACAAATAAGACCTCATTATATTCGAGTGATTTATGAGATAGTTAGGTTGGAGTGCAATCACAATTATTTAGTTAAATTAATTATGACTAGATGAATAAAGAAAATAAAATTATGGTAATTGTAATTCAGTATTTCTGAATATAAATTTTAACACCATTAAATTATATGTCTTGGGTTCCTATTGTAGTCCATATACCCAACTAGTTAGGCCTACACTCTCAAGAAATCTAGTTTGGCCCAGATCATCTTTTGTAATATAAATAAATGTCTGGCAAGGTATTTTTTTATCATTATTGATCAGCACTGGGGTTTAAGAGAGGTGAGAGAGAATACTATTCACATTTTTATGAAGTGGATTAGAGAGAAACCACTATATCTCACTCATAAGTAGGAATTTTCATCTCAAAAGGTGTCCCCACACTTACTCAGCTTTGGAGAGGATCATACACTAGAAGATCCAAGCCATTCAAAAGATCAAGAAAGATTTTGGAGATCCAAAACAAGGAAGCCCTTCATCTTCAGCAAATACCATTCTTCATATTGGATTGCTACCAGAATCACAAAGGTATCGTGTTTTAAACCTTATGTGTGTTCTTTATACCTAGTCTTGGTTTTACCTATTTCTAGTATTTTACTAATCAAAGATCAATGGCTGAAAATTTTATTTTGTGTATATTAATCTCCAACAATTGCCATTAGAGACTTTGTTTTATATTAATCATCCATTGGAAAGGTCCATGTTGTCCAAACCTTGAAAATCCTTCTTTTGCATGTTGAGGGATGGTGTATCTTTGTATATGCATTAGTTCTATCATGGTTTTGCAGAGATTCTTTGTTTATATCCCTTCTATCACGGCCACACATTTTTTCCTTTGTGAATGGATCCTACAGTGGTTTATTCGTAGTCATTTATTGCATGTAGATTCGATATGGTTGTAATAATTAGGTTTTTTAATTATTTTAATATCGATATACTTGAAAGCGGTTGAAAGGGGATGTAATGTTATTATTTACTTAGAATCATTTATTAGGGTTAGTTTAAGTATTGGTAAAGTTTCATGGTTATTCATGGAGGTTTGGGATGACTATGAAGGTTTTTGCACGGCAAACTCGAGCGGAGAAAGAAGAGAGGACCCCTCGCTATCCGCCTTGGCATTTTGTCCCTTTGGTGTTTTTTTTATAGTGTCAGATTATAGTGATCAAGATCCTCAAGAACTCTTGTTTCTGATGATGTCTACTTCAAGTTTGGACGCTAAAAAAAAAAGTCTTACACAATAAAGACTCTTCCGCGTGAAGAGTTGTGCTTCAAGAAGAAGTCTAGGCCATGATGAAAAGGGCAATTTTATCCTTTTATTATTTGATATATTTTTTATTTAATTATTTGCATCTCTATTTATTTATCATGTTGCGTAATTCGTGTACTTACTAATTGGATAGTTAAGAACACCCATTTTACGAAAAACATGAATTATAATTTTGAGATCAACTTAGATCATCGATTTTATCCAAAAAATTATGTTTAATTTATTCTTTTCTGAATTGAATTAAATTGGGGTAATTAAATTTAAAAGCATGAATTAAATTAAGAGAGGATTTCCATTTAATTTTGGAAAATTAAAATCATTATTTTATTTTAAGAATATTAAAATTATGAGATCAATATATTTAATTCATTCAAGTAAATTCTAAAATTTCCAACGATTTAAATTTGCTCCTTTGGAATTGAATAAATTGTTTTTCCAAACCCTCAAATTTTAAATAAATATGTGGGAGAGGGGTCTCAACATAAACCTCATGGTCTCTGTCGGTATTTTAAAGTTGTGATACGATGAATTCCTGGCCCCATCGAATGGTCTTAATCACGGTATTATGATAACTTTAATATTCTTAAGCGATAGTTTGGTGAAATTAGATGTGAGTGAGTTCGTTCTGCCCATCGAGGAAGTTCTACACGAGCGGGTTTAATTTCATTAGATGTACCGATGTCATACAATTAGACATAACTTTTGATATATTTCCCGTCAGAGTCACTGTCATTAGTTACGGCACTGAAAGTCATTAACTATTCAATTATGTTGGATAAAAGTTACTGAATTATCCAAGTAAATAATTGAAAGACAAGGGTCAATCTGGTTCGAGGTGAAGTGATTTGAGTACCCATCGAGAAATCTCACTTCATAAGGGTACTAAGGTGTTTGCAAGTTTTACTTTAAAACGGTCGTGAGGGAGCCACTTCAAAATTAAAAAACAAGTTACATTCTCACATTATATTTTGAAATTAATTCACTTTTCAAATTTATGATTTTCAAATATCAAGATGGGGTCTTCATTCAACCCATCTTCTTCTATGTTAAATGACAACAAACTTATTGGCATGAACTACATTGAATGGAAAAGAAACCTAAACACTGTCCTAATTACTGAGGACTTTAAGTTTGTCTTGATGGAGGCCTGACCTGCAAAGACAGAGGAAGGGGAACTCAAAAGTTATGTCCAAGCCTACGAGAGGTGGCAAAAGGCTTATCAAATGGCTCACTTTTACATATTTTCCTCTATGACTGATGTGTTATAGCACCATCATTAGTAAATGTCCACTGGTTACCAAATGATTCTAAACTTCCGGAATATATTTAAGGATCAAAACCATGTTGCAAGGTTAGACGTTATGGCAAGGCTGGCCAACACCAAGATGCCTGAGGGTACTCCCGTACGCGAGCACGTTCTGAAGATGATATCCATATTAGGAGAACTGGAGGTGTTTGGATTTGAAATCGATGGCAAAACCCAATTTGATTTCATGATCCAATCATTGTCGGGGTCCTTTAAAAAGTTTCGTATAAACTATTCTATGAACAAATTTAAATACTCTTTGGCATAACTTCTTAAAGACCTATAGGCTGTGGAGAATATCAATAGGCAAAGAGGTGTGATTTTAGTTGTTGAGAGGAGCCCATATACTTATATCCCAAAAGTTAAGAAGAATAAGGGCAAGTCTCAAGGAGAACCTAAAATTGTCAAGAAAAACTTTAAGCCCCAGGGACCAGGTAAGAAGACAAAAGGCAACCGTTACATTTACAAATATGAAGGACACTAGAAGAAGCAATGACCCGTATTTTTATTCAAGTAGAATGGAAATTATAATTTCTCATACATAATTGAGACATGTTTTGTGGTATAATCTACTGGTACATGGTGTGTAGATTTGGGAGCCATCAAACATGTTTGCAATTCTTTATAGGGGTTTCAGGTATTGAGGAACTCAGTGATAAATAGATGTTTATATTCATAGGCAACCATAACAAGGTTGCAATAGTAGCAATGGAAAAATTAATTTTAAATTTTGGTGGAGACAAAAAGTTAGTATTGGCAGGTTGTTTTTATGTTCCTAGTATAAGAAGAAATTTGACTTCGGTTTCTAAGATTATGATGAATAGATACCTCATTATTTTAATAAATGATTTTTTATCAAAAATGGGAAATCTCTTATCTATTCTGGAACTTTGGAAAATAATATTTATATTATATGACTTATCTCACTATTACTTCTCAATATTTCATTGAATAACTTAAATGAAATAATTTAAATAGAAAGGAACCTTCTAAGTTGAACAAAACATAACTTTGGCACTTATGGTTAGGTCATATCAATCTAAAAATGATACAAAGACTAATTTCAAATGGAAAATTAAGTTCATTGAAAGTGGAGGCACTTCTAGTTTATGAATCTTGCTTAGAGGGAAATATGACCAAGAGGCCTTTTACAACTAAAGCGTATAAAGCAAAGGATGTGTTGGAATTGGTTCATTCTTATTTGTGTGGGCCTATAACTATCCGGGCAAGAGGTGCTTAGGATTACTTCATCACTTTCATCGATGATTACTCGAGATATGGATATGTTTGCCTTATGCCCTATAAGTCTTAAGACTCTGATAAGTTTAAAGTGTACAAGGCTGAGGTGGAGTGTAGGCATGGTAAACTATTCTATACTCTATGACCCGACCGTGGAAGGGAATATCTCTTGGGAGAGTTTAGGCAACACGAATAGGATTTGGGTTAATAGCCCATTTTTCTTCATAAAGAACTCCACAATAAAATGGTGCAGTGGAAAGAAGGAATATGACTCTTTTGGATATAGTTAGGTCCGTAATGAGATATTTGGATATACCTGATCCTTTTTGGAATTATACATTAGAGGCGGCCACTTATTTACTGAATTTGGTTCCTTATAGATAAGTCTCAATGACTCCCATAAAATCGAGGATTATGTGCAAACATAGTGTAGGGAATGTTCAAGTTTGGGGTTACCCAGAACATATGTTGAGGAAGGAGCCTCGAAAGTTGGAATCAAGGATAGAAAGGTATCTCTTTATGGGTTATGCAAAGGAACCGAAGGTGGTTTATTTTATAATCCTAAGGATTAGAGGGTATTTCTTAGTACAAATGTCTGGTACTTAGAGGAAGATTATACGATGAACCCCAACCTCAAGGGAAAGATTATGTTACAAGAGCTAAGATGACAAGAGCAAAAAAATGCTTCGAGACCACCCATACAAGAATAAATATAGCTTGATCTCGATAGTACACTGCCTAACGGTAGTGGGAGTAATGCTAATGATCAGGACACACGTATCAATTATTCATGACCATAAGTGGATCCATGTCATAGTGGAAGGGTCGGCCGTCAACATGATAGGTTAGTGAATTTGGGGGAGCACTTCGATGAAATCCAAAGGGAACACGAACTTGATCCCGATACCTATGACGTGACAATATAAGACAAGGATGCCATGCTTTGGCTAAAGGCTATGAATACCGATATGGATTTAATATATTCGAATCAAGTGTGGGAACTTGTAGACTTTCCAAATGGGATAAAACCCATCAATTATAAGTGAATCTTCAATAGGAAGAGATGGGTATATGGTCATGATGTCAATGGGAGGCTGAGGTGTATAGTCATCTGACCCGTTGTGATGAAATGTCCACTCAGTTTCAAAGGACGCTTGGAGATGTGTACGGGTTGTATAGGTGTCAGTATCGGTCATCTCCATGTCACAGACAGACGTGAAATTCAAGTGTCCGTAACTGGACACATGCCAACGAATAGATGAGTTAGCGTGCGAGCCAAGGAGAGGCAAGCATATGTGTTTGGAACTAGTGCCCTAATGATGTGGGCCTAGGAAATCACGTGTAATCATTACTTTATTTAAATACCCAAAAAATTTGTTTTTCACTTTCTTCTCTAAACCTCATTCTCCCACTCCAATTGTTCCAGGCGAAACCCAAGCTTCCATTTTCTCTCTCTTTTCAAACCTCTCCATTCCGAGCAAGTTTTAGTGTTTTTCATTCGTTTGAAGTATTCTCGTCCACCCAGGTAACCCTTTTTCTAGATCTTGTGCCTTCATTTTTAATTTTGTTAGTTGATTTCTTTTTGTTCATTTTTCGATGATTTTTGAGTTTTTTGACCACCATTGATGGTTGTTCTAGTGTTTTTTATGGTTTTAAGGTGTAGTTTAGGTTATGGGAGGTTGAAACATCAGATTTTAGGGGTTTGATATAGTTTTGGGTACTAGATAATCTTTTCGGTGAACTTTTCGATCACCTTCTCCTATAGCCATTTACATTGTTCTTGACTAGTTCTTCTAGAACATGATTTAAGTTCCCCCTTTGATCTTGTAGTCAAACTTGGTCAAAAATTATTTTTGTTTGGATGTACCGAAGACTATATGAGCTCAGTGAGCAATACCCACATTTAAGGGAAAGGATACTTAGAGAGATTCGCAAGGCTGAGAACGAGGCTAAGAAAAGAGCCATGGACGAGTTAAGACTTACACTCAACCCCTTTAGCCATGGTTTGTCCTCCTTTACTTCTTATATATCCTACACCGGTCGAGCCTATGGTGTTCATAAGCATTAGTAGTGATACCATATCTTGACATCAATGGCAGCTAATTTTTGCTTGTGTTCTTAACTGTAGTCTCTGCATTTTATTTTTTTACCACCATTGAATGATGTTATGAGTATTATTTTTTTTACGTTTATCCATCATTTAATAATCTTGATCCCCCTCTAATCATTATTGAGAGGGTATGAAGAAGACAAAACTCCTCATATACTCTCATATCGCCGAGATAGAGTTATAATTTCACCATAAATGATGTTAAATAATCATGTAAAATGATTTTATAATTTGTCTTCACCAAAAAAGTGATGTTACAACATTGATTCCCCCTCTCGACATTATTAGGAGGGTATGAATGAGATGATACTTATCATACGCTCTCTTATCGCCGAGATAGAGTTATAATTTCACCATAAAATGATTTTAAACAACCGTGTAAAATGATTTTATAATTTGTCTTCACCACACAAGATATATCATGACGCTGATTCCCCCTCTTGAGATTATTTAGAGAGTACGTAGGTTACAAGACTCCTCATACGTTCTTGTATCGCTAAGATATATTTACAAACTAATTCATCATAGATTATGTTCTTCATTTTGATAAGGTTTAGACCATGTAGCAATTGATGACGATAGACAGAACAAATATGAGTCAATGCTTGCACTTTTCATTGATAACTTTATCATACACTTGGAAATACATTAATAAGAAAAACTTCAACAATCTTTATAAAAATAAGGCTATTGATAATATCTCTTCAAATGGTCGATATTCCAGTGGTTGGATAAGGGATCTCCTTCAAGATTTTCCAGCGTAAAAGTTCCTAACATAACTTCTTCAGTCACTCTATACGGTCCATGACAATTGGGATGAATTTTGTTAGACTTTTTCCAAACCTTCTTAAGGACTACGTCACCCACAGCTATCAGCCTTGCCTTCACTCTCTTGTTGTAGAACCTTATAGCTCTCTGGCTGATAAGCTGATTATCTAACTGCAGCATCCTCTCATCTTTCTTCAATTAGGTCCAGAACCTCCAGGTCATAGGTCTGGACTCTGTGGATGGAAAGTCCAAGATTAGTAGGAATAACTGCCTCGAACCCATATGCCAACATAAATGGCATCTCAACTGTTGTCATCCTCTCAGTCTAGATTCATTAGTCACTGTGATACTGGTACAAATGAATACTTAAGAATATGTTTGTTCTCTGGTTCACTTAGTGATGCATCCTTCACTTGGTACATAGGTCTTCCACTTAACTCCATCAAGAATTGGCAATAAATGGGAGATATGTCCCATGCACAATTCTTCCAAACTGAGCCAGAAGTCTTGATGGATGACCTAGCCAGGTAAAGGAAAAACTTATGAAAAGTTTACTAAAAAAATAGGTTCAAAAGGCCTAGAAACAAATATAAGATAGTCATACCTGAGTCTGAATTAATAAAATTGGTACAAAATATATTAGAATTAGGCTTCAAAAGAAGTTTTATGCCAGTGAGTTTACAGATTTGGTAGAATTAAATGCCAAGGTATCTTGATTTCAGGCTCTCTTAGAGGAAGTGATTTAAAAATACCTATTCTCTGAAGACATACAATAAGGATCCTAATGTTGAAATAGATGCTTTTAAAATTATATGAACTAAATCAATAATTTGTGAACCAATAGTTCAAAAGGACACAACAAAAAATTCCTTTATTCCTAAATCGAAAAGAATGACAAAAAAGTACTCATTTGACATTTCTAAGGCTAAAGCTTTTTTTGATTATCTATTAAATGCTAAACTGTTGAAACCACCTGATGATGCTAAAAATTCACAGAAGATTAAAGGAAAAATTATTTCAAACCCACTCCACTAATGCATGTTATGTGTTTTGTGACACAATTGAAGAGATAATCAGGAGGGGGAAATTCAAATTCCCTAAAAAAAAAGAAAGCAGTATGGGTGTTGATGATGCCTCATTCCCCAATGTCAAAGAGGTTGGGATAAACATGCAGTCCATTCAACTATCTAGAAATAAGGGGCATGTTGAGTTCAAAGTGAATACTAATCCTGAAAAAATCGAGGATTTAGACCAAAAAGGCATTAAACATCTATGCATCAGGTGTGTGGAGCATTATAAAGAAATGTGCCAGTTGGTGGTTTTTTTTAGCAAGAAAGAGAATTTATTTATATAAAAGTGGGAAAACCCTAATAAGAAGCTTATAATTATAAACAAAGGAAAAATAAATAAATAAGGCTCTTTATAAATAGATACCCAACAAAATAAAAAACTAGACATGTTTAAATCAAGGCAAATTCAACTTATCTATCCTAACAATGGTCTTGAGCTGGCTTGGAAGAAGATCAATTTGAGAAGTGAATAATGACTCACTATGAGAACTGTCCTTCTTTGATAACAAGTCTTCTGCCATGTTGGATTCTCTATAGACATGAAAGAAGGAATAATAAAATTGAGATGAAATAGACTTGATTTGATCCACTAACCATTTGATCTTCTAAGGTCACTTAGATCTTTGGATCAAAACTTCAATAAGGATCTTAGAATCAGACTCTATTACAAGCTCATAGTCTTTTAAATCTTTGAAATGCTTCAAGCCTTGTATTAGGGCGAAAACATTTGATTCTAAACTATAACAATTCCCAAAATGAGAAAAGAAAAACCAAATCAATTATCCCATGTTATTTATAAGGATACCTCCTCCACCACTTGGCCCAGGGTTCCCTAATGAACTTCCATCAACATTGAGTTTTAAAACACCCTTTGGGGTGAGGGAGCATCCATGGGATCATAATAGGCTTAAATTGTTTTGGGAGATAGGGGAACAAAATCCATCTTGAAATATTTATAAATCTGACTTATAAGCACAGTATTCCAAATGTGAGCATCCATAGAAGTAAAATATGTTGTCATACGATATTTCCAATAGGAATAATTTCTACCATAAAATGGAGGAAGTCAGAGGGTTGAACTTCCAACAATTGGACACAAAAAGAATCTATACCTAGGTTTTTACGCGTAAAACTTGGAGACCCACTCTGATACCAGTTGATAGTGTGCCTCTTGAAGGTACCTACCAACATAAAAATTAATTCACTTAATTCAAGAAAAAGGTTTGCCAATATATTATTACAAAAGGGTTTAACAATCCAAAAGTCTATGTGATAAAGTATTTTTTCTAAATTTTAGATACTCTCAATTTTTATCTTCTTAATTAAGACAATGATTCTAAAAGATACAAAAAGAGTAAAATAATTGCAGGATCGAATATACGAGGAAAAACCCGACTAACAATAAAAATCCTAGGCCAATCAGAATGACAAATGAACTATGATAGAGTTTTACAACTATAATAAATAGACATACAACCGCATGACACTATAATCGACTAGACACTTTTTCCCACCATATTCTCTGTAAAGAGTACCAATAGCTAGAGTACTCTACACAACCGTGGTCGGTTTTGGTCCGTAACCAGTTTCTTCAAATCCTCTTGTAAAATATTTCTCTTCAAAGTTGAAGCAACTTTCTTTGTTTAAAATTTTAAGAATAACTTTGTTTTGGGATGGAACATTCAAGAAACCAAAATGCTACGCTTAGCAATTTTGAGGGAATACTATATATATATATATATATATATATATATATATATATATATATATGTTGGGGTGTTTGAAAAGGTGTGGTGCTTTAAATCTCAAAAATAAGTTTTTCTAAGCCAAGGAAGAAAAAATATTTACTCATCAATGAAGATTGGATTTGAATGAAAGATGAGTAAATATACCTCTATTAGAAACAATGTCTTCTAAGAACTCAAAGAAGAGGAATGAAAAATTGTTCTCTCAAATATATCAAATGTTTAATCAGCAAAAATATTTTTCAAAGATCTCACTCTAAGTTTGGAAATATGTGTCACTCTCATAAGATTTTATGTAGTCACATCAGGCTCTAACTCACACTAAAATTTACCCTTGGCATACTAACTAAGAAGATCTTAATGAAAAGATCTTGTCCAAAAGTCACTTTAGGCCTTGTTAGATGCGTGTCGTCGTAAGGTCTCTACAGTGGGTTGTCGCATCGCTGCGAAGAACCTGAAGCAATACAGGTCACGCATTTTTTCAGATGTTTTACACAGGGACACAAGTAACCAGGGAGATAGTGTCATTGCAGCAAGGAGACCTTCATTGTGGAAAAACTACGGTGGGAAATGTTGTGCCTTTGTACACATATTTTGAAATATTAACAAGAAAATGCTAGTGATAAGTTTTACCACAACGAGGCAAGCCGTCACTGAGACAAAGCTGAGGCGAGGCAGGTCACACACGTGTCTGGATATTTTTCAACTTTTCCTTAGAAGTTTTTTAAAATAGTTTTGATTTAAACTCAAAATATGTTTATTTCTCGAATGAACATATATACTTAAATACACAAAGAGATGCAATTCTTTATAAAATAATTTTTCCTATATGAAAAGTATATTTGCATATGTGTTTGACAAAATTATAAAAAACAAGGGTAACTAAAAAGATTTTTCAATTTATAAAAACAGATTAACCAAGGTGAATCTAATTCCACTAAATCTTATACCTTTTCGTAAGTGGTGTACTTATGGTTCATTATTATGTGAATCCAGATTGTTGATGAAGCTTTTCGGTGATCTCTTAAACGAAGACTCTAACATATTTGGTTAAGGATTTCAAACATTCTATCATATGGATCACATCGAGTACTATACTTTTACATAAATAAAAGGTGTCATGAAAATGATAATGGAATGGGTAAAAGTGGGTTAATGTAATTAAATCGAAACAAGTAAATGTTTGATATAAAATAAATTCGTTGCATATATAGTTATATATTGCATGAACATATTAGTTATCGTTATGTTATTGCATCCGTTAGATTCACCATTCGTTTCTATTAGGCATTTTTTTAAGAACCCCACTCGGCATTAGCTCTGTTCATTTATTATGATAGGATAAATTTGGTTATGTATTGGAGAGAGTTTTATAGGTAAGTATTTCTTACCTTCTTACTCTAGTATCTCGGATCACTTAAACCCTAAGAGGCCCTCTAATGGGTTCCACGCTTGTTATCTTATTATATTTGGTAGAAAACGGAATTTCATGCTAACTATTGGAACTTTAAGTAATTAAAAGGGACTAGAAACATCATATAGGGTTGTGTCACATCCCATCACCCTAACAAAGTCAGACTAGTATGGGTTGACCCGCAAGTGACCCATCTATTCGGGTTGGGGCGTTAAAAGATTTATAAACTTTGAAGACGAAACCCAACACGATGATGAAATCATTTTACTTGGGTGGTACAGTCTTCAATCAATAAATCATAGGCTTTAGGGATAAACAACTCAAGTCCTAATCTATGACTGAAACCATTTTGTCTAAACCACTTGGCTAAAGATAAAGAGTATTCACGGGATACCACCATCCCATAAGAAGTGGAACTTCTTAGCTTCGACCATATTGACTCATTAACCACTGGGGAGGATATAAGGATGTAAACCTCAATGACCTAGAATAAGAAAATGGGTAAGGACTCACGAACTAAGTCCTCTTGGGCATCCAAGAAGTATGAAGTCAAACATATTCTAACAAAAAAAAGATCTTTCACAAATCTCACACTCTCCAAGAACTATATGTACAATAAAAATGGATTTCCTAAAGAAAAAGGGGCATTCTCTAGTAAATCCCCTAAAACTCAATTTATATACGAAAATTACAAGCAGTAGTTTTCTTAGTATCTTAAACCCATAAATTTTTCACTTAAATAATGATAAGTAGACACGTTAATAGCTATATGCGCGATTTATCTATTTTATTATTATTGAACGCTTAACCATCTTTACCCTCTTTACCAAATCACATTATTTGCTAAAGTTGCAAAAAAACCTCTATGACGACTGGAAGTTGTATATTTTCTTGATCCAATAAGTGAATTTTCTTCTTGCTATAATTTTTAACATATATATATATATATATATACAAAAAACAAGATACATAAGGAAAAAACGAAAGAATCAGCGATTATAGACAATATTTTGAACATGTTGCATAGATTGGAGACTTTTATAAAAAGTTGATTATCTATAATCGTTTAATCTAATACACTACGTTATCAATAAAATATATATATATATATATATATATATATATATATATATATATATATATATATATATATATATATATATATATATATATATATATATATATATATATATATATATATATATATATATATATTAAATTTGAAGATGATTAAAAGGATTCAATTCTTCATATTGCAAAAAAACTCTATTGAATTAATAACTAAACATACTAAATTGTTGTTCAGAATTTCTCGGTAAACGTAATTTTATATTATGTTATTGTCCGAATGGTATAATTGTAATTTGTTTTTTATCATGTTATCTTCCTCATTATATAATTCAATAATTGAATAAAACAAATTTAGATCAAATAAATATTTTGCTTAATATAAATGATTTGTTGAAATTGTAACTATATATATAGCTATTTTATTGGAAGTGTTTGTCACGTTTTATCAATATAAGTGCTTGAATTATCATATTTGAGTATGAAATATATTTACTTAATTTAGCAACTGCTGAAATTTGTAACCATATTATTCTTGTAATTGTGTCTATTTTACGATAAATGTATCTGTTTGTAAATGTGTTTCTTATTCCTGTAACTTTATCTAGTTTTATGTAAGTGTATCTATTTTTCTATAACTATTTTCATATTGTGTAACTGTATTAAAATTTTTGTAACTATATTTAAACTTTTTTGTTGTATTTATTTTCCACGTTGTATGGATTTAAGGGAAAAAAGAAGGGAATGAAGATATGGATAAACAAAATACAAAAACTTGTGTTAGAATTGAGGTCGTGGTTTGTCTCGCGTTCAAGTTCATATATCTAATAAGTCCAATATCAGCCATATGTTTTTGTTGATCTACACAGATAATTGTGTTCTTGTGGATTGTGTCAAATGCATGGTTTCCCTTAACCTCATGTTGTAGTTACAAATACCTAATAGTTGTCATGGCATAATGAAATTTGAGAGTTGTATTTTCATACATCTTACAATCGACTGTTTAATGATCTACCAATTTTTTGATACCTACTATTTACAAGTATAACTATGTCTACATTATTAACTGATACAAAGTCTAACTCTTCATACAATATCTGCTTTACTAACTAATACAAAGTCTAACTCTTTATACAATATCTCCATTACTAACTAATACTAAGTCTAACTCTATACACAATATTGTGATAGCCTGCCCAATTAACTATCGGGCGATCAGTCCTTTATTTTATTAACACTATTATCATTTGGCTCATTCTTAGCATCACTATCAAAATTTTTATTCATTACTAATCACCAATTAGTTAATTGAGTGGAGCCAAATTTTATCTTTCTTTAACATGCGAAATAAAATAACTTCAAATCATTCACACAATAATATAGAAGTCTGAAAAACCAAGTAATACAAATAGGTGCTGAATAAACCATCGTCTCTAAGACAAATCCAAATAAATAAATACATGTGCAAACCTAAAATGAATAAGAATGAATAATGTAATTGTGTGGGAAACATGCCCAAAATAAAGTATTGAGATCAGAATCCTAATATAGGAATAAATAATGGAGGCATCTAGTCCAAATCCTGCATGCATCCACATATGCCCCAGCAACACATTCCTGGAACGAATCTTCAAATTTGGCATCCCTGTGGCTAGAAACCTAAAAGGTTTTTAAGAAAAGGGAAATATTTTTGCAAAAGGCTCAGAGCCCAATTATTTGAATATTTTAGAAACTAATTTAATTGCAATAAATGAAATGTGTAGTATATAATGTTCATAGTTTATTTCACGGTCGCACTCACTTGAAGACAACCTCACCCTTCTTCTACAATGTACACTTATCGCATTAATTTATCCAATCTAGTTATTACTTGATCTAACTAGACCGCAATAGCAATCTAATTTAGCCCGCTAATCACCCCGTTGTAAGTTATACACACTATCATCATTAGTATACAGATAACCCTCATCTATATGAATATACTAAATATCACATCGATATTGTCAATAGATAGTCCAACATTATTTATAAATATATACACATAATACTTATTACGCATATATATACATAGCATCTTTATGGCTTGGTCGTATTTGATGCATCTCTCATACATGTTATCGTGTGCCAGACACATCTTGTGTCACCTCTCGTCACCAAGTCGGAATCTCACCACATAGTCTAAATCGTAAACAAATAATGGAGGTGGTTATAAATACGTAGGCCTTGGTATTTCAATGCATCTTCCTTGAAGACCTGTGTGACATCCCCCTATCATCACGGAAGGAGCCACCCGAGCACTATAACCAGGATCACAATCCAAACCCCACTGAAATCGCCAGGGTGGAACCGCCCACTACACAAAACCTCCTATATAGAATCCTCGAGTAACATTTAAATAAACACAATTTGCATTTAACTCACATGCATATTAATATATATATATATATATATATATATATATATATATATACAATTCACACATTTATATATATCCCAAGTATCAACGAGTCCGTTCATGATACCTATGTTCCACATGAAATATTTACACTTCGCCATTTTATTATTAACTATAAGATCATATATTTCACCTCCTATATACATGGTATGGTTCCTATTAGTCTCACAAGGGTTCTTACCAAGTTTAATTTCCAATCGGGGAAGTTTCATCGCTCATTACAACTTCAAGGGTATTTTAGACCTTTCACATTCTATGTCTAAGTAATAAAATTTCTAGGACAGTGTACTACTCTCAGTTACCTATGCATAGACGCAAACGGCACGACAATCCGAGTCTGGATGAGAAAGATATTCAGATTCAAAGTTTCCCCCTTTGAAAGTCGAACTATGCCCAAAAATAGGGTACCGATCGACTGCCCTGGACCCCCGGCCGATCATCCCTCCCTTTACAACGCTATTATTTCTCGCGTAGGCAAAAATAGGGACCACCGATCGACCGAGCCTACCAGATATGCCCATGACGTTTTTTTCCTTCGAACTCTCACTTTCTTCCTTATTCAATTCCAACTATCACCAAACTTATTCCTTATGATTTCCTCATCAATCATTCATGAAATTTCATAGTTCTACTTAATAAAAATTAATCTACACACTTAAGGAATTAATTCAATATTTTTAACCCAATTTATCAACAATCATTAATTTCTCCATTAATGGGTTTCTTCATCATCTTCAACCTATAGAATCCAGAAATTTACAAATCTCTAATGTGTTAAATTCTCAAGGTTCATCTTATTCACATGGGTTTAGATTAGTTTTCTCCAACATCAAATTAACAAGATTTCTACACAATGTTTTTTTAATTTCCAGATTTGTTACCACAATTCCAAATATCTACACTACTAACTACAACTCACAGAAAGCAAGATAATACTTGCCTTGTTGGAATAAATCCGATGATCTCTTCTAAATTTTTTTCCTCGGAATGCTCTTTTCCTTCCACGTTCCTTCTTCTTCTTTCTCCTTTCTCTCCTCTCTCACGCTTTGGTAATTTGGGATGAGTAATTGCTTCCCAACTTTATTAAACCTAGGTTAATAATCCCAAAATTAAGCATATGGGCTAAATTCAAAAGACTTAAATACCCTCGAGTATAGGCCCAATTATGTATAAAAAGCCACGTGACCCAATTATTACCCCCGCTCTTTTGACTATTTCAGCCTCTCCGGACCCATTCGTGATCTCTAAATCACCATCCGAGTTAGTATATAATAATTTCCTATCTTTACCCCCAATTAGTCCACAGGCGACTCCCGATTGAGATAAATAATGCCGCGTCACTATCAGTAGCTATGACATCAAGTAATTATTTATATTCACTTAGTTATTATATTCCATCGATATTAATCATTTTCTCTATCGATTAATATGTAAATACACGCATAATAATTAATTTAATTAAATTATGACACACATTGTAATATAAGTTTACTTGAATAAATTAAATGTTTAATGCTCAGAATTGCTAGGTGTTACATATTTCCCCCCTTACAAAGGAATTTCTTCCTCAAAATTCGAATATGTCTGGTATTACCACCTCGGATCCTTACACACAACTTTATCCGAACATATCCAAAATTTACTCACACTAATCTTATTGTATATCCACTATACACAACCAATGGTACTGTTTTTAGCCGAAGGTATACTTACTACAACCAATGATTAGCGACAAGCCTATTCAAACCCTTTCATTCCAATACATTCTCTTATTCTTATGGTCTCACTTATATAATGACATGTAAAACTATCGTGAATTTGATAACAATGTCTCAAAAAATGAGCCTATACTCCACTAGCTCTATCATCTTTAAGTTAAAAAAAAGCCTCACTTATATATGTGCCTGTTTCCCTTATTGCCAAACCACGTCATCTCTCTTTATGGGCGACACCCTGAACAACCCCTGACCACTCATGTCATGCTTCAGAACTTTGCTTCACGTTAATGTACACCCATTACGTTTCGAAACTATATGAAAATGATGAGGATTAACTCAATCCTTATCGATAGACCATTAATCACTCCAGGTCCGAGAAACGTGGTATTTCCCCATTCTCAATTATCCTAAGAGTGGGCAAAAAATTTCTTCCTATGAAGCCTCAGAAGTCACTTTGCAAGTAATACCCTGCTATGAGTTATCACATGCAGCTCTACCATTTGCATTTAATATTCATAATTACTCCAGAAATTCAAAACATGCATTCACGCATTCTGTCGCATTATATGTCACCCCTTCCAACTATCTATTGGCCTACGATTAACACGTATAGCTCAAGACTAAACTTCGTCCCCATTTTCTCCTGACACTCCCTATCCAAGGTGGGACTCAAGGGCCTCATCCTCTTTTTTAGTAATACTGGGCAACACTTTGTTTCGGTTCATTTTTCCTCTTTAATAACATACTGGGTATTCTCCCCGATAGTATAACACACCCTAAATGAATAATGATTATTCCATTCATGTTCAATTCACTTTACAGTCCAAAGAAAATACTGACCCCTTCGTGATTTTGATAATCCAATAATGAACTTTATCAATCTGTTTCTCTTTTCCATCACTAGGATCATCAATCTATCATAACATTTGGGTGGGAAATATCGGATTAACCTTTTCCATTTACGAGTGGCACACTTGGAGACAACTTCACTAGGTCTCACTCACTCCGAAATACACACACTCAACATCTCACGTCACGTGGAATATCTTACTCCCCTTATTATGAGATAGACAAGAATTATGGCACGTACGTTTGTTCCAAAACTGTGCACTTCCTAGGCTCTTTTTCGCCCGTTAAAATCAGCAACCTATCCATGCGCAACCACTTTACACATTCGACTAGGTGGGACTCCGCTCCACTTCTCAAAATTATGGGTTCCTCCCTTGTCATGGAATACCTTTTTCATCTGCTTCCTACGTCTTTTGACTCACCTCGGTTGTAAGAGTTTTCTCATGACATACACACAGTCAGACTACCTCATTTCTCGAATGAAGTTCAATCCATTATACTATTCCACTTGTGTTTCTGACTATCCCACAAACATATTTTCAACACATTTATAATCGCGCCTCCTTATCACGAACGATATTGAAGGTAAAATTAGCGAGGGCGCCCATACACCCTATCTCCCATGCACATCTGCATAATCATCTCTAACATCCCACACATAATATACTTATCTCAAGTTTGGCTCGCATTCTCAGTGTGGCTATACCGTATGGTTAACCTCAGTTATCCTACTAAAATGATTTGGTTTTTTCCTCAATACTTCTCCACCCATCAACTAGTGGTGCAAATATATTCTTAGTTCTTCCTACACAGCACTACCCAGCTCCACTGGCCCTATATTTTAAATAGCCCTCATCTTAAAATGTTTCCTCTTTACATTATATAATTAACATTTAAAACTAATGCACTGGCATCCAACAATGTCTCACCACTCCCCACGTTTATTAAGGTCCCAGCGTGTAACATCCCGCAACGAAGCTCAAAAGAACTTTCCCTAATGCATTATTCCCTAGCATTATTAACAAAATTCAGGGGTCCAATGCACATAACTAAGATATCACAAATCCTGTCTCTCGATACATAAACCAAATCGTCTATGCCCATGTCTCTCAAGGCGTCACACAATACGGTGCTCTCATTATCACGAAGTTCTCAGCGCGAAAATAACAATGAGTTAAATCTCTTCTCTCAACAATAAATCGGATGTACCCTGAATAACATTAGTAAAGGTCCCCACGCACTTGGATCAAACGTAATGAGATAACTATACTCATCGAAGTCTATGATACAATACAATATATAAGTAGGATTGACCCTCTTTTAGGTGATACCTCGCGAAACAAAATATCTCACCCTAGGGTAGCGAGCATAATAGTCTTAACATATAATCTACTACTGCTCAGACCCTCGATATCCAGTCACTACACAGCATAATAATACGCCCTCCTCTCATAACCCTCATAAGGATAAAAAACTACCACATAATGTAAAACCTCCTCTTAGTGTTCACACCTGCTCCCCTGCAGATGGAACCAAAGAGAGCCCCACTACTCAACGGTAAATATATACACACTATATTAATATTAGTGACACCTCTACTAAACTCGTTTCATATGAGAATTTAGTATTATCAGACTATTATGACTCTCTCAAGTCACATAAAATAGACCCCAATCACCTAGGGATAAAACTCATACTTTCAATTGCCAATAGTACCAGCGGTTCAAATGATTCCTGGACATAACACCCTCGTCGTAATCGAACCAAAAAATTCTTATGACTATTGCCCCTACTGGACATCCCATTTATGTTCCCCAATTCATTGCGGACAAGATAACCACATGTGTTCCTACTCTTGACATATAAGACACCTCTCTATGTCATTCCCCTTTCACTGGCCCCACTAGCCATGTCAGGGTTATCATTCTTTCGTACTGGGTAGTCTTGTCCCTGATTGCTACCCCCCACTATCCCTTTGGCTCCGCTGGCCCTATGGGACTTGTTGCTTTCCTTGATGGTCCCGACTGAATCCACTATCACCTGATAGGGATGCTATTGATCTCAATCATTAAAATGGGTCCTCTACTGGGTATCCCTTCCATTGGTGCCTCACTAGCACTGGTAAATTCAGTATTTTCCTTCAGTTTGATTCTCCAATGCTCTTGGATCCCTCCTCACGGAAGCACTGATAACAAATTGTGAATGTACTAGTCAAAGGTACTAGTCGTTCTAGTCGAATTTATCCATCCATGGTTGTATATTCCACCCATGAGTGCATTATTAACTTAAGGACTTTTTTATTCTCCGCATCCACCTCATCGGGTACGAAGTTCACTAACACACGAACTCTCCTTCATGACCGACCACTATACGAACCTTCAGAAATAAGCATTCAAATATCCTTTGCCTCTCTGTTTAAACAGCTAATGAGATGATTTGCGGTCAAACCGTAACCCAAATTCCTTATTATTCATGGTATCTATCCATGGTTGTGGTGACTGACTCGTACCATTACAACACTGCTCCTATAAGAAAATTTTCGCTCGAAATTTAATCCTAGGTGTCACTGCACTCCACTCTACACAATTTCCTTTGGATTATCTCCTCCCATTAACCCACCACACTCACTCTCTCCCTCGAATCCTTACGAATGGATCTTCAAAATAATTTCTCCAACTCCCCCCTTTTTACCGACTATGCTGGGTGAGTCTGAAGTTGCACCACCGCTTTCTACGTCGGTGCTTAGGGAAACTACTTCGCCCTAATGATTTTCCCAAAATCATCTACCTAAACAATAATCATGGTTACTTATATTGCGTTCATTGTTCCCTGAATATTCCATGGCTTCTACTGAGCTTCACTCCCTGAAGTCCTTCTAATGGCTCTCACTGGTCGTCCAAAATTATTCAGTGTATGAAGTCCAATCAAACTTGTATATAAACCGCATCAACTATCCTTAACAGTAAGAGAACGTAAGTCGTATAAGTAAAGAAATACAACAATCCTATAATAAGGCTCTATATAAAAAAATGCTACGCTGAAATGAAAAAGTCGCACAGATCCTATAGACACTAGAACACAAATTAAATATCGGGTGACCAGTCCTTTATCTTATAAAATAAGATTTTCATTTGGTTCATTATTATCATCACTTTCGAAACTTTTATTAATTACTAATCACATATTTGTTAATTGAGTGGTGCCAAATTTTATCTTTCTTTAACATGCGGAATAAAATAACTTTTAGACCATTCACACAATAGTATAGAAGTTTGAACAACTAAGTAATACAAATAAGTGTTGAATAAACCATCAGCTCCAAAACAAATCCAAATAAATAAATACAAGTACAAACCTGAAATGAATAAGATTGAATAATGTAACTGTGGGGTCAACACGCCCAAAATAAAGTGTTGAGATCAGCATCCTAATCTAGCAATAAATAATGGAGGTGTCTAGTCCAAATCCTGCATGTATCCACATATGCTGCAACTATGCATTCCTGGAACGGATCTTCAAATCTGGCATCCCTGTGGCTGGACACCAAAACGGGTTTTAAGAAAAAGAGAAATATTTTTGGAAACAGTTAAGAGCCTGATTATTTAAAATGTTTGTCAAGAATTTTATTGCAATAAATGAAATGCATAGTATATAATGTTCATATTTGATTTCACGATCGCACTCTCTTGAAGACAACCTCACCCCTCTTCTACTGTGAACACCTATCGCATTAATTTATTCCATCTACTTATTACTCGATCTAACTAGACCACAATAGCTATCTAATCTATCCCCCTAATCACCCCGCTGTAAGTTAAACACACTATTATGCTTAGTATACACATATAACCCTCGTCTATATGAATATACTAAATATCACATCGATACTACCAATAGATAGTCCCACATTATCTACAAATAAATACACATAACACTCACTATGCATATATCTACATACATCTTCATAGATTAGCCATATTTGATGCATCTCTCGTACATGCTATCGGGTGCCAGGTACATCTCGTGTCACCTCTCGTCACTGGGTAAGAATCTCACCATCGAACCCAAATCGTAAACATATAATGGAGGCACTTATAAATACATAGGCCTTAGGATTTCAACGCACCATCCTTTAAGACATGTGTGGCATCCTCCTCTCATCAAGGAAGGAGCCGCCTGAGCAATATAGCCCGGATCACAATCCAAACCCCGCTGGCATCGCCAGGGTGGGACCTCCCATTACATGTAACCTCCCGGATAGCATCCGAGAGTAACATTTAAATAAACACAATTTTCATTCAACTCACACACACACACACACACACACACACACACACACACACACACACATATATATATATATATATATATATATATATATATATATATATATATATATATATATATATATATATATATATAGAGAGAGAGAGAGAGAGAGAGAGAGAGAGAGAGAGAATTCACACATTTATACATATCCCAAGTATTAACGAGTCCATTCGTGATACCTACGTTCCACACAAAATAGGTACATTACGCCATTTTATTATTAACTATAGGATCATATATTTCGCCTCCTATGTACTCGGTTAGGTTACTGTTAGTCTCACAAGGGTTCCTACCAAGTTTGATTTCCAATTGGGGAAGTTTCTTCGCCCATTACAACTTCATGGGTATTTAACTTCAAGGTTCATCTTATTCATGTGGGTTTAGATTACTCCAACATCAAATTAGCAAGATTTATACACAATGATTTTCTAATTTTTTGATTTGTTACCACAATTTCAAATATCAAACTAATAACTATAACTCATATAAAGCAAAAAAATACTTGCCTCGTTGGAATAAATTCGGCGATCTCTTCTCGAAAATTTTCCCCATAATGTTTTTTTCTTTCCACGTTCCTTCTTCTTATTTCTCCTTTCTTTCCGCTCTCAAGCTTTGGCAATTTGGGATGAGTAACTTCTGCCCACTTTCTTAAACCAACGTATATTATCCCAAATCCTGAAATGAAGCCTATGGGCCAAATTCAAAATACTTAAATACCCCTGTATAGGCCAAATTATGTATAAAAAGCCCCGGGACACAATTATTACCCCTGGGTACACTCTTTTCACTATTTCAACCTCTCCGGACCCAGTTGTGGCCTCGAAATCACCATCCGAGTTAGTCTATAATAATTTTCTATCTCGACCCCCAATTAATCCACAAGCGACTCCCGGTTGAGATAAAATAATGTCGCATCACTATCACTAGCTATGACGTCAAGTGATTATTACTATTCACTAAGTAATTATATTCCATCGATATTAATCATTTTCTCTGTTGATTAATATTTAAATACAACATTGTAAATTTATTTTGTTTGAATAAATTAAATATTGAATGCTCAGAATTGCAGGGTGTTACAATATACACATTACAAATGGTACTGTAGATCATTTATAGAAGTAAATGTGTAAATAAAATCATTATTGTAACTTCACCTCAATTAAAAAGTGTACATGCACATTAACAAATACACAAATATATTAACATTTATATATATATATATATATATATATATATATATGTAATTGTATTTGTAAAATAAAAAAATACATCAACATTTATTTCTAAAATAAAGAAATACACAAGTGGTTGCACATATATAAAATGATTCGCAAAGATATATATATATATACTACAACTGTATTTGTTTTATTTTTTAATACTAAAAAATGTGAATTAAAAATTTAATTAAATGACGTGAGCAGTGAAGTGACAACACACAAATAATAATGTATATGATTTGATAATTGTAAAAATATGTAAATTAAAGAATAATTTATCTATTTGGATAATTGTAACAAAGAATAATTAAACGAGGTGAGTCATGAAGTGACAACACACATAAAATAATTATGAATTTGATTAAATAATGTAAGTGGTGAAGTAATAAAACAGACAATAATAAAATTTATAACTAGTGTCTTAAATAGAGAAAATGCTTTTTGGCATGGAAAGAAGTTTTAACTTGTGTCACGTTAGTGTTACCAACATATCTACACTATTTCCTTTATATAAACTATAACATCTAAAAATCTTTTACATCTTCCCCAACAATTATCTACACAAATTCTAAAACTTATCAACTTTTGTTGTCAACAGCGGTTCAACCAATAAGATATTTAAAAAAACTATCTTAATATGGAAACAAATTACAAACAAGAAGTTCATGACATTGAGAATGTTATCGATCAATACATTGCTGCATATCATGAGTTTTTTATATATATGTAGCAAATGGTTGCATTTGATTACCCCTATATCGAAACTAAGTGAGGGTGCTAAAAATCCTCATTACTTTGACGATTTATGAAATTTTTATGTCCATGAGATCATTAAGCAATACGAGAAAATGGTTTCTATTAGATATTTGTATCTGTGTTTGCTTAAGGAGTGCCTTCCAAACATAATCAACACGATAATCAACTTCATGCAATCCCTTGATGACTTTTCGGATATTTATCTTGACTTTCAAGAGACTCTACCTCCTTTTTAATGTAATTTTAATTTTATTTTCTGATATGTTTTATGTTACTCTATGCGGAATTTCGTTGAAAATAGATATTTTGTAACTCTATGTGTAAGACAGTAACTCTAATCATTTTTTGTAACATTTTTTATGAGTAAATTAATTACAAAAGTTTTGTTAGTCAAATAAATTTTTGTCTCCGTTGCTAAGAAATTAAAAACTCGAACCTCCAAACTAACACTGAGAAATTTTTTAACAAAAACTTGTTCAAATCTTTAACAGCATTAGTAACACTATAACTAAAGGTTCTTCCCTGTAATTTTTTTTATGTTTTCAACTTTTTCTACATAGTAAAATGAAGTTTTGTTTTTGTTATTATGAAATTAAAAACATGAACCGGCACGTTTGACATTAATATATATTTTTTTAATGTAATTGTTTGTTGAAATTTATAAATATATCAATAACACTGTGACTGACTATTTTATTGTAATTATTTCTAAATTTTTTTAATTTATGACTTTATTATTATATTCTAAGTATTATAATAAAAAATTTCTTTCTTATTATGAAATTCAAATCTTCAAACTTTTTACATAGGTATAATGAAATTTGTAATAATTATTACTGAATTTGGGAACAATTACAAATTAATTTGTTTTAAATACCATTAAACACGATAAATTCAATATTTGTTGCTATATTCATTTCTATAAATTAAATTTTTTATTCTAAACAACTTTTTATGTAGACACTCAATTTTAAATGATTTTATTTAAACAAGTGTAACTAAATTACGATTTACACAATGGTAACTCCATTTTACAAAAGTGTAATATAAATATCTTTTAAAATTATTTATGTATATACTCAATTGTACATCCTTTTATTAAGAAAGTTGTAACTGAATTTTTTTTAATTTGTAATTGAATTAATTTTTTTAATTATGTATGTAATTACGTGTGTAAATATATTCATTTATATAAACTAGTTTTTTTTTCTTTTACCAATCTTTATGTAGTCACAAAATTGTAACTGCTTATTTACGCATGTGTAACTAAATTACATTTCACACAATGGTAACTGACTTTTTTAAAAGTGTATTTGAATTATTTTTTAAAATATTTATGAATATACTGCTTTTATGCAAATAATTGTAACTAAATATTTTCTTAAACTATTAAGTGAGATATTTTTATACAATGGTAACTTAATTTTAGACAACTCTAGATAAATTTTCTCGAATATAGAGACCATCTTTTCAACCTATGTAGAGACCATTCACAAAATATTCTCTTAAAAGCTATCATTTAATTTTACTAACTGTTGATGTAAAAAATTAGATAGCTCTAATTATTCAATCACAGATAAATAAAATGAGACAAAGATTTTTAAAGTGGTTCAGCCTTATATGAATGGCCTACGTCCACTGTTATGTTATTGCTGAGTGTTTGAGAATTCTTGAGTATATGTTCTCTCAAGAAATTCCGGTCCCTTTGAATGAGGGTGATACAAGGTATTTATAGCCCTTAGGCTGTACATGAAAGGGTTGATACATTAAATGATATACATATGAAATGGTAATACATTTAATGCAGCGTGTGTGTCAAGATGATAAACATTCAATGAATAGTTGAACTGTTGATTATCTGGCAATTAATGATACGACCGAGGTGCAGCTCGGACCGCCTTGGTTGCTCGTTGCTCAGGAGTTCCTCGGAGTGCTAGAGTACCTCGAAGTGCTGAAGTTCCTCGGTGTATCCTCGTTGCTCGGAGAGAACATGAGTTGGTCGGGGAAATGAACTTCCTCGTTGCTATTGTGCCAAGTAGATTGACACGTGTCTTCATATTATTCGTCCATATCAGCATATTAATTTTGGTATCAACAGAAGCCCCCAATGTTTCATATTTCGAACTTTGAGGAGTATGAAACATTCTTTCTCGGTATATGGCAATAATAAATGACTTTCCTAGGTTTTAGGAGCCTTTTCTTCATATTTGAATTTCCTTCCAAATTCGCAGAATTCGCCTTTTCGAATTTTTATTAATGCTTCGATCTTCGTATATTTTTGTCCTTTTAGCCGCCGGTGGCGTATTAGTTTCTTTTGTGTAATCATTTCCTTCGCAGCTTCCCAAGGTAAAGTATTTAAACTTCTTAGGTAACCATACCGTCTTCTACCTTTTCCAATTTTCTGCATTCAAGCTTTCTGTTCTCTCTCTCTCTTGTGCGTTCATCTTTTCCTTCGCTAGTTGTCAGCTCTTCCTTTTTCCTGTAAGATTCTCTTCTTTTCTTCTGTATTTCTTTTATTCACTATGGTTTATCTTGTGGAATCTGTTGAGAAATTTCGTTCCGATTTTTCCATTCCTTCCTGGGTAACTCTGGAGGTTCTTTCCGAGCCTTTATATTATTTTCGATTGGCTGAGGGACATTGGTTCCCCAGTCTATTCATTGCTGAATGTGGATTTTCTTTTCCGCCAAACCCCTTATGCTTAGAGTTCTGTCAGTACTTTGACGTTGTTCCTGCAAAAATAGCCCCCAATTCATGGAGAATAATTAATGGGGTGTATAAATTAAATCTAACTCATGGGACTCGTATAGGGATTCCTGAGATTATGTATTGCTATAGATGGGCTATTTTAGATAATGTTTATTACTTAAAAACTAGGTTTTTAAATAGGGCTCTTGTAGTTAAACTCCCTGATGCAAATAGAGATTATTTTGAACATGGGGTGGTTATTAAAAATTGGCAATATGCCCCCTTGGTTGGAGATGCAGTGTACCAGGGTCCTAAATGCCCCCCATATGGCAATGGGATAGGTTTATTCTCATTTTCCTTTACTTATGAAATTATGCTTTTATCATATTTGACAAAATGTATGACTGATATTTCATTATGTATTTATTTGCAGTTGATAGTAAAAGAAAAACTCCAAAAGAATCAGAGGTTAATATTAAGCATCTGAAACTTATCTGGGGTTTGCATAAGAATGTTGCAGACGAGCACATCAGGTCTGCATCATATTTGCTGCAGTATAGGAGCTATACGACTTCTTATACTGCTCGTCCTGTGATTAGATCTGTTGAGCCAGCCTCAACTCCAGAGGATTCTTCTTCAGATTCTCACATCCCTTTAAGTCAGAGAATGGGCAGGAAAAGAGCTCCCCCTGCTCTATTTGATGACACTACTTCTGCTGCTGAGGCCAAGAAAAGCAAAATTGATGTCCTAGAGGGGACTAAGAAGGTGGATGTTGCGCCTTCCAAAGCTACCGAGAATCCCGCAGTGGCTCCGAGCAAGAAGGTTGCTCCTGTGGAGATGACTGCTATCTCTCCGACCAAGAGCTCTTCCTTGGTTGAAACTGCTGAAGTCCCTTTGAGGAGATTGAGGAAATCGTCCACAGTCACTTTGGCTGAAACTGTCAATCTGGATGAAACCATCTCCTCTCTACCAGCTGGTGGTGTTGGTGTTCCAACCATCATTCCTCCGAGCTCTGCCATGAGCTCGGTAAAAACTTGGATCATACCCGAGGTCCAAGGAATTGATGAAAAGATTTCTAGGGATATGCTGACATCCCTAGCTACCCATCACCTTGCTTCAGTAAATTTCTCACTCTGAATTTCCTTTCTTTCTTTGAATACTTGTATTTTTGTACTGACCTGTCACTTTTTCCTTTATTTAGCTGGTGAATTATTTTAACAACATTGTGAAGAAAGATGAAGCAATTAAAGCTTCCAGCTCCTCGTCGGGGGTAGAGGATGCTCTGCTGGGTTTGACCCAATCCTTGAAGGATTCTCGTCAGCAGTATAGTGAGGACAAAGCTGACTGGGAGAAAAAGTTGTCTATAGTTGAAGCTGAGAAGGTGAAGTTGGCTGAGATCTCCAAGAGTTTGGAGAATAAGGTGAAAAGTTTAGAGGTTGAGCATAAAAAATATGACGACAAGCTCAAGAACTTTGGAGAGCTTGAAGATAAGCTGAAAAAGGCAGAGGAAGAATTGTCCGTCCTGCGACATGTCAAGCGCCAAAAAGAAGAATTGGATGTGAAGTTAAAGACTGCCGAGGATCTTCTATCCGAGAAGCTCTCCTCGGAGAAACTGAAAAGAAAGCTCGCAGTTAAAAAATCCTTCAGCGCTGGCTGGGATAAAGGATGGGACAAAGGGATTGCTGCGATGACATCCCAAGTACAATACGGGATGTTGAAATACTTCCGAGATGGCTGGGTAGCTTCCCTGCAGCAATTGAAGATCAAAGACGACTCTGAGCTATTTCAGCTACACCTCCCTGGTCCTCCCCCACCAATTGTAGAAGAAGAAGAAGATGAGGCTATCTCTGATGAATCTTCCATGGCCATGGGTGATCAAGTCCCTGCTTCTCTACCTTCTGCCAACGAAGACATTTCTTCCATGCTTCCTCCTCCTGAGAAAATTTCAACTCCTGCTGATCAAGCTGCTGTTACCACCGAGCAACCAAGCTCCTCGTCCCAGCCTCCCGAGAAAGTCTTGGGAGACAAGGAAAATGTGTGAAGTTGTTCGGTATCATTTCTATCTTTCGTTATCATTTGTAATCAAACAATGTAATCTTTTTATGATCTAATAAAATACATCTTTGTTCTTCTCTGTTGTTGATGATTTGTTTTTGTTGACTGTTGTCTCCTCTTCATTAGTTTATGGCCAGGATGGAATTGCTATCTGCCAATGATACAAAACTAATGCAGCAATGTCACGAATACTATAAGGCTGGTCACACAGAGCTAAGTGTATCAGAAATTGCTGACATCCTTGGCCATGATGCTTCAGAACAGGCAATTGAGGCTTATCGGTACTTGAAAGCTTTACTCGACCGAGCTGTGGCCAATAATGTGGCCTACTATGAATTGATCGAGGAGCTTCATTGTACCTTAGAAGATCTTCAGGATCAGCACAATGAATCAACTTCCTTGTTGCACAAGGAATATGAGAATAGGTATCAACAGCTTTCCTCTGAGACAGGTCACAAAAAGATCATCGCTGGGTACGATGTTAGGGAGAGAACCCTAAAAGGTGAAGTTGAGGCCTGCGGACAGATCGCCGAGCTGCTGGAACATGAGAACAACAATTTGCAGAAAAAGTTGGCGCAATATGAGTCTGCAGCTTCATCCTCTACTGCCTTGGTACCGGTCACTGATGAAGGATTCTCATTCTTAGAGGTTGAAAACGCCAAATTAAGGCAAGAATTGGATACGTTAAGAAAGTCTGGTGTTTCTGCTACTTCTCGGGGATAAGGAAGAGGGTCTCGTGGGCGAGGAAGAGCTGTTCAAAATGTTGTCGAGGAGCAAAGTTCTCCACCTGCTCGGAGTCGATCAAGAGTTCTCAGCCATAATGTTGAAGAAGCTCGCACTCAGTCTACTTTGGAAACTCAAGCGTTCCAATTGAATGCTAAAGATCGTGCTTTGTCTGAAATGTCCAAGAAAAATCTATCTTTGGAAGATCAACTTACTGCGACGAAGTCTGCTTTGAATAATAAAGATGTTTTTGCCAGGAGCCTTCACGAGCAACTAGAGAGAATAACTTTCCAATTCCACAAACAACCTCGTGAGTTTTGGATGGCAGGCTACAATGAAGCCCTTTGTCACTTGGATGCTCGCCTTGAAAATGCCAATAATGAAGGTTATAAACAGGGATGGTTGAACGCCCTGGGTGTGTTAAAGCTAGAGCAGGGCCATTTTTTATGGGATTATCATGCTCCTGGGCTACTAGACTTGCCTGTACCGCCTTATAAACTAGACATGGAATGGATCCCAGCTCGTGCCATTCCTCGTAGCTTAATTTCAAAATACCTTGGTGACTATAGTCTTCATTCTCAGATTGAATTATCTCGTCCCGAGCATCTCTTGGATACACCTTCTGTGATGAACGTCAGAATGCTCAGAGATGTTAATTTCATTAATTCTCCTCTTTTCCTGGAGGATCCTCCTGCTGGCGAGGAGCCTGTTTCAAAAGCTAAAGGAAAGAAACCAATAGAATAGGTTTTTCAATGTAACAGTTAGCACATATATGTAGCTTGTAATTTATTTTGATTTTAATGAAAGACTTTCATTTTCTGTTTGCAAATCTATATTGCTACTGTTTTGTGTTTATCAAACATTTTTACATTTGTGCATATGTATCTGTTAAAAAGATAACAATATGGTGTTGTTCATAAACCAACTTAGTAATCAAAATTACAAGTATCAATGTTGCTCAATCACTTAATAATAAAGTAATGAGTATAAAATGTTTAAAATGTTTCCAACCAACCAAGGTTGTTAAATTGTGTTAGTTGACCAACTACAGTTGATGGGTTTTTATCTCCAATCAGCCATACTTGGTAAATTTTTTCATAAAATGTGTCCGACCAACCAAGGTCGATAATTTATCCTCGTCGACCAATTACAGTTTTGATCACCGACCAACTATACTTGGTTCAGTTTGGAATTCTTGTATTTTCTAGAATGATTTTACCTTCCGACCAACATAAATTGGCATATTTTGTTTCTTAACCAGCCAAAATTGGCATTTTTAAGAATGTTGTTCTTGCCCTCTTACCAACCGGAGTAGGTCATGGGTTTGAACTATCGGGTTCTTTCGAACTATCTTGTCCACAAGCTCTTTTACCAACCGAAGTTGATCACGCAAGTGTACGCCTCCTAACCAAAGGAGTATAATTTGTTTTCGCTATTTTACCAACCGAAGTTGATCACGCTCGAACTATCAGGTTCTTTCGAACTATCTTGTCCACAAGCTCTTTTACCAACCGAAGTTGATCACGCAAGTGTACGCCTCCTAACCAATGGAGTATAATTTGTTCTCGCTATTTTACCAACCGAAGTTGATCACGCTCGAACTATCAGGTTCTTTCGAACTATCTTGTCCACAAGCTCTTTTACCAACCGAAGTTGATCACGCAAGTGTACGCCTCCTAACCAAAGGAGTATATAATTTGTTCTCGCTATTTTACCAACCGAAGTTGATCACGCTCGAACTATCAGGTTCTTTCGAACTATCTTGTCCACAAGCTCTTTTACCAACCGAAGTTGATCACGCAAGTGTACGCCTCCTAACCAAAGGAGTATATAATTTGTTCTCGCCCTTTTACCAACCGGAGTTGGTCGTGGGTCTGAACTATCGTCTTCTTTTTGCTGTCGAGCAGCGTAGTGTACAACACTAGTATTCCCCGAAAAACTTTCAAATAAAGGAGAGGAAAATGGTGAAAACATCATCGTTTTATTCATATTGATGGAACTGTTGTACATTTTACATCATTGATAATACTTGCGAAGGTGTTCAGCATTCCAAGCATTCTTGAATTCCTCTCCTTCTAGAGTTGCTATTCGGTAAGTTCCTGGTCGAACAACTTCTGTAACTCGGTAAGGTCCATGCCAGTTTGCCTCCAATTTATTGTGCTTCTGAATGACCTTCTTTAGCACATAATCTCCTTCTTTTAAATCGCATTTCCTCACCCTTTTGTTGTAGAACAGAGCTGTTCGTTGTTGATAAGCAGCATTCCTAATGGTTGCTTCTTCTCTGACCTCCTCGAGCATATCCAAATCCAGTCTTCTCATCAAGTCACTGACAGGAGAATTGAAATTCAGCACTCTATGTGTTGGAAGACCCAACTCGGCAGGTATTACAGCCTCACTTCCAAATGCCAGCATGTATGGTGATTCTCCAGTCGCTGCTCGGGGAGTTGTTCGGTAAGCCCACAATACTTATTGTAGCTCATTAATCCAATTAGCTTTAGCTTCACTTAGCCTCTTCTTCAAACCATTTAGTAGTGTTCTGTTTGTAACCTCAGTCTGTCCATTGCTTTGAGGATGACCTGGTGCTGAATGGATCTTCAGGATGTTTGATTGTTGACAATAGGCAACAAACTCCTCGTTGTCGAATTGTGTTCCATGATCTGTGATGAAGGCATGAGGGAGACCATATCGACAGATGATATTCTTCCAAACAAACTGGTATACCTTCTCGTACGTCATATCGATAAGGGGTTCAGCTTCTACCCACTTAGTAAAATAATCTACTACAACAACGAGGTACTTGAATCTTCCTCGGGTGATTGGCAGTGGTCCAACCAAATCAATTCCCCACATGGCAAATGGCCAAGGAGAAGTTATGGGTGTCAACAATGCTTGTGGAGTTCATCGGATGGAGGAAAAACGTTGACACTTGTCACATTTCTTAGCATAGGCTATACAATCAGCCCTCATCGTTGGCCAGTAGTATCCTTGCGTCATCACTCTTTGCAAAAGTGTCCGACCTGCCACATGTGCTCCACAAGACCCTTCATGGATCTCTTCAATCAATTCTTTCACTTCGGAGGGGTGTACACATCTCTACAAACCTACCATAATTCCTCGTCTATACAAAACACCATTAGTTAGTACATACCGAGCAACTTTAAAATTTAATTTCTTTGCCGCGAGCTTGTCCTCTGGCAATTCTCCCTCTTCAATATATGCCCTGATGGGATCCATCCAAGATGGTCCTAAATCAAGGGTAATAACATTCATCATCAGGTTTTCATCTATGCTCCGAATTTCCAGTACTTCAATTGGTATCGTTCTTCGCAGCTCGGTACGAGTAGCTGATGCTAGTCGGGCCAGTGCGTCTGCTTGTGCATTTTCTATTCTGGGTATTCTGATCAACTGAATGGCATCAAATTCTGCCAATAATTCCATCACCTTTGCATGATACTTGACCATTAGTTCTCCTTTAACCGCATATGTTCTCATTACCTGATTCACAATTAATTGGGAATCACTGAATACCATCACTTGTTGTGCTTCCATAATCTTTGCTAAATTAAGACCTGCTATCATGGCCTCATACTCAGCCTCATTATTGGAGGTTTTGAATTGAAATCGCAAGGCATATTCTATATCAATCTCGTCTGGGGTTTTCAAAACAATCCCTGCTCCACAACCTGCTGTGCAAGATGACCCATCTACATACAATCTCCATGTAGGTAACTCGTCTTCAAATTTCTTATCCAATAAAGTTCCTCGGTGAAATATCTGTTGTTCTCTTCCATCCTCCCCTGTTAATTTTCGCTCCTCGTCGACCATCTCTTCTCGCCCTTTTACCAACCGGAGTTGGTCTGGGTTTGAATTTGATGATCTTTCTACATCCACAAGCCCTTTTACCAACCGGAGTTGGTCTGGACTTATGTCTGTTGATCCTGTAACATCCACAAGTTGATCAGTGAGCAACTTTTGTTCCTCCGGGGTATCAGGATATGTAAACTCTGCTATAAAATCTGCTACAGCTTGCCCTTTCAATGATGATCTGGTTTCATACACAATATCATATTCACCGAGCTCTATTGCCCAGTACATCAGTCTCCCTGACTTTTCTGGCTTATGAAGGGCTTGTCTCAATGGCATGTCGGTATAAACGACGATGGTATGGGCCTAAAAATATGGGCTCATTCTTCTACTTGCTTCAATTAATGCCAATGCCAATTTTTCCAGCTTTGGGTACCTGATCTCTGCACCTCAGAAAGCCTTACTTGTGTAATAAATTGGTTTCTGGACTCCATTCTCCAATCTGATCAATGCTGAGCTGACTGCATGCTCTGATACTGCCAGGTATAAGTACAACTTCTCTCCCGTTATTGGCCTTAACAACAGTGGAGGTGTTCCCAGATATTTTTTCAAGTCTTGAAAGGCTCTTTCACATTCATCATTCCACTCGAAAGTTTTTCGAAGTGTTTTGAAGAATGGTAAGCATCTATCTGTTGCTCGAGATACAAATCTGTTGAGCGCTGCAACTCGTCCTGTAAGACTTTGCACTTCTTTCTTTGTTGTTGGAGATCGCAACCCTAAAAGAGCTTTGATATTTTCTGGATTTGCTTCAATGCCTCGCTGGTTGACAATTTACCCGAGAAACATTCCTTCTTGTACTCCAAATGTGCACTTCGTCGGGTTGAGCTTCATCTGGTATTTATCCAGTTGATCAAAAGTCTGACTTAAATCAACTAGATGATCAACAGCTTTCTTGCTTTTTGTCAGCATATCATCGACATGGACTTCCATATTGCAACTGATTTGTTCGGCAAAAACCTTGTTCATCAGCCGCTGGTATGTCGCTCCTGCATTTTTCAAACCAAAAGGCATAACATTATAACAATAAGTACCCCTAAGGGTAATAAAAGAAGTACTCTCCCTGTCTTCAGGTTTCATCTTGATCTGGTTGTAGCCTAAATAAGAGTCCATGAAGCTGAGCAGCTCGTGCCCAGAGGTAGCATCCACTAACTGATCAATTCTGGGTAATGGAAAGTGGTCCTTTGGGCAGGCCTTGTTGAGATCAGTGAAATCAACACACATTCTCCATTTATTGTTTTTCTTCTTTACCATCACCACATTCGCCAACCAGTCCGGGTATTTCACATCTTCAATGAATTGAGCTTTCTGGAGCTTGTCGACCTCCTCTTGAATAGCTTGATTCTTCTCGGGGCTAAATACCCTTCTTCTCTGCTTTACAGGCTTGATCTCCTTATTCACATTGAGCTCGTGACATAAGAAGTTTGGATCTATTCCTGGCATGTCCTCATGACTCCATGCGAAAGTTTTCTTCCTATTTCTCAAGAAAGTTATCAACTCCTATTTTTTTGAAGCATCCAACGATGAACCTATCTGGGTTACTCGTTCAGGGTGCTTGTCGTCCAGAATAACATTTTCTGTAGATTCCACCACCTGTCCTTTTACAAGTTGGGATTCATCTCTGGGATCGAGAGTTTCAATCTCTGTATCTTCTTCCACCTGATAAGTAGTAGTCTTTTTCCTTGATTCCTCAAGATCCTCTTGCTCGACAGATGAATAATAGCATTCCCGAGCTACTTTTTGATCACCTTTCACAACTCCTACTCCATAGTTTGTTGGGAATTTTAAGCATTGATGCACTGTAGATGGAACTGCTTCAAACTTCTTCAAACCAACTCTTCCCATGATGATGTTGTAAGCTGACTGCACATTTTTATCCATCACAAAGAAGCGTATTCTTTCTGTTCGACAAGCAGGCCAAGTTCCAATGAATATATCCAACTTGATTGTCCCAAGTGGAAAAACTTTCTCGCCAGCAAAACCTAGGAGGGGTCTGTGATACGGTTCCAATTGAGATACTTTCAGATTCAAACTGTCAAATCATGAATAGTACATGATGTCTGCCGAACTTCCATTGTCTACCAACACCCTTGAAATCACTACTTCCTTCATCCTCATTTTGATCACCAGAGGATCTTCGTGAGGATAAAGAACACCTGCTAGGTCATTTTTTGAAAAGCCAATGACCACTTTCTCTTTGTTTACCTTCCTCGGACGATCGTCCTCGGCCAGATTTATTCGCTGAATATATGAACAAGCTTGAGCCTCTCCAAGGTAAGCCTTTCTTTCTACAGTAAGGTCTCCTCCTCCTGCATCTCCTCCTGTAATGACATTACAATCAAATGACCCAAAACGTATAGAAAATACCTCTCGTTTTGGCTGTCTTGGTTTCTTGGGAAGGTCGTGGTCATCATCTGGATCATCTTCATGGTTTCTTTTCTTTTTCTCTTCTGCTCGACGAGGAGATCTAGACCTCTCTCTAGTTCGGTCGTTATTTTTTCTTTCACCTCCCCGATCAACATATTTTGCTAGCTTTCCTCTTCGGATGAGTGTTTCAATCTCGTTCTGAAGAGCTATGCAATTTTTGGTCATGTGACCATGATCTTTATGAAACTCGCAATATTTATCCTTACTCCTCGAATCAGGGTCTGACCTCAGTTTCTTTGGCCATTTTACCTCCTCGTTGTTCTTGATTTCTTCCAAGACATGATGAATACCCATTTTCAAAGGAGTATAATTGTCGTATTTCTTCAGGACTTCCCATGATGATTTATTATTCCTGGAACGTTTGTCACCGCCATTGCCCTTATGTTCTTTATTTTTAGACTTGTCGACGTCCACCTTGGTGTCTTTATCCATATTCTTCTTTGCAGCCATAGCTTCCTCGGCATTCATGATTTTGGCCGCTTTTGCCATCAACTCTGACATAGTTTTAGGTGGATCTTTCGCCAAGGTGTAATACAATTTATTAGGCAACAACCCACTCATCAAGGCGGTGATTGCTGTCTTTTCTCCGTAATCTATGACTTCCAGCTTCTCGTTATTGAAACGAGTTATGTAATCTCTAGTACTCTCACCAGATTTTTGTCTAACACTTAACAAGTGTGCTACTCATTTTACTGGCTTTGCTCCAAAACAGAAATTGCCAATAAACAACTCGGCCAACTGAAAGAAAGTTGAAATCTTACCCCTAGGAAGATTGTTGTACCATATCTGGGCAGCTCCAGTAAGAGTTCCTGAGAACGCTCTGCATCTCATCTCGTCGGGGACGACATAGATGTCGGTAGCAGCTTGATATTTCTCTATGTGAAGAACAGGATCTGTCTTTCCATCATATTTGGGGGTCACTACAGGTGCTTTGAACTTTGACGGTGTAGGAAAATTCACAATGGCCTGTACAAAAGGTGTTCCTCGAACAAAAGTTCGTTGTAGGGGGTTCTTTGCTTTGGCCATTTCTCCCAATTTATCCTCCAACCGTTGGAGAGATCCTTTCCACGCTTCATTTCCTTCCTCGGGCCTATTGGTTCGAGCAATTGATCTTTCTGAGGTAGCTTCTTGAGATCTATCTTGACGAGCAGCCGGTCGTGATTGTGCTGATCCTTCTCTTAGATTTGATGGTTGTCGAAAACTCCTCGACATGGTCTTAGGTGGACTCCTATTCCTCCTAGGGCCTAATCGACTGAAAGGAGACACCCTACTCAGTCTTTCTAAAGCACTGGGTCTTTCTGGAGAGAGGGTGATATGTTGATCAATATCTATATCCCTTATTGATGAAGTTCGCCCTGGTTGATAAGAGAAATCATCAGACTCCTCATTACGACATGACTCAGTACGCCTGGATCGTGAAGAAAGTAAATAAATTTGCCTCTGACCACTTTGCTGTCCTGAACGTGCAGGTGCACCACCATGAAGGGTTTGTATGAGTTGCCTCATTGTTTCTTGCATGGCGGTTTGTCCTTGAGCCAGATTCGTCATAATCCCGGCTAGATCTGGAGGTGCAGAGGGATTTGGAGGATTTCCAGCATTTCCAGCGTTTCGATTGCTAGATTCTGAGTTATCCGCCATTGATGATAAATGATTTGTGGTGAAAAACGATAATAACAAATCGTTCCCACAGACGGCGCCAATCTGTTGATGTAAAAAATTAGATAGCTCTAATTATTCAATCACAGATAAATAAAATGAGACAAAGATTTTTAAAGTGGTTCAGCCGTATATGAATGGCCTACGTCCACTATTATGTTATTGCTGAGTGTTTGAGAATTCTCGAGTATATGTTCTCTCAAGAAATTCCGGTCCCTTTGAATGAGGGTGATACAAGGTATTTATAGCCCTTAGGCTGTACATGAAAGGGTTGATACATTAAATGATATACATATGAAATGGTAATACATTTAATGCAGCGTGTGTGTCAAGATGATAAACATTCAATGAATAGTTGAATTGTTGATTATCTGGCAATTAATGATACGACCGAGGTGCAGCTCGAACCGCCTTGGTTGCTCGTTGCTCAGGAGTTCCTCGGAGCGCTAGAGTACCTCGGAGTGCTAAAGTTCCTCGGTGTATCCTCGTTGCTCGGAGAGAACATGAGTTGGTCGGGGAAATGAACTTCCTCATTGCTATTGTGCCAAGTAGATTGACATGTTTCTTCATATTATTCGTCCATATCAGCATATTAATTTTGGTATCAACACTAACTTTTCATAAATACTCTCTCAAAAGTTATATCTCGTCACCACTCAGTTCATTAAATCAAATCCATAATGAGTTTTAATTCAAATTCAACTCATTTGTGGTAATTGTTTTTGTGTTTATTTTTTGAAAACTCAACATTAATTTTCTAGATAAACAAAATATATAACTTAAGAACTCTTACTATTTGTGTACCTATAACTATTGATAAATTGCTGAATTACAATGGTAATAAATAAAACTATTTGTAAATTAATAAATTTGTAATACCCGCACTTTTTCTTACGTACTTGTACTTTGGCCTAGTTATATGTCAACGTGCCATTAACGAAAATTTTACATTGCATGTCTCGCATGGAATTTATTTAATTTTATATGATTTATTTAAAACTTTGGTAAAGTTTTATGCAATTTGGACAAGAAACGAACGATGCACGGACACGAGTAGTAGAGCACAACACTTTACGACGGCATGCGGCACTGCGAAAATATAACTTTGTACGAATTGTTTAACACAATTGGTAAGTGAAAAACAAATTTGACCATATATTTAAACTCATAATAATACATAGAAAATTATCATGGGTCTAACAAAAAAAAAATCATTTTTCATCAAAACATGAAGGTACTAAAAAAAATCTAAAACTTTCCACAAAAATGTAAAATTTAATTTCAAACAACTTTCCCATTCTTCGACTTCTTCGAAAAAAATCGTTACACCCAGTTTTAGGTGGATTTTATGCCTAAATTATAGTAAAAATTATTTTTTGTGGTGTGGTTGACTCATTTAATGGATGGTTGGGTTTTGTATTTTTCAAACTTGGGTAAAACGTATTTCACTTGTATTTGCAAGCCTATGAGACTTACATGAGTCAAAACGTTGAAAAGGAAAGCTTAAAAATTGGTATAAATAAGGGTGGGGGGATTCATGAACCTTGTAAACCAAATAAGCATAAAATCCCCCATCCTCTTCCTCTCACTTATATCCTCAAGAGAAAAAATACATCTAAAATTCATAGCTCACCATTATACCCATATTCTCTCTCCTCAAACTCCATTAAAGAAGCTCAAAACTCCATTAAAATATCACACGAGGGGTGGGGAATTTTAGTGTGGCTTTAAAGCTTGATTTTTGGAGCATAGGAGTGGAGTTTAAGAGCAATCTAGGAGGACCAGAAGTTTTTTTCTCCAAAGTTATCTCCTCTTCATAAATCAACTAGGGTTTTCCTCTTCCTAAATTCATGTTTTAAAAATCTTAAAATACCCATGTTGATGAAAAATGATTTCTTATTAAAAATAGCTAGTTCTTGTATTTTCTATTATGCAAACCTATGTTTTATTTGTGTTAAAATGAACTAGCGTTGTTGATTAAATTTCATAATATCATACTTGTATAAATGGATTATTGGAACATGACAATTATTTAAAAATATTATAATCAAATACTACTGGGATATGAATGTGTATGACGCATATACATGGATTTCTTAGGCAGAAAGCCTCATTTCATATGAATATACTTGAATAATTTTAGACATGATAAATGATGAGTTTTGAAAAGAAATAGATAGATTTCATCATGTTTTGAAAGAATGACAAATTTCAACCCCTACTTTGATGTTGTTAAAAAGTAAAGATAATGACTTATAATGGTGTGAAAAACTCACTTAAATCTTATATTTGAACTCTACATTAAAATGGTAAATTTTTAATGATTAAGTTTATGATTAGATAAGTAAAATAATGTAGAAAAATAATTAGTAAATATAATGTCATGATTCCCACTTGAAAAACCGTTAAAACGATGAAAATTGGTGTACGAATGATGTAGAATACCCATTTGAACTTTGTATAATAAAGTCTATATTAAAATGGTGATTTTAATGACTTAATAAATGTTAGAATGGGTAAAATATTACATAAAAACATAAAGGTATTATAAAGATATTTTTTCCCCTTTAAAACTCATTTAAAGGATGCATTTTGGTGTAAAAATAGCATGACAGTTTTCGTAATTATGTGAAACTAGTGGAATATAATATTTCTTTACTTTAAAATGCTAGTAAAATCATTTTCAAGGTACTAAAAATGTGTTAATGCATTGATGAATAAACATTGTAAATTATTATTGGATATAAGTGATCAAAGTACGATTTTATTATTAGTTGGCCTCCTCGGCTATTTTAAAAGTAAGGCAAATAATGAAGTAAAGAAGTAACACATAAATATTAATGGGAGTACTTGGAATAATGAGAATAATTGTAAGAATGTGAATATTTGGAGGAATATGAATATAAAAAAAGATAATGATATTCGGATGTTCCCGAAAGAATAATTAAGGAGGGCGTGACGTCCCTAGAGGTGAAAGACCCCAAATAACCTAGCCAATGTAGCATATGTATGCTCGATATTGACGTTGAAAGCCCGTGAAATCATGGATGTTGGAAAATCACAGAGTAATAAAAGTAATTCATTGAAGATTGGGAAAATGAATGGATTAATGAATTTGAATAAATGGAAAATTTTAATATTATGATGACAACATAGTTGATTTAATAAGTTACGTCTTTGGTGATGATACCAGAAATGGTTTTAGCAAATCAATGTGTTAAGTAAGCTCAAACAAAATATATCAATGGAGTATGACATATATATATATATATATATATATATATATATATATATATATATATATATATAAGTGGTTTAGCCAATTCTGACCTACTCCACTATGTGAGTGTGCGTGAAATCCACTAAATATAGGCTCTAATGGCCTTGGGATACAAACACTCAAGCTTTATCTCCGTCCACGTAATGGTTTTGATAAAGTTTTAGTAGGGTTGTGAATTTTTTATTCTTTACAATGATGCAGAAGACAAGTATTTTTATGGATGGGGTGGTCTCATACGATCCCCATACATGCGGGAGGCATGTACAATATCAAGTGTCCAATGCTATGTTTCCATCTATCGTTTGTGCGTGTAAATAATGATTAAGAGATACTCTTCACATGTGCAGAAGATGTTATTTTAACACTTTTGTCCACTTGGGGCTTGCAACCCATGCGTACTCTCCCACGTGTGCTCTATTTCACGTGCCCTCCTTGGATGAGGTGTCGTCCTAGACGAGTATGAGACCATCGATAGACCCTTGGATCATATGCTAGTAACTGCCAAGTGTAATCTCTCCTGACTTGCGTCAGACGCCGAGATGAGAGTATGAATAAGATGATGAGGTATGGGCTTTCGGAGATGGATGAGATGAGGCATTAAGACCATTAAGGTGGCATGTGGTCTCAGATTCCATAGATGTATGAGAATGAGTTGTACTTGATGAATGGACATCTCTGGCATGTCAGGTTATGATGTACTGATGTGTACAAGAGAGTGACACTTATCATTTGATCCTTGGTCTTACGTATTCCCTAAGTAGTGGAGACTGCATGTGTGTGCTTTTGGAGTTGTGCCTTAATGATGGGCACATCGAAAGTTGAACCCCATCATTACCGGGGTTTAAAATTATTTTCTCAAGACTTCATCTTCTCTCTCTTCATTTGCGCACGCTTTCTTCCTCTCTCTAGAGCTGTTACGTTTCAAAGTTCTTCTCTCTCTTTCCACTGCTCAAGCGTTTTCTAGCGACTTTTCTAACTCCCCAGTGGTTGTCATCCCCTTCAATCCTTCCAGGTATTCCATTTCTCCCTTCCTCGTTGGCATGTCTCGCATGGGAATGTATTTAATTTTATATGATTTATTTAAAACTTTGGTAAAGTTTTATGGAATTTGGACAAGAAATGAACGATGCACGAACACGAGTAGTAGAGCACAACACTTTACGACGGCATGCGACACTGCGAAAATATAAGTTTGTACGAATTGTTTAACACAATTGGTAAGTGAAAAACAAATTTGACCATATATTTAAACTCATAATAATACATAGAAAATTATCATGGGTCTAACAAAAAAAAAATCATTTTTCGTCAAAACATGAAGGTACTAAAAAAATCTAAAACTTTCCACAAAAATGTAAAATTCAATTTCAAACAACTTTCCCTTCTTCGACTTCTTCGAAAAAAATCGTTACACCCAGTTTTAGGTGGATTTTATGCCTAAATTATAGTAAAAATTATTTTTTGTGGTGTGGTTGACTCATTTAATGGATGGTTGGGTTTTGTATTTTTCAAACTTGGGTAAAACGTATTTCACTTGTATTTGCAAGCCTATGAGACTTAAATGAGTCAAAACGTTGAAAAGGGAAGATTGAAAATTGGTATAAATAAGGGTGGGGGGATTCATGAACCTTGCAAACCAAATAAGCATAAAATCCTCCATCCTCTTCCTCTCACTTATATCCTCAAGAGCAAAAATACATCCAAAATTCATAGCACACCATTATACCCATATTCTCTATCCTCAAACTCCATTAAAGAACCTCAAAATTCCATTAAAATATCACACGAGGGGTGGGGCAACTTAGTGTGGCTTTAAAGCTTGATTTTTGGAGCATAGGAGTGGAGTTTAGGAGCAATCTAGAGGACCTGAAGTTTTTTTCTCCAAAGTCATCTCCTCTTCATAAATCAACTAGGATTTTCCTCTTCCTAAATTCATATTTTAAAAATCTTAAAATACCCATGTTGATGAAAAATGATTTCTTATTAAAAATTGCTAGTTCTTGTATTTTTTATTATGCAAACCCATGTTTTATTTGTGTTAAAATGAACTAGCTTTGTTGATTAAATTTCATAATATCATACTTGTATAAATGGATTATTGAAACATGAAAATTATTTAAAAATATTATAATCAAATACTACTGGAATATGAATGTGTATGATGCATTTACAAGGATTTCTTAGGTAGAAATCCTCATTTCATATGAATATACTTGAATAATTTTAGACATGATAAATGATGAGTTTTGAAATGAAATAGATAGATTTCATCATGTTTTGAAAGAATGTCAAATTTCATCCCCTACTTTGACGCTGTTAAAAAGTAAAGATATTGACTTAAAATGGTGTGGAAAACTCACTTAAAATCTTATATTTGAACTCTACATTAAAATGGTAAATTTTTAATGATTAAGTTTATGATTAGATAAGTAAAATAATGTAGATAAATAGTTAGTAATTATAATGTCATGATTCCTACTTGAAAAATCGTTAAAATGATGAAAATTGGTGTACGAATGATCTAGAATACCCATTTGAATTTTGTATAATAAAGTCTATATTAAAATGGTGGTTTTAACGACTTAATAAATGTTAGAATGGGTAAAATATTACAGAAAAATATAAAGGTATTATAAAGATATTTTTTTCCCTTGAAAACTCATTTAAAGGATGCATTTTGGTGTAAAAATAGCATGACAGTTTTTGTAATTATGTGAAACTAGTGGAATATAACATTTCTTTACTTTAAAATGCTAGTAAAATCATTTTCAAGGTACTAAAAATGTGTTAATGCATTAATGAATAAACATTGTAAATTATTATTGGATATAAGTGATCAAAGTACGATTTTATTATTAGTTGGCCTCCTCGGCTATTTTAAAAGTAAGGCAAATAATGAAGTAGAGAAGTAACACAGAAATATTAATGGGAGTACTTGGAATAATGAGAATAATTGTAAGAATGTGAATATTTGGAAGAATATTAATATAAAAAAAGATAATGATATTCGGATGTTGCCGAAAGAATAATTTGGGAGGGGCGTGACGTCCCTAGAGGTGAAAGACCCTAAATAACCTAGCCAATGTAGCATATGTATGCTCGATATTGATGTTGAAAGGCCGTGAAATCATGAATGTTGGAAAATCACAGAGTAATAAAAGTAATTCATTGAAGATTGGGAAAATGAATGGATTAATGAATTTGAATAAATGGAAAATTTTAATATTATGAGGACAACATAGTTGATTTAATAAGTTACGTCTCTAGTGATGATACCAGAAATGGTTTTACCAAATCAATGTGTTAAGTAAGATCAAACCAGAATATCGATGGAGTATGACATATATATATATATGCTGAAAGATAATACCAAATATAAGTGGTTTAGCCAATTCTGACCTACTCCACTATGTGAGTGTGTGTGAAATCCACTAAATATAGGCTCTAATGGCCTTGGGATACAAACACTCAAGCTTTATATCTCTCCAAGTAATGGTTTTGATAAAGTTTCAGTAGGGTTGTGAATTTTTTATCCTTTACAATGATGCAGAAGACAAGTATTTTTATGGCTGGGGCGGTCTCATACGATTCCCATACACGCGAGAGGCATGTACAATATCAAATGTCCAATGCTATGTTGCCATCTATCATTTGTGCGTGTAAATAATGATAAAGAGATACTCTTCACATGTGGAGAATATGTTATTATAACACTTTTGTCTACTTGGGGCTTGCAACCCATGCGCACTCTCCCACGTGTGCTCTATTTCACGCGCCATGCTGGGATGAGGTGTCGTCTTGGATGAGTATGAGACCATCGATAGACCCTTGGATCATATGCTGGTAACTGCCAAGTGTAATCTCTCCTGACGTGCGTCAGACGCCGAGATGAGAGTATGAACAAGATGATGAGGTATGGGCTTTCGGAGATGGATGAGGTGAGGCATTAAGACCATTAAGGTGACATGTGGTCTCAGATTCCATAGATGGATGAGAATGAGTCGTACTTGATGAATGGACGTCTGTGGCATATCAGGTGATGATGTACAGATGTGTACAAGAGAGTGACACTTATCATTTGATCATTGGTTTTGCGTATTCCCTAAGTAGTGGAGATTGCATATGTGTGCTTTTGGAGTTGTGCCTTAATGATGGGCACATCGAAAGTTGAACCCCATCATTACTGGGGTTTAAAATTATTTTTTCAAAACTTAATCTTCTCTCTCTTCATTTGCGCACGCTTTCTTCCTCTCTCTAGAGTTGTTACGTTTCAAAGTTCTTCTCTCTCTTTCCACTGCTCAAGCATTTTCTGGCAACTTTTCTAACTCCCTAGTGGTTGTCATTCCCTTCAATCCTTCCAGGTATTCCATTTCTCCCTTCCTTGTTGGATTAACATTTGTTTTTTTCCATTTCAATTTGTGTTTTGATTTTTTGACGATTTCCTTGGTTTTTCGACGACTGTTTTCGCCAGTTATGGGCTTTTTGTGGGCTAGCAGAGGTGGTTTTAGGGTTTGGAGGTGTTCCTAGGGTTTTTCCAACATTTTAAGGCCTATTTCTTCTCTCACACATTTTCCAGTCAAACTTTGGCCAACTTTCGATATTCTTCTCTGGTTAGATTTAATTATGTTTTTGAGCTTATTCTTGGTGAGAACGATTCATATTCTAAGTTTTAATCCTTTAGTAAAAGCCCAGTCAAAACCTTAATTATTTTCCCTTTTTATCGTTTTCACCATCCAAGTTGAAGGTCGTTCCTTGAATGTTGAGGAAATTGTATGAGCTAGCCGAGGATTTCCCTACTCTTAGAGAGAGGTGATTTAGGGAGATCACAAAGTACGAGGTTGAGGACGCTGTAAGTAATAAGGTCGAGGCTTTTCCTCTTCATCCTATTTACCTCATCCCTCTTTTAACTATTCGCCCTCTTATCGTAGAGCTCAGTAACTCCATGTCTGAGTCGGCTGCTTTTGCAGAGGATCATCCATTCGTATCCCACACCGTTGAGAGTGTGGACTCTTTCAAAGAGGCTATGGGACTCCCTAATGGTTCATTTGAGAAGGCTGAGGGTTTTTGAAGGGCCTCGTCCTCATCCTCGTATCAAGCCAAGTCATTAAATCAAGTCGAGTTATCAGACCAGGTTGAGTCATCGAATCAAGCTGATTCTTCTTCAGGATAATATTCTTCCATTAAAATCCTCTCGTCTCACGATGAGCCGAGAGTGGGTGTTGTTGTGCCACCCCTATAGATGTTATTCCTCTCTCTTCTATTCCGGGTCGACTCTTTGCAGAACTTCTCATGCCCAAGGTGTCGCCCCCACTAGTGTCTCCCTCGCTATAGGCCAATATGATGATGAAGATGCAGTCAAGGGCACACTTGGCACTTCCTGTGCTGAATCATATGTTAGTATAGTTACTGAAGTTGACCTCATGCTGTGGAGACATCTTTAGGTACCCTCGGTGGATGAGAGAGCATTCCAAGGCCAAGAGGGTGAGGTTTTTATTTATGAACAAATGTTTAAGTCGTCTTTAGGCTACCTGTACATCCAGTTGTACGAGCCGTTCTAACGAGTCTAGGTCTCAACCCTACACAACTTTCACCTAATGCCTGGAGAGTTATCCTCGAGCTTTTTTCCTTGTGAAAAATAGTCCACCATACAGACCTTCCAGTTAGCATCTTCAGAGGATGTTATACTGTCTCTTCCTTGAAAACTCGGCCTGGCTACTATCATCTCATTGCTAGGAAGTTTGAAAATAAATCTCTAGTAGTTACCCAAACTTCCAATCATAATTGGAAACCTCATTACTTATTTATTTTGGGATCCTCAAAATTTGAACCTGAAGTCTCTTGTAGTGCCTCTGATTCCTGAGTTCCCTAGCGATGGGTAAAAGCTCCCATAGCGGCTTAATTTGATTCGGGCTTAAGCATTAAAGCCACTAAAAACCTTGAAAAGGTTAGGAAACAAGGTGGGGAAGGGGGTCTCGTACAATTTGAGCAATTTATGAGCCCATATCTCTTAGAGCGTGCGAGTATGGGGGTGGACCCCCAATATGAGTTATGTAAGTGTTCATATTATTTTTTCTAACTATTGTGTCATATTTATCTATTTGAATTTATGACCCCGTTCTCTTTATTACAGACCAACTACCCAAAACACTAGAGTCTGTGTGGAATATGGTGGCTCTAATCTTGTCAAATTTACTGAAACAAGTAGGCAAGAAGACGACCCATGTGCCTCAGATAAATAAATCCACAACTACGAACCCCAGTCAGGCCAAGGGATCAAAGAAACAAAAGGAGAGTTAAGAAAATATCCCCTCATCCCACAGAAGTATCAAGAACAAGGACATCCTATCCAAGATCAGTACGAGTCAAGCCATCCCCATCTCCTTCGAAAATTCACTTGCTGCACATTTGGAAAATTTAAAAATCAGCCCCGACTTTGTTTTAGGGAGCAAGTCCAAAGCCTTTGACTCCCTTGTCTCTATCACATCAGAGGCCGATATCAGGTTTTGGGAAGCCACTAACATCTCCATGATTAATGACTTCGTCCTTCACAAAGTTGTCTAAGTAAGTCTTTGTGTTCTTTTCGTGCTTTCAAAAACTCTGTAAAGTCGTCTCGTACTGACCTCTATAAGGTCATCTCGTATTTACATATCTTGTATTCTGTAGACAATTATCTGCCTTCAAAAACTCCACTAGTGGATCGAGAAAAAGGTCTCTGACCTCCATCAAGCTCATCTGGCCATTAAAAATGATGAGACTAAAAAAAGTGGCATTTTAGAGTTGGAGACTGAGATTGAAAACCTGAAGAAACAACACTCTGAAGTTATTAGAAACCTGAACACCTCCAATACTGAAGCCATCAAATCCTTGAAAAATTAGCGTGAAACTGAGATCGATGGTAAGGTAAAATATCGGAGGCCCAAAAAAAGTTATGGAGGACTTCAAGTCCTCAGATGAGTTCCTGGGATATGGTTTGAAATATCTCGAAAGAGGAGCTCATACTGGATGCCTCTGGGTGATAACGAAGTTCATTGAGATCACCCATCTATCAGATAAACTAAAGATCTTCAGCTTGGATGACACCTTATTAATGATAGCTTTGAGTCAGATTGAGAGCTAGCAGAATAAGAGACTACAACTCAAACTTTTAATCAGGCAGACGAGATAGAGCCTGTCGGTGATGCTGAAGTCGATAGTACTTCTGCGAGGGATGGGTCATCTCCTCAAGAGATCAAGAATTTAAATATTGAAGAGATGAACCCCAACCCATATCTCTTTTTAGTCTTTCCACTTTCCGGGCGGCTGCCTGTGGCCCAATACCCCTCATGGTTGTAAATCTTTTCAAACACTTTTGATCTGGTTTTGTATTTTGTGGCAACATTATAACTCTTGTCTCTGAACATTTTGTCATGGTCTTTTGAATGAGAATGATCTTGTTATTTATTGTCATATTTTGAATGGATAAATAATATTTCTTCTCATACTTGTGATTTGTTCTTATTTGTTTGTATGTGTGCCTTTTTCTAATGTTTAATCAAGTGACCACAAGTAAAATAGCTTCAAATCTTGAGATCAACATCTAATCAATTAATGCACACACCATCCCGTCCTCGAACGAGATAGGTATAAATTAAATATTTCATAATCTAGACATTGTCTCGTTCTATGTAGAGATAATTATAAACGGTTAATTTGAATTCACCCAAGTCCATTCTTGTCATTTTGAGACAGTATGGACTAGAGCTATCTCGTCCATGTCCTATCGTCTCAAACGAGATAGTGGTTTCACCAATTTAATGATGTTTAACATGAACCACAATTAAGTGATTTTTGAATTTGAGTTCACCAAATTATGGTGTTATTCCCCTCTCGTCATTTTGAGAGTGTATGGATGAGATACATATCGTTCATGCACTGTCATCTTGGCCGAGAAAGTGTTTTCACCAATTTAATGTTGTTTAACATGAACCACAATTAAGTGATTTTTTCCATAACAAGTCCCCTCTCGTCATTTTGAGAGTGTATGGACAAGATCCATCTTGTCCATGCACTGTCATCCCATTCGACAAAGTGTTTCCAACAAATTAATGATGCTTAAGATGAACATGAATTCACCAAATTATGGTGTTATATCACAAGTCCCCTCTCGTAATTTTGAGAGTGCGTGGAAAAGAGTCATCTCATCCATGCATTGTCGTCCCATCCGAGAAAGTGTTTCCACAAAATTAATTATGTTTAAGATGTTGTTCCCCCTCTCGATGTTATCGAGAGTCTATGGAGGAGGTTAACCCCATTTGGACTGTCATGCCATCGAGAGAGTAAGTTAAAGCTACTTCACCATAAATGATGTTCTATAGCTTAGGATGAATACAATTGGAATTACTTATATAACAAAATAGGAGAGAACACATTATTCATAATTTTCTGCTCATAAACGGTTACATAGATAATTGAAATTAATACAAAACTCCTATTAATAGTATTTTTTGAGATGATCGGTATTCCATGGGTTGGAGAATGGATCTCCTTCCAAGTTTTCCAGTCGATAAGTTCCTGGAACCACTTATTCAATCACTCGATAGGGACCATGCCACTTAGGATGACGTTTGTTGATCTTCTGCCAAGTCATCTAAAACTAGGTCTCCTACTTCCAATGGCTGGGTTTTCACTCTCTTATTATAGAATCTCGTTGTTCTCTATTGATAGATGACTTGCCTAACCTTAGAATCTTCCCTTATCTCTTTTATTATGTCCAAATCCAGTCCGCGTTCTGTAATATTCTCCCTTGGGTCATATGTTTGGACCATGTGAGTTGAGAAATCAATCTCTATCGGCACTACAACCTCTGAACCATAAGGCAACATAAACGGGGTCTCCCCCGTTAGTGCTCTCTGTCATCCTATATTCCTATAGGATGACATGCATCTCTTCTGTCCATCTTCCTTTGGAATTTTCTATCTTTTTCTTGATTCCATCAAGAATTTTTCTATTCATCACTTCCAATTTCCCATTGGCGTGAGGTCGGTCGGGTGTTGAACATAACTGTTTGTTGTTAACCCTCTCACAGTACTTCTCCAAGGATATGTTCTTAAACTCCTACCCATTATTTGAGATCAAAGTATTTGGTAGGAAATATTTGTAAATATTGTTCTTCTAAATAAATTGGAAGGCTTTCTTCTCTATTATCGTGATCATCACCTCGGTCTCCACCCACTTTGAAAAATAATGGATAACTACGATCAGATATCGATAATTATTCACAGTCCTCAGAAATGCTCCTACCAAGTCAATCCCCCTGACTACAAATGGTCAATGGGAAGTGATATAAGTTAGAAGATGGTGAGGTTGATGGGGAATGGTGGAAACCTTTGGTATTTGACACATTTCTTCACGTATTCAACTGCGTTCTTGGCCAGTATCAACCACCAATATCCCTGGGTAATAATTATTTTTCCAATGATCTTCCTCCTATGTGACTGGAGCAAGATCCCTCGTGCACATCCTTCAAAATAAAATCCACGTCAGTTGGATGGACATATGAGTGGAAGGGGAGGAATCCTTTCTAGTATAGGACATCTCATATGATGGAAAATTTCGTCGCTTTATACCTCAACTTTTTCTTCTCAACTTTTGAATCAGGTAACTCCCCGTCTCTGATGTATCGGATGATGGGATCCATCCATGAGGCTCCCAGGTTTAAGTTGAAACAAAATTCCACAACGTTATCATCTTATTCAATGGTCGCCCGATATAGGACCTCCACTGACACCAACCTTCTGATCTCTGTCTTAGTGGCGGAGGCTAATCTCTCCAAGGCATCGAATCGGCTGTTGTCTAGCCAAGGGATACATTTTATCTTCACTTCTTCAAAATGTTACAGCACTGCATTTACCCTTCCAAGGTACTTACCCCTTCTATCATCCTTGGCCTCATATACTTCTAATATTTGATTCACCACTAATCTGGAGTCGCTATGAACTAAAAGTTGGACGACATTCAAGGCTTTGGCGAGGGAGAGTCCTTCCAAAAGGGCCTTATACTCCGAATCATTTTTGGAGGCCTTAAAATTGAACCTCGAAACATATTTGATGTCGTCCCGTCTGGGGTCGACACAATCAAGTTTGGTCCACTTCCAGCTTTGCATGAAGAGTCATCAGTAAATAAATTCCATACAATATATTCTTTAGAAAAATTACCCTCTTCCATGGTCCCATTCTTGAAAAGATATCTCTCTTCCTCATTATTAGTCACTTTACCTCTTGGCGTACTCCTCTCGGCCTCAGCAGGGGGAGACATATTCTTCTTTCTGGCCCACAAGTGAGAGTCTCCGACTCTTCTGCATCGACTTCATCCCATGTGAGCTCGAATACGAAATCTTCTAGGGACTGCCCCTTGATGTCCATTCTTGGATGGTAGATGATATCAAATTCCCCTAACTCTATTGCCTAGTCCATCAACCTACCCGATTTCTCATATTTATGGATGACCTGTTTGAGAGGTGAGTCGGTGAGGACAACCATAGCGTGTGCCTTGAAGTAGAAGTTCATTTTTCTTGAGGCATAAATTGAAGCATGTGACAGCTTCTCTATCTTAGGATATGTCTATTAGGCCCCAGAGGACCTTATTGTTGAAGTATAGTGGCTTCTGCGCACCATCCTCACCTGTGACAATTACAACACTGATGGATGACTCTGTCACAATAAGATACAAATATAACTTATTTCCCCAAACTGGTCTTGACAGTAGGAGTGGAGAGCCAAGGTAGGTCGTCAACTCTTGAAAGAACTTATCACACTCTTCATTCCACTCAAAATCTTTTCTAAATACCTTAAAGAAGGGAAGGAACTTATCAGTAGCTCTGGTTATGAACATGTTCAATGTTGCTACCCATCCAGTTAACCTCTAAACATCTTCTATCGTTGTTGGAGTCTTTATCTCCATCAAAGCTTTGATATTCTCGAGGTTAGCCTCAATCCCCTGCTGATTCACAATGAAAACCAAAAACCTACCTGACCCTACATATAAAACACACTTGGAGGGGTTGAGTTTCATCTGATACTCGTCCATAGTATTAAAAGTAGGGTTGTGCATCAATACTGTAAACCCGAAGAACCGAACCAAACCGACCTCTATGGCTCGGGTTGGGTCAGTTTTTTTAGTTATGGGTTGGTTCTGGTTCCAAAAAAAAATCGATATAGTCAGTTCGGTTCTTGGTTTAGTATATAAACCAAACCAAACCGAACTAAAAAATTGAACCACAGAACCGAATCTAACAATCGAACCAAAAACCGGTATTTAGAAGCGAAGTTAGACCTAGATATTTTAGTCCCCCGGATATTTTAGAACCCATGTAAGGTTCATTTCATTTTAGAACCCCATGTAGGTTTCTCTCTTTTGCATCCATGTCACACAGAAAAAGGTCTCATTTTGTTGTTTCGTCTCTCTCTCTCTCTCTTGTCATTTTATCTACAGCCGTCAAGCTCGTCTTCATTTACGAAATAGGGTTTCATCTCCAGCCGTCTCCAGTTCATCTTCTTCGGCAAAGGTAACTGAACTATTTACTGATTTCGTCTTCATTTACGAAATAGGGTTTCATTTCACTTTTACTGATTTCGTCTTCCTCGACAAAGTTCATTATTTGGTAATGATGAACTTGATTTACTAAAATTGGGTTTCATTTCATTTACGAAACTCAGATTTCGTAGTTTTCATTTTTTTTTCATTTAGTTATAACTGAATCATTTACAGCTGTTAATTTTTTTCATTTTTTTTCATTTACGAAACTCAGATTAACTATTTACTACTGTTAATTATTTGCTGTTAATTATTTACTACTGTTAATTATCTGCCGTTAATTTTTTCATTTTTTTTCATTACATATTTGCTATTAGTTATTTACTACTACCATGTACTTTATTTTTGAATGTTGGTTTCATTGTTTAACTTTAATTTAATACAAAATGAACAGGAATCGTGAACCGACCGAAACCAAACCGAGAACCATCGGTTCGGTTCGGTTCTAGTTTCGGTTCCAAAATAATAGAATTGAACCATTTTGGTTTTGTTTCTTGTCCTGTAGTGGAACCGAACCAACCCGAACCATTCACACCCCTAATTAAAACTACGCTCAAGGTTGGCCATATGAGTATCGGCCTTGAGATTTTTGGTTAGCATGTCATCGACATACACCTCCATGGTTGTCCCTATCTGGTCTTCAAACATCTTGTTTACCAATCTCAAATACGTCGTCTCGACATTCTTCAGGCCGAGAGGCTTGTCCCTGTAACAGTAGGTCCCTTTTTTAATAATGAAATATGTATTCTAGACATTGGTCGGGTCAATGAATATCTAGTTATAACCGGAGTAGGCATCCATAAAATTCATTAATTCATGGTCGGTAGTGGCATTAATCATCTGTTCTATCCTCGATAGGGGGAAAGATGATTTTGGGGCATGCCTTGTTTAAGTTTGTAAAATAAATGCACATCGTCCACTTGTCGCTCGCTTTGGGGATGATGATAGCATTTTCTAACCATTCAGGGTAAATGACCTCCTTGATGAAGTCGGCTTTCTCCAACTTATTTAGCTCTTCTCTAATGACATCGTACTTCTCTCTGGAGTACACTCACATTCTATATCTGATCAACTTTCCATCCTCATCCACTTTGAGCTTATGCCAGAGGATCTTAGGATAGATGTCAGGCAAATCCTCATGGTTCCCAACAAAAATACTTTGCCTCTTCCGCCGTAATTTGATTAACTACTCTTTAATCTCTTTCTTTAGAGCCTTACCGATTTGGATGATTTCTTTCGACTCATCCTCATTGAGGACAATGGATTCTACCTCCTCGGTGTCTTCGCCCTTCTTCATCTTGGTCTCATCTCTGAAGTCAAGGTTATAAATATTATAAGTTGTTATGGTCCTATTATATGCCTCCCTTGTAACACCCCACTTAATTAAATACCGGGTGATCAGTCCCTTACCAAATTAAAATAGAATAAACAGTTGGATCATTATTAGCATCACTGTCAAAAACATAGTCACCTAATACTTAATTGAACAGGTGTTAAAGCTTTCCAATTTTAATTTAATAAAACTTTCACTTTTAAAACATAAACCATTTAACACAATTTATGCACAAAATGAATTACAACTGAGTAATATCAAAACTGAATTAAATGCAAATGGAATAAAACTCTCCAATTTAAAAATCTCAATACAATAAACTCCAATAAAACCAAATGTATCAAAAACTGACATAATACATTAACTGACTGGGATATAATGGAAATACTTAAGTCCTCTCGGGCGACATGCCCTAAATGAAAGATCAACTATATAGTATGAATCAATGAATACGAAAACGTCTAAGCAAAGTCCAAAACTCCATAACATCCATAGCTCGTAAAAAAATCTTATTCCTCTATGGTTGGCTTCCCTGCAGCTGGACACGTGATATAGGAGATACAAGAGAGGAGAGAATATACAAGAAAACATGTCATAGCCTGATGTAAAAATAGTTTAGAAAATAGCAAGTGAATAAATGCTATATTCAATAATTATTATATACATGATAGATAATCGGACTCTCTTTTGAGATTCTCACCTCTCATCTAGAATGCACACCTAATATACCTTAAAACCATACTAGTTACTATTCCCACACTAACTAGTTCATATTAGTGCCAACTAATCACAGCCCATATCTTTCCCACGTATTTCTCTCGCAATACAGGTAATACATATATATCCAATTTCTCTTTAACATGGATAAACCCCTTTCCAATTCAATATAATTAAGTATTCACTTACTTAATTCATTTTATATTTCATTATTTTTCATGCCTACTTAATTCACATAGTATATAATAACCCATGTATGTATACATTTTCACACTATAATATATATACACTAATATGGCGCCCTTAGGCTCAGCTGCGGCATAAGATGTAAAACATATAACAAGTATATATATATATATTCACTCTTATTATATACATACATTACTACACCCCGAGACTCAGCTGCGGTGCGTGCATATTCTGCTATCATGTCCAGGTACATCTCGTCACTGTACAAAGGACTGTTAGTATTCGGTGTAATCCCTCGAACCATAATTAACAAATCACAATTAGTGGAGGCGAACATAGTCCTAAGCCTTTAGGCTACGAACATACCTACACACCCAAAAGACCGTTCAATACCATTGTTCTCACTAATGGCAATCCAACATAAGTCCTATGTTCTGAGTCACAAGTCAAAAATCCGCCATAAGGCTCATCAGGATATGACTGTCCTCTACGCGCGAACCTCCCATCGATAGCAAGTAGGTTAGGTATGTCATACACATAAATCAATAATAAATAGGTATACACATTAACCTATATAAAATTTGGCATGCACGCGACCAATATCATATTAGGATTTCATTATACCCCAAGTACTCGTCATATTTCTTGAATACCACCCATATTTATTAATCACGATTATCATCGTATATTATAATGTAGTTATCACTCACATAATCCCAAATACCCGTATATATATATATATATATATATGTATGTATATATATATATGTATGTATGTATATATATATATTAACCCGTACTTGACCATGACAATTATTTATCTCTTAATCGTATTATTCTTATGTAGATATCTCTCATATAATTCCAAGTACCCGTATATATATCACCAATACTTACCCGTACTTGATCATGACGATTATTCATCTCTTATTCATATTATTCTTATGTAGATAACTCTCATATAATTTAATTCCTCAATTTCATATAATTTTCCAACATTAACCCAAGTCCCTCACTCCTTGTTAATGTACTAAAATTAATCGAATCTTATTGTGGGCCAGATTACCAATTTCCAAACTTTTCTGGGCTTAAAATAGGACATTCTGAAATCTCGTAAGAAGTCCAGAATTCTCGTTCGAATGACAGCATGTCTCGTTTAAACAAGATCAACGTAATTCTAGTTCGTCTACAACCTCAGTTTTCTGCGTTTTTCTTCAAGTTCTTAAACCTAAACCCTTCTGGATTATATCCTACCCAAAACCAAGATTTACTAACAGTGTTTTAACATGTACAAGGGTGATTTTCACATAAGAATATAACAGTAAATTCATATGTTCATAAGTGTATTATCATCAAACCCAATAAATCCTTAAAATTCCAATTTATCTAAATCCTCCATTTTTATACCTCTTAAAAACCCAGAATTTAGAATTATCATTTCATAACTAAATCATCCAATTTCCATATTCAACATGAGTAGAATTCATCTACATGCAATACCTAACGTAATTTTCATATCATCAATAAATAAATAAGTCCTCTACATGTAAAACTTATCCATTTTCACGTTCATAGTCTCTACATGTATATCCATTTTCATGTCCATAGTCTCTAAATGTATAAATATCCAACTACATGAATTTTCCTATCCATTAAACTTGATTTATCAATCATTTTAAATCCTAACTTCATAAGTTCATCAATCCAAAAAGAAATCCTAGTCTAACATGGATAATATAAGCACCAAGAGAAAGCAAGAATTGCACTTGCCTTATGTATAGGTCTGAACCTTTGGAGATGACAAGTGTTTGGCACCTTCTCTTCCTTTTTATGAATGCAATTTGGTGGTGGTGCAAGGTGTGAGATGGTGTTTGTCCCCTTAGTTTTACCTAGGTGACTCTTCCTTTCTAAGCAACTGTTCCTCTCCTCTAGATAACCTTTCACTTTCTCTCTAACTCTTTTCACTCTCTCTCAAAAGACCTCAGTTGGTGTTTAGATGAAATGAAACTTATATACAATCTAAACTCACATATATAATAAGTCTCCAAGGTTAGCTAAAAGACAAAAAAACGTAGGTAATATTCATCTCCCAAACAAAATGACTTAAATGCCCCTTCGGGGTGTCCTTTCATCCCCCAATTGACCCGAGACCCAAATCAAACTCCCGGGTAGACTTTTCTGCCTATATAGACCCTTCTGAATTCAACGGCGCACTTGAAATGATCATCCAAATAACTTAAAAATAAATTTCATTTTATTTCCCAACTTTTAGTCCCAACACGACTCATAAGCGCATCCCGACTTAATGTCCATTATTGCCGTATTTGTAACTCCCGACAAAAATTATTATATTCCCATATTACTTCTATATCACTAAGTAATATTCAAACTCATATATTACTTTAATCTCTAGTAATATGCAATCCGGATTAATCCCAATTAATTTTTCACATAATTAATTCCAATTAATCCCATTAATTTGGCCCATTAACTTTTAATTTATCTCATATTAAAAGCTATTAAAATTAAGGGGTATTACATACTTCCCCCTTATAATGGAATTTCATCCCGAAATTCAAAAAATAAATCACACCTCGTAAAAACAACTTATGGTATCTATCGTGCATCACATCCTCGCGTTCCTAAGTATACTCCTCAAGATTATGGTTCTCCCATTGGACATGCACCAATGGAACTACTTTCGATCTCAATTGTCTCTCGCTATGGTCCAAGATCTCTATCGGTCTCTCCTCATAAGAACTATTTAGATGCAAATCGATCTCCTCTAATGCAACATGAGTGTGATCCAACTCATCTCGGAGATATTGCCTCAGTGAAGAAATATGGAACACATCATGTATCCAGTGTAAGTGCTACGATAACCCCAATTTATAAGCAACTGGTCCAACACTCTCAATTATAGGAAATGGTCCTACATATCTAGGTGCCAATTTTCCTTTCTTTCGAAATCTCATGATCCCCTTCATAGGAGATACCCGCAATAACACTTGGTCCCCCACACTGAATTTTTGAAAGAATCATTTCACATCGGCGTAGCTTTTCTGTCCATCTTGGGCTACCCTAATACGACTCCGAATCATTTCAATTCTTGTAGACATGTCTTGAATTACCTCTGGGCCAAGTATTTTTTTGTCCCCCACCTCTAACCAACATGAAGAAGAATGACAAGGTCTACCATAAAGTGCCTCAAATGGAGCCATACCGATGGTGAACTGATATGAGTTATTATACGCAAACTCCACTAGTTTAAGGTACTTCTCCTAACCAACCCCAAAGTCCAGGATACACATACTTAACATATCTTCTAACATCTTATTTGTACGTTCTATCTGCCCATCTGTTTGTGGGTGATAGGTCGTACTCAAATGCATCTCAGTACCCATGGCCTCGTGAAAACTCTCCCATAATCGGGATACAAAATCTTGTCCCGATCAGACACAATATTAAGCGGCACCCCATGTAACCGCACTATCTTGACTATAGCAACCTGGGCATACTGTGTTGCAGCATAATCAGTTCAAAATGGAAAAAAGTGAGCAACCTTAGTCAATCGATCTATAATCACCCATATAGAATCGTGACCTCTCTACGTAGTTGGAAGTCCTATGATGGAGTCCATGGAAATGTTTTCCCATTTCCACATCGGGATCTCTAATGGCTGAAGAAATCCTGCTGGCTTCTGATGATTCCACTTTCACTAACTAACAAATGGCACACTTAGAGATGAACTCAACAATGTCTCTTTCCATCCCATTCCACTAGTGAATAATCACCTCCCGTCTACTCATCGACCTCAGGTGACATGATTTTCCTGAACCAAATGTAATCCCTATTGCTTCCTGAAAATAAATATCTACTAGAAATGGGGTTTACGGATCTCATCCTGATCAACAGTAATATTGGGCGGCATACTAGTCCGTGTATCCATTCTGTCTCTGGAATCGTTGACTTGATACTAAATTTCAGGTTTATCTTCTCGAATCATCCTATTCCCATCTGAGTGGTGCTCTGGAAGATAGATTCAGTATGTCCCACTTAACACTAATTTCCAATTATAAGGGTTCACATTAAGTGATACTTTATACTTCCCTTCTTCCGTCGGGGTAAACCAAAAGTCTCTCCCTGCGCACTTTTTTGTCACAACATACACTTCTTGGCGCTTTTTACCTTAAAGGTAACATCATTCTTATTTATGCGCAAGCCACTCTCAATATTTGACTGAGTAGGACTCCTCTCTATTTTCCCCAATAGTTGGATTTTCCTTTTCTCAAGAGATATCCTTATTAAATGGCTTCTCATAGTCTTTCAACCCATCTTTGGTGTGCTACTCTGATAGCACTTATAAACTTGGATTATCGTCTTTTTCACACGACTTCAATCCATACTACCATTTCAGCTTTGTTTATAACTGTCTTATAGGCATATATTCCACACATTCATTCTCATGTCCTTCTATCTCGAACGATATGAAAATCAAACTAACCAGGGTGCCCATACACCCTCCAGTCCATGCATCGCTACACAAATGTTGACCGTCTCCACTAGCGTCACGTTGTACACTCAAAGGATTTTCTCCATTCATAAAATGAGGAACAATTAAAATTCTAGATATTTACCTATCGTCGAAAACATCTCTCAACTCCCGTCAGTCGTTGGGTTTCATGGGTGGGATGTCTCGCAAGTGAAATCCAAACAAGGAACCCCCCCGTACACTACTACCTAACATTATCGGTCATCGAGATTGTACACTCAAGGTACATAACCTAGACACTCAAAATCCTGATCCCCAGACATATAAATATAAATCTTAACTCCCATGTATCTAAAGGAGTGATATAACTATACGCTTTACCTATCACCAAGTCTTGAGCGCTAAATATAAAAATGAGATAAGCCTCTACGCTCGATAATAAACCCAAATGCTCTAAATCATATTAGTAAAGTTCCAACGCATCGGTATCAAATATCTCGAGATGATTACACTCTTTGAAGTCTCTTATCATTAATCATTATCAGATAATTATGAGCTTAACCCTCTATGCATCATCTAAACAATACATCCTGTCCTGGAACAACAACCATGATATCCTTGAAATAACAACCCACTATAATTATTAACCATCAATAACCACACCCAAGATGATATCGTACTCGTATAACACATCACTAAAATAAGTAATCTCAATAAAAATATTCTCACTATCTACACCCACTCCCCTATGGATGAGACCAAATATTAATCCCGTTAAACCACAGAAAATATAAATACCCATAATGGTATCGCTATAACCACTAAACTCGTCTCACACGCGAATCTAGTCCTAATTAAAATACCATGACTCGCTCGTATCACATAAAACATACCTCATTCTCCCGAGGATAACCCATATCTCCTTCCTTTCCAATCTACTTGACCGTTCAAATGGTTCTTGGATACAACACGCTTTTCCGAACCGAACCAAAACTATCTTAATCATTTCCCCTGATAAACACCAGACTCTTGTCCCTTTTACTTGCTTTGGGCAAATTCCAATGCATGTGGTCTTACTCTCCACAGATAATACCTTTTCCTATAATTCTCTATTCTAGGCCATACTGACCATATATTAGGGTTGTCCTTCTCTCGAAACCTGGTAGCTTCAACTCCTATGACCACCTTCATTGTTCCCTTAGTTTCGCTAGCCCTATGGAATACACTGCTAGATTCAAAATCCTTAACTAAATTCACCGTCGCTTAGTAGGAATTCGACTATCTAAATTGTTTAAATGGGTCCTCTGATGGGTCCCCCCCCCCCCCCCGTGGTGCTTCACTAACACCGTTACGTCCAGTCCTATTCCTTGGCTAAATCCTTTAACTCTTTGCTCCCTTCACATAGAAACATTTTTATCTTCATTGTCAAAACACGACATTGTCGTCATTAACATTGAGCATCCAAACATAAATTCCCTTAAGCATTGACGACTCCTCTTTTGATTCCATCACCCAGTCAAGCGCTCTTTTCTTTACTGTACCTACCTCTTCATGTACAAAGTTCAAAATGTCATCCACATAACCTTCTGAACAATAGATGAAGGATTATGAGGTAAGATCGTGCTTAAGATCCTTACATTGGCATAATATTTTACCTTTCAAACATGGTGATCGACTATCACTATTACAACACTGCTCCTGTGTGCCAAGAAAATTTTTACCCTAATTTTCACTTTAGGTATTCAAAACTCTATTATATGCCAAAAATTTTGGATATTCTCCATCCTTTGGCTAACACATAAAATCTCCACATTTAAAACATTTATACAGATGGTCTACTTCAAAGACCCATCTGACTCACATCCATTCCAACTATGCTGGTGAGTCTGGAACGTCACAAATGCAATTTGTGATGGTTCTTGGGAAACTACATCTCCTAAACGTCTTCTTTATTGTCCTCAGCCTGAAAAACAGTTATGGTGGTTTCTATCTCAATCATCATTTCAAAAATATTCTAAGTCTTCGGCTGAGTCCTCCTCCGGTTGTCCTGCTAACGACTCTCGTAGGAGAACGTAAGTTGAAATACGAAGAGGAATACAATAATCCCTATGATAAGGCTCTATATCAAAGAAAGTTACGCTGAAACGTAATAAGCCATACAGATCCTAAAAGACTCTAGAACCTGATGCTCTGATACCACTTGTAACACCCCGCTGTGACACCCCGATCAATTAAATACCGGGTGATCAGTCCTATATCAAATTAAAATATGAATCTCGTCTGGTTCATTCTTAGCATCACTGTCGAAAACTTTTTAAAACTTACTAACCACCTAGTATTCAAAATATGATGTCAAAATTTTAATCTTTTTATTTAACAACAACAACCATATAAATATCAATACGTACCATTCACACATACCATGAATCTAAAGCAATACTGAATAAATCAATAAATGACCGGCCGAATAAATCATCGGCAGAAAACCAACATCCACTAATATAATCCAACAAAGAATAGTAACCAGTACAAAGTCCGACTGAAATGAAAATAGATGGGGCAATATGCCCGAAAGAAATACCAAGTTGCATCCTACTCTAGGAATGAAATTACTGAAGCGTCTATGTCCAAATCCTGCAACATCCACACTTGTTGCAGATACGCATCCCTGGAACAGATCATCAAGTTTGGCATCCCTGTGGCTGGATACCTAAAAGGTTTTGAAAATATTTTTCAAGTATGGGTCAGAGCCCAAAGTCCTTTTGAAAATATTTTGCAAGTGAATTAAAATGCAACAATTAAAATGTATGAATGCTCTTCATATTTAAGTTAGTGTCGCACTCCCTTGAGATACATCTCACCCCTCCTCTAAAGTGCACACCTAACGCTTTCTTCATGACCGTCCTAGTTACACCACCCCATCTAACTGGCCTTGTTATGAAACTCCTTGAACTCTACTCTAACTCGAGTAATTTGTATCTTTACTTCATAAGTTATTTATCGCATTAACTCAATTAATCATTTCTTATAAGTCATATAACATTCACTAGTTATATAAGTAATACAAATTCTCTTCATGTATTTAATTACTCGTATATAATTATCTACTCCATTATATATGTAGAACTATATTCCACAATTATTCATATGTTGAATATAAATAAAATTGCTCTTAAAAGCTATATAACATTCGCTAGTTATATAAGTAATACAAATTCTCTTCATGTGTTTAATTTCCCGTATATAATTATCTACTCCAATATATACGTAGAACTATATTCCACAATCACACATATGTTGAATATAATTAAAACCATCCTTCCGAGTAATACCTCATCAAATGCATTCTCTAAAGTGCTATCTTCCCAGGTCTACTCAGTCCCACCTTGATTTATGAGACAGCTAGCCACTATCGAATCAAAACATAGATATATAAATGTATTGGAGGCGGTCATATTCCCCCGAATGTGAAGACAACACTACACCAAAACTGGCGATTGGTCACGGCCAAAATCCCTGACCAAACCTGTGGGTCGCGGACTTGGGCCGTGACCATTTCGGGCGTGACCATTTTCGTGGGTCGCGGCCCAAGTCCGTGACCAAAAAATGGTCACGGCCGAGAGGGGTCACGGCAGATGGTCGCGGACTTAGGCCGTGACCCATGCCGTGATAGGTCGCGGCTCTAATCCGTGACCCATAACCGTGACAAATTGGTCGCGGCCAAAGTCCGCGACCCATGTGCGTGACAAAAAAAAATTAAAAAAATTGGTCGCGGCCCTTGTCCATGACCCACAACCGTGACAAATTGGTCGCGGCCAAAGTCCGCGACCCATGTGCGCGACAAAAAAAAATTAAAAAAATTGGTCACGGTCCTTGTCCATGACCCACGACCGTGACAAATTGGTCGCGGACTTTGGCCGCGACCCATGTGTGTGACAAAAAAAAATTAAAAAAAATTGGTCGCGGCCCTAGTCCGCGACCCATTACCGTGACAAAAAATAAAAAAAATGGTCGCGGACTTTGGCCGCGACCATTTTTAAGCGCGACAAAAAAAAGTAAAAATGGTCATGGACAAAGTCCATGACCATATTTATCTGTAATTTAAAAAAAATGTATTTTTTTTTGCCCAATCCTAAAATTGGGGTTCCTGTGAGTGCATCATCGGTTGCTACGAGGTGTTACAAATATTTATTATAGGCAAAACAATAAAAAAAAATCACAAATTGCGAATTGAGAATGTTGTTAATAAACAAATATATATACAAACATAAAAATATTACACGTCTTAATAATTCACAGACCAAAAAAAAATTGGGCAGAGTTTCCTCTATTTTCTTGACATTCCAAAACCTGTAAATGAAAAACCTGCTTATTATAAAGCCCGCACGGCTACAAAATTCAACAATCAAATTATAAAAGCCCGCACGGCCATAAAACTAAACAATAAAAGCCTGCACGGCTATAACACATAAAAAACATTATCCTGAATGTCCACAACATATAAATAATCATCATGTTGTAAAACATTGCCTCCTTCATTTGATCCACGCGCAAAAATCCTACAAATGATAGGATACAAAAAATAAAAGTATCAGTAACCAAGTAATTTTACAAAAAAATTAATTAAGCTGAAAAATTGCATATATGAGTTAAAATTATCAGTAACCAAGTAGAAATATAAAAATTAAGTGTGGAAATAAGCAAATTATCATCGTACTCTCAAACCGGGACACCCGCGGCTGCGGGGTCAGTTCCTACGAGTTACGTTGGTCCCGTGGGAGGTGTTGGTGCCACCCACGGGGCCGTTCGGGGGCTGTTTCGAGTTCTCACCCTCTAACGCCATGTTTTTAAGCCTAAGTGTGGAAATAAGCAAATTACCGTCGTACTCTCAAACCGGGACACCCGCGGCTGCGGCGTCCGTTCCCACGAGTTACGTTGGTCCCGTGGGAGGTGTTAGTGCCACCCACGGGGCCGTTCGGGGGCTGTTTCGAGTTTTCACCCTCTAACGCCATGTTAAGCCTAATTGTAGAATTAAGCAAATTACCGTCGTACTCTCAAACCGGGACACCCGCGGCTGCGGGGTCAGTTCCTACGAGTTACGTTGGTCCCGTGGGAGGTGTTGGTGCCACCCACGGGGCCGTTCGGGGGCTGTTTCGAGTTCTCACCCTCTAACGCCATGTTTTTAAGCCTAAGTGTGGAAATAAGCAAATTACCGTCGTACTCTCAAATCGGGACACCCGCGGCTGCGGGGTCCGTTCCCACGAGTTACGTTGGTCCCGTGGGAGGTGTTGGTGCCACCCACGGGGCCGTTCGGGGGCTGTTTCGAGTTCTCACCCTCTAACGCCATGTTTTTAAGCCTAAGTGTGGAAATAAGCAAATTACCGTCGTACTCTCAAACCGGGACACCCGCGGCTGCGGGGTCCGTTCCCACGAGTTACGTTGGTCCCGTGGGAGGTGTTGGTGCCACCCACGGGGCCGTTCGGGGGCTGTTTCGCGTTCTCACCCTCTAACGCCATGTTTTTAAGCCTAAGTGTGGAAATAAGCAAATTATCATCATACTCTCAAACCGGGACACCCGCGGCTGCGGGGTCAGTTCCTACGAGTTACGTTGGTCCCGTGGGAGGTGTTGGTGCCACCCACGGGGCCGTTCGGGGGCTGTTTCGAGTTCTCACCCTCTAACGCCATGTTTTTAAGCCTAAGTGTGGAAATAAGCAAATTACCGTCGTACTCTCAAACCGGGACACCCGCGGCTGCGGCGTCCGTTCCCACGAGTTACGTTGGTCCCGTGGGAGGTGTTAGTGCCACCCACGGGGCCGTTCGGGGGCTGTTTCGAGTTTTCACCCTCTAACGCCATGTTAAGCCTAAGTGTAGAAATAAGCAAATTACCGTCGTACTCTCAAACCGGGACACCCGCGGCTGCGGGGTCAGTTCCTACGAGTTACGTTGGTCCCGTGGGAGGTGTTGGTGCCACCCACGGGGCCGTTCGGGGGTTGTTTCGAGTTCTCACCCTCTAACGCCATGTTTTTAAGCCTAAGTGTGGAAATAAGCAAATTACCGTCGTACTCTCAAACCGGGACACCCGCGGCTGCGGGGTCAGTTCCTACGAGTTACGTTGGTCCCGTGGGAGGTGTTGGTGCCACCCACGGGGCCGTTCGGGGGCTGTTTCGAGTTCTCACCCTCTAACGCCATGTTTTTAAGCCTAAGTGTGGAAATAAGCAAATTACCGTCGTACTCTCAAACCGGGACACCCGCGGCTGCGGGGTCCGTTCCCACGAGTTACGTTGGTCCCGTGGGAGGTGTTGGTGCCACCCACGGGGCCGTTCGGGGGCTGTTTCGAGTTCTCACCCTCTAACGCCATGTTTTTAAGCCTAAGTGTGGAAATAAGCAAATTACCGTCGTACTCTCAAACCGGGACACCCGCGGCTGCGGGGTCCGTTCCCACGAGTTACGTTGGTCCCGTGGGAGGTGTTGGTGCCACCCACGGGGCCGTTCGGGGGCTGTTTCGAGTTCTCACCCTCTAACGCCATGTTTTTAAGCCTAAGTGTGGAAATAAGCAAATTACCGTCGTACTCTCAAACCGGGACACCCGCGGCTGCGGGGTCCGTTCCCACGAGTTACGTTGGTCCCGTGGGAGGTGTTAGTGCCACCCACGGGGCCGTTCGGGGGCTGTTTCGAGTTTTCACCCTCTAACGCCATGTTAAGCCTAAGTGTAGAATTAAGCAAATTACCGTCGTACTCTCAAACCGGGACACCCGCGTCTGCGGGGTCAGTTCCTACGAGTTACGTTGGTCCCGTGGGAGGTGTTGGTGCCACCCACGGGGCCGTTCGGGGGTTGTTTCGAGTTCTCACCCTCTAACGCCATGTTTTTAAGCCTAAGTGTGGAAATAAGCAAATTACCGTCGTACTCTCAAACCGGGACACCCGCGGCTGCGGGGTCCGTTCCCACGAGTTACGTTGGTCCCGTGGGAGGTGTTGGTGCCACCCACGGGGCCGTTCGGGGGCTGTTTCGCGTTCTCACCCTCTAACGCCATGTTTTTAAGCCTAAGTGTGGAAATAAGCAAATTATCATCGTACTCTCAAACCGGGACACCCGCGGCTGCGGGGTCAGTTCCTACGAGTTACGTTGGTCCCGTGGGAGGTGTTGGTGCCACCCACGGGGCCGTTCGGGGGCTGTTTCGAGTTCTCACCCTCTAACGCCATGTTTTTAAGCCTAAGTGTGGAAATAAGCAAATTACCGTCGTACTCTCAAACCGGGACACCCGCGGCTGCGGCGTCCGTTCCCACGAGTTACGTTGGTCCCGTGGGAGGTGTTAGTGCCACCCACGGGGCCGTTCGGGGGCTGTTTCGAGTTTTCACCCTCTAACGCCATGTTAAGCCTAAGTGTAGAAATAAGCAAATTACCGTCGTACTCTCAAACCGGGACACCCGCGGCTGCGGGGTCAGTTCCTACGAGTTACGTTGGTCCCGTGGGAGGTGTTGGTGCCACCCACGGGGCCGTTCGGGGGCTGTTTCGAGTTCTCACCCTCTAATGCCATGTTTTTAAGCCTAAGTGTGGAAATAAGCAAATTACCGTCGTACTCTCAAACCGGGACACCCGCGGCTGCGGGGTCCGTTCCCACGAGTTACGTTGGTCCCGTGGGAGGTGTTGGTGCCACCCACGGGGCCGTTCGGGGGCTGTTTCGAGTTCTCACCCTCTAACGCCATGTTTTTAAGCCTAAGTGTGGAAATAAGCAAATTACCGTCGTACTCTCAAACCGGGACACCCGCGGCTGCGGCGTCCGTTCCCACGAGTTACGTTGGTCCCGTGGGAGGTGTTAGTGCCACCCACGGGGCCGTTCGGGGGCTGTTTCGAGTTTTCACCCTCTAACGCCATGTTAAGCCTAAGTGTAGAAATAAGCAAATTACCGTCGTACTCTCAAACCGGGACACCCGCGGCTGCGGGGTCAGTTCCTACGAGTTACGTTGGTCCCGTGGGAGGTGTTGGTGCCACCCACGGGGCCGTTCAGGGGCTGTTTCGAGTTCTCACCCTCTAACGCCATGTTTTTAAGCCTAAGTGTGGAAATAAGCAAATTACCGTCGTACTCTCAAACCGGGACACCCGCGGCTGCGGGGTCCGTTCCCACGAGTTACGTTGGTCCCGTGGGAGGTGTTGGTGCCACCCACGGGGCCGTTCGGGGGCTGTTTCGAGTTCTCACCCTCTAACGCCATGTTTTTAAGCCTAAGTGTGGAAATAAGCAAATTACCGTCGTACTCTCAAACCGGGACACCCGCGGCTGCGGGGTCCGTTCCCACGAGTTACGTTGGTCCCGTGGGAGGTGTTGGTGCCACCCACGGGGCCGTTCGGGGGCTGTTTCGCGTTCTCACCCTCTAACGCCATGTTTTTAAGCCTAAGTGTGGAAATAAGCAAATTATCATCGTACTCTCAAACCGGGACACCCGCGGCTGCGGGGTCAGTTCCTACGAGTTACGTTGGTCCCGTGGGAGGTGTTGGTGCCACCCACGGGGCCGTTCGGGGGCTGTTTCGAGTTCTCACCCTCTAACGCCATGTTTTTAAGCCTAAGTGTGGAAATAAGCAAATTACCGTCGTACTCTCAAACCGGGACACCCGCGGCTGTGGCGTCCGTTCCCACGAGTTACGTTGGTCCCGTGGGAGGTGTTAGTGCCACCCACGGGGCCGTTCGGGGGCTGTTTCGAGTTTTCACCCTCTAACGCCATGTTAAGCCTAAGTGTAGAAATAAGCAAATTACCGTCGTACTCTCAAACCGGGACACCCGCGGCTGCGGGGTCAGTTCCTACGAGTTACGTTGGTCCCGTGGGAGGTGTTGGTGCCACCCACGGGGCCGTTCGGGGGCTGTTTCGAGTTCTCACCCTCTAACGCCATGTTTTTAAGCCTAAGTGTCGAAATAAGCAAATTACCGTCGTACTCTCAAACCGGGACACCCGCGGCTGCGGGGTCCGTTCCCACGAGTTACGTTGGTCCCGTGGGAGGTGTTGGTGCCACCCACGGGGCCGTTCGGGGGCTGTTTCGAGTTCTCACCCTCTAACGCCATGTTTTTAAGCCTAAGTGTGGAAATAAGCAAATTACCGTCGTACTCTCAAACCGGGACACCCGCGGCTGCGGCGTCCGTTCCCACGAGTTACGTTGGTCCCGTGGGAGGTGTTAGTGCCACCCACGGGGCCGTTCGGGAGCTGTTTCGAGTTTTCACCCTCTAACGCCATGTTTTTAAGCCTAAGTGTGGAAATAAGCAAATTACCGTCGTACTCTCAAACCGGGACACCCGCGGCTGCGGGGTCCGTTCCCACGAGTTACGTTGGTCCCGTGGGAGGTGTTAGTGCCACCCACGGGGCCGTTCGGGGGCTGTTTCGAGTTTTCACCCTCTAACGCCATGTTAAGCCTAAGTGTAGAAATAAGCAAATTACCGTCGTACTCTCAAACCGGGACACCCGCGGCTGCGGGGTCAGTTCCTACGAGTTACGTTGGTCCCGTGGGAGGTGTTAGTGCCACCCACGGGGCCGTTCGGGGGCTGTTTCGAGTTCTCACCCTCTAACGCCATGTTTTTAAGCCTAAGTGTGGAAATAAGCAAATTACCGTCGTACTCTCAAACCGGGACACCCGCGGCTGCGGGGTCCGTTCCCACGAGTTACGTTGGTCCCGTGGGAGGTGTTGGTGCCACCCACGGGGCCGTTCGGGGGCTGTTTCGAGTTCTCACCCTCTAACGCCATGTTTTTAAGCCTAAGTGTCGAAATAAGCAAATTACCGTCGTACTCTCAAACCGGGACACCCGCGGCTGCGGGGTCCGTTCCCACGAGTTACGTTGGTCCCGTGGGAGGTGTTGGTGCCACCCACGGGGCCGTTCGGGGGCTGTTTCGCGTTCTCACCCTCTAACGCCATGTTTTTAAGCCTAAGTGTGGAAATAAGCAAATTATCATCGTACTCTCAAACCGGGACACCCGCGGCTGCGGGGTCAGTTCCTACGAGTTACGTTGGTCCCGTGGGAGGTGTTGGTGCCACCCACGGGGCCGTTCGGGGGCTGTTTCGAGTTCTCACCCTCTAACGCCATGTTTTTAAGCCTAAGTGTGGAAATAATCAAATTACCGTCGTACTCTCAAACCGGGACACCCGCGGCTGCGGCGTCCGTTCCCACGAGTTACGTTGGTCCCGTGGGAGGTGTTAGTGCCACCCACGGGGCCGTTCGGGGGCTGTTTCGAGTTTTCACCCTCTAACGCCATGTTAAGCCTAAGTGTAGAATTAAGCAAATTACCGTCGTACTCTCAAACCGGGACACCCGCGGCTGCGGGGTCAGTTCCTACGAGTTACGTTGGTCCCGTGGGAGGTGTTGGTGCCACCCACGGGGCCGTTCGGGGGTTGTTTCGAGTTCTCACCCTCTAACGCCATGTTTTTAAGCCTAAGTGTGGAAATAAGCAAATTACCGTCGTACTCTCAAACCGGGACACCCGCGGCTGCGGGGTCAGTTCCTACGAGTTACGTTGGTCCCGTGGGAGGTGTTGGTGCCACCCACGGGGCCGTTCGGGGGCTGTTTCGAGTTCTCACCCTCTAACGCCATGTTTTTAAGCCTAAGTGTCGAAATAAGCAAATTACCGTCGTACTCTCAAACCGGGACACCCGCGGCTGCGGGGTCCGTTCCCACGAGTTACGTTGGTCCCGTGGGAGGTGTTGGTGCCACCCACGGGGCCGTTCGGGGGCTGTTTCGAGTTCTCACCCTCTAACGCCATGTTTTTAAGCCTAAGTGTGGAAATAAGCAAATTACCGTCGTACTCTCAAACCGGGACACCCGCGGCTGCGGCGTCCGTTCCCACGAGTTACGTTGGTCCCGTGGGAGGTGTTAGTGCCACCCACGGGGCCGTTCGGGAGCTGTTTCGAGTTTTCACCCTCTAACGCCATGTTTTTAAGCCTAAGTGTGGAAATAAGCAAATTACCGTCGTACTCTCAAACCGGGACACCCGCGGCTGCGGGGTCCGTTCCCACGAGTTACGTTGGTCCCGTGGGAGGTGTTAGTGCCACCCACGGGGCCGTTCGGGGGCTGTTTCGAGTTTTCACCCTCTAACGCCATGTTAAGCCTAAGTGTAGAATTAAGCAAATTACCGTCGTACTCTCAAACCGGGACACCCGCGGCTGCGGGGTCAGTTCCTACGAGTTACGTTGGTCCCGTGGGAGGTGTTGGTGCCACCCACGGGGCCGTTCGGGGGTTGTTTCGAGTTCTCACCCTCTAACGCCATGTTTTTAAGCCTAAGTGTGGAAATAAGCAAATTACCGTCGTACTCTCAAACCGGGACACCCGCGGCTGCGGGGTCCGTTCCCACGAGTTACGTTGGTCCCGTGGGAGGTGTTGGTGCCACCCACGGGGCCGTTCGGGGGCTGTTTCGAGTTCTCACCCTCTAACGCCATGTTTTTAAGCCTAAGTGTGGAAATAAGCAAATTACCGTCGTACTCTCAAACCGGGACACCCGCGGCTGCGGGGTCCGTTCCCACGAGTTACGTTGGTCCCGTGGGAGGTGTTGGTGCCACCCACGGGGCCGTTCGGGGGCTGTTTCGCGTTCTCACCCTCTAACGCCATGTTTTTAAGCCTAAGTGTGGAAATAAGCAAATTACCGTCGTACTCTCAAACCGGGACAGCCGCGGCTGCGGGGTCAGTTCCTACGAGTTACGTTGGTCCCGTGGGAGGTGTTGGTGCCACCCACGGGGCCGTTCGGGGGCTGTTTCGAGTTCTCACCCTCTAACGCCATGTTTTTAAGCCTAAGTGTGGAAATAAGCAAATTACCGTTGTACTCTCAAACCGGGACACCCGCGGCTGCGGCGTCCGTTCCCACGAGTTACGTTGGTCCCGTGGGAGGTGTTAGTGCCACCCACGGGGCCGTTCGGGGGCTGTTTCGAGTTTTCACCCTCTAACGCCATGTTTTTAAGCCTAAGTGTGGAAATAAGCAAATTATCATCGTACTCTCAAACCGGGACACCCGCGGCTGCGGGGTCAGTTCCTACGAGTTACGTTGGTCCCGTGGGAGGTGTTGGTGCCACCCACGGGGCCGTTCGGGGGTTGTTTCGAGTTCTCACCCTCTAACGCCATGTTTTTAAGCCTAAGTGTGGAAATAAGCAAATTACCGTCGTACTCTCAAACCGGGACACCCGCGGCTGCGGGGTCAGTTCCTACGAGTTACGTTGGTCCCGTGGGAGGTGTTGGTGCCACCCACGGGGCCGTTCGGGGGCTGTTTCGAGTTCTCACCCTCTAACGCCATGTTTTTAAGCCTAAGTGTGGAAATAAGCAAATTACCGTCGTACTCTCAAACCGGGACACCCGCGGCTGCGGGGTCCGTTCCCACGAGTTACGTTGGTCCCGTGGGAGGTGTTGGTGCCACCCACGGGGCCGTTCGGGGGCTGTTTCGAGTTCTCACCCTCTAACGCCATGTTTTTAAGCCTAAGTGTGGAAATAAGCAAATTACCGTCGTACTCTCAAACCGGGACACCCGCGGCTGCGGGGTCCGTTCCCACGAGTTACGTTGGTCCCGTGGGAGGTGTTGGTGCCACCCACGGGGCCGTTCGGGGGCTGTTTCGAGTTTTCACCCTCTAACGCCATGTTAAGCCTAAGTGTAGAAATAAGCAAATTACCGTCGTACTCTCAAACCGGGACACCCGCGGCTGCGGGGTCAGTTCCTACGAGTTACGTTGGTCCCGTGGGAGGTGTTGGTGCCACCCACGGGGCCGTTCGGGGGTTGTTTCGAGTTCTCACCCTCTAACGCCATGTTTTTAAGCCTAAGTGTGGAAATACGCAAATTACCGTCGTACTCTCAAACCGGGACACCCGCGGCTGCGGGGTCGGTTCCCACGAGTTACGTTGGTCCCGTGGGAGGTGTTGGTGCCACCCACGGGGCCGTTCGGGGGCTATTTTGAGGTGGTTTAGGGTTGCGAGGTTAATGGCTGTAACGAGGGGTTGGGGATGTACATCGGTTCGAGGATTTGGGGTAAAAGTGGTGCGGGTAAATGATAAGGGTGGGTGAAATGGGGTGGAAGGATGGAAATAGGAGGTCGGGTGGGGGTTTGAAGTAGGTATGAAACCCGTAAAAGGATGTGGATCATTTTGGGGGTCGGGTGGGTGAAATGAGGTGGACCCCTAAAAAGAATTAGCGGGATTGGGGGCTGTGTAGTGTAGGGGCTGAATTGGGCTAGGTTGAGGGACGGGAGTTTGTGGATGAGAGGTGTGAACGAGCTGGTTAGGGTCTGGGGCAGATCTGCCGGAATATGGGTATTTTCCGGGGACATGAAGGTAGGGGCTGCCATTGGAAGAAGGCCGGGGAGCTGCGAAGGGGTCGGAAGTGGTTGGGGGGATTTCGGGAGGCTGTCCTGGGTCAGATGCAGGCTGGGGGGTTATTTTTTTGGGCTCGGGAGGTGCGTCGGCAGGGGTAAGGTGGGCGCAAGTTTCAGGCGATGGAGGGAGGGTGGGTGCGAAGGCGGTCAGGTCAGGGTGTTTGCATAGGGGGCGGTTACGGCAGCAGGTGGGCTGGGGTGGGCAGCATATATATGCAGCAGTTGGCATATATATGCATATATATGCTGCATATATATGCATATATATGCAGTGCTGCATATATATGCATATATATGCAGTGCTGCATATATATGCATATATATGCAGCATATATATGCATATATATGCAGCATATATATGCATATATATGCAGCACTGCATATATATGCATATATATGCAGCACTGCATATATATGCAGCATATATATGCATATATATGCAGCACTGCATATATATGCATATATATGCAGCACTGCATATATATGCATATATATGCACTGCATATATATGCATATATATGCAGCAGTTATATGGCTGCATATATATGCACTTCCTCCTTTTTCAACAGTCCACACAAGCACACGCACGCACACACTCACACGCGCACACAAACACACGCACGCACGCACGCAATCCCCACCTTTGCCATGCCCTGCATTTTACTCCCGAAAAAAATTATGTAATAGCCTCACATCCCATGTCAGAAAATTTTGGTAGAGGGGCTGCCAGGATAAAAATGGTATATACTGGATTAGTTGGGATACGGTAGTTTTTCCCAAGGTGGAGGGGGGGATGGGATTTAGAGATTTCAAAAGTTTTAACCGAGGTTTGCTTGCAAACATGTGCTGGAGAATTATGAAAAACCTTAATTCCTTGTGTTCTAAAATCCTCAAAAATATTTACTTCCCTAATTGTTTGTTCTTAGAAGCAAAAACGGGCCACAGACCATCTAAGGTGTGGAGCAGTCTTATGGAAGGCAATGATCTTCTTTAATCAGGTCTAAGATGGCGTATTGGCAATGGTGAGTGCGTGAACATCTGGGTGGACGTGTGAGTCCCCACAATTCCCAGCGGAAAAATCTCCTCCCGTAGGGCCAGGAGATGGAATCTATCAAACACATCTCGTTTCGATGCAAAGTGGCTTAAAAAATCTGGAGCTTGTGTGGACTGTTGAAAAAGGAGGAAGTGCTTCAAATTATTTTGGATTTTATCACCAATATGCACACACTCACACGCGCACACAAACACACGCACGCACGCACGCACACTCTCACTACATATATGCATATGCATATATGCATACATGCCGCGTCCCCTCCCCCCTTCCCCACTCACACACACACACACACACACACACAAACACACACACACACACACACACACGCACACGCACACACACACGCGCGCGCCCCCTGCCCGTCCCCTCCCCCCTTCCCACTCACACGCGCGCACACACACAAACATGCACACACGCACACACGCGCCCCCTGCCCATCCCCTCCCCCCTTTCCCACTCACACGCGCACACACACAAACATGCACACACGCACACACACAAGCCGGGAGCGCCGTGACTACACGGTCGGTTCCTACGACTTACATTGGTCCCGTGCGAGATGTTCGTGACTCTTGCGGGACCGTTTTGTGGGTGTTTTACGTTTTCACCGTTCGATGGCTATTTTAAGGCTGTTTTACGTGTTCAAAAGTTATCCAAACCCAAAATAATTAAAAAATTGAATCAATGCATATTTAACCTTAAAATAAAGTTCATCATAGGTCTATCCATTACCTGGATATTTTGTTACACCCAACGCCAATCAGAACCTTCTCTATGCCAGCAGCGATGCAATTTCAGATTATGTTTGATAGTAGTTCGACCCCAACATCAATGTATCCTATGACAGTGAAAAAATAATGAATTTTTTGCAAACAGTTATGTTCAATTAAAAAAATGGTAGAACCAAAAAATAGCGGGACATTACACTTAAAAGTAGATGAAATTCATAAATTAATGTAAAGTGCTAATACAATGTCAATATCATAATAGGATACAAATAAGATTGATGAGGATAAAATAATATTTTGATACTCAATCTTCCTCTAAATCAACTAAAAGATCCTTCAAATTAGGGTTGTCATCAAGAGCTGACTGGAACTCTTTTGGAGCCTTTAATGCGTCTACTTCAGTAGTCATACCCTTTGGTGCATGCACAACAATAGACCAATTGCCATCGTTTATGCACTTCGAGTAGAATACCTTCTTTACATTCTGAAAGGCACAAATAAAAGGCTCGTCGACTATGCGGTCTTTAGTCTTCAGCTTTGATAAATCTACCATAATAAGTTTGGAGTCGGGATCAACTTTGCAAGCATTCGTTGTATCCTCCACCTTTACCCAATCACAATAGAATACGGTTTCTGTGAAATCCAAGTAATCAAGTTCTAGGATTTGTTGAATTATCCCATAATAGGTTAGCACCGTATTCTTTGGATTTTTATCACTTTTGCTAGCGATACAGGTGGTCAAGGCAGAAATTGATATTCCACTGTTTTGCGTCAAAAGCTTTTCCTCATATGGATATGAAATGAAATCAAAACCGTTGGTGCGGAATTTCTTAAACTCTTTTGCACGAAAACTAGGACCTTTTGCTAGGCGTGCAAGTCTGGAAGAGACATCACCTCTTTTTAGAAGCTGCATTTATTAATGAATTTGTATTAGGGCATGTTTTTACCACACATGAATAAATAACCGCACACATAAGATGTGAAAAGTACCTCTTTTGACACCCATGCCCTAAAGTCAGTTGTCGTCCAATTTCTCCTTTGATTTTGGATAATTTCGTTCTCGTACTTCCTACCGAAAAATTATAGAGTTTAGATCATAAAATAAAAAATACATATAATCAAAGAAGAAGAATTCAGTAGATACTCACTGTCTCCAGTCTTGGACTTCATCTTGCGATTCGAAGACATGACGAGTTGCTTGCTCGTATTGTAGGTTTGTGAGTTTCACCTCTTTAGGGTTCCCAAACGATAATTCGTCCTCAAACTCGTCAGGTTCCTCTATCACTCGTTCTCCACGAGGATTAAACCTCCTCACCTCTTGTTCTGGCATATGTTCCCTAGCGTATAGCGATGATTCCACCGTTACGTATTCTTCAGCAATTGACCCTCCAATATACCGTGTATTCTTTACATAATCTTTGAAGGTTTTCATCAAGCGCTCAAAAGGATACATCCAACGATACCTCACGGGACCACATAATAAAGCTTCATCGCATAAATGCACAAGCAGGTGGATACTGATATCGAAGAATGACGGAGGAAAATATTTCTCTAACACACAAACTGCCTCGGCTAAAGTTGATTTCGCAGCTTTAATGTGTCTTCTGTTTACCACTTTTGCACAAAGTAGGGTAAAACACAAACTGATTTGCATAATTGCCCGACGGAGATCTTTGTGTTCAGAGAAGCAATGCCGAAATAACAACGGGATTAATTGGATGATTACGTGCCAGTCGTGAGACTTGCACTGTTTCAAGTCATTTGCTTGGTAGTTTACTACCCTACGTAAATTACCAGAATAACCGGTTGGAGTCTTCAAGTTGAACAACGTGTCTAAGAGGATCTTCTTCTCACTAGTAGTCAAAGTGAAAGCAGTGGGGGGGATAGAAATTCTTCCTGTCGTTGGATCATTTTTTAACCACAGTCTCTTCTTTATTTTCATATCCTGTAGATCTCGGCGGGCACGCTCTCCATCTTTGGAATGAGATCCACCCAGACATGTTCCTATCAAATGTTCTGCAACATTCTTCTCTGTGTGCATCACATCAATTATATGCCTTACACGATGATCTTTCCAATACGGCAAATCAAAAAATATTGATCGCCTGGACCATGGCTTCGCTTTACTAGGGTCGTTCGGATCCTCCCTAGCTTTACGCTTCAGGTTTACAAACTGGGGGTGTTTGCCTACATACCTATTCCCCGCAGTCGCAGCCACCGCCTTCTCCTCAATTTGCTGACCAGAAAGTCGACTAGGTGCCGTTCTTCGCTCGTGACCGACAGGCAAAAAGTTAGACTTGTCGTTCCTAAAAGGGTGACTGGTCGGCAGAAATCTACGATGACCCGTGTAACTCAACTTACCACTATGTTTTAACCAACAGGCTTCAGTTTCCTCCCCACATATGGGACATCCATAATAACCATGAACATTACAACCGGACAAGGTCCCATAAGCAGGAAGATCGTGGATCGCCCACATCACCATTGCTTTAAGTGTGAACTCTTCACCCTTATGAGAATCGAACGCCGTCACGCCTTTATCCCACAACTCTTTAAGTTCTTCGATTAATGGTGCTAAGAATATATCAATATCATCACTGGGAGCCTTAGGCCCGGGTATCAACAGAGATAACAATGTGAACTCCTTTCTCATGCATAACGTCGGAGGAAGACTTAAAGGCGCCATAAGAACTGGCCAATAACTCTGACTAGTACTTAAATTACCGAAAGGGTTAAACCCATCGGTTGAGATTGCAAGACGAACGTTGCGCGGTTCCTTTGCAAATTCATGGTGTTGTGCATTTGAAATTTGCCAGATGAGTGAATCAACCGGATGACGCATCAAATTCCCACCCACCTCGCATCGAGCATGCCATGTCATGGCCTCCGCTATCCACGGTACAGTAAAAAAACGTTTTAACCGTGGCCCAAGTGGAAAATATTTCAAAACCTTTTGTGGGACTTGCGAGCACTTGCGATTTTTTGCATGTTTGTCATTTCCATTCTCACAAACCATATATCTAGGCTCACTGCATACAGGACATTCATCCTTCTCTTCGTGCTCATTCCGGTACAATATGCAATCATACTTGCAAGCATGAATAGATTTGTATTTCAAACCTAAACCCTTCAAACTCTTCTTCATGGTAGGATAATTGTCTGGTAACATGTTCTCTTTTGGGAGAATTTCTTTAACCCACTTAAGAATTCCGGTTACGCTGTTTCCAGACAAACCAAATTGACTCTTCAAATTATGCAAACCAATCATTGCATATAATACCGAGTGATCTTCATCGCAATCTTTATACAACGGTCTAGCCGCATCTGCTTTCAACCGTATGTATTCCCGATCTCCTAGTAGTTCAGCATCAATTTGTTCATTTACTTGGTCATAATGCACATTATTTGTATCCATAGGTTGGTGGTTTTGTTGGTTGTGGAGTCCGTAAGCATCATCAATTAAGTCGGTCAATGGACGATGTGTTGGTGAATCATGTACCACTTCTACTCCTTGAGGTTCCGTTACACGGTCGGCTCCCGGTAATTCTTCTGGAACATAAGGTACAACTTTTTCACCATGGTATGTCCATATTATATAGTCTTGACAGATTCCCCACTTTAGTAAATGCAACTCAACAACTTCCAATGACTTATATTTTCCGTTAATACAATGAGTGCACGGACACGGAATCTTCTCACTTTTAAGATTTTTGGAAGCATATTTAACAAATTCATAAACGCCCTTTACATGATTAATTGATATCCGGTTAGTCTCTCCCATCCACTCTTTGTATTGTGGGAAATCCATGTAATAATCTTCAAATTTCAGTCCTGTGGTAATAGGTTAAAAAATATTATTACAACTGAAACAGAAAGAATATTCTTACGACTGAAACAAAAAAAATATCATTCCATACGAAACAAAACCAATATTCTTACAACTGAAACAAAACCAATATTCTTACAACTGAAGCAAAACCAATATTCTTACAACTAAAACAAAAAAAAATTATTACAACTGAAACGAAAGAAAATATTATTAAACCTTGGCCAACAGATAAAGTGGCCAAGTAATAAAAGATTTTGCATAATTCCTCAATTCCATCCCATCCCCGCTGTTAACGTACACAGGTACATCTCCGCAGCCGTTGTATATTTCATCGACCATTATTTTAGCCTCACCCTTCTCCAAAGGTCGGCGATGTACTAGAGTCCCCCTTTCCCTGGAGATGAGTATGCACACGCCAACAAACCTCGAATTGCTCATGTCCTTGATATAGTACTCTTCGCCATAGTCACCGTGAGCTGTTGACGATGATCCGAGCCCCGTGATTGGAGGATGAGGCATTTGAGAGGGGAATGTTGGAGGGGAAGGATGTGTGAAATCTTGAGGAGGCATTGGGGGCCTATAACTTTCAATAAGATTCACAAGTTTCCCAATTTGATTGTTCAATAATCCCAGGGAATTTTTAAGGTCATGGACATCCCCATCGGTCTTCTGTTGGTGCTCCTTTTGGGATGAGATATAATTCTTGACCGAAGATAGCTCGTCCACAAGAGGTGCAATGTGTTGAAGTTTTGTTTTTGGCATATGTGAGCCAACGCCTCTCGTCCTCCCCCTTTTGTCCTTTCCAAAGGTCTTAGTCAGGGCATCATTTTCAAGGTCAAAGTCATCAGTAGGGCACGAATCTGATTGACTGCTGATGGCCTCTATTGATTCCAGTGTCTTAGCCAACTGCAGGGGGAATTTATTATCTTTGTCCCGTCGAGCATGAAGGAATAAGTTGGATCGATTTGGGTTTTTACCGGCATCTGGACCATCTTTTGTCCTACTCTCCCATTCATTCTTCAAATCCTCATATGATTTGGATCCCAGCCTATGGATATCAGTTTTTTGTGCCCTATTTTTTTTGTTTTGCTCCCTCTGGACCAACTTGTTTTCCTTCGCCTCATTCTCCAAAAACTTATTCCACTGATCCACCGGCATTTCAACATTGGGAGGCACTTTCTCTTTCAAAGCCAAAATATCGGAGCTCGCTACCTCTTTCGGGAAATGTTTCTTCCGAAGGTTTCTCCTGTATGTCCTCAATCCTTCAGCAACCCGAGATAGAACCTTATTCTTGGAACGGTCAGGAAATGAGAAATGCTTGCAAAGTTGGTTATATATGTCATCTTTGACAGATTGATCAACAAGGTTCCAATTATCTGGTCCACCGACTCCCACGTTCATTTTTCCCAGCGACAAACACCGGGCTTTAAAGTTCAGCACGTCACTCCTATCACCCATCGGGTTATTCCCGAGAAGGGAGAATCCAATAGGCTTCTTTTCATTTGAGCGGGAGGCATCATGAGTGTTGGATTGGGGCGTTAAAGCAACGGGAGTGCCGGATTGGGGTGTAGGAGCACTTGGGGTTGGACTTGGTGAGGAGTGAACCATTGGTGGAGTTGTGAATTGCTCAGCCATTGGTGTTGAGAATTCGGGTTCTGCAGAAGATGGTGAACCTCGTTGTGGTGTCACATCGGCACTTGGTACCCTAGGGTTGTTTCCTCTCGACATTATCTACAAAAATTAAAAAATATGAGTGACTAAATAATTATAGTAATATGAAATTATAACTAATTAATCAAGCTTAATTAGTTTTAGATATATAAATAGATAGATAGATACCTTTTCAAAGTAAGACTTTAGAATAAGTTCAATGTGTCTGATCTCCATCCATTCGGTATTAGTTTTTAAGAACCTATAAATTTTTGCACGTGGCCAACTAGAAGGAAGGGTATCTATGATTGATGTGTAGATGTCAGTGACATGAACTCGGAATCCCCTATTTCTCAACTTGTTGGCAAGATTCAATTTTACGTGCATGTGGCGCGAGACATCACAGTCTATGTCAATGCTCTCTGTACGCAGTTGTATCCATAACGGGTGGATTTTTTTTTCCGCCTTCTCCAACAACGTAACCAAGGTCAGGGCTATGTCGGGATTATGTGTGTGAAATATATTTTGTATAACGTCATCCCAGTTTTCTGGTAGAGAAAATAGAATACGATCGAACAAGTAATCTTGCTGGATATCAAATCCATGATTTATAAGGTAGTTAAATTGTTCGATCTTTTTATTTCCGTACCTATAAATAGGAGTACCCTCTATATGACGCACGCTAATAAAAGAGTTATGTGTGCGGTCTAATTGCAACCTGTCCCACTCTTGTTGACAGTATTTATCACCGTGCCTCATTTTTCCTGAGAAAAGTAGTATCCAACAAATTTTATAACATATACATTTATCGACACTAGTATCAATTCAATAAATTCAACATAGTATCCAACACGACATGCATATAACCCCCAATATAGTATGATGGCACGCATATAACCCCCTATAAAATCCCACGAGGTAGATGTAATTTTTTTTTTTACTTATTAAGAATCCATTTAATAATATTTTGTCAAAAAAAATATAATGTCTAGGGTTATATTTTGAATAATATTTTGTCAAAAAAAAAAATCCCAATACAATGTCTAGGGTTTATTGAAATAAAATACAATTTGTTTGTATTTACACACATAAACACACATACACACATACATATAAACATAAATCTATACATACACACACATATATACAAATCTATACATACACACACACATATAAACATAAATCTATACATACACACACATATATACAAATCTATACATACACACACATAAATCTATACATACACACACATATACACACATATACTAACACAATGAGAATCGAAATGCACGAGAATCGAAATGAGGGATGGAAATCGCACAAATAAACACACAATACCTTTCTGAGCCGAAATCTCAAGGATGGAAATCGCACAAATCGCCTAGGGCTTTAGACACTGACCTCGATCGACAGAAATGAAATGAGGGAGGCGCGATTATTTTTTTTAAGGACTGAACCTGGTCACGGCCAACCACCGTGACCCACCATGCGCGACCCTTAAATGAACTGCTGCTCGATTGAACCTCGTCACGGCCCAGAGCCGTGACCCCCAGTGCGCAACCTGCAAACCCCACCACTGCTCGAATGAGGGATGGTCACGGTCTAAAGCCGTGACCCATACAAGGAAATGGTCACGGCCCTCAGCCGTGACCCGTGACCCCCATTGCGCAACCTGCAAACCATCACCACCACTGCTCGAATGAAGGATGGTCACGGCCTAAAGCCGTGACCCATACCCAGAAATGGTCAGGGTCTTCGGCCGTGACCCTAAATGTGTGTGTTATTTACTTCGTCGTGCCTTTGGTCACGGACTTGGGCCGTGACCCCATCCGCGACCAGTTTGGAGGGAATTTTGGCGCGAATTTGGCGCCAAGATGGTCACGGCCTGGTCACGGCTCAAGTCCGTGACCCACAGTGGTCAGGGACTTGGGCCGTGACAACTTTCAAAGCATCCATGGTCTAGTGTGATAATAAATATGGTCACGCCCAAAACAGCCTTGGTCATGGCCCAAGTCCGCGACCAACGGGTCGCGGACTTGGGCCGTGACCAACTCGGCGTGACCATTCGCAGGATTTGGTGTAGTGCAATAATCTCAATGCCCACCTCTATTTGGACTCTATGACCTGGGGATATACTCGCCCTACTCCTCAAGCTAGGGGATTCACCCACATCGTGCAACCTCCCCCGATAGTACTAGAGCATATAATTCTAAATTAATACCTAGCCACCGGTATTTATAAGCAAACAATATATATATATATATATATATAAATATATATATATATATATTAATCTCGGCTTTACCGTGAACAAAGTCCGTAACACTAGCCAACATATTCCCGAGTCTATGGTCAACTCTAATTTAATTAATTTACCCATTAATTAAGTTAATATCTCCCTGAGTCTATGGTCCGACTCTAATTTAATTAATATTCCCATTAATTAACTTAATATCTCCCCGAGTTTATGGTCCGACTTTAATTTAATTAATATGCCAATTAATTAACTTATTATCTCCTCGAGTCTATGGTCCGACTCTAATTTAATTAGTATACTCATTAATTAATTTAATATCTCCCTGGTGTCACACAACCAATGTACTCGGACTTGCTCACTTTGCCCGAATGTCCATCTCTTATAACGTACTCCTCAAAATTCCATTATAAAGAGAACGCTCCTAATTAACTAATATTTAACAATTTATTATATCATCCTATAATAAATTATTCCTGCTCTAAGCTTTAATTAATTAATCCCCCATTAATTAATCTATTATCATGGCATCACTCAACCAAAATATTCGGACACCCCCTTGGTCCATAATACAATATCCCTAAATCTGAGGTTTTCAATTTATTCAATCTGTCCAGATTTCTAAAATGCCGTTTTGGGGCATTTTGGGGACGTTTTGAAAAAAGCGTATTAGATAATGAAAGTTAGAAAACACCATTTTCTAGAGGGCAACGTGGACAGAATTTCCATTAACATCTTCTGTGAAGATTTTTACCCAGAATTATCCCTAAAATCCTTACGAATCAAAACCAGTCCCAATAACTTGATTCGTAACTTCCCCAAATCAAAACCCAATTTGTATTATCCCAATCCAAAAATTATTTGTATAACAGCTGCAATGATATGAATTGAATATCACCAATTTATATTGAAGCAATTTAACCACTTGCCTTATAAATTTATAGTGTCTAATTATCCTTTGGTGTAGAGATCGTTGTGTGATGAAGAACACCTTCCTTGTTCTTCCTCTTTGGCTCTCAAGAGTCCTCTCTCTTTGTCCCTTATGTTCTCAAATTTCTCCCAAATGAGTTATGGTTGCCCACAACTCCAAAACTTAGGATTTTATCTCCAAATCTCATTTTTAATCATATGGGCCTAATTAAAATGGCCCAAATACCCCCGAGTGGGCTCGGTTATGCCTAAAAATATCCCGTGACCCGTTTAACATCCTCGGGTACACTTTTCCAACTATCTCGGCCCATCAAGACTCAACCGTGCACTCAGAATTGACATTAGAATTAATTTATAAAATTTTCCTATCTCACACCCAACTTAGTCTATATCCGACTTTCGTTGAGATACATAAATGCCACGTCACTCATACACGTTATGACGTAAATAAATTATTACTATTCGTTTAGTTAATTAATTATCGTAAATATTAACCATTTTCTCTCCGATTAATATTTAAATAAATATTAGCATAACTAATTCAATTAAATTACGACACACAAGTAATTTAAAATTTCCCAAAATTAATTAAATATTAAATGCACAGAAATACGAGGTGTTACACCCACTTACAGTGGCAGAGCCAGGAATTAAAGTTGGCCTGGGCACAGAAGGAAAAATTCGGGGGCGGCAACCCCCAATTTTTTTTTATAGAGAAAACTTATAATAATCTATTAAATGAATGAAAAATTACATGTCAATAGATGAATTACAATGATTTAAAATAGATAGATGTCATTACATTCTACAAAATTCCTCTACGATTTTTCATTTTCTGAAAATGATTCACGATTACATCATTGGAAATCACATCAAACACATCCTTTTCAATGTATGTTATGCATGTATCACTCAACCAAGCATTCTTTTCAATGTATGTTATGCATGTAGGAAATGAAACTGCTGTGTGAAGAGAAAGGGATAAATGAGTAGGGTTTTTTTGGGATTTTATTGTGTTTGGGCTTTCTATATCAGATTTTTGGGCCGGCTGTCATAATACCCTATTAAGACATGTGTATAAAAAAAATTTGGAAATTAGTTTTCTGGCCTAGGCACGTGCCCAGGTCAGGAGCACAGTGGCTCCGCCACTGCCCACTTAATTAAATACCGGGTGATCAGTCCCATACCAAATTAAAATAGAATATACAGTTTGATCATTCTTAGCATCACCGTCGAAAACATAGTCACCTAATACTTAATTAAATAGGTGTTAAAAACTTTCCAATTTTAATTTAATAAAAATTCCACCTTTAAAACATAAACCATTTAACACAATTTAAGCAGACAATGAATTACAAGTGAGTAATATCAAAACTGAATTAAATGCAACTGGAATAAAACTCTCCAATTTAAAAATCTCAATACAATAAACTCCAATAAAACCAAATGTATCAAAAACTGACATAATACATTAACTGACTGGGATATAATGGAAATACTTAAGTCCTCTTGGGCTACATGCCCTAAATGAGATATCAACTACAGAGTATGAATTAATGAATATGAAAACGTCTAAGCAAAGTCCAAAACTCCATAGCATCCATAACTCGTCAAAAATATTAATCCTATATGGTTGGCGTCCCTACGGCTGGACACCTGATATAAGAGACACAAGAGAGGATAGAATATACAAGAAAACACGTCAGAGCCTGATGTAAAAATAGTTTAGAAAACATCAAGTGAATAAATGCTATATTCAACAATTATTATATACATGTTAGATTATCGGACTCTCTCTTAAGATTCTCACCTCTCATCTAGAGTGCACACTTAACGTACCTTAAAACTATACTAGTTACTATTCCCATACTAACTAGTTCATATTAGTGCCAACTAATCATAGCCCATATCTTTCCCACGTATTTCTCTCGCAATACAGGTAATACATATATATCCAATTTCTCTTTAACATGGATAAGCCCTTTTCCAATTCAATATAATTAAGTATTCACTTACATAATTCATTTCAAATTTCATTATCTTTCATGTTTAATTAATTCACATAATAGATAATAACCCATGTATATATACATTTCCACACTATAATATATATACACTAATATGACGCCCTTAGGCTCAGTTGCGGCGCAGGATGTAAAACATATCACAAGTGTGTATATATATATATATATACATTCACTCTTATTATAAATATATATACATTACTGCACCCCGAGACTCAGCTGCGGTGCATGCATACTCTGCTATCATGTCCAGGTACATCTCGTAACTGTACAAAGGACTGTTGGTTCGGTGTAATCCCTTGAACCAAAATTAACAATTCATAAACAATGGAGGCGAACATAGTCCTAAGCTTTTGGGCTACGAACATACCTACGCACCCAAAATACCATTCAATACCATTGTTCTCACTAATGGCAATCCAACCTAAGTCCTATATTCTGAGGCACAAGTCAAAAGGCCCCCATAAGGCTCATCAGGATATGACTGTCCTCTACGCGCAAATTTCTCGTCGATAGCAAGTAGGCTATGTATGTCATACACATAAATCAACAATCAATAGGTATACACATCATCCTATATGAAATTTGGTACGCACTCCACCAATATCATATTAGGATTTCATCCTACCCCAATTACCCGTCGTATTTCTTGAATACCACCCATACTTGTTAGTCACGATTATCATCGTATATTTATTATGTAGTTATCACTCACACAATCCCATGTACCCATATATATATATCATAAATATTAACCCGTACTTGACCATGACGATTATTTATCTCTTAATCGTATTATTCTTATGCAAATATCTCGCACATAATTCCATGTACCCGTATATATATCACCAATAGTAACCTGTACTTCATCGTGACGATTATTCATCTCTTAATCGTATTATTCTTATGTAGATAACTCTCACACAAATTTATTCCTCAATTTAATATAACTTTCCAGCATTAACCCTAGTCCCTCACTCTTTGTTAATGTACTAAAATTAATCAAATCTTACCGTGGGCCAGATTACAAATTTCCAAACTTTTCTAGGCTAACAATAGGACTTTTTGAAATCCCGTTAGAAGTATAGAATTCTTGTTCAAACAAGATGGCATCTCATTCGAACGACATCATATCTCGTTCGAACGAGATCAACGTCATTCCCATTCGTCTCAACCTCAGTTTTCTGCCTTTTTCTTCAAGTTCTTACACCCAAATCCTTTTTGATTATATCCTACCAAAAAACCGGATTTACTAACAGTGTTTTAACATGCTCAAGGGTGATTTTCACATAAGAATATAACATTAAATTCATATGGTCATAAGGATATTATCATCAAACCCATTAAATCCTTAAAATTCTAATTTATCTAAATCCTCCTTTTTATACCTCTTAAAAACCCAGAATTTAGAATTATCATTTCATAACTAAATCATCAAATTTCTAGATTCAACATGAGTAGAATTCATCTACATGCAATACCTAGCATCGTTTTCATATCATTAATAAACAAATAAATCCTCTACATGTAAAACCTATCCATTTTCATGTTCATAGTCTCTACATGTATATCCATTTTCATGTTCATAGTCTCTACATGTATAAATCTCCAACTACATGAATTTGCTTATCCATTAAACTTGATTTATCATTCATTTTATATCCCAAATTCATAAGTTCATCAATCCAAAAAGAAATCCTAGTCTAACATGAATAATATAAGCACCAAAATAAAATAAGAATTACACTTGCCTTATGTGTAGGTCTGAACCTTTGAAGAAGACAAGTGTTTGTCACCTCCTCTTCCTTTTTTCGACGGAAATTTGGGGGTGGTTTGAGGTGTGGAGTTGGTGGTTGTCTCCTTAGTTTTCTCTAGGTGACTCTTCCTTTCCAAGCAACTATTCCTCTCCTCTAGATAACCTTTCACTTTCTCTTCACTCTCTCTCAAAAGACCTCACTTTGTGTTTAGATGAAATGAACCTTATGTAAAATCTAAACTGACATATATAATAATTCTCCAAGTTTAGCTAAAAGACAAAAAATGTACCTACTACTTATCTCCCGAGGAAAATGACTCAAATGCCCCTTTGGGGTGTCCTTTCATCTCCCAATTGACTCGAGACCCAAATCAAACCCCCGGGTAGACTTTTTTGCCTATTTCGACCCTTATGAACTCAATGGCGCACTCAAAATGATTATCCAAATGAATTAAAAATAAATCTCATTTTATTTCCCAAGTTTTAGTCCCGACACGACTCATAAGTGCGTATCGACTAAATTTCCCTTATTGTCGTATTTGTAACTCTCGACAATATTTATTATATTCCCATATTACTTTTATATCACTAAGTAATATTCAAAATCATATATTCAAACTCATATATTACTTTAATCTCTAGTAATATTCAATTCGGATTAATCCCAATTAATTTTTCACATAATTAATTGCAATTAATCCTATTAATTTGACCCATTAACTTTTAATTTATGTCATATTAAAAGTTATTAAAATTACGGGGTATTACATCCCTCTCCTCTGCCGAGTTGAAGTAGAATTCACATTCCTTAACTTGGTTACACTGAACTTCCCCTACTCCGTATGGAGTCGAGAATTTAATCATCTGGTGAACTGTTGAGGGCACGACCTCAAACTCCTTGAGGGCTACTCATCCCAGAATTATATTTTAGGCTGAGTAGGCATTCTCATCCATAACAAAGAAATTGATCTTGTTTTTAAGGAATTTTGGCCAACTGATCCCCATTCTAACTTCCATCTTATAGATTCCCAAAGGTTTCACTTTCTCCCCCACTGAAAATAATCAGAGGATGGTGATACAGGACCAACCACTTCTTGCTCAACCCCAGAACCTCATAGTAGTCTCAAAACATCACATCGATCAAGATGCCACCATCAACTAATATCCTGGGAACTTAACACCCATGCACTAAGGTGGTGATCACTAACGAGTCATTATGCGGGGCTAAGATCCCCTAAAAATCCATCCTATAGAAATAAATAATCAAAGTATTCATATTAACCTTTGTTATCTTTACCTTTTTCCACCCTAGGAACTTCACTTGGTGACACTGGAAAGGATTTCAGTATGGATGCTAAGGGGGTGACTCGACGTTAGATGCTCTATTGTCCATTCCATAATATGTTTGAGATTTATATTTCCACTTTAATTAATATGTTGGAACTCTATTATGGTATTTGAACTATTGTGTTGTCTTACTCAGTGAACTTCATTTTGATAGATTGATTGTGGTATTAAATGATTTTTCATGAACAAATTCATAAGTTGGTTTTATTATGCATGTTAGACGTTTATTATTCTTAAATTAAAATTTGAAAAATGAATATTATATCCTTAAATCAATTAAATAAATATTTTTCTTAAATAATAATGTAAACATTTTCCCCATCCCCTATAATACCTCCATACGGATTTGGGTTATTCGAATGGTAATCTAATTTCGGATCGGGGCATTACCACTTGGTATCAGAGCATTAGGATCCACGTATGCGACGGAGTGGTAACACGTCTTCCTTATTTAGGTTTCCTCGAATAAACTACTATATTAAATTACATGTTCTTATAGGATGGCAGCTAGGCATAACAATGTCGCTTCTGGGAACAACGAACTTCAACGCATGGAGAGGGTTGTGCATAAGTTAGGTGTCACTCTTTCACGCGGCGAGAGAGGGGTAATCGTAGCGGGACTATAGAAAGTACTAATGCAGCTTCTATGATGAAGGATTTTCAGCGATTAAACCCGTCAACTTTTAATGGTACCAAAAGAGCGTCTCATTCATTTATATCTAGTTCCTTAGATTTTTGTGTGGGTTTAGATGTAGTTGAGTTTAGCCCACCCATATTTGTGGTATTTCCCATAGGTAGCGGTGTTGTCCTTAGCAAAGTCTGTCGAAATTGTGTAATCATAGCTGGAGACTATATTCTGGAGTACGATCTTATATTAATGTATATGGATGTCTTTGAAGTTATCCTCGGTATGGATTGGCTGTCTAGTTTCAATGCCACTATCGAGTGCCATCAACACAGTGTGTTAGTATCTCTTCCAGATGGGTCTCACTATCACTTTGGCAGTGATCAGAGCATAGATTATCCTTGTAAATTATCTTCTACCCGAGATAAAAAAACATTTCTTTGGATGGTTGAGCAGAATTTTGGCGCAAGAAGAGCATGTACATGTGATTGCAGATTATCCTATTGTGCGGGATTGCACCGATGTATTTTCTGAGGATCTTTCAGGATTACCCCCGAGTCGAGATACTGACTTCGCTGTTAATATTCAGCAGGGTGTTTCACCTACTTCCATCCCACCTCATTTGATGGCCCCGATGGGGTTGGAAGAATTAAATCTCCAGTTGGATGATCTCATTAGCAAGGGTTTTATATTCCCTAGTGTGTCCCCTTGGGGAGCACCAGTCCTTTTTACAAAGAAGGACAACACTTTAAGACTTTACATTGATTATCGGCAACTGAACAGAGTGATGCTAATACACAAATATCCTATGCCTAGGATCGATGATTTATTTAATAAGTTACAGGGATCGTGTAGGTTCTCCAATATTGATCTCCAATCTGGGTATCACCAATTGCGTTTTAGGGAGGAAGATATCCCTACGACATCTTTTCGGATGAGGTATGGACATTACAAGTTTTTGGTCATGGCTAATGCCCCTGCTGCATTCATGGATCTCATTAATCGTATTTATCGACCATACTTGGACCGATCTGTGGGGGTCTTCGTTGATTATATTCTGGTATATTCAGCTTCTAAGGTTGATCAGGAGGAGAATTTGCGTACTACACTTCAAGTACTCATAGAGAATCGGTTGTATGCAAAGTTTAGCAAATATAAATCCTGGGTGGATGAGGTCAAATTTCTTAGTCATGCAGTGTCTAGTGCAGGCATTTTCGTTGATTCATCCAAGGTTAAAGCAATCCTTAGATGGAGCGACCGAAGAGAGTCATTGAGATTTGAAGTTTTCTTAGCTTGGCTGGATACTACAAGAGATTCGTTTAGGATTTTTCTCGAGTTTCATTGCCCCTTACTCAGTTAACACAAAAAAATGTCCATTTTATGTGTTTAAATGAGTGTGAAACAGCCTTCCAAGAGTTGAAGTTTAATCTCACCTCAGCACATGTTCTTGTTCTTCCCGAGTGTGGAAGAGGGTATACAGTTTACTGTAATGCCTCCAGATCTGGTCTTGGTGCAGTTCTTATGTAAGTGTATCATGTGTATGCATATCGACAACTTAAGATGCATGAGAGGAACTACCCCTCTCACGATCTTGATTTATTTATTGTGGTGTTTGCTTTGAAGACTTGGCGGTATTACTTATATGGAGAGCGATTTAAGGTATTCACGCATTATAAGAGTCTCCAATACATCTTCACTCAGTGAGATCTTAACCTTCATCAGCGGAGGTGACTATGACTTTACTCTGGAGTACCATCCAAGAAAGTCCACTGTTGTGGTTGATGCCCTAAGTAGGAAGTCGGATCTTGACTTAGCAGCGATGAAATGCTATCATGGGAAGATGTATCTCGAGCTTTGGCGTTATTATTTGCATTTCAGTGGAGTAATGATATGGGCTATTTATAGGAAATGATGGTTAGACCAGTAGTTCATTAGAAGGTCTTGTATGCTCAGTTATGTGATGATGAGATCATGCTTTCTGAAACTGCATTTAGCACGGTGAGGAATTTGATACTCTCATAGTTGATCAGGACGGTGGTGTTCGACGTAAGAGTACGTTGATTATCCCAGCTATTAAGGATCTTTAAGGTAAGATTCTGACAGAGTTTCACCATTCTCGATTCAGTTTACATTCAAGAGCTGCTATGATTTATAGGGACCTTTATATAGATTTTTGGTGGTCAGGGATGCAGCGAGATGTATCTTTGTTTGTGGCAATGTATTATAAGTGCTAGTAGGTGAAGGTCGAACACAAAAAGTCAGTTGGATTATTACAACCACTTCCAATTGTCGAGTGGAAGTGGGAGAATATCATCATGGATTTTATTACAGCTTTGCCTCTATCTGAGAGGGGGCACGATGCAATTTGGGTTGTAGTAGACCGCTTGACCAATTCAGCACACATTTTACCTATTATAGTCATGGATAGCATAGAAAAATTTGCTAGACTTTATATTCAGAAGATTATATAACTACACGGTGTTTCAATCACTATTATTTTAAATATGGATTCTCGATTCGTCTCTCGGTTCAGGAGGAATTGGGTACTAATATGAATTTGAATATGACTTATCCTCCCGAGACTGATGGGTAGTCTGAGCATACTATTTAGATTTTGAAGGATTTACTGTGAGCGTGTACTTTAGACTTTTGGTATAGTCGGGATGAGGACCTCTTGCAGAATTCTCTTACAATAACAGTTGTTAGTCGAGCTTTGAGATGTCCCCCTTTGAGGCACTATATGGGATACTCTGTCGTTCCTCGATTGGGAAGAGGTTGGAAAGAAGCATCTCACGAGTTTCGATATAATTTGGGATATTATTGAAAAGTTTAAGTTGATTAGACATAGACTTGTTACGCCCCAAATTATGAAGAAGAACTATGTTGATAATCATCGTATACCTCAACAGTATCGAAGAGGTAATCATATGTTACCAAAATTTAGGGGCCGAACTGGTAGCAAGAGGTTTGTCCAGAAAGGCAAGCTCGCCCCTCGATATATTGGTCCTTTTGAGATCTTAGAGCGGAATGGGGAAGTCGCTTATCGTTTGGCATTGCATCCTCAGTTGACTCACGTTTATGATGTGTTTCAAGTTTCCATATTGAATAAGTATTTACATGAACCTATCCTGTGATCAACTGGAAAAATATCGAGTTATAGGAGGATAACACGATCTTTATCTATTTTAGACTCTGAGATACGGTACTGCTCAATAAGGTTATTGCTTTGATGAAAGTCCTTTGGGAATCATAGGGTGTTGAAGGAGATACTTGGGAGCGAGAAGCCGAGATACGGGAGAAATATCCAAAGTTATTTGAGTGACTTAGGATTTATTTCGGGGATAAAATTTCCTGAGGATGGGAGAATGTAATACCCGCACTTTTTATTACGTACTTGTATTTCGGCCTATTTATATGTCAACATGACATTAATGAAAATTCTATGTTGCATGTCTCCCGTGGGAATTTATTTATGTTTATATAATTTATTTAAGTACTTTGGTAAAGTTTTATGCAATTCAGACAAGAAACAAATGATGCACGGACACGAGTAGAGAGAGAGAGAGAGAGAGAGAGATTGGCTCTCATACGGACCTAGTTTATGGACCACTACCATCCAAGAATTATCTAGGGACCGTTTTGCCTTTTTAGGACCACTTTTTGGGACCTCAATGTCTTTTAACTTCTTTTTAAGTTTTAGGGAATATAAATTTGTACCCTAATGATTTCTAAGGTCTTTTAAGCTTATTTTAACGGTTAATTAATCTAGAAGTCTAAGTGTAGAAGTTTCAGGGCTACTGCTACTTCTCAGGCTTCTTCCGTAACTATCGTATTGGAGTTCTAAATAGCGAGGATTATCTATATAAATAGTTTCTTCAGGGAGTCTAGAATTTGGAAGAGGTTTTGATGGAAAATATTCTAATCTTAAATACCTTTTACGGTATCGTGGATTTATCAGTCTAGTTTCTTTATATATTTGATTAATAATATCAATTATATAGTTATCTATAAATTCGTCTAAATTATTATCACCATAAGATTACAAAAATCTACGGTATGTTCTAGGGGAAGTTGTTTCTACATTTTTAATGAGAGGGAAGATTCCTCCAGCTCTAATTAAAATATCTTTTGTTTCAGATAATCTTTTTCGTCTAATAAATTTTAATACGTCTATGCTATCTTCAAGTATCCTAGTATATTCTTGGTATTTTTCAGGTCTTAACAGTTCTTTTGCAAAATCTTTAGTTCTTAATTTTTGTCTAAAGAGTTCTCGGATCCCTGTTCTAATTATTTCTATTTTAGGTACTGCTCTTCCTAACCATTCAATAATCTGGTCTATATATTTGAAAGTACCACCTGCGTATATTAAAGAAGATTCTATAAGTTATTTATCTTTAGTGTCTGTAAGATTCAAATCTTGGATTTCTCTTGTTAAGTCTGGATTTATTTGGTTAACAAATTCTAAAAAGTCTGAGGTGATTTGTAGGCTCATACAAGATTATTTTAAAATAATAATATGTAAAATAGTTAAGGGTTTGGTTCGAGTTATACCTTCCTTCTGGTCTATAATATCTTTATCTTCCTTCCTTCCTTCTTCTCTTCAGCATTGCTACTATTTTTCTCCGGCCTCGGCCTCCTACAACTCTCTCTTTATGTGTCGCACCTCAATCCACTATTTTGGCATTGAACCCATTTCCTACCTGTACACCTTCATGCCTAACGCCCACCTGGCTAATGGCTCATGGAAAATCGGTACCTGACAGCGGTTCACTAGTATAACAACTTGTGTGTTACACCAGAGGTTCCACACAATAGTTCTCTATGAATAGAAAGTTGGAGACAATTTGGAAAATAATAACAACTTAGCATAAGAGATTTATGGAAAAGAAAATACATTTATTGCATTTCATAGGTAAATACAACTCTCCCCTCTCCCCTAACTATGAGAGGTTTACTCACTCATGTGCATATTACTCACTACAAGCATACTCTCTCTCTAATATCAAATGCCAGAAGTCTAGTAACTGATGATTTACAACACAACCTTCACATACCTTTTATAGTACAAGGGAGCATACATATGACTTACTACTGGAGGCAAAAAGTTAACTGGTTAAAGAAGAAAAACAAATATTTAAAGTCTATAGCCTTATCTCTTCATAAAGTAATTCGTCTTCTTTTGGCAGATCTATGTCTGAATGGGACCGTCTGATGGTCATGGCCCATAAGTCTGTCATCTTGTGATAACGCAAGAGAATCAAACAACCAATGTCTTCATCTTTTTATTAGTCTGGTGGCCCGTATGGGGCAGGAATCTTTTTTCTTTATAGAAAGCAGAGTCTAAGAAAATGAGTCTTCCGTCTTCAATAATTCATCCACTACTAAGGGGCCCTTCTTTGTCGTGTCTGTGTCTTCTTCTGCCTTGTCCTGTCCTGGGAGGGCATTATTGAAAAATTCATCAATGAGGCCCACAATTCTAAGGCTAGCTGGCAAAGCTATATCTACCAATTCCTTGGCTTCTTTCTTGAGCCTTCCATTGAATGGCTCATCAGCTTGGATTATTAGGTCTTCTTTGTGGTAGGCAGTGTACCATCTGTCTTCGCCTGTTAATAATTCCATGAATTCTATTATCTCCATGGCTTGAGCAATCTGTAGCTTGGACTTATCAATAATTAAATCTTTAGTCTCGTCTTCTGATAGAATTTTAACATCTTCAAATATATAATTGGAAAATATAACAAGTCTAAATCCTTCAACTCTCATTCCTCTAAAGGAACTTGGAGCAATATGATAGATTTTAGCAAATAGAGGAAGGAAGTCTTCTACCTTCTTAACATACTCATGGACTATTTTTCCAAGAGCAACAGAGTCTTCTATAGTCTTAATTTGGATGAGTCCAATAAACCCATAGTCAGCTAAGGTTATTCGGGCAATCTCTGCTTTCCTAGAAAGATAAATCTTTGGAACGTCTTTGAAGAAACCTTTCATCATTAAGGAATCTCCATTAGTCTCAGATAATAACATATTGAAATGTTCAATAATGTAATTAGATTCTTTCTTCTTCTGATAATGGAAGATTATTATGACCAAACGGTATAACAATCTTAGTCTTAAAAGTCTTTTTCTGATAACAAAAATTCTAGACTCCCTGAAGAAACTAGACTGATAAACCCACGATACCGTATAAGGTATTTAAGATTAGAATATTTTCCATCAAAACCTCTTCCAAATTCTAGACTCCCTGAAGAAACTATTTATATAGATAATCCTCGTTATTCAGAACTCCAATACGATAGTTACGGAAGAAGCCTGAGAAGTAGCAGTAGCCCTGAAACTTCTACACTTAGACTTCTAGATTAATTAACCGTTAAAATAAGCTTAAAAGACCTTAGAAATCATTAGGGTACAAATTTATATTCCCTAAAACTTAAAAAGAAGTTAAAAGACATTGAGGTCCCAAAAAGTGGTCCTAAAAAGGCAAAACGGTCCCTAGATAATTCTTGGATGGTAGTGGTCCATAAACTATGTCCGTATGAGAGCCAATCTCTCTTTCTCTCTATCTCTCTCTCTCTCTCTCTCTATAAACTAGGTCCATAAACTAGATAATTATTGGAATTGGGATGGGACACACCCTGAATGTAAATAGTGAGAAATAGTTGCCTCAAAGAAGACGTTAAATAACGGGAATTTCGCTCTACTAGAGGGTTCTACTCAGGTTGTATCGTAGCTTGCTTGTGAGGGTGGAGATGAAAATGGGGATTTATATATGAGAGACACTACCGATTCTTTGGTCATTTAGTGTGTAGGATCATTGTAGATATGAGTGGTTTTATTGTTTTAGAAATGAGGGGATTTAGAAATATTAATGTTGTACTGAAGAGATGAAAAAGAAGAGAAACATAAAAGAAGTGCAAAAGCCAGAATTAGATAAAAGTTCAAAAGTCATAAAATTGATAGATTTTGATCTACTTGGGGATTGGAGCGGGTTATAGATGGGTGTAGGACAGTTAAATTTTAATGTAGATATACATTTTATACACACGACACAACTGAAAATGGAGACACCGTTTTCATATTACAATATTAGACTAGGTGTAAACCCGCGCAATGCGCGGATTATGCGATTGTGTATACAAAGTCAAAAATAAAAATTCTCTTGAAAAAGTGTCATCATTATTGAGGCAAGATAGCATACTATTAAATTATAATAATTTGTGTGTACATGTTTAGTTTCAATGTGAGTTTTTTTTTTAAAAATGTCAATGGACTTTTCATCGAATGATCCTTAAACTTATACTCGATAAGTTAAATTAGAAATTTCCCTAATCAAATTTTAAAAAATAAATCTAAATTAAAGGAAAATAAGGACTGAGAAGGGGGGAGTTAAATATAAAAACACATAAATAAATAGAAAAATGTTTTCAATTTGTTCATAACATTTATCAATTTGTTCATAACATTTACTGAAGTAGAGTGCCTATTAAAAATATGCACCAAAATAATAATAATAAGTATAAAAATTATTTTACATGTAGTGGGGGTAAAGTACTCCATCAAACAAAACCAATTATGACCGACAAAATATAATAATTCAGCTTGAGAATTGGTCATATTGGGCTTTAATGGATTGAATTTATTTAACATAGTTTTATTTTTGTTAAAAATAAGTGTAAATACCAATAAACCCCCGAGATTATTTTATATTTACAGGTTCTCTCATTTTAAAAACCCAACAACGATGCCCTTGACATACTGACCCACCAAAACTAACACAATACCTTTAAAAATATCATTAAACCATTAACTTACAGAAAAAGATTAAACTACCCTCTATTCCACATGTTCATTTTTTTTTTATTATTAAGAAAACACTAATTTCTAAAAAAATCCTAAATTATAAATGATAAAAAAGAAAACAATATAACTAAACACTACATATTCCCTGAAAGAAAGGAAAAGAAAAAGAAAAAACCTTTACACATCTGGTGCTTCCCGAGCACTGGATATTTTTCTACAAAGATACACAAATTAGATAGCACGAAAATTAAGAGTAAAAACTTTCATTTTTAAAATATCCATAGAGAGAGGGAGAGAGAGAGAAAGGATTTGGATTTATTAATTTAATGAATCATTTCTCATACTTGATGTTGGTGGGTACATTGATGCTGATTGGATCCAACCTCCTGCGACTCGACATCGGATAGTCAACTTCGTCCAATCGAAAACTTTATCGCCATCGGATTGCATAAAAGATAAGTGATGGGAAAACGCTTGTCATCCTAATGATGCACCCAACCAGTCTGGCTACATTGAAAAACAATTGATCTTATTAAAAAATCATATCTTGAAATTTAACAGATCCATATCAAATGAGGATCTTTAATCAATGAAGGTATACTTGAGATGAAACTATGGCTTTGATCCTGATTCTACACCGACCCCGAACACAAAAAATGATGTATCAACGTGACTGTTTATCTCAACAACTTATATGTATCTCTGAGAACCCATAAAATAAAACGTTTTAGATGGATCAAACTTGATGATCCCGAATTTAATGAATGAAACTGTGAATCAGAGGGGCCATATATCAATATACTATTAGTCTTTGAATCGTTAGATCATAGCATGATCCAAGCCGTGTGGAAAAAAACCCTACGAATTCATTAATAAATTGACAACCCGGGTGTAAAATTGAGGTCCAATAAAAAAATTGGATAATTGTTGCAACCCAAATCTGAACCAATTTAAGTTCATATATGTAATATACAACCATTTTATAGACTAAATATACTGCCATACAAATTTTATCAAACACTTCACAGTCGGTATATAAAGAAGAAATAATATATTACAGTTCATCCACTACACCATAAACCCATATCACACATCTCCCCCTAAAAAATCGTTCTTCCTTGTAAAAGTATCAAATTGAGTTGAATGAAGCATAGAACAAAATATAAAACCGAATAGGGACAAATATTAATCATTAATTATTAGAAACAAATAATTATAGAATTAAAAATGTCATGAAAACTCCTACCTGAAATCTGCAAAAAAAAAAAAATAGAAAATAAAATTAATTTTTAATTAACTGGAACGAATACATGTATTTGTGAAATCACAAAGGATTTCTAATGTCAGCCTAAAATTAAAAACCAAAAACAATTCACCCGCTCATCCATCTGGCATGAAAAAATGGGTAGTAATTTTTATGAGATAAAAAGGGAAAATGAACACCCTTTTTGGGCTGTGATCCTGCATATCAAACATACCGGTAGTAATTTCACTTACCCATACATCAACCCAAAGTCTTATATAGGTAGATTTATTTTTTGTGGAATTATATAGGTAGATAAAACCCTACTTTATGTGAGGAAATAACTCTGTACGTAAGAAACATGAATCTTTACCTTTGGATATATTAACTTTGGAGGGTGAATCTATATGGATATTTGGAGAGTTAAAGAGAGAGAGGGGTGAAGGGAAAGCCAGAAGTTTGCTGAATTATTTTATTTTCACTCCAACGGTTCAGTGCCCTTAATTTGCGAGGAAAAAGGACATTCACTAAGCACCGCTGATAATAGTAAAGGTAATGGAAAAATGAAAAGTTTTGTGTGTATTACTTGTTGCTGAGAACATTAGTGGAGACAGGAGAGAGGAAATACTCTTAAAATTAGAGTGGCACGTGGACGCTCTAAATGAAAAGGAATATTTAATTCATGTATAGCATTTTAGAGTAGATAATAGATAATAAATATACATAATTTAGGCTTAAACGATGTTGTTCTTATTTTACTGTTCCTTCCGTGGAATAATGTTTTGCTCCTAGTTGTAGCATTGTACAGCGGAACAATATTTTCCGCCTAAATGTTTAGGAAATTACCTTCTGACCCCTAGCAAAATTTTTAATAATTACATTTTCAGCCTATATGTTTAGGTAAAAAAAATTGGGAATTTTTATAACCAATATATGGGAAACTATTTTCAAAATAATATTGAGGGTAGGATTTCTGCAAAACAAAACCTGCTATTTATAAAAAAAAAATAGTCGTTGTAAACTTTGGGGGTAAAATTCAAAATATGGAAATATGCTCTAAATGCTTAGGCAGAACAAGATGTTCCGCTTCAGGCATATTTTTTTTCTTTAGGCGGATCAACTTTTTCCATTTAAGTCACGAATCCCACGAAAAACCAACTAGTCCAATTCTATATTTGTTATTTTTTACACTACCAAAGTCTTTAAATACACTTTTGCACTACCCATAACATTAATATATACAATAAATATGGAGGTTTAGCATACCCATAAGGGTTGCTCTTAGATTTACTATTTTGAAATGATGACTTGTTCCATTTGCCATGTCACAAGTCTCTTCTTACGACATGGCAGTCTAAACTTTTAAGATGATAAAAAGGGTATTTTTGGATAGGGTGTATTTGTATAAATCCACATTTTCTATCTCCAATCCTCACTTTTATTAAGCCCACAATTACACCCAAGTGAAGGGGTTTGTTGAAAAAAAAAGACATTTCAAAAGACCCGTCTTCAAATTAGAGACAATCTTGTACTTTCTTTCTCTAAAATCAGGAGAACCTTGTTCCATTACCAACACTTGCATTACCCCGTTTAGACAAAGTCCCTCTGATACCAACACTTGCATTGTAGAAAAAATCCCTTTTGATCTCGAGAAGAAAAAGGAATAGGCTCGCCAACTAACAAGCCAACATTTTCAAGTGGTAAGGCTTCTTTCAAAGGTATTGACTAGGGAGGTTAGTGAAAACCGCAGATAACCACAACTATTCACTTATCTTTTTTTCTCTAACTCAACAAAATATTGCAAATCTATATACACTGTCACGCTTGAAAATATGGAACTCGTGTCTGTTAAACAACATTTTATGCCTCCATTTTATATATATTTTTAACCCTCCATGATTTTTTACTAAGGGTGTGTTTGATTGATATGGAAAAAATTTCATTGAAAATAAGCATTTTGACTGATGTTTTACCTTTGTAGTACTTTTATTGTGAATACTTCATGTAAAAACGACACTCATCCACATTACAAGTGCTCCATCTCAAATATCATTTTTAGTAGAAAATATTTCTTATCCACCCACCAAAGAATTGATTTCCATAGAAAATAGAAAAAGTAAGACCAAAAATTCATTTATTTTTCCAGCCATTTTTCAACTTCACGTCCAAATCAACTATTTTTCACGTATTTTCCATGTTTGCAATCAAACACACGCTAAATGTTTAAACTACACAAATACGAATTAAATGAGTTGAATCCTTTTTTTGAGTTCTATTGCCCTGCTACAGTTTTCCCCGTCTCTCCAAGTTTTTAAATTCTATGTCTAATTAAAATTCTTATTGTCATATTTTTGGGGGCTTCTAAAAGGTATCCAAGTTATTTTTATAACTATTGTAACTTAAGAATTAAAATTGACTAACGGGGGTTGTATACAGTTATATTGGGTTTATATAAAATCACCCTTTTGGATAAACCCACCACTTCTTTCAATAGTCCCATATAATTCTGATGTAGTTATTAAATTAAAAGTTTGTAAAAGTACCAACATATCCTTGTTAACACCCCCACCCAATTGTCATTCTAAAAATATGAACTCTAGTGCAATCCTAAAGAAAAAGGAACTTAGCCACTGAAATCAAATCATCAACCCATTTTTACTTTGAGTCAGCACTGTCGAGAAACATTCTTTCACCTAGTTAACTATTTCAATACACAGATCAATTTATTTACCTAGTTAACTATTTCAACCCAAACACATTTTCTCACCTCATTAACAGTACAACAAGAACCCAAAACATAATTGAATATATACCGTGTTGGTACCTCCAATTAACTAATACAATCCATATCAATTGATAATATACCCAACAATCAACTTAACTCAACTCATATACCCTGCAATCACTCTCTAATAAATACAAACTAAGACAATCCAATACAAATTAATTTGTTTCTCCAGTATATCAATCCAAAACGTTTGAATAAAAAAACTAAAATTCTACAGTTTTGCTTTCTTATTATGGAGGAAGAAGAAATCTGACGATTTTGGAGGAAGAAGAAATAGGGGGATATTTGTCTTTTTTCTTTTTGAAATGTCAAAATTTTCATTTCTATTCAATAAACCCCTTCACTTAGGTGTTATAAATGGTTTAAACCCATTATTGTGGGCTTAATAAAATAGGGGGCCATAAAAAGAAAATGTGGGTTTATACAAAAACACCCTAAAAAAAATTCCCCTCCTTTATTTTATAATGACTTTAGATATAGGTTTTATTAGATTTTTTTATCTCATTTTAGTTCCATCAAGTTTTCTTCCTACATATAGGTCCCACATTTTAAAATTTTGGGGAAATTGTCCATTCGTTTTGACGATTGTACCCATGCCAATTCAACCGCCAAAAGCAAAGCACATGATCTATTTGTCCACTATTCATGCGAAATACCTTCTTCCGATTTGTCTCCTTGTTTTGTGCTAAATCGATCTCCAGTGAACAAGATAATCGTAATCTCAAACATCGTGTATGTCGTCTTGTCTTTGCTTTCCAAACCAGTGCTTCAGAAGACGTTTAACAGGGTTTCAAAGTGGACATCAGTTTATCATTTGTCAGTTACCGTTGAAGGAGAAATCATGCCATACATTTTTGGGGGTATGAGTTTGAAATCCGGAGTAGTCGTAACCATAGTTATGTTCATTGTTGTGCTCCATTGTGACAGCACTATAGACTTAGAGTTTGCATTTCTCTTTCGTGTTGACATATGTGATCAAACACCAAAATTTTTTGTTTAATGTATTATATTGTACAATACATCGTACTAAAGTTACAATGCCCATCGTACGAAGGTCAATGAATATGTTAAGTTAGGGGTTTTTTTGTGTTACGAATTATCATTGGTAATTATTAGTTGTAAATTTTTTTCCTCCATATCTTTATAATGTAAATGGTTGCTTAAATTGTGAATCCAAATTTTGTTGAGATTATGTATTATTGTTGCATGTTATATTCTGTGCAAAAGACACACATTAAACTTTACTTTTGGTGGTAAAGGAATTGATGTAGACAAAAGTCGTGCATGTTGATTAAATTGAAGCGTACTACTTTAAAAAATGTCACTTTAGGTTTTTTTCTCTCGTGGTTTTTGTTCCATTTGTTTACCGATTGATTTATGGCAAGTAAACTACACACAATAAATTTTACTATTTAATGTAATGTACTTGATGTTGATCGTAGTAATTCACGTGACAGAATTTGTCCTTACAGATGTTATGTTAGAGTTTCTGTGTTCTTTAAATGTCGTTGGAGTTTGTATGAAACTAATTTCATTTTTTCTGAAAGTTATATCATGTAAATGTTTGTCTAAATTATAAATGCAAAAGTTTTTGAATGGAAACATGTGTGTTGAATTAAATTTTACTTTATGAGTAATTTAGTTGATGTGGTAAATGATTTTTCGTGTTGACAAAATTTATTGTTAGAAAGTTTGTTATTCGAATAATAAATACGGTCATATAGTGAATCTTGTTTCATGATTATAATCATGTTCATGTAAATTAACAAAGTTGATTATAATATGTTGTTACTTTGATACCATGTAATTGCCTGACAAAATTGTAAAGTGTAGATTTTGGTAAAAAAAATTATGGCTTGGTGGAGTGGATTGAATTTAGTTTGAGGTTGTGTTTGTTCTTATTTTGAAATGAATTTGTTTGCTGAATGATTTATGTCAAGTAGACCTCACAAAATAAAGTTTATTGTGATCATTGTCTAATCATTACATTTTATTAGGTTTATTATTAAAAGAAATATTATGTTTATTGGTGTGTGGTATGTTTGTTGAATTGTCTATGTTAGGTATGCTAAACTTAGTAAAATTTACGGTATGAAATATGTAATTGATTTGGGTAGTTGTCTTGCAAAGTGACAAACTTAGTTTTGTGAAATATTGCTTATTGGTAAGTAGTTATTAAACGAGTGTAGTTATGTTTAGTTTTTTTTTTACATATAGGTCCCATATGTAGATGATTTCTCTAAATTATTCCTATCGACTTTTCAACAGTCAGATATTACCTTAGATCTTTTGAACCCACTCATTAATTGATTAGAGCTCCGACAATCGGCGGGGTGCTCATGGGGGTGGGTAGTGTTGTTGTGGGTTTGTGTGCCCCTGGCGCGGTACCTTCCATATTAAAAGAATACTATTACCAAACGGCGTATCAAGTAACGAAACACTTGAAATATGTCTACAATACATCGTAGTAAAGTTTACAGTACCCATCGTACGAAGGTCAAGGAATATGTTAAGTTAGGGTTTTTTTGCGTTACGAATGGTCATTGGTATTTATTAACGGTAAAAAAAAATTACACTATATCTTAATCATGTAAATGGTTTTCTTAAATTGTGAACGCAAATGTTGTTGAGATGATATATTATTGTTGTATGTTATATTTCGTGTGAAATACACAAATTAAACTTTTCTTTTTGAGTTAACAAAATTGATGTAGATAGAAGTCATGTTTGTTGATTAAATTGAAGCGTACTACTTTCAAAAATGTTGCTTTAGGGTTTTTTCTCTGGTTGTTTTTGTTCCATTTGTTTATCGATTGGTTTATGTCAAGTAAACTACACACAGTAAGTTTTACTATTTTGATGTAATGTACTTGATGTTGATCGCAACATTTCATGTGACAGAATTTGTCCTTGCAGATGTTGGGTTAGAGTTTTTGTGTTCTTTAAATGTCGCTGGAATTTGTATAAAACTAGTTTCATTTTTTATTAAAGTTATGCCATGTAAATGTTTGTCTAAATTATAAATACAAAGGTTTTTAATGGAAATATGTGTGTTGAATTGTCTACGTGTCTTAAAACAAAAACAATAAATTTTACTTTATGAGTAATTTAGTTGATGTGGTCAATAGTTTTTCGTGTTGATTAAATTTATTGTTAGAAAGTTTGTTATTCGGATAATAAATACGGTCATATAGTGAATGTTGTTTCCTGATTGTAATCATGTCCGTGTAAATTAACAAAGTTAATTATAATATGTTGTTACTTTGATACCATGTAATAGCCTGACTAGATTGTAAAATATTGATTTGGGTAACTTTTTTGATGGTTGGGTGGAGGGGTTTGAATTTAGTTTGAGGTTGTGTCTGTCTTTATTTTGACATGACTCTGTTTGTTGAAATATTTATATCAAGTAGACTTCACAAAGTAAAGTTTATTGTGTTCATTGCTTAATCGGTACATTTTATTATGTTTAATTGTCTGTGGTATGTTTGTTGAATGGTTTATGTTAGGTATGTTAAACTCAGTAAATTTTACTGTACGAATTATGTAATCGATTTGGGCAGTTGTCTTGCAAAATGGCAAACTTAGTTTTATGACATATTGCTTATCGGTAAGTAGTTATTGAACGAGTGTAATTATGTTTAGTTTTTTTTACATATATGTCTCATATGTAAACGATTTCTCTAAATTATTCCTATCGTCTTTTCAACAGTCACATATTACCTTAGATTTTCTTAAACCACTCATTAATTGATCAGAACTCCGGCAGTCAACGGGGTGCTCGTTGGTGTGGGTAGGGCTATTGTGGGTTGATGTACCGCTGACGCAGTACCTTATTAATAAAGAGAACACTATTACCGAATGTTGTGGGTTATTGATGCGGTTTTGAAAAAACCACCCACACCCCAATCGCTGATCAAAATATTATAATTATAAATAAGGCCAATTAGTTCACGTTTCTTTGAGAGTGGCTTTATTTACTGAATGGACTGGGTTTGTAAATGGTATATGTCACGTTAACTTCACACATTTAAGTTTATTTTCTTCATTACGTAATTGGTATATTAGTTATATTTTTAATGAATGGTAATTCATTTTTAAATGGTATTCGGCATGTATAGTACACACATTAAATTTTACTATACAAATTGTGCTTATTTAACAGTCTAGGCCTTGTAATATACACATAGTAAACTTTAACTTATGCAACAATCACTTAGAATATAGCAATGTACGTATTTAGGTTCAAACCCATATTCTTCACAAAAATATTCGCTTGTATGTTCAACGTTGATATAGTATTGTGAGTGGTTACATTTGGTTTCTATGACTTGTTAATTAGCTTGAGTTTACACAAGATGTTTGTTGAATTTTGGGTTATATGGCCTTATAGAATTATACGTTCGTTATTAGTTGACAGTATTTATTATCATAGATGTAGATGACGATAGACGAAACACTATCTGCAGTATGTGGCTACACGATTGTCATGGATAATACATGGATTCATTATAGAAATATGCATGTCATCTCCAATATTTTTACAGAAAGATTATTATATTCGTCACAAGAAATTACGTACCTTTAGTATTTACCGATTTAAATTTTATATATTCAACGGTCATGGAACACACATTAGTAAATGTAATGGTCATGATATTAAGACAACAAAATCAGCTTGTTAAAAGTTGTACGTAAATCGTATAAAACACGAACTTATACTGTATGCATCATTTAGTGTTATGTAATATACATAGTAAAGTTTACTTCTTTAATTACCTAATTGATGTGGACAACGTTCTTGCATAATGTCAAACTTAATTATGAGAAATGTTACTATTCGCATTTTAAATGCGTTCCTATAGTAAATGATTATTCGGATAGTAAATACGGTCATATTATTAATGATACTTTGCGATTACAATTATGTCAATTGAATGGTTTGTGCCATACAATTTACACATAAATTTTAACTGTACATGGTAATAAGTTGTGATGTAGAAATGTGTTGATTTGATTTCAAACCATTTTTCACCACGTACATACTGACATGTATATGTTAATTGTTGATATATTGTTATACGTGGATATAATTGGTTTCTAACTCATATTTCTTTTCAAAACCATTTACACATTTAAATAAGCATCATTGTATTCGTAGCATTCAACTATAAAGTTTCAATATTTATTGTTACATATTTTTTATATTCATCCTTTAAGGATAACAAATATTCAAATATAATGGCTACTATATGGACACTAAATCAGCTGCTACCTAAGTGAACTTGAATCGGGTAAAACACGAATTCATTAAGTTTTTTATATAAATGACATCGTACAAATAGTGTATCTTATTGTATACATGGTGCGTAACATTTAGGCTACACTATAATGTTTACTGACTGTATGACATAATTGGTATTGTTATCTACATACACGATTACATTGATTACTTACTGTACTTGTTCTCATTAATAAACTAAGTAATTTGCTACTTACCTATGTATGATTTTGTAGGTGTAAACCAAAAAGGCTGCAAGTTTAACATGATCTTCTTTTATTGATCCATCACTGAAAAAATGGGAGAAGGTGGTAAACAATATCGTTGTAACCTGGTTGCATTACGGGATTTGTTGTCCGACATGGAGATAGGCGATGGGTTGAAAGAATGCCTCGAAAAAACTCCATTTTAGGCGTTGTTTTACGCATTTGTAACAACCCGCCTAATGGGATACCGGGTGATCACTCCTATATCAAATTATAACAGGAGTTACATATGGATCATTCTTAGCATCACTGTCGAAAATCCATTTAATTACTAATATCCTATTAGTCGAGCGTTAAAAACTTTTTACTTAACTACTCTTTTTTCCGATTAAAATAAAGCATCCACAATTTAATGCGTAAATGAAATAAAAAGGAAAATGAACTAAAAATAACCGAACACTCGGTTCAATTAATACAACCATATCGAATAACGTGCGAAGAATAAATAAAATCAGTTGGACCATTGGCCCGAATGTTTATACAATATCTCCTACCTAGAGTGCAAGGAAAGAAGCGTCTACCGATAACCCGCAAGCATCCACAGCTGCTGCAGAAGACGTCTGACTCGAAAGAATTTCCATCCAGGCGTCCCTCTGTCTGGACACCTATATATATATATATAATATATAGAAAGAAAGGAGAGTAGATAGACGGGTCAGAACCCAAATTTTGAAAATATTTTGCAAGTGCATAAATGCTTTATTTTTAGAAAAATATTTTTTTATCTCATATTTAAATTGGTATCGCACTCCCATGAGATACCCCTCACCTCTCATCTAATAGTGCACATCTAACGCACCCTAAAAACACACCCTAGTCAAGCTATCCTTGCCTAACTAGTCTAATTTACCCATCTACTATCTACCCCAGATAGTCCAAGTGCTAAGGGATAAACTTCCCTCCATTCTCAACACTGCACTAAGTTCGTGCGTGGGGTGTCTCGCAAAGCGAAATCCAAACAAGTACCCCCCCCCCCCCGATACACTACTACTTGGCAGGGTTAATGGTAGAGATCCATTAGGCCCGTAGCACACACAAATGTATAAATACATATATATATATATATATATATACATCAACAATATGCGTCCGAATAATATCTCCCGGACTGAGGTTTACGTAATAAACTATATAATACACATCCGGATCTACCTCCCGGACTGAGGTGTATTCTATACTCATATCAAAACCTTCCATTTCCCTTCTCATATCCAGAAAATGTATTTAAAAGCCAATTCATTAGCATGAATTGCTTTACCATAACATATATCTTTTTAAAAGCCAATTTTATTAACATAAAAATGCTTTTCCATTATATATCATCCCATTTCCCTTTTTATACTCAGGAAATGTACCCAAAGCCATTTTCATTATCATGAAAATGCTTTGATCATATCATATGCTTCCACATCCCTTCTTCCATCCGGGAGTGTTACCGAAGTCAAACTTTTATCCCATTTCCCTTTTTATACCCAGGAAATGTAAATTAAAGCCAATCCATTATCATGAATTGCTTTAATAAATCTAAGACCGCCCCTCCGGGTTTCCCCACTGGACGCGCCCCTAAATGGCTATCATCTTCCAGGGCCTATCCATACAAGACAACCTGGGAACCTACCAACGTCGGGAAGCGGCCATATTGCCTGCGGGAAAGTCAGGACCACACCCAGAATCCCCTAACCAGCGCAGTAAACAAATAAACGCCCAGATGGCCTAGGGACTATATCCAACCTGCTCAATAGCCAGGAAGGCTTCACCACGACGCGCGCAACTTCCCTTATGATAGCGATTTAGAGAGGTGTGTAATCCATATTTTATCAATTATGAAAACATTTGTCTTTCCATTTTGAAAATATTCATTTTTATATTTTCAAAATCATTTCCATCATATCTAATATATATACTCTAGTCACATAGTATATACATATATCTTATATTCTTCCTAGAATATATAACCGGTCATAATGGCCTATATCATCTAGCGATGACCATAATCCCAAAGATTCCCTCTAGGAATCACAATCATGCATTCATATAAGCATGATACTAAACCCAAAGTATTTTCTTACTTTGATGACTAATAATTACCTTAATCAACTCTTAGAGATATATTGGATATCTCCAAATATTGGGCTGAAAATAGGGCACCGGTCGACCGGTCCTAGACCCCCGGTCGACCGCGAGTTGCAATTAAGCCTACAAAACAAAGCAGTAGGCCTTATTTCCTTGACGCGGTCGACCGGCCATAAGGGCGCGGTCGACCGGTCACACCAGGTCCTCAAAAATAAATCCTCCAAATCTTCCATCCAACAACCCAATTTCATTATCGGGGTTTCTAATCTACCCCAAAAATCATCCAAAACATCTACACGACTAATCCTAACCTGTATTTTTCCAATTCCCGATTTGATATCCTAGTTGATGATTTCAACCCGGAGCTGCCATCTTGTAAAAATCATATCAAATCGTAGAAAAATTAGAAAAATACGCAGTCAATGCCCACGCAACCGTATCGAAAATATCTACAACTTTTATGTTTTGACCGAAAGCTAAATCAATTCTTTTCCTAGTCAAAATAACCCCACAAGTTTACGGGTTACTATTCATTATCTCCCCAAAATCCCAAACTCCATTTTTCTCCATTTTTGTTGTTTCTAACCTCACCCAACAACTCAATAAACATCTAATCTATGTTTTACAACTAACACATCAATTATTTTGGGGTATTGAATCATTTCTCTTAGTTTTAAACCCTAAAATCATAAAAACCCCAACTTAACATTTAAACCCATTGTTATACTCCATTAACATGGTTTTAACACTAAAAATCATTAAGAGTTTACACTACATCAATGTGTAAACTCATAATCAACTTTTACCCAATTTTATTTTAAGAATTCTAACCCCAAAATCATATTTTTACCAACTATGATATGAGATTAATGCACAAAAGTAAATAAAGCAAGTAAACACTTGCCTCGAGGATGAAATTCGACGACCACGAGCCGAATCCCGCGGAGTTTGGCCGGAGTTTCCATTTCTCCTCCTCTTTCTTCTTCCTCTCTCTCTTCTCCCTCTTTATTTCCTTCTCTTCTCTTTTCTTTCCTCTCTCTTTATAAAGAAAGAAAAAGGATTTAAACCCTTAAAACCCAAAAACGACTCGTTTACCCAATTACGAGTTACTTTTACCTCTAAAATTACCCAAAACTTAATTTCGACAATCGGACACTCTTTTCCGACTATCTCGGACATTTCGAGACTCATGGCGCAGTCATAATTTCCATCCGAGGTACATGACCGCAAATCACTATTCCAACCCATAAAAGAAATTGCGGGTTTTCCAATTTAAAATCTGACCTTTTCGTCAATTTTCTCCACGACGACATATAATTAAATTATAGCGACCTATATAGTCCCAAAAGTAATTACAATACCCATCGAAAATCATCAAATCCTCAAAATTTCCGAAAATCACTATTTCGAGAAATTCTCCAAATTCCAAATTATACGTAATAATGGAATTAGTCCTCTCCAAAAGGGCGGGTTGTTACATTTAACATGATCTTCTTTTATTGATCCATCACTGAAAAAATGGGAGAAGGTGGTAAACAATATCGTTGTAACCTGGTTGCATTACGGGATTTGTTGTCCGACATGGATATAGGCGATGGGTTGAAAGAATGCCTCGAAAAAACTCCATTTTAGGCGTTGTTTTACGCATTTATAACAACTAAGTTCGATCATTCATTTATTTGTTAATATGAAAAAAATGTCGAATTGATAATCCGTGCTTACACCGGGGAGGATAGGATTTTCAAAATTGGTGGTAAGGAAATCCAATTCACCCCGAGAGACATATCACTAATATTTAGTATACCGTTCGGGAGTAGTTCATACAAAATACCGTCATATGGAAGAAAATCGAAGACCCCGTTCGTGCGTAAGTGGTTTGGTAATGTCGATGGGATGGTTCAAGAGTCCAATATTATGAATGCCGCGATAGACTGGTCGATTTTAATAATGAATGGTGGGTATGCCGATGCTATAAAGCTTGTGTGCCTTTACACATTTTGTACATTGTTTTTCCCGACCAGTGGAGTATTCGTGAAATGGAGTTTCATGGATTGTGTATTGAGAATGGATGAAATTAGGAATTTCAATTGACCGATGTTGATATATGACTACTTAATAGAGTTACTTGATAAAAATCACACCAAACCCCATAAATGTTATGGATGCATCATTAGATTGTTGGTAATAATCTTTAAACTTATATCTATATTAGATTTTTTAAGAAATATTATCTTACTTACAACAATTTGCTCTTGTTTACTTAAATTCAACTTTGGTTCTAAGAGAGAACAAACATCATTGAACCCGGGGATATCAACTTGTACCCACGATTCATGAAGTGGAATCTTACAAAGTTAAACTCGATACTCTAAGATGGCATCGTTCTACGTGAACATGTGGAACTATAGGTATTTTGATTGTATATATACTATATGTATTTATATTAGATGTTTTTTATGTACAATTTTTTTGTTGACTTAGTGATATAATACTCTTCCCTTGTTTGGATTAGTATTAAAGTTTTACTAAAAGTAACAACCTTATGTGATCTTATCAAAATACGAATGAGGTAGATTGAACATTGTTGTTTTCATTTGAAACAAAATCATGCAAATCTTTGGGTCGTTATAGTCATCCAACCCAAGCTTATAATCTTTACCAGTAAACTTTGTGTAGCTCACGATGTGGGTAAATGATAAACTATTTTAGTCAGTAAATATTATCTGAGTTCCTAATATAAACACCTTATGAGCTAAATATTACACAATGTAGACATTGTCTGTTAAAAAACATACTAAGTAGTAAATGTTAACTCATTGTGTATGTTGACATGGTCTGCTATTTTTTTCATACCTAACATCAGTATATACAGTTTCAGTTTATCGTATGGGCTTGAAAAAATAATATATTGAATGATATGTGGGATATTATCATACAATACAGTTTACAACTACATATAATAATATGTAAGATTCATAGTGACTGTAAACAGGATAATACTTCCTAGGTGAGCATGTACGTGTAAAATGATACCAATATCCCACTTTTGTAAACATTGTCAATCACATATACTATGTTAGGTATACTAAATAGTAAAGTTTACTGCTACACATTACTTCCTAGGTGATGCTTCTATTTTTTTCATACCTAACATTAGTATATGCATTTTCAATTTATCTTATGGTTATGACAAATTAATATATTGAATTATATCTGGGATATTAACATACATTCTAGTTTACTGTTACATAAAATAATATGTAAGACTCGTTATGATTATAAAAAGCATAATACTTCATAGGTGAGCATGTACGTGTAAAATGATACCAATATCCCAGTTTTGTAAACATTGGCAAGAACATATACTATGTCTATTAAACTAAACAGTAAAGGTTACTGCTAATTATTACTTACTAGTTGATGCTTTTATTTTAATCATACCTAAATGTATTATATGCAGTTTTAGTTTATCGTATGGATCTCACGAATTATTACTATTGATTGATACGTGGGATAATAACAAACAGTAAAGTTTTTCGCTACATATAATATTATGTACGAATTCTGTTTACTCTCATGTCTAGTGCTACATAAAATATTATATGCTCTTATGTTATTCATATTAAGCTCATTTTGACAATATGCATATTGTTTTGATGTAAATTTTATACACTAAACTTTTCTGTTTCGACTAATAGTATGTAAAAATTCTATTTATCGAGCAAAACTACATTAATTAGTTAAATCATATCAGGGAAAATCATCAATTAAAGTTTACCTTACACACTGTAACTGATTCATGTTATTTGTTCGATATGAACAAATGTTGTATAATATTCACGAGATGCTTGATTTTTTATATACTCTAATGTGCATCCTATTAAGGTTAGCTTCACATACGAATTATGTTTTTTGATGCAGAGTTTGTACAGTAAAGTTTACTGTTACAAAACGTTTGTTAACACAACGTATAATATTACACACTGTATACAATTATATGTATGTCATAATGTATTAACACCTTGCGCTAATTAAAATATTTTCTCTAGACAGATTAAGCATGGAAGGCTTTACAAAATAGAGATTTAGGAGGATGTTTTGGGATAAGACATTGATTCTGATCCAGAGGACTATATGCTGCTCGATGATGTTTATGATGCAGGTTACACAAATGATGACATCCCATCTAATAGCACTAATGCGAATGGTAATGGTATTTCAGAAGCATCACCTAGGAAGCAATACGATCCCATATTAAAGAAACTAAAAAAATATGGAAGTTGAAGTTCAATGTTTGCAACACTTGTGCAGTGATAAAGATGTTCTGTACAAGAAGTTGTCCGATGAACTTACGAATATGAAAAAGGAGAAGGATGAAATGGAAGTAGCTAAGCAAAAGACTATTGAGAAATTGAAAAGTGAAATTGAATTACTTGAAAAAAAATTAGTTTAATGGAATAGAAGGAGAACGATGAGGTTAGGAAGTTGAAGGAGGAGTTGGCAAGGGAAACCAAGCAAATCGAAGAACTAGTCACTCAAAAGGTTGAGGCGAGGGTATTTAAAGAGCAAAGCCCCAAAATGACTATTTCGCCTTCTCATGTGCATGGTAGCACACAAAAATCTAATGAGAAAAGTGAAAATGAGTTTGATGTGACACCAACTTATCTTCAACAACTCGTGAGTTTGATGGTTCGACGAGTGAAGAATAAAGATGATAGGGGTAGGTTGTGTTTGTCTACCAACCACAAGTTAGGGGTAGGTTGAAGAGGAGAGCATCCAAACGTTCCGAACAAAGCCTAGCAAAGAAGAAATATAAGAAGGAGGATGTTATGGATGTCGATAACAAGGAAAAGGTTGGCACCTAAAATAAAAGTAACGAAGCTGAAGCGAAATGTGTTGATGCGGAGAGGGGTTGTGGGTAAATATCTTTCTGAGTAGATCATTCAAACAATAAAATCATGTAATAATGACGAATACGGGTATTAGTTACTTTATATTATCATACGCATTTAATTCCATTATGCATGTATTAGACGTAACAGGTCAGCCAGTAAATGTTATTGTATGCCATGTTACATCTAATATATGTTGAAGACAAAATGAAATAGTTTATAAAATGTTGAGAACTATTTACGTATATAAGAAAATTCATAATCGACGTGATGATTTACATTTATTGAGTAATTTCAATTTATAAGTAAATTACCAATATTTAGGTATAAAATAAAATTCACAACCGATGTGATGTTATATCCAGTTTATAGTGTAATGTACTTTGGTTTTGATATTGTAGGCATATCTTTTGCTGTGGTGGGGACTGAGGCTATTCTGTTTTCCGTAAAGATTTGTTGGAAGTAATAACGTAAAAGTGTATCGAAATTAATGTGGGTAATCTAATTGCATTTTTTTATTTCATTACGTCATTACGTACAATATAATGACATGCATACAATTTTGTAACTAAAATATTATGAAGGTATAAACTAATACTTGGGATAATATATTTGTATAAGTTGTTGATGCATACAAGGATATTTTGGAGAAGGATCTCGTGGAGTATGCACCAACACTTCTGGATTATAGTTTCTTCGATCAATATGTGTTTTTCACTAGCATGTGTTGGGTGAGTTTGTCTTTGGAAGTTTGTTTGTATGTATTAATGGATGAAATATAATTTTTACATCATTTCATACTATCACACTTATTTTTTGCAATGTGCATCGCATGATTCGTGACAAAAATGGATGGGTTGTGAAAATACTTTATCGATATGAAACTTGAGCTATCTCCAAGGGAGATGCGGTGGTATTTTTTCCCTATAATTTCTGCCTCATCATAGGAAAGAAGAGAGGAGTAACACTTCCATCTTATGGTGCTCGACACACACAAGGGTTGTTGGAAGCATTACAACCTCCTCATACCTAGGGATGGGATGAAGGACTTATACCTATCGAACGCCCGTAGATTAGTAAGTAATATCACTATTTTTCAATTATAAATACATAACATAACATAACATTCTCTCATTCCGAATGAAAACACATTTTTGTGCAAATTTTAATTAGATTTTAATAGTTAGATATATCATTATGCCTTTGTGAATGAAAAAACAATGGTTATTTCCTATTATGATAACATTATGACTGTTCAATACTCTACCCAAACGTTGAATTATAGATGCACATTATTCATGTTGTATACGTTATGCTATTACAGGTACAATTTTTTAACTTTAAGTAAATGTCGTTTCAATCACATTTTGTTTTTATTAATTACGAGTATGCATATAATGAAGTTTATTGGTACAATTATTGTGTAAGCATAGCATAAAAAATGTAGAAATGAAAGTTCACTATTTATGGTTGCATTTGAGTAAATGCCAATAGTTTTTCGACAGAAAAAACATCCATGTTGTGGATAGTTGCTGACATCCATAATAGGTTTCTGGCTTCATACATCTACACTTTTTTTTCGTGACTCAGTGACCTAATAGTCCGTCCCTGTTTCAGTGAGTTTTAAAGTAATCATAAAAGTATCTAGTACCAGCTATCATTGATACTCTATTTCTTTCTCCATCCATTTTATGCTTATTTTTTCTGACTAAGTGATCTATTAGTATTCCCCTGTTTCAATTACTTGCAAATTACTCCTAAACGATGCAAGTAGCATCTGCCATCCATATTATGTTCTCGCTTTATACAACTACAATGTATTTAATACTGTTAACACTAATAATATGTACACATTCGGTTTGACGAGCTAGACCGGGTCAATTAGTTTAATCATATCGTGGAACCGGTCATCAATTAAAGTAGCAAGTAGCGGGTGACCTCCATTTTCTGTTTCTGGATTCGTACAACTACAACGTCTTTATTTTTTGACTTAGTGATTTAATAGACTGCCCTATTTCAACTATCTAATATCATTAAAACCTTTGTGACATGTTAAGAACCATACTAAGTTGTAAATGTTAACTCATTATGTACGTGGCCATGGTTAGCTAGTTTTTTCATATCAAAATGTATGATAAGCAGTTCTAATTTATCATATGGATCTCACAATATCACTATTGAATGACGTGGGATATTAACAAATAATAAAGTTTACTGCTACAAATAATAATATGTAAGAATTTTGTTCACCGAGGTAGACCGCATCAATTAGTTTAATCGTATCGCGTAATTGGTCATCCATTACACTTTACTGTTACACACTCTATCGGATTAACGTTATGTTTATGACACAAACTCTTGTTGGATAATAGTATCGGAATAACGTTATTTTGACATATGCATGATGTTTTGATGTAAAGTTTACTGTCACGAGTAACAGTATGTAAAAATAATGTTTAACTTGCTAGACCTCATCAATTATAGTTTACTGATATCGCATAATAGGTCACCAATAACAATTTACCATTATATACTACATCGTTTTAACGTTATTTTTACGATACGAACTCTCGATGGATAACATTAATAAGCTTCTTGGCCTTTTCATATACTATCACGTGCATCCTATTAAGGTTGTCTTCACATACGAATGATATTTTTTATGTAAAGGTTAAACAGTAAATTTTAATGTTACGAGTAAGTTTATTTTCTTGCATTGATATATCTGATTCGTCAATTAAGTTTATTTTATTGCATGGATTATGTAATCCCCCACTCTAAAAATAGATCATTTTATTATAATTTGAATAGTTTATTTCGAGAAAAATAATTAGAGAAACAAATGCATAATAAAATAGATCAAATTGTACAAAAGGTGACACATCTCATGTAGGGATTAAAAAGAAAAAATGTATGTAGCATGGTCCGCATGGATGGATACCCATGATAAATTAGTTGTTAAGAATTCGTTGGTGAAGTACGACATGAATTAGCGGAGGAACGGACATGACACGAACACGATTAATATTATACGATAATAGTGATGGTACGCGACATAGTAAAGTAGAACTTCGCAAATTTTTGTAGGCTTCTTCGTTAGCGATAAAAATAATTTGACCAAATATTTGAGGAATTAAAAATATAGACAAAAATACCATGGGGTCAAGTTTCGAAAAAAGAGAGGTTTTTAACAATGGGACCAGTCGACCAGGGGTCCCGGACCGGTCGACTGGGCCTGCCAGTGTTTGCCTTGGGAGGGATTAATTTTTGTGCTGTTAAGACACGAACACTTGGATTATAATAGCTGTCAACCTTGGAGCTTATGTACACTTGATATAGGAAGGTCTTGGGGTCTTTATGTTTCCTTTTAAGGTAACTAATCTAGGCTTGAATTATAAGAAGCAAACCGTGTGTGTGTGTGTGTGTGTGTGTGTTTTGGAGAACACTCCATCATATTTTTCATCTCCCTCTCTCTCTCTAAGATGAAACCTCCATAGAAGTATCTTCTGGACAGACTTACTAAGGGATAAACCACCCACATTATCCACTATACACTACCTATAGACATCATTAGAAGAGCTTAAACCACCCTTTTATCCCCATACCAAAACCTAGGCAAATTTTTTGGGTGTGGGAAATGATGCGCTTGATGTCTTAATGGGTGTTTGAAGAGAGTATCTTAAGAATGAAGAATAAATTCGTAGGATCTTCATTAGTAGCATTCTTGGAGTGATAAAGAAGACAAACTTAGGAGGGCTTTTAGAGACCCCCTTGAGGCCACCTTTGGATGTGGGGGGTCCTCCACATTCTTCACTATTTCCATCATCGTTGAGCTCCATTTTAGGTGGATTTTGTTAACCTTAGTTTAAGTTATATGTTCTGTATAAATTTTAGATTTATTATTTACATATTTTAGGCTTAAAATGTGTAGGATTTTTGACAGTTTGCATCCATGAAGTTTGTTGGTAGATTTCCATGATCTGATGATCAAATGGGTGTCAAGTAAAGGTTTTAAAGTGGGTTGAATTAAACAAAAATTCAGATTACTATTTTCCACCATTTGGGTGTAAAAGTGTATAGAAAAAATGACTATAATGAATTCTTGGGTTTATTAAGTACACACTTGATGTTTTAAAAAAAAATGGGCATTTAAATGAAGGTTTGAATGAGTTTTAAAAGTATTATAAAATTCATAGTACTATTCATGGATTTTTTTATGAATAAAAATGTTAGAAAGTGTCATTCGGTGTATTCCTAGTAAAAGGAACAACATACATTTTTATGGAATAAAAATGTAAGAAAACATTAGTTTTGTGTGTTTTCCAGTAAAAGAACTAACATACATTTTTATGGAATAAAAATTTAAGAAATATCATTCTTGGTGTATTTTTAGTGAAAGGAAGTAAGGGGCATTTTTATGAAATAAAAATGTGTGGATTGATGTTAATGTTGTCAAAATATTTTTGAAATAAATATTTTCAAGTTTCTTGCAAAAATGGGGATATATGAATAAATGGACATTTGCCAAGTTTAAAGAAATTAATGAAATGTCCTTATTTCATGAAATGAACGTATAATCCATTGGTAGGATTTTAGTATTTAAAGTCCACTTTCTATGCATATAAACTTGTAGTATTTTGATAATAAATATGTGAAAAAGTTTAAAGAAGACTTTATTGGGTTAAACATGAAATGATAAAAGTTGGAATTTTAGTCTTTAGAGTGTGTGTAATTTGGACTAAAAGATATAGTGGGTGTGAAGTTAAAAGACTACATGTTAATAAAAGAAAGGGTATTTTCTTATAAAATAGTCTTAAGCAAAAAAAATTATTTCTTTAATAAAGAAGTAAAGAAATATGAATGTTGATAAAAAAAGTATCGGTTAAGTGTTAATGGGCAAAGATGAAATGGTTAGTGAGTGTAACTTACGAATGCTATGAAATATTAACACTTGAGAAATGGAGTAAAAGGTGATTTTGGAAACAAATGAGTAAAATGATAATTGAACTCAAAGTGGGACATTTTTATGAAATAAAAATGTTGGGAAGGGTGTTACATAAAGTGGTCCTCAGCAAATATGATTTTTGGAATAAAAATCAAGGTTAAAGAATAAAGGATACAAAATGGCAAGTTTTCAAGTGTAGCATAAATTGGGACGATAAAGCCCCGGGTTTTGGCTTTAGCTAGGTAAAAAGGAAAGAAAGTAATATCTACATTTATAAAATTTAAAATACATTGAAAGGTACTCAAATGACATTGGTATAAAGCAAGAAGGGCTCGGAGCCCTTGGATGAAAACCCCTAAATCACTAGCCATAGCATATGGTGCGCATTGCCGGTGGTGTGGATCCCGTGAAAGTATGCGGTATTATAAGATTTCGAGAAAATGTTATATAAAATAAGGAACACGAATCAAGAGATGGGTTGTGTGGTGAATGTGTAAATACAACCTAACTTGAATGAATGAAACAAACATGTCGGTAAAGGATAAATGGATTAGTTAATGCGTAAAAATACTAATGTCCATAAGATAAGGAAAAAGGTTAAAGAAAATGGATGAATGGTTGCTTAAGCGACCTAAATGGTGAAACCCATATTTAAAACAAGAAGGTGTTGTGAAAAAGAGATTTTTAAAGAACAAATAAGTATTTTCTAACACATGGATTACATGTGTTAAAATGAAGATTTTCAATGAAATACTAAAGGATCTTTAAATGAATAAAAGGATAAATTTAGGTAAAGGAATGGTTTTGCTAAATTAAGTGTAGCGGTTTCAAGTGTTGAACTGAATGTGTTGAAAAAGTGGGGAAATGTCAAATATGAACAAGGAAAACCTTTAATGCGATTAAGGTTTATTAATCTGGAAAATAAGGTTTTTGTAAATAAATTGATTAATCCATTGGAACGTGTATTTTTTTTCAAATGTATACATATGTAGATATATTTTTTTTTTTTCGCATGCATGGGGTTATAGCGTGTGAGTATTACTTTCTTCCGTTCGTTTCTATACTATTGTATAAATCCCATTTGACATAAGCTCACGTCCCCACTTTGTTATTGCAGGTTGGGAGCGGTTGTGTAATATGAGGGCGTTTTACAGGTAAGTGTATCTTATTTATGTTTACATTAGTATCTCTATTTACTTGGACTTCGAAGTGCCCCCCAGGACCCCACGTAGTTTATTTTGAAACTGGAATCGCACGCTAACAAGTGAAATGTTAATTATAATAAAAATTGGATTAATAACATTATTTAGGTTATTTTATTGCACTTAATACCGAATGACTCGATTCAGATCGGGTTGACCCACTGGTAACCTATAAATCCTGGTCAAGGTGTTACAAATAGTATCAGAGCTCTACGTTCAAGGTTCCATTCGGGTGTGACGTGGTGAGGTTGGTATTGGATCTTTCGACGTCGGTATGGTTCGAGACGGTCATGCTAGTTTGATGAGGATTTAGTTCGTGTCCTCGATGGTAAAGTCTAAGAGGTTTGCATGACAAATTAGATTAGTATTAGGTGGCACACGATTAGACTGATGGTTATTAGTCACTTTTCTATTTCTAATTAGAATAGTAATAACTTATGGGTGTTCATGCAAGTTTATAGTGGTGACACCGTAGTTGTTAGTGTGAGGTGCTTCCGTTAAGAATTGGTAACATAGAATCAATTAAGATGTCGATAGAATGAAGTGATGCTCATTGGGCAAGTAGCACCAAATTGTGTACAGTCAATGGTAAAGATTGATAGTTAGAGTGTCATAATTATGTAATGGTAACCCGCAATTTAAATTATATGTAGCATTGGGTGTGACGCATATGGGAGATCAATATCAATTTGATGATTAGGAAATTTCGATCTTTGGGGTAATATTATGATTGATGATAAGTTCGATGAGTTTATAAACTGGTGTAGGCTAATGTTAGAGGATAAGTCAGTCTTAGTTGATAAAATGCTATTCTTATGGCTGAACACCTTAGTGGATTATTGGTCGATGATGTAATTACAAACTTTAGTTTCGGGTGAAAAAGTACTAGGTCCGTTCGTTAAGAACTTGAGTTTAGTGCATCTCAATTTATGTACCTTGACTATAATATGGGTTTAGATAATCCTGATGATTGAGTGAACCTATAAAATCGTGGTGACTTGGTATTAAGAAATTAAGTTGTGATGTTTTAGAATATGACTTCTTGCGGTGTTATTAGGGTGGGCCTCCTCTTGGGCGATACCCGACATCCCTTACCCTACCAAAACCCTAGGCGGTGTAAATTTATAGTTGGGTGGTTATAGTATGGGATTGAGGAATAGGATCCCGTGCGACGTCAGTGGTGAGGGCCTTGGTGTTTATAGGCAATACCCGACGTCCATATCCTACCAAGATTTATATAATCGTGTTAACTCATAGATTGATGCATGGTGTGATATTCACATAGTAAGGAAATTTAGTTTCCATAGTTAAATAGTCATCGAGGAATTGAGTGAGGCAAACCTTGAGGTTTATAGGCCACAGGTGTGACAACCCGGTATCCGAAATAAGGGGTGGCCAGCCCGATACTCCAAATATACTGGAATCATTGATGGAATCATTCTCAGCATCGTGACAACATAAAGAGTATACGAGATAACCACTCAATAATTCAGACAACGGGTTGTCAAAAATTTTGTTTTATAATTTAAAGAAAGCATTTTAAACAACCCATACATGAAAAGGAAACCCCAAAAGCATATATGTAATAACGACAACGAACACACAATAAAAGGACCAAATATAATGTCGGTCAACTGGATTCATACTATGCACAACAAGTTCAATAATTTACATATTACATTCATTATACAATTACAAAAGGTTTGGGCCACTCGCCCGATTACAAGGACTGGTCATATCTAGAATACAAAGGAAAGTGTGTCTACACAAAGTATCCCATGATATCCGCAAAACGTCACGGCTCGTCAAAAGACACTGGAACGGAAAAGCTCATTACGGGCGACCATGCGGTGGAGCACCTGAGTGGAAATAATATATATATACACAACAAGAAATAAGAACCGGTCAGGGCCCGGTTTTATGTGATCACCAAATAAATGACAAGTATGACAATAATGAATGATTAAGCATGGATGATAAAGATGATAGTCTACATGATAACAACTTATAATGAACTAGTACAGTTGAACGGTTATAAAATGAAATTCGATTATATAAGAGAATAAGAATAATCATAAACCTTTTTCATCTTTCACCATTTCATCTTATCTTTCCATTCCTTATCAGGAATACAAGTTTTATCATGTGCTCTTTGTGGCACTTATCTGAATTGTATGCTCTTTGTGGCATATATTATGCTCTTTATGGAATTGTTTTATGCTCTTTATGGAATTTATACCCATCAAGTCCAACTTGATGATTAGAATAGTTATAAGTATATATATATAACGATTCTAAGACCGCCCATCCGGGTTTCCCCACTGTGCGCGCCCCTAATTAACCATGATCTTCCAGGGCCTATCATAAGACAACCTGGGATCCTATCGAAAACGTCGGGAAGCGGCCATATGCCTACGGGATAGTCAAGACCACACCCGGAATCTCCTACCCATCGCAGAAAATAATAAACAAACGCTCATATGGCCTAGGACTATATCCACCCTGCATTCATTAGCCAGGGGCTTCACCTCACGCACGAACTTCCCTCAAGATGGTATTTAGAGAGGTGTGTTTAACCTTTTCATTAATCTCCATTTCATGATTTAGTAAATTATCATTTACTTTGTCCATTTTACATTTTATCAAATGCATTATGGTTATCCGGAACTATACGTGCTTAACATCATTATTGTACAAAGCCTCCTTTTTGGCTTTCTAATAGACCATTAAATCAATCCTAGCTCACATTAACTTCTAGAGTCTCCAAATTTCACTTTAAGATTTTGTAGATTCATATAAACTTATACGATGGAAGTAATGTATGAACACTACTTTGAATACCCCTGGACTGAACCCTAGATGAACCCATTCGAATCTAGGGTTTCGACCAAACTCAACTAATACTCTAGGATCCTATATTTACTTCATGCAAGAAGGTCCCTAATTACTAATCCTAAGGAAAAGGGTTAAAATTGAAAAATAAAGAAATTTGAAAAAGTGCAAGGTTTCCGAATCGATTCGGGCTGGCCGAATCGATTAGGTCAAGAAATATGGGATTCTGCATAATTTCCTAATCGATTCGGTTTAGACCGAATCGATTCGGTCAGGAAGGTTGGGTTTCTGCATAACTGTCGAATTGATTCGGTTCACCTAGACCTGGACACTGGACTTAAGCGAATCGATTCGCCCAGAGGGCCGAATCGATTCGGGCCTACGATTTTGCCAAGTTTTGGCTATGGAGTCTTGGACTCCAAATCTATCCCAACTCAAATCCAACTCATTTATTGCCAACAACACTTCATAAATACTACTAGAACTACCATAAACCTAATCAATCATCCAAATCATTTTTGAATGGATCAAAACCCAGAAATACACAAAAAAAACTAAAATAGTTCTACGATGATCAATACACCATTATCACAACAAATCATTTATCTTAAACCACATGTAGCAAGTAGAAAACTTGCCTCAAGCTAGAAAATGCAGATTTCCTTTATGTGGAAGCAAAAATCGTTCTTCAATCTTCAATCTCTTCTCTTTTCTCTACTCTTTCTCTTCCTCTCTCTAGTTCTCTAGGTTTAGGAAATACAATTAGGTGAATAGTGACTTAATCAAGACATAAATCGTGCCTTTAGTCAACAATCCCAACTTAAGTGATCAATACCGCGATAAAATAACACACAACTACATATTCAAGGTATAATCAGTCCAAAATGCCCAAAACCTCAAAATACAATATGGTACATATTTTGACTATCTCGCACGTTCCGGAATCAACTACGGCCTCCAAATTATCATTTGGACATTTTATAATTCATTTTAGGTTCCGGTTACATTTTAAACCATCAATGTCATTTATATCTCATGATACTGTAAAACTCCACATAAGGATATCCACATTAACATGCAATGAATATACAACAAGTTAGTAAATATTAACTTTTCTTCATTAAATCAATACTTACTCCATATCTCAACATTTTATATATAACTACTTCACATAGTAAGCAAGTATAAAATAGACTCTCATAAGCGAGGGTTGTTACATACTCCCCCCCTTATGAGGGAATTTTGTCCCCAAAATTCAAGCGTACCTTATAAGAAGAGATGCGAATATTTCTCTCGCATGTCCTCCTCACGTTCCCACGTCGACTCTTTATCATTGTGATGACTCCATTTGACTCTCACCAAGGGCACCACACGAGACCTTAACGTACGCTCCCCATGCTTAAGAATAACAACCGGTTGTTCTTCATATGAAATGTCGGGTTGCAAGTCGATATCCTCGAAAGGGATGTGCCAAAGGGCACCTTCGCATCTCTTGTACTTATTTAGGGAAGAAACATGGAATACATCTTGAATTGTTGCAAGGGTTCTGGTAAGGCAAGTTTATACGCCACTGGACCAACTTTTTCAATAACTGGAAAGGTCCAGCAAAACGCATCGCAAGCTTTCCTTTCTTTCCGAAACGCTTAATGCCCTTCATTGGTGACACTCGCACCAAGACTTGGTCTCCAATTTCCAACTCCATGTGTCTTCTTCCCGCATCGGCATAGCTCTTTTGGCAGTCTTAGGCTATCCAAATGCACTTCCGAATGAGTTCAATTTTAGAAGAAGTATCTTGAATCATTTCAGGTCCAAGGAATTTATTATCACCCACTTCCAACCAACAAGTGGGCGACCTACATGGAAGACCATAAAGAGCTTCATAAGGCGCCATTCCAATTGTAAGTTGGTATGAGTTATTATAGGAAAACTCAACCAAGGGAATGTATTGTTCCCAACCACCTTTGAAGTCAAGCATACACATCCGGAGCATATCCTCCAACATTTGGTTTACCCTTTCTATTTGACCATCTGTTTGAGGATGGTAAGAAGTGCTTAACTTCAATTCGGTTCCCATGGCCTCTTGGAAACTTTACCAAAAGTGGGAAACAAAAATTTTGTCTCGGTCGGAAATGATATTTAAAGTTACCCCATGAAGTCTAACAACCTCCTCGATGAACAGCTGGGCATAGCGAGCGGTATCAAAATCAGTACGCACAGGGAGGAAGTGTGCCGACTTAGTCAAGCGATCGACAATCACCCAAATAGAATCATTACCCTTCTGTGACCTTGGTAAGCCCGTAATAAAGTCCATTGATATGCTTTCCCATTTCCACACCGGGATCTCCAATGGTTGCAATAAACCTGTCGGTCGCTGATGATCAATCTTGACTAACTAACAAGTAGTGCATTGAGATACAAACTCTGAAATATCCTGCTTCATACCGGGCCACCAATACTGGCGATGCATGTATTGATACATCTTGTCCCCACTAGGATGTACCGTAAATTTTGACCCGTGAGATTCCGCCATTATCGCCCTTCTCAAATCCCCCTCTTCCGGAACAATAAGTCTTCCATGAAAGCGTAATCCACCCTCTGAACTTATTGAGTAGGATTCCGCTCCCTAGGACAGTAACCGGTGTATATGGTCCTAACAGCCCTTATCCATTCCTTGGGCTTCTACCACCCTTGCTACAATGGTAGGAGTAACAGTCATTACTGACACTAACGCTCTCACCACCGCATCCTCCTGACTGAGCTCTTTCCACTTAGCCTTCCATACATCAGCTAACTCTCCTTCGGGCCTCCTACTCAAGGCATCCGCCACTACATTCGCCTTTCCCGAATGATAATGGATATCAAATTGATAATCTTTCATGAACTCCAACAATTGGCGCTGACGCATATTCAAATCTTTCTGTGAAAATAAATACTGCAGCGATTTATGGTCCTTGAAAAGACTGAATTTCTCCCCTAAAAGATAATGTCTCCAAATATTCAAGGCGAAGACAACCGCGACAAGCTCTAAGTCAAGAACCGGATAATTCCTTTCATGAGGCTTTAACTTGCGAGAAGCATAAGCAATAGCCTGCCTCTCTTGTTGAAGCACACCTCATAATCCTTAAAGAGATGCATCGGTGAAGACTAGATATTCCAATCTCGGTTTTGGCAATGCAAGGACTGGAGCCAAGGTTAACCTATCTTTGAGTTCGTCAAAAGCAGCTTGGCAAGAGTTATCCCAAACAAATCCCACCCCTTTTCGGGTCAAATTAATCAGGGGGCTTGCGATCTTAGAGAAACCTTTGATGAACCGACGGTAATATCCCGCCAAACCCAGAAAACTACGAATCTCGGTAGGTGTCGTGGGCTGACCCCACTCCCTCACCGCAAATACCTTGATCGGATCCACTGATATACCTTGGGAGGACACAACATGACCCCAAAACTAAACTTCCTTCAACCAAAAGCCACACTTCTCGAACTTTGCGTATAATTGATGATCCCTTAATCTTTGCAGGACCAATCCTAAGTGAGTAGCATGGTCAGATTCTGTCTGAAAATAGACTAAGATGTCATCGATGAACACAATAATAAATTGGTCAAGGAAATCTCGAAACACCCTATTCATGAGATCCATAAATACAGCGGGGGCATTGGTTAATCCAAAGGGCATAACCAAGAATTCATAGGATCCATATCTAGCCAGAAATGTGGTCTTGGATATATCCTGCTCCTGTATCCTCAATTGATGATACCCCATCCTCAAATCGATCTGAGAGAAGTACGACACTCCCCTAAGTTGGTCAAATAGATCACCAATGCGAGGCAAAGGATATTTATTTCGGATTGTGACTTTATTCAATTCTCTATAGTCCACACATAACCGGAGAGAACCATCTCTTTTCTTCACAAACATTACCGGAGCACCCCATGGTGACGTACTGCGCCTAATAAAGCCCTGCTCCAATAACTGTTGAATTTGATCTCTCAGCTCCCTCATCTCCACAAGAGCCGTGCGATATGGAGCTTTCGCAATCGGTCGAGTTCCCGACGCTAAATCGATCATAAACTCAATCTCCCTGCTCGAAGGTAATCCCGGTATTTCCCGAAAAACATCCACAAAATCTCTAACAACTGGGATAGAGTCCAGGGAAACAATTACATCCCTAGAGACATCCTCCGCAATACAATATAAATAGGTACTCGTACCCCCTTCCATACAAGGCATAACAACTAAGAATATTTCTCATCCCGGAATGGTGAAGACTATACTCTTCCCATAACAGTTCACTATCGCGTGATATTTCATTAACCAATCCATGCCCAAAATTATGCCATACCCGACCATGTCAAGGACGAGTAAATTGGCCTCAAGGCACAAATTACCAAGATTAATCCCTATGCTTTTACAAACAAAGAAAATTAATGAACCATCACCCATCGAGGATTCCACACTAGTGAAAGTATTCTCAACAGACTTTATCAAATCTGCGGTTTGGGCAAAAATCCTAGAAATAAAAGAGTTTGTCTCACCCGTATCGAATAATACTCGACCCATATGCGCTTGGATGAGAAACTTACCCTCAATCGTTGGCGGTGATGGAGGGGCTGGAAGAAGCATAGCCTCCTGAATATGGTAGACCCGTCCATACTACAGTTGCCCCTGCTGAGGAGGAGCAATCGAATTAGGCGCCTGGGGCAGAAATTGTACATACGGCTGCTGTGGAGCCCTAGGAAGATGCCCTCCAACCAACTGAGGACACGCCCAACTCTCCGCACTGAAAACATTTGTTCGCCACATTCTCCTGGTTCCGCCCTTGATTATTTTGAAACTTTCCCGAACCTCGGCCCTGCTGGCCTCTAACTCCATTCCCACCTCTACCTGCTTGCTGTTGTGGTGGTCCACCTTGACCCGGCCTACCACCGTTACCACCCGTATTAAATCCACCAAAGCGTTGGCATTTGGACAAATCCCCTTGATGGGGGTCCCTCTCTCTCTGCTTACTCCCTGAAGATTGGGATGAAGAAGAGGTTCCTCCCCCGATCCCATTACTTCCAGGTCTTCCCCCTTATCCCATCGCGATAGATTTCTTGTTATGTTGCACAAACTGTCTATGCTCTTGGAAATGAAGTAGTGTTCCATTCAACACATCCCCAAAGGTTTGTAAAGCCAGATTTCCCAAAAAATGTTTCTTTATCTGCCAATGTAAACCTCCCACAAACTTAGAGATTCTCTTCTCTTCTGGAGTCACTTCATCCGGCACAAAACTTGCCAGCTGGGTGAACTCCTCTTCGTACTCTTCCATGGATCTATCTCCCTCAACAACATCCTAGAGCTTCCTTTGCATCTCCCTTTGAACTGCGAGAGGAAAATACTTTCGATCAAATAAGGCCCAAAAATCAGTGATTGTCATCGTATCCCTCTGCCCTGGTGTAGTCATCGACTCCAAGTAATGTAGTGTCGATCCGACAAGCTTGAAAGTAACAAGGGCTTACTTTTTCTCCTCACTACAATCTACCATACAAAGATGGCGCTGCAAGTCTTTCTTCCACTGATTCGCCTTTATAACATCCGAGCCACCATCAAATTCCGGGGGATGGCCTTAAGGAAAGACTCCCTAACTCTTTCCCACGGAGAAGGTCTCGTAGGAGCTTGTGCCTCTTGTGCCCGTGGTTGAGCTGGTGGCATTTGCTGAGTCATTGTGGTCATGACAGCATTGACCGCTTGAGCCACAATGTTTGCTACATCCGCGGCACTAAAAGTTCCTTGTGGTGGCGGTGGGGGACCAACGTCCTCTTCTACATCTCTATTTCGTCGAGAAGGACGTCCTCTCTTAGGCGGCATCTGAGATGAAGAAATAATAGAGTTAGGATATTATTTAAAACAATCTATCTTGCAGAAGATCACAAACATAAGTAGCAATACAGTCCTAGCAATAGGCTCTATATCAAAGAACGCTATGGTAGAACGTGATAAGTCCGCATAGATCCTTAAAGACTCTAGAACCTGATGCTCTGATACCATCTGTGACAACCCGGTATCGAAATAAGGGGTGGCCATCCCGATACTCCAAAAATACAAGAATCATCGATGGAATCACTCTCAGCGTCGTGACAACATAAAAAGTATACGAGATAACCACTCAATAATTCAGACAACGGGTTGTCAAATTTTTTTTTTTATAATTTAAAGAAACCATTTTAAACAACCCATACATGAAAAATAATTGGAAACCCCAAAAGCATATATGTAAGAACGACAACGAACACACAATAAAAGGACCAAATATAATGCCGGTCAACAGGATTCATACAATGCACAAAAAGTTCAATAATTTACATATTACATTCATTATACAGTTATAAAAGGTTTAGGCCACTCGCCCGATTACAAGGATTGATCATATTTACAATACAAAGGAAAGTGTGTCTACACAAAGTATCCCGTGATATCCGTAAAACGTCACGGCTCGTCAAAAGACACTAGAACGAAAAGGTCATTACGGGCGACCATACGGTAGAGCACCTGAGCGGACATAATATATATATACACAACAAGAAAGAAGAACCGGTCAGGGCCCAATTTTATGTGATCACCAGATAAATGACAAGTATGACAATAATGAATGATTAAGCATGGATGATAAAGATGACAGTCTACATGATAACAACTTATAATGAACTAGTATAGCTGAACGATTATAAAATGAAATTCAATTATATAAGAGAATAAGAATAATCATAAACCTTTTTCATCTTTCACCATTTCATCTTATCTTTCCATTCTTTATCAGGAATACAAGTTTTATCATGTGCTCTTTGTGGCACTTATCTGAATTGTATGCTCTTTGTGGCATATATTATGCTCTTTATGGCATTGTTTTATGCTCTTTATGGCATTTATACCCATCAAGTCCAACTTGATGATTAGAATAGTTATAAGTATATATATATAACGATTCTAAGATCGCCCATCCGGGTTTCCCCACTGTGCGCGCCCCTAAATAACCATGATCTTCCAGGGCCTATCATAAGACAACCTGGGATCCTATCGAAAACATCGGGAAGCGGACATATGCCTGCGGGATAGTCAAGACCACACCCGAAATCTCCTACCCATCACAGAAAATAATAAATAAACGCTCATATGGCCTAGGACTATATTCACCATGCATTCATTAGCCAGGGGGCTTCACCTCACGCACGAACTTCCCTTAAGATGGTATTTAGAGAGGTGTGTTTAACCTTTTCATTAGTCCATATTTCATGATTTAGTAAATTATCATTTACTTTGTCCATTTTATATTTTATCAAATGCATTATGGTTATCCGGAACTATACGTGCTTAACATCATTATAATAACCTCGAAGAACATTTGAACTCCCAAGTTATTGTACAAAGCCTCCTTTTTGGCTTTCTGATAGACCATTAAATCAATCCTAGCTCACATTAACTTCTAGAGTCTCTAAATTTGACTTTAAAATTTCCTAGATTCATATAAACTTATACGATGAAACCAATGTATGAACACCACTTTGAACACCCCTGGACTGAACCCTAGATGAACCCATTCTAATCTAGGGTATCGACCAAACTCAACCAATACTCTAGGATCCTATATTTACTTCATCCAAGAAGGTCCCTAATTACTAATTTTAAGGAAAAGGGTTAAAATTGAAAAAGAAATAAATTTAAAAAAGTGCAGGGTTTCCGAATCGATTTGGCCTGGTCGAATCGATTCGGTCAAGAAATATGGGATTCTGCATAATTGCCGAATCGATTCGGTTCAGAACGAATCGATTCGATCAGGAAGGTTGGGTTTCTTCATAACATCCGAATCAATTCAAATCAAACCGAATCGATTCAGTTCACCTAGACCTGGACACTGGACTTAAGCGAATCGATTCGCCCAGAGGGCCGAATCGATTCGGGCCTGCGATTTTGCCATGTTTTGGCTATGGAGTCTTGGACTCCAAATCTATCCCAACTCAAATCCAACTCATGTATTGCCAACAACACTTCATAAATACTACTAGCAACTACCATAAACCTCATCAATCATCCAAATCATTTTTGAATGGATCAAAACCCACAAATACACAAAAAAAAAACCGTAAAATAGTTCTACCATGATCAATACACCATTATCACAACAAATCATTTATCTTAAACCACATGTAGCAAGTAGAAAACTTACCTCAAGCTAGCAAATGCATATTTCCTTTATGTGGAATCAAGAATCCTTCTTCAATCTTCAATCTCTTCTCTTTTCTCTACTCTTTCTCTTCCTCTCTCTTGTTCTCTAGGTTTAGGAAATACAATTAGGTGAATAGTGACTTAATCAAGACATAAATTGTGCCTTTAGTCAACAATCCCAACTTAAGTGATCAATATCGTGATAAAATAACACACAATTGCATATTCAAGGTATAATCAGTCAAAAATGACCAAAACCTCAAAATACAATATGGTACATATTTTGACTATGTCACATGTTCCGGAATCAACTACGGCCTCCAAATTATCATTTGGACATTTTATAATTCATTTTAGGTTTCGGTTACATTTTAAACCATCAATGTCATTTATATCTCATGATACTATAAAACTCCACATGAGGATATCCACATTAACATGCAGTGAATATACAAAAAGTTAGTAAATATTAACTTTTCTTCATTAAATCAATATTTACTCCATATCTCAACATTTTATATATAACTACTTGACATAGTAAGCAAGTATAAAATTGACTCTCATAAGCGAGGGTTATTACAACAGGCGACGCCTGTGTTCTGCCATAATTAGTGGTAGCAATAATTATATTTATATGTGACTTATAGTCATAGCCATTGGGAGAATGTAATATTCATATCTAAGTGGTAAAACTTATTTTATCCACCGAGGTAATGGCTAAGTGCGAGGAAATCCTTGTGTAAGGATAGTTCTTAGGTATGTGGAGGTTCCCATAAGAAGAACTTATATATGGCATCATTGAGGATAAATATCAAAATTTGTGATGTCTATAGGTGTTTATGGATTAAGTTGCAATATGGATAGAAGATCATTGACTAATGTCCTGGCAAGCACCAAGTAATGTCGATGTTTGTATCGAAATGTTTAAAGAGTGCACCTAAGATGATAAAGATGTAAAAGATGAAATCTCGTCGAATTTGGGGCTTCACATGAGATGTGTTTGATGTTCTTAGGAGACCAATTATGTTCGGTAAGATACAGAAATAATATTCTAGTAACAATAGTTTTAAGGGTCAGGTGATGATCCCAAATTACTGGTAGGGTAGTATACGTATTGGGTATGGCTTTCCAATCGGCCCAAATGGATGGAGTAATCCCTAAGGTAGGATGATAGCTATATACCTTTCATGGGCGATGCTCGGATATCATGGAATGGCTGGTACGAGTGTGGTGATATTTAGTTTCGAGACACATTAAGAAATGTAATAGAGGTTTAGAGTGATGACACTATGTGGAGGCTTGCAAATGGTGACTAAAATGGGTATCATCGAAACATGATTATGATGTCAATGTGTCGACAATATATACTAGGGTAGCCTTAGTAGTGTGAAGATTAGTTTGGACACGTCTTATCAAGCTGGTACGGGTTAGAAGGCATAGCCCAGTGTGATATTAATTACACTTAGGGTTCCAATGACGGTGGGTGTGGTCGTCACATAATGTTGTAAGCCGAAGGAGAATTGGTGGCAATATTTCGTGGTCAAAAGGACTCAGTTAGGTGACTGCCCTGTTTGACTAAGTAGTGAAAATGGGAGTTTAGGACCGATATAGACAAGGCATGAGATATCCGCCAATCAAAATGATTCGTTAACACCAAGGGTGTAAAGTGTAGAGCCTCGATCCAAAGGAGGGAAGTCGGTCATTGACTTCCTCAAGGACTATTGAGTTGTGAGTTGTGATCGCACTCGTGTTGTAAGAGTGAATAATCAAGATTTAAGTCATCAAGGCTAGTGACCCAGGCCAAGGTGTGTGGACAGAAGAGTTACTCATGAGAATGTTGTGAGTGAATGATGTAACTTCTAGTATACAGTATAAGTTCTCTCCCATAAGTTAGAATTGGGTGCTTAGGGGTGAAATTCCTCAGGACGGTTGATTGTTCCTCTTACTCAAGTGTATTCCTATCAGTTGCAGTAATCGAAACTTAGCATTCTCACTTGCATGGTGACTCAAATTGGTGCCATGTCATTGTACAACGCGATTGAACCTGAGAGAGCGCTGTGGGTCGGGTTTGGTCATGCAGCTCAGTAATTGGGTGCACTCATCTGAGGTAATCTTGATATTGCATAGGGCTTTGCGTACGGTGACTATGCCACCAGTCACTCAGTTTGTTGGTAATATCAATCCCCATTAGGCTAGTGGATGCTAGACTGGTCGGCTTGGCAGCCAGTGACTCGAATTGTAAAGAGCGGGATAATGGTATAAGGATACAATATAATATTGGAGATCAAGGAAGAACTTAGCACGATGTTACTTTGCCACGGTGAGTGGATTGATGTTAGACTCTAGTGAATACTCATAAAAACAATGAGACACCTAAGGTAGTGTTTGGTTCATTAGAGTGCACAGCGAAAGGTGTGAAACGGGCGTGCAATAACGATTTGGTGATATTAACATTGAGGATATTGATGATCCTGGCGTAGAGGATTTCTAGGACTTAGAGTGGAAGTTGGTGGACCCCATGAGTTTGAGGATTTATGGAACAAGAATTTCAAGGACGAAATTCCCCAAGGAGGGAAGTTTTTAATACGTAGCCCTAGAAATAAATAGTTTTATTATAATTTGAATGGTTTATTTAGAGAAAAATTATTAGAGAAACAAATGCATAAGGAAATAGACCAAATTGTACAAAAGGTGACACGTCGCATGTAGGGATTAAAAATAAAAATATATGTTGCAAGGTCTGCATGGATGAACACCCATGATAGATTAGTAGGTACGAATACGTTGGTTAATTACGGTATGAATTAGTTGAGGAACGAACATGACACTGACATGGTTAATATTATACGATAATAGTGCCGATACACGACATAGTAAAGTAGAACTTTGCAGATTTTTGTAGGCTTCCTCGTTAGCGATAAAAATAATTTGACCAGACATTTGAGGAACTAAAAACATATACAAAAATACCATGGGGTCAAATTTCAAAAAATAGAGGTTTTAAACACTGGGGTTTAGGCGATATGGGCACAGGTTTAGGCGAATATATAGGTATAATGGGTGATTTACTGGGTACAATCTGGGTAAATGGGTCAAATTCTGAGTCTTCTTCTAGGAAGATGTCATTTGTATGATTTGTGAGTGGATTGTGGGCAGTGTTTGGCTGGTGGGGTGATGATACCCTGGTGAATCCAAACTTGGATTACATTTCAGAGATGGAAATACTAATTAGTGGTATGGCCAAAAATTTGATGGAAATCACAATGGGCATCAGGTTTGAAATTTTTGGGAAATGGGTTCCATAATGGACGGGGGTCCAATGGCTTGATAATATTTCTGCTCAAAAGGGATTGGTAAACTTTGTAAAGGGGAGCTTGAAGCTCGATGTATTCTTTTTTTACTAGTCTATGGCAATTTTTTGGTGCCAATGAAGTGGCAGGCTCAGAGATGTTATTGATGGTTGAAACAGTGGTATTTGCAGGCTTCTCATACTTTCTTAGAGCGAACTGTCCGGATATTTTCTTTGTCTCAACTTTCATATGGTAAAGACTCTGTTCAATCTCTACTCTTGCTTCCTGAAGGCCTCAGAAATGGGGGTAGTATGTCCTCCCGTCATCGTTCAGATATGGGGTAACAAGTTCTTATTCACAATGCTGACTCGTTCTTCCTCTTCGGACGACCGATTGGTCATGGTGGTCACTTTCTCCCTCCACCTTGCTATGAAATTACTAATAATTTCCTCGAGATTATGCTTTAAAAGTTCTAAATCACGTCGGATAACCTCTAACTCCTCGTTATACTTATACTGTGACATGAATTCACGAGCAACATCCTCCCGACTGCAAATTTTGGATTCCTCGAGAGATAAGAACCAGATAAGAGAGTTGTCGTTCAATGTTTGTTGGGACATTTGAGCCATTATTTCCTTGGAGGCACTCGGGAGAGTCATGGCTCGTTGGTAACTTTGGAGATGAACAATTGGAGACCCACTACCCCCGAACTTCTCAATATTGGGCGTCTTGAACTTTTTCGATAGCCTTTCTTTAGGGTAGGGAGACATATGGGTGTAATTTATATAGATCCCCGAGATTAAAACGTAGTCAATAGATTAAGGTCCTCCTCGACCTTGCTCAACTCTTCTTCCTTCTGATCAATGGTCATGAGTATGTTAGCCCTTGGCTAGGCAATATTTGGCATAGGGAGTTGAGCTCGCGGTGGCCCAATGGTAGGAGGGGCACATGGAGTGTGATGAAATTCTTCTGTGACCCAAATTGGCTCAGGAGCGGGAGAACCCATAGCGCGAAGGAAGAGGACCTCGGAATCTTCAGGAATAGGGACCTAATTTTGTTGCATCTCATGAAGCTCAGTTTGAAGGTCATCAATACTCGCGGTAAGTTGGGCTAGAACCGTCATTAAATCGGGTTGCACATTCGATACTTGGTCGGCGTTCTCCATGGAAAGCGGGTGAAAGTGGATTCCAGGATCACAGTAAGTAGCGAGAGAAGTGATAGAGCTTTAGGTAAGTTCGATAGAAGATCAAAGCCAATAGGGAGCCAGGCCAAGGGTCGGGTATGCGATTGAACTGAGAAAAAAAATTAGAATTTATTTTTGAAAGAGAAGAGAGAAACACTTTTATTGTTGAAAAGGGAGGAAAATGTTTTTGATATATTTTTGGGAAAAAAGAGGGACAAAATGTTTTTCTGGGTATTTTTGATAAAAGGAGGAAAAATGTTTTCGACATTTTTGGTAAGGAGGGAGGAAAAATGAGAAACATATCTCATCATAATTATTTTTGTTATTATGTTTTCACTTATATTAGGTTTACCTAAATGCAAAAGAAATCGCGGATGGGACCCGAGCCTGGGAAGAATTGGGCTTGAAAAATATGTAAAATATGGTTTGACTTATTACCAAGCTCATGGAGAGGGTCCCATTTTGGAAAAAAATGAAATCACATGAAAAGTTGGCGGCATGCTGACCCGTCATTTCGGGAAGGTTTCGAGTAGTAATCGATAAACTAAATATGTGTTCCCTAGGTTTGACGTCTATATGAGGATATCCATTTGTTGAGTTAGTGGAAAGGTCCCCCCCCCCCTTTGGAACGACTTCAACGATATACGTCTTGCTTTTGAGGGCAATCGATACGTATGGACAAGCCATTTGATATACCTGAGCATACTTGAATTGCCTCACTATATACCTCGTGGGGACAGTACATGTGAGAGATAATTTGATATACTCGACGTACGTGAACGAGTTTCATGTTGTATACCTCTCATTATGACTTCGGTCAAGCGGTATGATGAAGGGGAACCGTTCGATATACGTCAAACGTACTTGGCCAATGGAAGGTGAGAGCCATATTTCATAGGCTAACTGCGACCTGCCGAACCAGCGTCCATCATAGAGTGACCCTAGTTAGGGGATATAATTTATTTAATAGCCATGCTCTTTGGTGTGTAGTGTACAAAATGCATGATTCTTTATTAGTATATTATGGAGATAGTATTTTTATTTGGCATAATGAGCATTATACTAATAGGAAAAATGTACAAATATTATAATCTATCATGGATCATGAAGATTACACTAAGCGTGGATAAGTGAGAGTGTGTGATGTGTGACTACCTATAAGTGGTAATGATCCTAAGCATGGATTAACTACAAGTGGTGTGTGACAAGTGTGAGTGAGCATGGATGTATACAAGTGTGATAAGTGGAGGTGTGTGCTAGTGACACCTAAGCATGGATATCTTAAGACATGTGTGCAACATGTGGGTATGAGTGATCCAACATGTAAATAGTGTGAAGTGTACATGGAGAGTATCTACAAGTGTGTGAGTGATGGATTATATAAGCATGAGGAAGATATATACAAGAATTAATAGAGGAGAAAAAGGGGAACATACAGGTAGGTGCATACGCACACAAGCAGAAAATGACAACACCCATGCAAATATAGTCTAGCCCTCTTATGATAAACAAGTCCCCAACGGAGTCGCCACTATGGCCATCCCTTACTTTTGGGATCGTTTCCCATCGTCTCAGGGTTTCAGTTCTCACGCACGCACTCAGAGAAGAGAGAAGGTCTGGCGCTCTTTTTTAATAGCTCTTTGGCCGTCGTCGATGTGGGGTGATATAAAGAGATGGAGTCGTCAACCTATTTTGCATAAAACAAGCAAAAGAACATGTATCCGCCTTAAGAGAGCGGCATTAAAGACAAACTGATGCTTACGAAATTAATAGTTTAGAGGTTCGGGGCTAAGTTATGGAATGGGAAGGTGTTAGGCACCCTTCCAGCCCTTTCGGCCTCTCATGGTTTTATGTTACTATTGTCCTTAATTTCTCCGTGAAGTGTGTGCTTGTGTTAATATAAATGGAGATTGGAATCGCTCAACTCATATCAGGGAAAAGATAGAATGAGGTCATCCAAAGGAATGTTCCAAAAATAATAATAGAAAGAATTATGTGCGCTCTTATCGAGATATTGATCGTTGCAATGAAACGATAATATTAATTAGATAACACGCAAATATGAATCACAAGTATGATACATAGAGTAATATATAGATAAAATAAAAGGGATGAAAACATGAAAATTGACTAATTGGATTCGAGTCTCGGGCTTTATCTCGAAACATCTACGTAGTCTACAAAGGCATCAAAGTTCACGTAGTTCGCATGCGGCATAAGGATGGGGTTTATCCCATAGATTCAAATGGGAGTTTATTATATATGTGTGTGTTTAGAAAATGTATTTTTTGTTTTGAGAAATTATGGTGGATAATCCAGTTGGAATTTATAGGTTTAACCCTATTTTTCTTTGTTTTTTTTTATAAAAAAATAAAGTATCTGCAATATAACTAATAAAGGATGAGATGTTAATGTGCATGAACTAAATTAAATAATAGATTAATAATTTATGTAACTAATGCGAAAATAAAGAATTTAGAGAGAGACGAGGATATTAGGACCTTCTTTGGAGAATTAAGACTTAATCTTGATCTTTGATGAACTCCTTTGAATGTTGGGATGAATGTTGGATGAAAGAGAAGAAAATTTTGCTAAATTGGGTATGAAAATGACGGGAATGAAAGATGGAAAGGAATTTCACACAAGTAAACTGCGCTGATTGCAAGAGAATGTTGCTTAAATCACTGATATTGATGGATCTGAGGTATTCATTGAAAGTGAGCTCATGCCCTCCTTTTACAGGGCAGGGGAATACCAATCGACAACCCCTAGCCCTGCCAATCAACAGGTGACCCTAGATACACTGCCGATAGGCAGGTAAATGGACCTGCTAATCTGTAGATTATTTCGAAAAAATAGTCTTAGAATGTAATCTATTAATCCAAATAGCGCACGGGTCATACCGTTAGAAACATAATTAAGAGACCTTCAAGAGTCCTTGGGTCCTCTCTCGGGTATGGGAGTTGAATTTGGGTTAAATGAGGCTTGAAAGCGCTTTTTGAACCTTTGGACGGGAGATCATTAGACGATAATGGATCATTTGTCCAAAACGTAAGTCAAAATAATGCACGAGGACGACTTGGAAAGGTTATGTGAGGTATTTTGACGTTCCAAAGATCTTCGCTCAGTTCAAAGAGTTGACTTTGGTCAATCGAGGCCTGAAAGCGCCCGATGACCTTTCGGAGTAAAATGGGTCATTCGTACGTACCGTGAGGTTGATTTGCACATGGGGCAGACCGTTGGAAAGGTTATTCAGTGTGCTTCGAACATTCATTCGGTCTCGTTAGAGTTGAAGGGCTGACTTGGGTCAAATGGAGCCCAGGAGTGCTTTGCGTCCTCTAGATCAATTTTAAAAAAAATAGATCGTTTGTCCGAACGGTTATGCTCTTTTGTGCACAGGGAAAATTGTTGGAAAGGGGTTTCAGTGCCCTTTTAAGATCCAATGAGCTTTCTCCCTAATGTTGAAGTTGATTGGGGTCAAATTGGGGCCCGGGAGCGCTCAGTGGCCTCTAGATCAGTTTTTAGTAGTAAAATAGTCTGTTTGTCTGAACCGTTATACCGATTAGTGAACGGGGAAGATTGTGGGAAAGGGTATTCATAACCCTTTGAAGATTCATTAATCTTTCGCTCTGATAGAGTTGACCGGAGTTAAATGGGGCCCGAGAGCGCCCGATGGTCGTTAAATCGCTACTCGGAGTATGACCTAGGGTTTGTAATGAATTGGGGAGATGCTAGGGAACTAAGGTGAGATTTAGGGGGTCCTATAATATGGTGTTTATAGTTGTGAAGACTCATTTGAGAAAAATACCTTCATTTTAGTTTTAAATTTTGGATAATTCTTCTCCATCCCTCTATAGAGAATATTTACATTTTTAGCAAATATTTCAATATAGAGTGATGTAGTAGAATTTATCTCTTTGGAAATAAATTCTTCTCCATCCTTTTATGGAGAGTATTTCCATTTTTAGCAAATATATCAATATAAAGTTATGTTATAGCAAATATCTCAATATAAAGTGTATACAAATTTATGTTGAGAGGGTTTGTAAATTTTAGTGAATTTCCCTCATTTTTTAAGTGTGCATTAAGAATTTATCCATTTTACATATTATATATAGTTTTTTCTTCTTATTTTGTAATTATTTTTCCTCTTTTTGAGATTTTTTTTATTCTAGAGAAGAATGTAGGGAGCTATTTTAGAATTATATATTTTTTTTATTTTCACTCTTTTGATTTGCTTGGAGGAAAAAATAAATTGTAGCGTGATTCAATTTAAGTGTGAGAGCGTTGATTTAATATTTTTTTGGTCACTCAAATTGAGGGTTGTATTTTTCACTTCAAGGATTTGAGTTCAATTGCAATCCAAATAAATTTGGTTTGATTGTTCTCTTCTTTACTATTCATAGTTTAATGCCTTCGTTTATTTGATTATCATGTTACATATCATGTTAGGCTAAAAACCCCTTTCAAAGGATGGGATGAACCCACGTTTAATGTTGTTGTAGTTAATTATTTCAATCATTTGAGATATCCCTTTGAATATTGATTTTTAAACTTCACCTTTCAATTTATGCCTTGAGAGAGGGTAAATAATTTTCGAGAGAAAATCAAAATTTAAGACATAATGTCCTTTTTGAATCGAAGTAGAGATAAATTTTTCTAAAGTGTGATATTATGCCTCGAATTTTAACTCTAAATTGTATTTTCTATGGTTTAAATGAATTTTGGTGAATCGATCCTTGTGGGTGATTGACTAAAAGAGGGTTTAAACCTACTTTATATAGTTGTGGGGGCTTGAATTCAATTTTCTAAAAGGCTAGTGTTACATTATAATTTTGATGAGAGTTAAACTTGTTATTTCAATACTAACTTGGGATATTTCAAATGTGTAAATTGATTAATTAGAAAAACTACAACACGTGCTATAGTCCCATCCCTTGTTCGTTCTCACATTTATTCACCTCATATTTTTCTTATTTTAGTATTTGATTTAATTCATATTTTTTCATTTAGTTGAGTAGCATAATTATCCTTCAAAACTGTTTTAAAATATATATATATATATATTTGAAATTGAATTTATACTTTTCTTCATATTTCTTTTCTCTTACCCTTGAAAGCTCGATTAACATCGTTACTTACCGCTATGCAAGTTAACATTATGTTTGTAGGTATTCATGGGTTTCGAGACTTGGATTTTAAAGACAACAACTATGGACTAAAAACGAGTTATCAACTATAATTGGGATTCCTCAAAGAATTCTTCAACATAATTGAACTTTGATAAGTGATTAAGGGTGAAAAGTGGCGCGTGTCAACCGCCAATCGTTATTTTCTGTTCACCGCCTTAATACAAAAATCTGAACGTATGACTACACTCAACAGGTGAGTACAACGGCCAAGTTCGGGTATCGAATCCACAAAGACGAGTTGCTAGAATTTATAAGGTTTAATTTCATAAATAAAAGTGTAAAAGATGTTTATACACAAAAAGGAAAAGATGCAAAAAGGGAAAGATTAATCTAGGCGAGTGTATTTAAACTAGACTCACAAAGAGGATAAAACCATAGGTTGCGTCGAATATCCCTCACCCTAGTTAATTAGTATAAAATGGTTACATGGGTCGATGAGTTATTAAGATCGCATCTCGTTTTGACAGTTAATTAAATTAAGAGTTGTCACACCCCTAAATTCGCATAAAAGTCTAATATGATTTTGGCGTCAACAAGTACCCCAGAAATTACGCACGCAAGGTCATAATCACGAAGCATACATGATATACCCCGTCAAATATCCTAGGCACAATAACTAGGACAACGCACTTGAAATGGACCCATAAACTCCATCACCAAAGCAAAGGAACATATCAACCCGAAATGAGTTCAATCCGACTTAATCGAGACTAAATTAGCTAGAAAGCATATTAAAAACGCGATAAACCTACACTAAAAGGCAATAAAGAAAGGCATGTAAATAAATAAAGTAAACTAAATTAGAAAGAAAGTAAATTAACTACAAAGCAAGAATTAAAGGAATATAAACTCTATTAATTGGTAGGGAAGATGAATAGTGCACACTTACAAACCCAAATGGGTGTCAAACTAAGAGAGGAAGAAGAATGAGCTGTCCACCTCCAAACCCTAACCTAAACTATCTTCTAAAACTAAGTATATAAACTATATCTAAAAATATAAACCAAAGTTGGTTTATATAGTAAGTGGAAAATAAAATAAAGGAAAAAGAAAAGAAAAGGAGAAAAGCAACAAATATCTGGTGACCGCGGTCGACCGTGGCTAGGGGGCCGGTCGACCACGCCCTCAAGTAAATGTAACAACTAGAGGTCTTAGAGACGAGGATTTATTTATTTTGGGAGAAATAAATAATATATTATTGGAGAATAATTAAATTTGGCACTTGAGGTCAAAACTTGGAGTCATTAGAAAGTGTATCGAATGGTGATTCTGAGGGTGTAGTTGTGTCCATAAGGGTCGAGAAAATCAAAATGACTGTATTTGGGGTCTATTCAGGTTCCGAAATAATTTAATTCAGTTTGACTCGAATTAAAGTCACCGAGTCATTTAAAGTGTGTATTATCATTTAACGATGTGTATCTTCGGAGTTAGGGCTTAAAAGCCTACGGGAGAAATAATTCTCCAAAGAGAGAAAGAGAAATAGAAAGAAAGAAAGAGAGAAAAATAAAGAAGAAGAAAAGGAAGGAGAAAAGAGAGAGAAAGTGGAGATTTCCGGCCAATACACGATCTGACGGCGCATTCAGACCCTACGAACTCGAGGCAAGTGATTAAACTTGCTAAATAATTGTTGTGTACCATTTATTGCATGATTTGTGGATTGAATCTTTGGATTTTAGGTTTACTTTTTCAAAACCTAACATTTGGGTATAATCTTATGTTTAATATGTAGATTTTGATTTTAGGATAGAAATTTGTGTATATGTATTCTAGGATGAATATTGTTGATATCTATGTGATTTGGTTGAAGAGAAATGAAGAGAGAATGATTAAAATAATTTTTGGGATTGTGGCTTACTTAAAAAGTAGCCATTTTCGAGAGTTTTGAAGAGCCGAATCGATTCGGAAATGTCCAGGTGCCCAAGTCTGAGTGACCGAATCGATTCAAACCCCAGCCGAATCGATTCGGCTTGAGACAAAGTCCCAGGTCTGATGACCCGAATCGATTCGCCTTCCTGGCTAAATCAATTCACTGGGCCGAATCGATTCAGAATCGATTCGGAATTGGCCCGAATCGATTCGGAAACTGGGCTTTCGACGGATGTTTTTCTAATGAGAATTTCATTCCGTTTTGTTCGAGGTTATCGAGTGGGAACCTATTTAGGGATCGTATGGGGTACGTTTTGGAGACTTTTAAGGAGTTTCCCTTACAAGAGATTATTGGAGTCGTATGGACTTTAAATTGAGGAATACCGATTAGAGAATTTGGTATATTCTAAGTGGGGAAGCCCGCCTTGATTGGAGACTCTATTGGGAGATAATTATAAATTCATATAGAAGAATGATAATAAGTTTAGTGATATTGGATTTTACAATCCCATCCCAAATGGGATAACTTTAAAAGGTTCATAAAATGAATTGAACCCTATTATGGATGGAGAATTATAAATGCTATTTGATGGGCATATGGATATAGAAATATCCTTATTGATGTTTGATTTGGGAGATGTCTCACACAGTGAGAATTGCTAATTGAAGAGCATTAGGATAAAAGAATATCCTTAACATGAATTGAATTGAGAAACAATTCATTATTAGAAGCGACTTGTGAGCATCAAGCGAGAAATAGTATAATGTATACTAAGTGGGGTTAATGTGTGAGAATTGACGGTTAGTGTATCAAAAGAGAGTGATATACTAAATAATGATATTAATTCAACTACGCCTAAGTGCGTAATATTGAAAATGTAAATGATGTGGCAGGTATACCTTATATGACGGTATATCTTTATATGATGTGATGATGTGATGTGATGATGTATGTATACCTAATATGATGTGATGATGAATGTATACCTAATATGATGGTATATATATATATATATATATATATAGTGAAGCATACCCCCTCCTTGCTATCATTAGGAAGTTGCGTGCGTTGAGGGTGAGCATCCTGGCTCAAAGATCAAGGTGTGGATATTCCCCAGGTCATTGTTGTCCATTGTGATTATTTATGCGATATATATATGCATTCTTTTGGCGGTGAGAAGTCGGGGGTATGTGACGTTATCACTTGCCGGTTAGGAGCTATGACCACTTCCCGGGATGTTGTGTGCGTGAGTTGATCACGAGTTGGGTGTCGTTGAACCCCACCAGGTGGCCCCAGTTTGCTACGTGTATGGGCTGCTGGAAGATGATAGCATGTGTGCCTGCATCCTCGAGTTATAGATCGGTTGGATGGTTATTGTTTGTTGTGCTTTTACTTGGGGGTCGAGGGCATAATGGACCTCAACGACTAATATTGCTAAGATTAGTGTATCGGGGGGTTCCTTGTTTGTATTTCGCCTCGGCAGACGTCCCACGCACGAACCGCAGTGTAATGTTGGAAATTGGGCAGAAGTTAGTCCTTAATGCTCATACTTATATATATATCACCTATCCCGACAATCGACAGTGCCAGGAGTAGTGTAACGGGGGTTCCTTGTTTAGATTTCGCTTCGGCGAGACGTCCCACGCATGAAACGCCGTGTACTATTGAGAATTGGGAATATTAATTGATTAAAATTGGATAATAATTTGGGTTACATGCATCAAGCATTGAGGTAATAATGAACCTCGAGGATCAATACGGTATGGAGTAGTGTAATGGGGGGGGGGGTTCCTTGTTTGGATTTCGCCTCGGCGAGACGTCCCACGCACGAAACGCAGTGTCGTGTTGAGAACCGGGAGGAGTTTAGTCCTTATCACTTGATGCTAATAACTCATATATAATTATATATTTTTTACATGCCAAATGATGGCATAACTAGAATATATGAAATTCTAGTAAATGAGAATGTTGTTGTATTGTGATGATGTGGTTATGAAGTTGATTATGCAACTTTATATGTTCAACAAATGAACAAATATAAAGATAACTATTATATTAAAGTTAAAGTTTATGATTTTAAAGAATATAGATAATTGTAGATTGGGAGGTAGATTAGATGATATTAATCAAATATTTCTATTGGGTTTAAGTTAGAATCTTTTACCTAAATAGAATTGGGCATCCATTTGGAGATCACGTGCATACGTTTAACTGCGCGCTTTAGTTGAGAGGTGAGTTGGATTTTATGGAGAGTTCAATTCCACCTTAATCATGTAATAATGCATTTATAATTATTATGCATTTTAATACACTTGCTATAAAATGTTTTCAACTCGGGCTCTGACCCGTTTATATTTTCTCTCTCCATGTATATATATTGTATTACTTTAGGTGTTCCTCTGCAAGGACGCCATTGATGTTCATACATCCAGTATTCGTGGAGATGTAGCAGTAGCAGACTGTTGCGGAACTTTGTTTTAGTCGATACCTATCTTTGTATATCTAGATTAGGATTCAGTTTGTATATTGAGTTAGTATTCAAGTGTTGTAGATTAACACTTTCACATTTCATTTCTGAGATTATTGTATTGTCTGTTACCCGACAGCATATTCGGGTATTTCATTGTAGAAATTTTATTTGTACATTGTATTGCACTCTTGTATATATTGGAGTTTGCACTTATCACTCATCATAGTTAGATGTGTATTGTTGGTTATGGTTGTAAATTTGGTTTTGTTGTTGTTGTTAAATAAAAGTTTTAAATTTTTGACAATCCACTTTTAATGATTTCGGGTAGTTAGCCTTATATTATTTAGTATTGTCAGTTGATGTTGAGACTGTGCCATCTGAGATACCTGATTTAATATAGTATAGGGCTGGTCACCCGTTATTATTTTTAGCGAGTTGTGACAGTAAAAGCCCACTGTATCCTTTCCATGGAAAAACCTCAAACCGCGGTCGACCGGTACTCTGTTTCTCAGTCATGTTTGGTCCATGAAGAGGAGAAAAAGTGTGCAAATGAAAATATCCATAACTTCACCATCTGGACTACAAACGACCCGCCGTTTGCAGCCACGCGATGCTAACTCAGTGAACTACACATCCGTGGAAATTCCATGAGCTGGAGATGAAGTGTGAATTGACTAAAATGCCTTTGAAGTAGCGTCTGACGACGGAACTTCTCTGAAATGCAACGGATCCTCACTTTTAGCGTTCCAATACCTACAAAAGCACAATGATCCCCTGCAAAACATGTATATATCAAAATCCAAGGTTGTCTGGTTAATGAGTGTTGTCAATTTATAAAATACCGCAAGTGCACGGGCTATTATAGAATAGCGAGTGTAAGTACGGGTCGAACCCACGAGGATTTGTCAATTTTAATTATTAAAAGAATTGCAACTGTCCAACTAGAACAATGGGGTAGAGAATAATTATAAATTATACAAAATAAAAGAAACTACGATAAATGAGAGTAACGCAAGAGATTTGTAAACAATTAGGAAATAATTAGGATTCGGGGTCCATTTATCACGTAACTAATATTGCACACTAATTTAATGTTGCCATTCCCTTTTTATAACTCAAATTAAACTGACTCTCGCCGCGTTTAATTCGGAAAAGATGACGGTTGTGATCATAATATTTTTAACGTCTCTAATAGACGGCTAAAATCCCTATTCCCTTAGAAAATACAAGTTTTAAAATTCGCAAATGTATTTAAGCATGGACTATCAAAACAATCAAAGTGCAAGCATAATCCATCAAAAATTACTATTTTTAAATCTCAAAACTTGATTTGACAAAACAATCTTGAAGTTTCTAAAACACACTCTCGTGTCGCTTTAAAATGAATACCGAATATTTAATAACAATTAAAACAAGTAGGGAATAAACAACGATAAAATTAACGTGACAATATTAGTTAACTATGATAAACTTCACCCTACTCCTAATATAAGAATCAAGCTACCATAATGAAAGAGAAATTGCAAGAATGAGTAGAGATCTTCATTAAAAAACCAAACTTATAAATAGTTCTCTCACAACAATCTTGAATCCTCTAAAAAAATGATAAAAACTTGGCCCTCAAATTGATTACAATCACTCAAAGTTGCTCCCCGAAATCCTCCACGAAAGTCCTCTCTAATTGTCTACGAAATTATGATCCCAAGGGTCCTTTTTATAGGACAAGTGGTGAGGTATTTGAGTTGTGGTGGGACTCTTTCTGATTGGCCGAATAGTGTTGGTGGCTTTCTCTCCACCTCTTTAATCTTTGGATCGTGATAAGGGACGGAATTTCCTCCAACTCGAAATCGGAGAATAAAAATTTCCGATTTTTTTACGATTTCACAAGTGTAAAAACAGCATTTTTTCGAACGACCGTAAAAATCAGCTTTTTCGCGCCTTTTTTGAATTGATCATCAATTTGCACCAATTTCCATCATTATCTGCAAAAATTTCACTAGGCAACTTTTTTCACAAATTAGTACAAGAATATTATAAAATTATCGAAGTGCCCATTTTTGACTTAAAATTGCCATTTTCAATATGAATTCAATCATTCTCGCATTTTTTTCTCTTTTTAACAAAATAGTCCTAAGAACTTATTAAATACACTAAAATGGGATTAACAAAGTATAAATTTGGGTATAAAATATACAAAATAAGGCACTCATCAAATACCCCCAAACCTAAACTTTGCTAGTCCTCGAGCAAAACTAAAAATTAAAATTTAACTCACTTTCGTAGGAATCACGATTGCACTTAGCATGTGCAACAAGCCGTTAAACCTCTAGGTTACCCTAGTGGACGAGTTTTGTCTCGTGAGGGTTTGCAGTGAATATACCCACAAAATTCAAAAGCTTGACTCAATACAAATGACTAAAAAGTAATATAACCAAGTTTGAATGCAAACTTCATAAATATAGTAGAACTTCATTTCTCAATCTCAACTTATTGTGTCTGTGTGTGCATAGCCAATATAACCGTCAATTTCAAAAGATTTGATCGTTGCATTTCTTATTCGAAAGTTCGTTTTGATTTCAAAATCTCACAGAATGCACTCACAATCGAACACTCGGAAATGGGTTATTTTCTCTCGGTATATGTGAATAAAAGAGTAAATTTATATGAACAAATTTCACATACACATAATCAAAAATGGATTTTTATGCAATGGATGAATATGATCTCATGAACAGAAAATCGATTACTTGTTGAAAACATTGAATCACACCATAGATCCTATTCGTCTTCTCTCCACACTATAACTAACTTCCCATGAGATCTATTAGGACTTTCTTTGGTTGTATTGTAGGCTTGAATTTTGGCTAGAAAGAATGGCTGTTTTTGGAGTTCAAAATTTCTGACAATATAGAGGTTTTTCGGTATTTTGACTTTTAGGAACTTTTCTTCCAACATCCATTTTTCTTTTTCTTTCGCTTTTTCTTTTCGAAATCACATTTTTTTTCACCTTTTTTTTTCTTCCCCTTTTTTCCGACACATCAACCTTTTGCGATTTTTTTTTCTTTTTTTCTTTTTTTTTTGGTCTTTTTTTTTTCAACCGTAATGCTACCCCAGTATTGTCCGATAATGGGTATGACTTCTTTTTATGGGCTTCAAATTCTCAGTTGGAGTTAGGTAGGACAATGGGTTTTCAATAAAAGACATATTTTCTTTTTTGCTCAAATGGGCTTGCAACGGAATAATGTAAAAAGGTTGGATTTTAGGCTTAATTTTGGGCTTTCAAACGATGGCCTAATCTCATTTCTCAAGTTTCGTTCAGTTGATTTGTGTCTCAAGACGACTTACTAAGACTTCTAGTGCTTAAGATTCACATTTTGACTTTTTGTTTTCAGTAATCGAACAAAACAAAGAATTTGAGATCAGCAACGAATTTATCACTGAAGGAAAGATTGAGTAATTTTAACTCGGATTGATTTAAATCTCTCGAAAGCGATGAATGGCACAAAATCTCATCGGGTTAAAATCTCCACATTTATTCGTTAAGCATATTAGCTTTCGCCTCAATATCCATTTTCGATCATATTATATGGCTAATGTGTAAAAATTTCATAAGATGAGAGATCCATGAATTAATTCTATATTAAGAAATCGTTCCAAAACTCAATTATATTGAAAATCTTTTTGAATTTTTGAAAATTTTTCTGATTTTTTTATTCAAAAATATCATCCTTACCTCCAAACCTAAATTTTACATTGTCCTCAATGTATGCTCAAATAAAAATATGGACAAATGAAATAAAGTAAAGAAGTAAAAAGATGATATATGTTAACTAAAAATAAAAATACACAAATAATATACAAACACATGACAATTACCATCCTCACCATAAATTAATAATCGAAATAGTTGTGGGTCATTCCAATTAATAAACTTTATAGCACTAAGTGCCAAAATATCATAAATTTGAGAGCATGACCGCACAACACAAATTTCAATCTTAAATATATGGTCATAATGGTGAGTACCGACATCATCAATAATAAATAAATTTGAATCGCCTGAATCATATGTCGATGCATCACATGGAGGTAATAAATTGCAATAAGGATCCAAATATTTATTATCCCTTTTTCGAAAATAGTCAAGTAAAATTGGGGATGCATACTATACTCCTAAATGTGAGATTTTATGAAAAGCGTGGGAAGAAGATCTATCACTGGGTAATACACTTTCTTCATCAAAAACAGGAGGATCGTCATAAATACTTGATGTATCAGTAAAATCGGATGACGAATCTACAAATAAATTTTCCCACATATAAAAAGAAGCAGCATTCTGCTCAATTAAATTAGTAGAAAAATCTTGACAAACATTCAATTCATCCAAAGTATTACACGTGTCAAGATTGTCAATTTTTTTCTCCTCACAAAATTGATTATCCCCAATTAATTCATGATTATTTTTGGAAATAGCATCATTATACCGTTTGTTCACCTCTCTCCAATTGATACACTTTGGTGGACCGATAGTAATTACAGGGGTTGGAGTCTCATCCATGTGACACCCCGCCTAATTAATCCCGGGTGATCAGTCCTAAATCAAGTTAGAACAGGTTTCTCATTTGGTCCATTCTTAGCATCACTGTCGTTTATTTAAATTACTAACCACCTAAGTGAGAAAAACCAGACTAGTGCCAATTTTATCTTTCATTAATTAAACTAAAACCCAAACGGAAATTAAAGCAATAAAACCATCACAGATAATTGAACTAATCATTCCACAAGTAAAAATATAATTAACCGAATAAACCATCGGTCCAAATAATAAATCCCATAAAGACAAGAATAGAAATCCCAACAAGTCTAAAACAAATAAATGGAAAGTGAGCGACATGCTCGAATAACTAAATAATGAGTCTCTACATTATGAATGAAAGAAGGAGGCGTCTATCAAATGTCCCGCAACATCCACATATGCTGCAGCAACGGATTTCCTGGAATCGAGTCAAGTCTGGCGTCCCTGTGGCTGGACACCTAAAAGGTTTTTAAAAAATTTTATAGCAAGGGTTAGTACCCAAAACATTTGAAAACATTTAGCAAATGATTAACTTGCAGTAATAATAAATATGCATGCTCTTCATATTTTAGTTAGTGTCGCACTCTCTTGAGAACTTTCCTTGCCCCTCCTCTAATGTGCACCACTAACGCTTTAATCATCACCTAGTTATCTGTCTCATGACTAGATAATTATTAAAGTCTCCTTGAATCCCTTCTACTCTAATTTGAGTAACCGTGATTATGATTTTTAAGTCATTAGTAACATCAACTTAATTATATCATTTTCCCTTTCTAATTCATATAACTACTCTACTTGTTATACATATACAACAACTCATGCTTGTATTTATTTAGCCCGTATATAATAATCGCCTAATTATATACTTAGAATTTATTGCAGCATTCACACACATACTGGAATACATAAAACACTAACAACCACCCGAGTAAAAATACTCCCCGGATAAAATTTCTCTAAAGTGCTAGTACACTAGGTATATTCACATATCCTAGTTATCCAAGTTAGATTCGCTCACTAACTTGGTTTAGTATACGATTGGAGGCGGTCATATTCCTTCCCGGAAAGTGAGATGCCCCTCACCCCCTGCAACGGACGCTATGACCTGGGAATCTACTCGCCCAACTCCTCAAGCTAGGGGATTCATCCACTGCGCGTAACCTCCCCCTATAGCACTAGAGTATAATAATATCTAACCACTGATATTAAGGCACACACTATATATATATACTATCACACACCGTATATATATATATACATACATAAAAATGTTCCAGCTACACCGTGTACTAACCCGTGACACAAGCCTATTCCATTTTTATTATGAGGTTATTACCCAACTCGAATTATTAATAATAGCACATTAATAAATTCAGTTACTTTTAATGTTGCCCTCACCATTTTATTGGACTAAATCTCATAGCCCGAATTAACCTCACCCGAGTCTAAATCCCGACTCTAAACTACTTAGTCCATTACTAAATGAAATAATATACTCCGATGTCGCTCAACCAATTGTGACGTGACACCCAATTTCTACTCCCATCTTCTAATTAATTTCCTCACAGTTAATCAGATTTAAATCATGTATTAATATTTTTCTCAATAATATAACACATAACAACTTTTATATAAATCCCTCCTTATATAAACAAACTGGGCGAACTGTCAGTTTCTGCCGACCGTCGATCGATCGACTTCATGGCGTCGATCGATCGATCGAACAGATACTCGTCTTCTTCGCAAAGACGGACAGCCATGGGCGAAAATCTGCAAACCCTAATTCCTTCTACACTGAAACTCAGTCCTTTTTTGTATTTGTACATATTAGGAAACCCACTAGAACTCTCCAGAATACTCATCCACATCAATAACTCGTCCATTAACTCCAATTTCTAAAATTTGGGGAAAGCTTCACCATTAACCCTAGGTCCATTTATACCCCAATTTCATCATCAATTTTGTTTCCAAATATGCAGATAACATTCTATCAGATATGCAATAATTCACCATTATCAGATTTTACCAGAATTCACACCCAAATTTAGTAAATCAGAATTGTAGTTTTCAAAATCCCATGTTCATCCCATTTACACTCAAAAACGGATTCCTACATAATCACTACACATGAATATGAATCGAAAACAGATTTAATGCTATTGCAAGTTATCCACTTGCCTTAAGGTTCGTAGAGTCTGAATTGGAGCTAAATCCCAAGGTTGAAGATGACCTTTGATGGCTCTCTTTGATCCCCAATTTGGTTTTGGCTGCTGTTAGGGTTTCCTAACCCTTAATTTACTTTCTCTAATTAAGTTCAGCCACCCCCTTATTTCTTTTTATTAGATTAATTAACTTAATCCCGTTTTTTGACTTATGGGCCAAGCCCAAGTGACCCAAATGTCCCCGAGTGGACCCGGCTATGTCTAAAAACGTCCCGTGACCCGTTCACTACCCCCGGGTACACTTTTCCGACTATCTCGGCCCATCCGGACTCAACTGTACCCTCATAATTTGCATCCGAATTAATTTATAAAAATACTTATCCCCCACCCCATATAGTCTTATACCGACTTCCGAATGTGATAAGTACCTCCTCGTCACTAATACTCGAGGCGACGTAATTACATTATTACTATTCACTTAGTAAATAAGTTTTCCCTAAATATTAACCATTCAATCCCAGATTAATATTTATATATATTATTCTGTTCTAATTAATTCATTAAATTACAACACACTAAGTAATTTAAAATCTCCGAATTAATTAAATTTTAAATGTACCAAAAATACGGGGTGTTACATACTCCCCCGCTTATAAAGGAATTTCGTCCCCGAAATTAGATCTTACCTGCGTTGAAAAGTTCTGGATATTGTTCCCGCATATCCTCCTCTCGCTCCCAGGTAGACTCGTCAACATTGTGATGACCCCACTGTACTCTAACCAATGGAACGACCTTGGATCGTAATTTCCGCTCACTATGATCCAGAATTTCTACCGGCCTCTCCTCATACGAGATGTCTGGCTGTAAGTCGATCTCCTCGAGTGGAATATGCCAAAAGGCTCTCTCGCTCCTTCGATATTTCTTCAGCGATGCCACATGGAATACATCGTGTATTCGCTGAAGATGATCTGGTAATCCAAGCTTATATGCCACCGGTCCCACCCTCTCGATAATAGGGAAAGATCCTACATATCGCGGTGCTAACTTACTCTTCTTTCCGAACCTCATCACCCCTTTCATAGGGGATACCCGGACTAAAACCTGGTCCCCAACTTCTAGCTCCACATGTCTTCGAGAAGCATCAGCATAACTCTTCTGCCTGTCCTGAGCTATTCGAATCCTTCCTCGAATCAACTCTATATTGGCAGATGTTTCCTGGACAATATCCGGCCCCAAGAGTTTGTTGTCCCCCACCTCTAACCAACAAGTGGGTGAACGACAAGGTCTCCCATACAGTGCCTCAAACGGTGCCATGCCAATCGTGAATTGGTAGGAGTTGTTATACGCAAACTCTACCAAAGGAAGATATTTCTCCCATCCTCCCCCGAAGTCCAAAATGCACATTCTGAGCATGTCTTACAGCATCTGATTAACTCTCTCAGTCTGTCCGTCAGTCTGTGGGTGATACGCTGTACTCAAGCGCAACTCCGTGCCCATTGCCTCCTGAAAGCTCTGCCAAAAGTGGGCAACAAAGATTTTGTCTCTGTCTGATACGATATTTATCGGCACTCCATGCAGCTTAACAATCTCTGCTATGAATAGCTGTGCATAACGCATCGTCTCAAAGTCTGTGCGTACCGGCAAAAAGTGGGCTACCTTGGTCAACCAATCCATAATAACCCATATGGAGTCGTGACCCTTCTGCGATACCGGCAACCCTGTGATGAAGTCCATGGAGATGCTCTCCCACTTCCACACGGGAATGTCTAACGGATGTAGCATCCCTGATGGTCTCTGGTGGTCAACTTTCACAAGCTGACACGTGGCACATTTCGAAACAAACTCCGCTATGTCCCGTTTCATCCCTGCCCACCAATACTGCCTCCTCATATCTTGGTACATTTTATCCCCACCGGGATGTACCGCAAATTTCGAACCATGGGATTCTGTCATAACGGCGTGCTTTAAATCCTCATCCTCTGGCACCATTAACCTCCCATTAAAACGTAGGCGTCCTTCTGAGCTAATCGAGTAACCTTCCGCTCCCTCAGCTAACAACTGGCCCACCCTATCCCGGCAATTCTGATCCTCTGCCTGAGCCTTCACAACCCGCATAATGATCTCGGGTGTGATGGACAAGGCCGACATGCAAGCCTTTGCTACGTCGTCCTCATATTGAAGCTCTCTCCACTTCTCTTTCCATACCTCCGATATTTCCCCAGTCGGTCTTCTGCTCAATGCGTCTGCTACTACATTGGCCTTACCAGGATGATACTGGATATCAAACTGGTAGTCCTTCACGAATTCTAGCCACCGCCTTTGTCTCATATTCAGATCCTTCTGTGTGAAGAGAACTGAAGTGACTTGTGATCCGTGAATAGAGTAAACTGCTCTCCTAGAAGATAATGCCTCCATATCCTCAAAGCAAAAACGGCCGCTGCCAACTCTAGGTCGTGAGTGGGGTAATTCCTCTCGTGGGGCTTTAGCTTCCTGGAAGCATAAGCTATAGCCCTTTCCTCCTGCTGGAGCACACCCCCAAGACCCCGTAAGGATGCATCTGTGTAAACCCGATATTCTAGCCCTCCCTTTGGCAATGCCAGCACGGGTGCAGATGTCAACTTGTCCTTTAGCTCGTCGAACGCTAATTGACAACTATCATCCCACTTGAAAGGTACCCCTTTCCGAGTCAGATTCGTCAAAGGTCCTGCAATCTTAGAGAATCCTTTAATGAATCGCCTGTAGTAACCAGCCAAACCCAGAAAACTGCGCACCTCGGTCGGTGTCGTGGGCTGTCCCCACTCCCTCACCGCTGACACCTTATCCGGATCCACTGCAATACCCTGATCTGACACGACCTGACCAAGGAACTGTACCTCCCGTAGCCAGAACCCACACTTCCCGAATTTGGCATAGAGCTGATGATCCCTCAGTGTCTGTAGAACCATGCGTAAATGCTCTGCGTGCTCCTCCTCGGTACGCGAGTAGATTAGGATGTCATCAATGAACACGATGACAAACTGATCTAGGTACTCCCTGAAAACCCTATTCATGAGGTCCATGAACACTTCTGGTGCATTGGTGAGCCCGAAGGGCATCACCCTGAACTCATACGATCCATACCGCGACCAGAAAGCGGTCTTAGGAACATCCTCTTCTCGAATACGCAGTTGATGATACCCTGACCTCCAGTCGACTTTGGAGAAGTAAGATGCCCCTCTCCATTGGTCAAATAAATCATCAATCCGAGGCAACGGATACTTATTCCGTATCGTCACCTTGTTCAGCTCCCTATAATCCACGCACAAGCGGAGTGAACCATCTCGCTTCTTCACAAACAACACCGGCGCAACCCACGGTGATGTACTCCGCCGAATAAAACCCTGACCCAGTAGTTGCTGAATCTGTTCCCTCAATTCCCGCATCTCTGAAGGGGACATTGGTAAGGTGCCCGAGTAATCGGTCTCGTCCCTGGAGCCAAATCGATAACAAATTCGATTTCTCTGCTGGGTGGTAATCCTGGTATTTCCTGGAATACATCCTCAAAGTCCCTCACCACGGGAATAGAGTCTAAAAGGACTAACCGCTGCTTCTAATAACCCAGCCCGTTTAGCAAAATTAGATTTAATGAATGAATGCTCCCATGTTAAAATTATGCTACATACATAACCATGAATGAAAAACATACCCTCAACTGCTGGCGGCGCCTGCTGTGCCGGCGGATTTGGAACGTTCCGGACATTATACACACGCCCGTAGTGTATTTTCCACTGATGCTTTGGGGCGAGTGGAGTTGGTGCGACTGGTGGTATCTGCCCCTGCTGTCCCTGATGGGTAACCTGCTGACGGCTTCTGCCCCTCTGCGGGCACTCCCTCTTGAAGTGTCCTGGCTGGCGACAGACATAATAGAGCCTCTGCACGCCTCCCTGTCGTTGGCCCTGACGTGGCTGGCCCTGCTGGCCTCCCCGATTGTTCCCTTGGCCCTGACGGCCTTGAGGAACCTGCTGCTGCTGCTTAGGGTCTGGCTGCCCCTGCCTGGACCCCTGTCCTCCCGGTTGGAACCCACCAGGCTTAAATCTCTTTGCCTGATTCCCTTGCTGAATGAATTGTGGCTGAGTACTACTAGTGCAACCACCCGTAACCGCCTTGCCCTGCTGGCTCGATTCACCTGCTCTCTTATTCCCCTTCGAATGGGCACGATGATCCCGACAAAGTACGAGGGCGGCATTAACGACATCTGCATAAGTCATTAATGTCGAATTCCCAATCAAATATTGCCTGATCCTCCAGGCTAAGCCATTCATGAACCTTGACCTCTTCCACTCCTCATTGCTCACCTCATTTGGTACAAAGCTTGCCAAACGGGTGAACTCTTGCTCATAATCTGCCACAGACCGGTCACCCTGTATTAACTCACTGAACTTCCTTCGCATCTCCGCCTCTACCGCTGGTGGAACGTGGTTATGGTCGAACCGCACCCCGGACTCGGGTACCGCCATGAAATCTCGCTCTTCAGTGGTGGTCACTGACTCCCACCATTGTAGGGCTGCCTCCGACAGACGAAAGGAAGCAAGCTTCTGCCTCTGCACATCGGCACACTCCAGCATGCGCAGATGGCGCTGAATATTCTTCTTGCAGTCATAGGCCTCCACCACATCGATGCCCCCCTGAAACTCAGGTGGGTTACCCTTCTGAAACGTCTCCCTAACTCGCTGCCAAGACGGTGACCCCACTGGAGCATGAACTGCTGGAGCCATTGGAGGCGGTGCCTGGGGCTGTGGAAAATGAGCTGCCATAGCTTGCATCGCTGTCTCGACTGCCTGGGCCACTATCACTGCCACTTGAGTAGTAGAAATCAACTCAGGTGGGGGTGGTGGTGGTGGTATCTGCGGCTCCTGGTGAGCCTCCCTCACCTCATCTCTAGCTTCATCCCTTTCCGCTCCTTGTCTCATCGGTGACATCTGAAATAGATTGAGTTGTATAAGTACACAATTTATACAAAAACTAGTAGCAGGAATACGATATCTCACAAGCGGAAAATATAATCAACAGTCCTAATAATAGGGCTCTATAACAACCGAACGCTACGCTGAAATGTAGAAAGCCGCACAGATCCTAAGGACACTAGAACCTGATGCTCTGATACCATCTGTGACACCCCGCCTAATTAATCCCGGGTGATCAGTCCTAAATCAAGTTAGAACAGGTTTCTCATTTGGTCCATTCTTAGCATCACTGTCGTTTATTTAAATTACTAACCACCTAAGTGAGAAAAACCAGACTAGTGCCAATTTTATCTTTCATTAATTAAACTAAAACCCAAACGGAAATTAAAGCAATAAAACCATCACAGATAATTGAACTAATCATTCCACAAGTAAAAATATAATTAACCGAATAAACCATCGGTCCAAATAATAAATCCCATAAAGACAAGAATAGAAATCCCAACAAGTCTAAAACAAATAAATGGAAAGTGAGCGACATGCTCGAATAACTAAATAATGAGTCTCTACATTATGAATGAAAGAAGGAGGCGTCTATCAAATGTCCCGCAACATCCACATATGCTGCAGCAACGGATTTCCTGGAATCGAGTCAAGTCTGGCGTTCCTGTGGCTGGACACCTAAAAGGTTTTTAAAATTTTTTATAGCAAGGGTTAGTACCCAAAGCATTTGAAAACATTTAGCAAATGATTAACTTGCAGTAATAATAAATATGCATGCTCTTCATATTTTAGTTAGTGTCGCACTCTCTTGAGAACTTTCCTTGCCCCTCCTCTAATGTGCACCACTAACGCTTTAATCATCACCTAGTTATCTGTCTCATGACTAGATAATTATTAAAGTCTCCTTGAATCCCTTCTACTCTAATTTGAGTAACTGTGATTATGATTTTTAAGTCATTAGTAACATCAACTTAATTATATCATTTTCCCTTTCTAATTCATATAACTACTCCACTCGTTATACATATACAACAACTCATGCTTGTATTTATTTATCCCGTATATAATAATCACCTAATTATATACTTAGAATTTATTGCAGCATTCACACACATACTGGAATACATAAAACACTAACAACCACCCGAGTAAAAATACTCCCCGGATAAAATTTCTCTAAAGTGCTAGTACACTAGGTATATTCACATATCCTAGTTATCCAAGTTAGATTCGCTCACTAACTTGGTTTAGTATACGATTGGAGGCGGTCATATTCCTTCCCGGAAAGTGAGATGCCCCTCACCCCCTGCAACGGACGATATGACCTGGGAATCTACTCGCCCTACTCCTCAAGCTAGGGGATTCATCCACTGCGCGTAACCTCCCCCTATAGCACTAGAGTATAATAATATCTAACCACTGATATTAAGGCACACACTATATATATATACTATCACACACCGTATATATATATATACATACATAAAAATGTTCCAGCTACACCGTGTACTAACCCGTGACACAAGCCTATTCCATTTTTATTATGAGGTTATTACCCAACTCGAATTATTAATAATAGCACATTAATAAATTCAGTTACTTTTAATGTTGCCCTCACCATTTTATTGGACTAAATCTCATAGCCCGAATTAACCTCACCCGAGTCTAAATCCCGACTCTAAACTACTTAGTCCATTACTAAATGAAATAATATACTCCGATGTCGCTCAACCAATTGTGACGTGACACCCAATTTCTACTCCCATCTTCTAATTAATTTCCTCACAGTTAATCAGATTTAAATCATGTATTAATATTTTTCTCAATAATATAACACATAACAACTTTTATATAAATCCCTCCTTATATAAACAAACTGGGCGAACTGTCATTTTCTGCCGACCGTCGATCGATCGACTTCATGGCGTCGATCGATCGATCGAACAGATACTCGTCTTCTTCGCAAAGACGGACAGCCATGGGCGAAAATCTGCAAACCCTAATTCCTTCTACACTGAAACTCAGTCCTTTTTTGTATTTGTACATATTAGGAAACCCACTAGAACTCTCCAGAATACTCATCCACATCAATAACTCGTCCATTAACTCCAATTTCTAAAATTTGGGGAAAGCTTCACCATTAACCCTAGGTCCATTTATACCCCAATTTCATCATCAATTTTGTTTCCAAATATGCAGATAACATTCTATCAGATATGCAATAATTCACCATTATCAGATTTTACCAGAATTCACACCCAAATTTAGTAAATCAGAATTGTAGTTTTCAAAATCCCATGTTCATCCCATTTACACTCAAAAACGGATTCCTACATAATCACTACACATGAATATGAATCGAAAACAGATTTAATGCTATTGCAAGTTATCCACTTGCCTTAAGGTTCGTAGAGTCTGAATTGGAGCTAAATCCCAAGGTTGAAGATGACCTTTGATGGCTCTCTTTGATCCCCAATTTGGCTTTGGCTGCTGTTAGGGTTTCCTAACCCTTAATTTACTTTCTCTAATTAAGTTCAGCCACCCCCTTATTTCTTTTTATTAGATTAATTAACTTAATCCCGTTTTTTGACTTATGGGCCAAGCCCAAGTGACCCAAATGTCCCCGAGTGGGCCCGGCTATGTCTAAAAACGTCCCGTGACCCGTTCACTACCCCCGGGTACACTTTTCCGACTATCTCGGCCCATCCGGACTCAACTGTACCCTCATAATTTGCATCCGAATTAATTTATAAAAATACTTATCCCCCACCCCATATAGTCTTATACCGACTTCCGAATGTGATAAGTACCTCCTCGTCACTAATACTCGAGGCGACGTAATTACATTATTACAATTCACTTAGTAAATAAGTTTTCCCTAAATATTAACCACTCAATCCCAGATTAATATTTATATATATTATTCTGTTCTAATTAATTCATTAAATTACAACACACTAAGTAATTTAAAATCTCCGAATTAATTAAATTTTAAATTTACCAAAAATACGGGGTGTTACAATCCATACCTTCTTTAATTTTTAAAATGACTACTGACCCATATGAATTAAATTGAAATACGTAGTCATCTAGATTTTCAGTATTTTGTAAAAACACGTCCACAGGATCCATTGAGGAATATGAGAAAGATGACGGGATAACAATATGAGGTTCACCCATTGCAATTTACAACACATGAATTTATTTATTTATTTTGGATAGCTTCTACCCTTTGACAAGGGAGAATTTAAAAGAGGACCAACTACGGTTGTCTCCTCAAATTTCGATTTCACCTCCAGGTAGGTGGTCGGTACGAAGACTCATTAACAACCACCAATCCTAGACAGGGTGAAACGGAATCGATTTGACAAGTTCGCGTTGGAGTAGCTTTTAATTCTAGCCTTGTTAAGAGTTTTTTTTTATTTTTATTTTTATGAAATTTTTACAAAAAAAATGCAAAAAGTAAAACAAACTAGTCCGAAAGTCATAACTTCTTTTAAGAAAAAAAATTGTCAAATCCCCGGCAACGGCGCCAAAAACTTGTTGTCAATTTATAAAATACCGCAAGTGCACGGGCTATTATAGAATAGCGAGTGTAAGTACGGGTCGAACCCACGAGGATTTGTCAATTTTAATTATTAAAAGAATTGCAACTGTCCAACTAGAACAATGGGGTAGAGAATAATTATAAATTATACAAAATAAAAGCAACTACGATAAATGAGAGTAACGCAAGAGATTTGTAAACAATTAGGAAATAATTAGGATTCGGGGTCCATTTATCACGTAACTAATATTGCACACTAATTTAATGTTGCCATTCCCTTTTTATAACTCAAATTAAACTGACTCTCGCCGCGTTTAATTCGGAAAATATGACGGTTGTGATCATAATATTTTTAACGTCTCTAATAGACGGCTAAAATCCCTATTCCCTTAGAAAATACAAGTTTTAAAATTCGCAAATGTATTTAAGCATGGACTATCAAAACAATCAAAGTGCAAGCATAATCCATAAAAAATTACTATTTTTAAATCTCAAAACTTGATTTGACAAAACAATCTTCAAGGTTCTAAAACACACTCTCGTGTCGCTTTAAAATGAATACCGAATCTTTAATAACAATTAAAACAAGTAGGGAATAAACAACGATAAAATTAACGTGACAATATTAGTTAACTATGATAAACTTCACCCTACTCCTAATATAAAAATCAAGCTACCATAATGAAAGAGAAATTGCAAGAATGAGTAGAGATCTTCATTAAAAAACCAAACTTACAAATAGTTCTCTCACAACAATCTTGAATCCTCTAAAAAAATGATAAAAACTTGGCCCTCAAATTGATTACAATCACTCAAAGTTGCTCCCCGAAATCCTCCACGAAAGACCTCTCTAATTGTCTACGAAATTATGATCCCAAGGGTCCTTTTTATAGGACAAGTGGTGAGGTATTTGAGTTGTGGTGGGACTCTTTCTGATTGGCCGAATAGTGTTGGTGGCTATCTCTCCACCTCTTTAATCTTTGGATCGTGATAAGGGACGGAATTTCCCCCAACTCGAAATCGGAGAATAAAAATTTCCGATTTTTTTACGATTTCACAAGTGTAAAAACAGCATTTTTTCGAACGACCGTAAAAATCAGCTTTTTCGCGCCTTTTTTGAATTGATCATCAATTTGCACCAATTTCCATCATTATCTGCAAAAATTTCACTAGGCAACTTTTTTCACAAATTAGCACAAGAATATTATAAAATTATCGAAGTGCCCATTTTTGACTTAAAATTGCCATTTTCAATATGAATTCAATCATTCTCGCATTTTTTCCTCTTTTTAACAAAATAGTCCTAAGAACTTATTAAATACACTAAAATGGGATTAACAAAGTATAAATTTGGGTATAAAATATACAAAATAAGGCACTCATCAAATACCCCCAAACCTAAACTTTGCTAGTCCTCGAGCAAAACTAAAAATTAAAATTTAACTCACTTTTGTAGGAATCACGATTGCACTTAGCATGTGCAACAAGCCGTTAAACCTCTAGGTTACCCTAGTGGACGAGTTTTGTCTCGTGAGGGTTTGCAGTGAATATACCCACAAAATTCAAAAGCTTGACTCAATACAAATGACTAAAAAGTAATATAACCAAGTTTGAATGCAAACTTCATAAATATAGTAGAACTTCATTTCTCAATCTCAACTTATTGTGTCTGTGTGTGCATAGCCAATATAACCGTCAATTTCAAAAGATTTGATCGTTGCATTTCTTATCCGAAAGTTCGTTTTGATTTCAAAATCTCACAGAATGCACTTACAATCGAACACTCGGAAATGGGTTATTTTCTCTCGGTATATGTGAATAAAAGAGTAAATTTATATGAACAAATTTCACATACACATAATCAAAAATGGATTTTTATGCAATGGATGAATATGATCTCATGAACAGAAAATCGATTACTTGTTAAAAACATTGAATCACACCATAGATCCTATTCGTCTTCTCTCCACACTATAACTAACTTCCCATGAGATCTATTAGGACTTTCTTTGGTTGTATTGTAGGCTTGAATTTTGGCTAGAAAGAATGGCTGCTTTTTGGAGTTCAAAATTTCTGACAATATAGAGGTTTTTCGGTATTTTGACTTTTAGGCACTTTTCTTCCAACATCCATTTTTCTTTTTCTTTTCGAAATCACATTTTTTTTTCACCTTTTTTTTTCTTCCCCTTTTTTCCGACACATCAACCTTTTGCGATTTTTTTTTTCTTTTTTTCTTTTTTTTTTGGTCTTTTTTTTCAACCGTAATGCTACCCCAGTATTGTCCGATAATGGGTATGACTTCTTTTTATGGGCTTCAAATTCTCAGTTGGAGTTAGGTAGGACAATGGGTTTTCAATAAAAGACATATTTTCTTTTTTGCTCAAATGGGCTTGCAACGGAATAATGTAAAAAGGTTGGATTTTAGGCTTAATTTTGGGCTTTCAAACGATGGCCTAATCTCATTTCTCAAGTTTCGTTCAGTTGATTTGTGTCTCAAGACGACTTACAAAGACTTCTAGTGCTTAAGATTCACATTTTGACTTTTTGTTTTCAGTAATCGAACAAAACAAAGAATTTGAGATCATCAACGAATTTATCACTGAAGGAAAGATTGAGTAATTTTAACTCGGATTGATTTAAATCTCTCGAAAACGATGAATGGCACAAAATCTCATCGGGTTAAAATCTCCACATTTATTCGTTAAGCATATTAGCTTTCGCCTCAATATCCATTTTCGATCATATTATATGGCTAATGTGTAAAAATTTCATAAGATGAGAGATCCATGAATTAATTCTATATTAAGAAATCGTTCCAAAACTCAATTATATTGAAAATCTTTTTGAATTTTTGAAAAATTTTCTGATTTTTTTTTTCAAAAATATCATCCTTACCCCCAAACCTAAATTTTACATTGTCCTCAATGTATGCTCAAATAAAAATATGGACAAATAAAATAAAGTAAAGAAGTAAAAAGATGATATATGTTAACTAAAAAAAAAATACACAAATAATATACAAACACATGACAATTACCATCCTCACCATAAATTAATAATCGAAATAGTTGTGGGTCATTCCAATTAATAAACTTTATAGCACTAAGTGCCAAAATATCATAAATTTGAGAGCATGACCGCACAACACAAATTTCAATCTTAAATATATGGTCATAATGGTGAGTACCGACATCATCAATAATAAATAAATTTGAATCGCCTGAATCATATGTCGATGCATCACATGGAGGTAATAAATTGCAATAAGGATCCAAATATTTATTATCCCTTTTTCGAAAATAGTCAAGTAAAATTGGGGATGCATACTCTACTCCTAAATGTGGGATTTTTTGAAAAGCGTGGGAAGAAGATCTATCACTGGGTAATACACTTTCTTCATCAAAAACAGGAGGATCGTCATAAATACTTGAAGTATCAGTAAAATCGGATGACGAATCTACAAATAAATTTTCCCACATATATAAAGAAGCAGCATTCTGCTCAATTAAATTAGTAGAAAAATCTTGACAAACATTCAATTCATCCAAAGTATTACACGTGTCAAGATTGTCAATTTTTTTCTCCTCACAAAATTGATTATCCCCAATTAATTCATGATTTTTTTTGGAAATAGCATCATTATACCGTTTGTTCACCTCTCTCCAATTGATACACTTTGGTGGACCGATAGTAATTACAGGGGTTGGAGTCTCATCCATACCTTCTTTAATTTTTAAAATGACTACTGACCCATCTGAATTAAATTGAAATACGTAGTCATCTAGATTTTCAGTATTTTGTAAAAACACGTCCACAGGATATATTGAGGAATATGAGAAAGATGACGGGATAATAATATGAGGATCACCCATTGCAATTTACAACACATGAATTTATTTATTTATTTTGGATAGCTTCTACCCTTTGACAAGGGAGAATTTAAAAGAGGACCAACTACGGTTGTCTCCTCAAATTTCGATTTCACCTCCAGGTAGGTGGTCGGTATGAAGACTCATTAAAAACCACCAATCCTAGACAAGGTGAAACGGAATCGATTTGACAAGTTCGCGTTGGAGTAGCTTTTAATTCTAGCCTTGTTAAGAGTTTTTTTTTTTTTATGAAATTTTTACTAAAAAAATGCAAAAAGTAAAACAAACTAGTCCGAAAGTCATAACTTCTTTTAAGAAAAAAAATTGTCAAATCCCCGGCAACGGCCTAAAAAACTTGTTGTCAATTTATAAAATACCGCAAGTGCACGGGCTATAATAGAATAGCGAGTGTAAGTACGGGTCGAACCCACGAGGATTTGTCAATTTTAATTATTAAAAGAATTGCAACTGTCCAACTAGAACAATGGGGTAGAGAATAATTATAAATTATACAAAATAAAAGCAACTACGATAAATGAGAGTAACGCAAGAGATTTGTAAACAATTAGGAAATAATTAGGATTCGGGGTCCATTTATCACGTAACTAATATTGCACACTAATTTAATGTTGCCATTCCCTTTTTATAACTCAAATTAAACTGATTCTCGCCGCGTTTAATTCAGAAAAGATGACGGTTGTGACCATAATATTTTTAACGTCTCTAATAGACGGCTAAAATCCCTATTCCCTTAGAAAATACAAGTTTTAAAATTCGCAAATGTATTTAAGCATGGACTATCAAAACAATCAAAGTGCAAGCATAATCCATCAAAAATTACTATTTTTAAATCTCAAAACTTGATTTGACAAAACAATCTTCAAGGTTCTAAAACACACTCTCGTGTCGCTTTAAAATGAATACCGAATCTTTAATAACAATTAAAACAAGTAGGGAATAAACAACGATAAAATTAACGTGACAATATTAGTTAACTATGATAAACTTCACCCTACTCCTAATATAAGAATCAAGCTACCATAATGAAAGAGAAATTGCAAGAATGAGTAGAGATCTTCATTAAAAAACCAAACTTACAAATAATTCTCTCACAACAATCTTGAATCCTCTAAAACAATGATAAAAACTTGGCCCTCAAATTGATTACAATCACTCAAAGTTTCTCTCCGAAATCCTCCACGAAAGTCCTCTCTAATTGTCTACGAAATTATGATCCCAAGGGTCCTTTTTATAGGACAAGTGGTGAGGTATTTGAGTTGTGGTGGGACTCTTTCTGATTGGCCGAATAGTGTTGGTGGCTATCTCTCCACCTCTTTAATCTTTGGATCGTGATAAGGGACGGAATTTCCCCCAACTCGAAATCGGAGAATAAAAATTTCCGATTTTTTTACGATTTCACAAGTGTAAAAACAGCATTTTTTCGAACGACCGTAAAAATCAGCTTTTTCGCGCCTTTTTTGAATTGATCATCAATTTGCACCAATTTCCATCATTATCTGCAAAAATTTCACTAGGCAACTTTTTTCACAAATTAGTACAAGAATATTATAAAATTATCGAAGTGCCCATTTTTGACTTAAAATTGCCATTTTCAATATGAATTCAATCATTCTCGCATTTTTTCCTCTTTTTAACAAAATAGTCCTAAGAACTTATTAAATACACTAAAATGGGATTAACAAAGTATAAATTTGGGTATAAAATATACAAAATAAGGCACTCATCAAATACCCCCAAACCTAAACTTTGCTAGTCCTCGAGCAAAACTAAAAATTAAAATTTAACTCACTTTCGTAGGAATCACGATTGCACTTAGCATGTGCAACAAGCCGTTAAACCTCTAGGTTACCCTAGTGGACGAGTTTTGTCTCGTGAGGGTTTGCAGTGAATATACCCACAAAATTCAAAAGCTTGACTCAATACAAATGACTAAAAAGTAATATAACCAAGTTTGAATGCAAACTTCATAAATATAGTAGAACTTCATTTCTCAATCTCAACTTATTGTGTCTGTGTGTGCATAGCCAATATAACCGTCAATTTCAAAAGATTTGATCGTTGCATTTCTTATCCGAAAGTTCGTTTTGATTTCAAAATCTCACAGAATGCACTCACAATCGAACACTCGGAAATGGGTTATTTTCTCTCGGTATATGTGAATAAAAGAGTAAATTTATATGAACAAATTTCACATACACATAATCAAAAATGGATTTTTATGCAATGGATGAATATGATCTCATGAACAGAAAATCGATTACTTGTTGAAAACATTGAATCACACCATAGATCCTATTCGTCTTCTCTCCACACTATAACTAACTTCCCATGAGATCTATTAGGACTTTATTTGGTTGTATTGTAGGCTTGAATTTTGGCTAGAAAGAATGGCTGCTTTTTGGAGTTCAAAATTTCTGACAATATAGAGGTTTTTCGGTATTTTGACTTTTAGGCACTTTTCTTCCAACATCCATTTTTCTTTTTCTTTCGCTTTTTCTTTTCGAAATCACATTTTTTTTTCACCTTTTTTTTTCTTCCCCTTTTTTCCGACACATCAACCTTTTGCGATTTTTTTTTTCTTTTTTTCTTTTTTTTTTGGTCTTTTTTTTCAACCGTAATGCTACCCCAGTATTGTCCGATAATGGGTATGACTTCTTTTTATGGGCTTCAAATTATCAGTTGGAGTTAGGTAGGACAATGGGTTTTCAATAAAAGACATATTTTCTTTTTTGCTCAAATGGGCTTGCAACGGAATAATGTAAAAAGGTTGGATTTTAGGCTTAATTTTGGGCTTTCAAACGATGGCCTAATCTCATTTCTCAAGTTTCGTTCAGTTGATTTGTGTCTCAAGACGACTTACTAAGACTTCTAGTGCTTAAGATTCACATTTTGACTTTTTGTTTTCAGTAATCGAACAAAACAAAGAATTTGAGATCAGCAACGAATTTATCACTGAAGGAAAGATTGAGTAATTTTAACTCGGATTGATTTAAATCTCTCGAAAACGATGAATGGCACAAAATCTCATCGGGTTAAAATCTCCACATTTATTCGTTAAGCATATTAGCTTTCGCCTCAATATCCATTTTCGATCATATTATATGGCTAATGTGTAAAAATTTCATAAGATGAGAGATCCATGAATTAATTCTATATTAAGAAATCGTTCCAAAACTCAATTATATTGAAAATCTTTTTGAATTTTTGAAAATTTTTCTGATTTTTTTTTTCAAAAATATCATCCTTACCCCCAAACCTAAATTTTACATTGTCCTCAATGTATGATCAAATAAAAATATGGACAAATAAAATAAAGTAAAGAAGTAAAAAGATGATATATGTTAACTAAAAAAAAAATACACAAATAATATACAAACACATGACAATTACCATCCTCACCATAAATTAATAATCGAAATAGTTGTGGGTCATTCCAATTAATAAACTTTATAGCACTAAGTGCCAAAATATCATAAATTTGAGAGCATGACCGCACAACACAAATTTCAATCTTAAATATATGGTCATAATGGTGAGTACCGACATCATCAATAATAAATAAATTTGAATCGCCTGAATCATATGTCGATGCATCACATGGAGGTAATAAATTGCAATAAGGATCCAAATATTTATTATCCCTTTTTCGAAAATAGTCAAGTAAAATTGGGGATGCATACTCTACTCCTAAATGTGAGATTTTATGAAAAGCGTGGGAAGAAGATCTATCACTGGGTAATACACTTTCTTCATCAAAAACAGGAGGATCGTCATAAATACTTGAAGTATCAGTAAAATCGGATGACGAATCTACAAATAAATTTTCCCACATATAAAAAGAAGCAGCATTCTGCTCAATTAAATTAGTAGAAAAATCTTGACAAACATTCAATTCATCCAAAGTATTACACGTGTCAAGATTGTCAATTTTTTTCTCCTCACAAAATTGATTATCCCCAATTAATTCATGATTATTTTTGGAAATAGCATCATTATACCGTTTGTTCACCTCTCTCCAATTGATACACTTTGGTGGACCGATAGTAATTACAGGGGTTGGAGTCTCATCCATACCTTCTTTAATTTTTAAAATGACTACTGACCCATCTGAATTAAATTGAAATACGTAGTCATCTAGATTTTCAGTATTTTGTAAAAACACGTCCACATGATCCATTGAGGAATATGAGAAAGATGACGGGATAACAATATGAGGATCACCCATTGCAATTTACAACACATGAATTTATTTATTTATTTTGGATAGCTTCTACCCTTTGACAAGGGAGAATTTAAAAGAGGACCAACTACGGTTGTCTCCTCAAATTTCGATTTCACCTCCAGGTAGGTGGTCGGTACGAAGACTCATTAAAAACCACCAATCCTAGACAAGGTGAAACGGAATCGATTTGACAAGTTCGCGTTGGAGTAGCTTTTAATTCTAGCCTTGTTACGAGTTTTTTTTTTTTTTTTTTTATTTTTATGAAATTTTTACTAAAAAAATGCAAAAAGTAAAACAAACTAGTCCGAAAGTCATAACTTCTTTTAAGAAAAAAAATTGTCAAATCCCCGGCAACGGCGCCAAAAACTTGTTGTCAATTTATAAAATACCGCAAGTGCACGGGCTATTATAGAATAGCGAGTGTGAGTACGGGTCGAACCCACGAGGATTTGTCAATTTTAATTATTAAAAGAATTGCAACTGTCCAACTAGAACAATGGGGTAGAGAATAATTATAAATTATACAAAATAAAAGCAACTACGATAAATGAGAGTAACGCAAGAGATTTGTAAACAATTAGGAAATAATTAGGATTCGGGGTCCATTTATCACGTAACTAATATTGCACACTAATTTAATGTTGCCATTCCCTTTTTATAACTCAAATTAAACTGACTCTTGCCGCGTTTAATTCAGAAAATATGACGGTTGTGATCATAATATTTTTAACGTCTCTAATAGACGGCTAAAATCCCTATTCCCTTAGAAAATACAAGTTTTAAAATTCGCAAATGTATTTAAGCATGGACTATAAAAACAATCAAAGTGCAAACATAATCCATAAAAAATTACTATTTTTAAATCTCAAAACTTGATTTGACAAAACAATCTTCAAGGTTCTAAAACACACTCTCGTGTCGCTTTAAAATGAATACCGAATCTTTAATAACAATTAAAACAAGTAGGGAATAAACAACGATAAAATTAACGTGACAATATTAGTTAACTACGATAAACTTCACCCTACTCCTAATATAAAAATCAAGCTACCATAATGAAAGAGAAATTGCAAGAATGAGTAGAGATCTTCATTAAAAAACCAAACTTACAAATAGTTCTCTCACAACAATCTTGAATCCTCTAAAAAAATGATAAAAACTTGGCCCTCAAATTGATTACAATCACTCAAAGTTGCTCCCCGAAATCCTCCACGAAAGTCCTCTCTAATTGTCTACGAAATTATGATCCCAAGGGTCCTTTTTATAGGACAAGTGGTGAGGTATTTGAGTTGTGGTGGGACTCTTTCTGATTGGCCGAATAGTGTTGGTGGCTATCTCTCCACCTCTTTAATCTTTGGATCGTGATAAGGGACGGAATTTCCCCCAACTCGAAATCGGAGAATAAAAATTTCCGATTTTTTTACGATTTCACAAGTGTAAAAACAGCATTTTTTCGAACGACCGTAAAAATCAGCTTTTTCGCGCCTTTTTTGAATTGATCATCAATTTGCACCAATTTCCATCATTATCTGCAAAAATTTCACTAGGCAACTTTTTTCACAAATTAGCACAAGAATATTATAAAATTATCGAAGTGCCCATTTTTGACTTAAAATTGCCATTTTCAATATGAATTCAATCATTCTCGCATTTTTTCCTCTTTTTAACAAAATAGTCCTAAGAACTTATTAAATACACTAAAATGGGATTAACAAAGTATAAATTTGGGTATAAAATATACAAAATAAGGCACTCATCAAATACCCCCAAACCTAAACTTTGCTAGTCCTCGAGCAAAACTAAAAATTAAAATTTAACTCACTTTCGTAGGAATCACGATTGCACTTAGCATGTGCAACAAACCGTTAAACCTCTAGGTTACCCTAGTGGACGAGTTTTGTCTCGTGAGGGTTTGCAGTGAATATACCCACAAAATTCAAAAGCTTGACTCAATACAAATGACTAAAAAGTAATATAACCAAGTTTGAATGCAAACTTCATAAATATAGTAGAACTTCATTTCTCAATCTCAACTTATTGTGTCTGTGTGTGCATAGCCAATATAACCGTCAATTTCAAAAGATTTGATCGTTGCATTTCTTATCCGAAAGTTCGTTTTGATTTCAAAATCTCACAGAATGCACTCACAATCGAACACTCGGAAATGGGTTATTTTCTCTCGGTATATGTGAATAAAAGAGTAAATTTATATGAACAAATTTCACATACACATAATCAAAAATGGATTTTTATGCAATGGATGAATATGATCTCATGAACAGAAAATTGATTACTTGTTGAAAACATTGAATCACACCATAGATCCTATTCGTCTTCTCTCCACACTATAACTAACTTCCCATGAGATCTATTAGGACTTTCTTTGGTTGTATTGTAGGCTTGAATTTTGGCTAGAAAGAATGGCTGTTTTTGGAGTTCAAAATTTCTGACAATATAGAGGTTTTTCGGTATTTTGACTTTTAGGCACTTTTCTTCCAACATCCATTTTTCTTTTTCTTTCGCTTTTTCTTTTCGAAATCACATTTTTTTTTCACCTTTTTTTTTCTTCCCCTTTTTTCCGACACATCAACCTTTTGCGATTTTTTTTTTCTTTTTTTCTTTTTTTTTTTGTCTTTTTTTTCAACCGTAATGATACCCCAGTATTGTCCGATAATGGGTATGACTTCTTTTTATGGGCTTCAAATTCTCAGTTGGAGTTAGGTAGGACAATGGGTTTTCAATAAAAGACATATTTTCTTTTTTGCTCAAATGGGCTTGCAACGGAATAATGTAAAAAGGTTGGATTTTAGGCTTAATTTTGGGCTTTCAAACGATGGCCTAATCTCATTTCTCAAGTTTCGTTCAGTTGATTTGTGTCTCAAGACGACTTACTAAGACTTCTAGTGCTTAAGATTCACATTTTGACTTTTTGTTTTCAGTAATCGAACAAAACAAAGAATTTGAGATCAGCAACGAATTTATCACTGAAGGAAAGATTGAGTAATTTTAACTCGGATTGATTTAAAAGGTTCTAAAACGATGAATGGCACAAAATCTCATCGGGTTAAAATCTCCACATTTATTCGTTAAGCATATTAGCTTTCGCCTCAATATCCATTTTCGATCATATTATATGGCTAATGTGTAAAAATTTCATAAGATGAGAGATCCATGAATTAATTCTATATTAAGAAATCGTTCCAAAACTCAATTATATTGAAAATATTTTTGAATTTTTGAAAATTTTTCTGATTTTTTTTTTCAAAAATATCATCCTTACCCCCAAACCTAAATTTTACATTGTCCTCAATGTATGCTCAAATAAAAATATGGACAAATAAAATAAAGTAAAGAAGTAAAAAGATGATATATGTTAACTAAAAAAAAATACATAAATAATATACAAACACATGACAATTACCATCCTCACCATAAATTAATAATCGAAATAGTTGTGGGTCATTCCAATTAATAAGCTTTATAGCACTAAGTGCCAAAATATCATAAATTTGAGAGCATGACCGCACAACACAAATTTCAATCTTAAATATATGGTCATAATGGTGAGTACCGACATCATCAATAATAAATAAATTTGAATCGCCTGAATCATATGTCGATGCATCACATGGAGGTAATAAATTGCAATAAGGATCCAAATATTTATTATCCCTTTTTCGAAAATAGTCAAGTAAAATTGGGGATGCATACTCTACTCCTAAATGTGAGATTTTATGAAAAGCGTGGGAAGAAGATCTATCACTGGGTAATACACTTTCTTCATCAAAAACAGGAGGATCGTCATAAATACTTGAAGTATCAGTAAAATCGGATGACGAATCTACAAATAAATTTTCCCACATATAAAAAGAAGCAGCATTCTGCTCAATTAAATTAGTAGAAAAATCTTGACAAACATTCAATTCATCCAAAGTATTACACGTGTCAAGATTGTCAATTTTTTTCTCCTCACAAAATTGATTATCCCCAATTAATTCATGATTATTTTTGGAAATAGCATCATTATACCGTTTGTTCACCTCTCCCCAATTGATACACTTTGGTGGACCGATAGTAATTACAGGGGTTGGAGTCTCATCCATACCTTCTTTAATTTTTAAAATGACTACTGACCCATCTGAATTAAATTGAAATACGTAGTCATCTAGATTTTCAGTATTTTGTAAAAACACGTCCACAGGATCCATTGAGGAATATGAGAAAGATGACGGGATAACAATATGAGGATCACCCATTGCAATTTACAACACATGAATTTATTTATTTATTTTGGATAGCTTCTACCCTTTGACAAGGGAGAATTTAAAAGAGGACCAACTACGGTTGTCTCCTCAAATATCGATTTCACCTCCAGGTAGGTGGTCGGTACGAAGACTCATTAAAAACCACCAGTCCTAGACAAGGTGAAACGGAATCGATTTGACAAGTTCGCGTTGAAGTAGCTTTTAATTCTAGCCTTGTTACGAGTTTTTTTTTTTTTTTTTTTTTTATGAAATTTTTACTAAAAAAATGCAAAAAGTAAAACAAACTAGTCCGAAAGTCATAACTTCTTTTAAGAAAAAAAATTGCCAAATCCCCGGCAACGGCGCCAAAAACTTGTTGTCAATTTATAAAATACCGCAAGTGCACGGGCTATTATAGAATAGCGAGTGTAAGTACGGGTCGAACCCACGAGGATTTGTCAATTTTAATTATTAAAAGAATTGCAACTGTCCAACTAGAACAATGGGGTAGAGAATAATTATAAATTATACAAAATAAAAGCAACTACGATAAATGAGAGTAACTCAAGAGATTTGTAAACAATTAGGAAATAATTAGGATTCGGGGTCCATTTATCACGTAACTAATATTGCACACTAATTTAATGTTGCCATTCCCTTTTTATAACTCAAATTAAACTGACTCTCGCCGCGTTTAATTCGGAAAATATGACGGTTGTGATCATAATATTTTTAACGTCTCTAATAGACGGCTAAAATCCCTATTCCCTTAGAAAATACAAGTTTTAAAATTCGCAAATGTATTTAAGCATGGACTATCAAAACAATCAAAGTGCAAGCATAATCCATAAAAAATTACTATTTTTAAATCTCAAAACTTGATTTGACAAAACAATCTTCAAGGTTCTAAAACACACTCTCGTGTCACTTTAAAATGAATACCGAATCTTTAATAACAATTAAAACAAGTAGGGAATAAACAACGATAAAATTAACGTGACAATATTAGTTAACTATGATAAACTTCACCCTACTCCTAATATAAGAATCAAGCTACCATAATGAAAGAGAAATTGCAAGAATGAGTAGAGATCTTCATTAAAAAACCAAACTTACAAATAGTTCTCTCACAACAATCTTGAATCCTCTAAAAAAATGATAAAAACTTGGCCCTCAAATTGATTACAATCACTCAAAGTTGCTCCCCGAAATCCTCCACGAAAGTCCTCTCTAATTGTCTACGAAATTATGATCCCAAGGGTCCTTTTTATAGGACAAGTGGTGAGGTATTTGAGTTGTGGTGGGACTCTTTCTGATTGGCCGAATAGTGTTGGTAGCTATCTCTCCACCTCTTTAATCTTTGGATCGTGATAAGGGACGGAATTTCCCCCAACTCGAAATCGGAGAATAAAAATTTCCGATTTTTTTACGATTTCACAAGTGTAAAAACAGCATTTTTTCGAACGACCGTAAAAATCAGCTTTTTCGCGCCTTTTTTGAATTGATCATCAATTTGCACCAATTTCCATCATTATCTGCAAAAATTTCACTAGGCAACTTTTTTCACAAATTAGCACAAGAATATTATAAAATTATCGAAGTGCCCATTTTTGACTTAAAATTGCCATTTTCAATATGAATTCAATCATTCTCGCATTTTTTCCTCTTTTTAACAAAATAGTCCTAAGAACTTATTAAATACACTAAAATGGGATTAACAAAGTATAAATTTGGGTATAAAATATACAAAATAAGGCACTCATCAAATACCCCCAAACCTAAACTTTGCTAGTCCTCGAGCAAAACTAAAAATTAAAATTTAACTCACTTTCGTAGGAATCACGATTGCACTTAGCATGTGCAACAAGCCGTTAAACCTCTAGGTTACCCTAGTGGACGAGTTTTGTCTCGTGAGGGTTTGCAGTGAATATACCCACAAAATTCAAAAGCTTGACTCAATACAAATGACTAAAAAGTAATATAACCAAGTTTGAATGCAAACTTCATAAATATAGTAGAACTTCATTTCTCAATCTCAACTTATTGTGTCTGTGTGTGCATAGCCAATATAACCGTCAATTTCAAAAGATTTGATCGTTGCATTTCTTATCCGAAAGTTCGTTTTGATTTCAAAATCTCACAGAATGCACTCACAATCGAACACTCGGAAATGGGTTATTTTCTCTCGGTATATGTGAATAAAAGAGTAAATTTATATGAACAAATTTCACATACACATAATCAAAAATGGATTTTTATGCAATGGATGAATATGATCTCATGAACAGAAAATCGATTACTTGTTGAAAACATTGAATCACACCATAGATCCTATTCGTCTTCTCTCCACACTATAACTAACTTCCCATGAGATCTATTAGGACTTTCTTTGGTTGTATTGTAGGATTGAATTTTGGCTAGAAAGAATGGATGTTTTTGGAGTTCAAAATTTCTGACAATATAGAGGTTTTTCGGTATTTTGACTTTTAGGCACTTTTCTTCCAACATCCATTTTTCTTTTTCTTTCGTTTTTTCTTTTCGAAATCACATTTTTTTTTCTTCCCCTTTTTTCCGACACATCAACCTTTTGCGATTTTTTTTTCTTTTTTTTTTTTTTTTTTGGTCTTTTTTTTCAACCGTAATGCTACCCCAGTATTGTCCGATAATGGGTATGACTTCTTTTTATGGGCTTCAAATTCTCAGTTGGAGTTAGGTAGGACAATGGGTTTTCAATAAAAGACATATTTTCTTTTTTGCTCAAATGGGCTTGCAACGGAATAATGTAAAAAGGTTGGATTTTAGGCTTAATTTTGGGCTTTCAAACGATGGCCTAATCTCATTTCTCAAGTTTCGTTCAGTTGATTTGTGTCTCAAGACGACTTACTAAGACTTCTAGTGCTTAAGATTCACATTTTGACTTTTTGTTTTCAGTAATCGAACAAAACAAACAATTTGAGATCAGCAACGAATTTATCACTGAAGGAAAGATTGAGTAATTTTAACTCGGATTGATTTAAATCTCTCGAAAACGATGAATGTCACAAAATCTCATCGGGTTAAAATCTCCACATTTATTCATTAAGCATATTAGCTTTCGCCTCAATATCCATTTTCGATCATATTATATGGCTAATGTGTAAAAATTTCATAAGATGAGAGATCCATGAATTAATTCTATATTAAGAAATCGTTCCAAAACTCAATTATATTGAAAATCTTTATGAATTTTTGAAAAAAATATTTTTTCAAAAATATCATCCTTACCCCCAAACCTAAATTTTACATTGTCCTCAATGTATGCTCAAATAAAAATATGGACAAATAAAATAAAGTAAAGAAGTAAAAGGATGATATATGTTAACTAAAAAAAAAATACACAAATAATATACAAACACATGACAATTACCATCCTCACCATAAATTAATAATCGAAATAGTTGTGGGTCATTCCAATTAATAAACTTTATAGCACTAAGTGCCAAAATATCATAAATTTGAGAGCATGACCGCACAACACAAATTTCAATCTTAAATATATGGTCATAATGGTGAGTATCGACATCATCAATAATAAATAAATTTGAATCGCCTGAATCATATGTCGATGCATCACATGGAGGTAATAAATTGCAATAAGGATCCAAATATTTATTATCCCTTTTTCGAAAATAGTCAAGTAAAATTGGGGATGCATACTCTACTCCTAAATGTGAGATTTTATGAAAAGCGTGGGAAGAAGATCTATCACTGGGTAATACACTTTCTTCATCAAAAACAGGAGGATAGTCATAAATACTTGAAGTATCAGTAAAATCGGATGAAGAATCTACAAATAAATTTTCCCACATATAAAAAGAAGCAGCATTCTGCTCAATTAAATTAGTAGAAAAATCTTGACAAACATTCAATTCATCCAAAGTATTACACGTGTCAAGATTGTCAATTTTTTTCTCCTCACAAAATTGATTATCCCCAATTAATTCATGATTATTTTTGGAAATAGCATCATTATACCGTTTGTTCACCTCTCTCCAATTGATACACTTTGGCGGACCGATAGTAATTACAGGGGTTGGAGTCTCATCCATACCTTCTTTAATTTTTAAAATGACTACTGACCCATCTGAATTAAATTGAAATACGTAGTCATCTAGATTTTCAGTATTTTGTAAAAACTCGTCCACAGGATCCATTGAGGAATATGAGAAAGATGACGGGATAACAATATGAGGATCACCCATTGCAATTTACAACACATGAATTTATTTATTTATTTTGGATAGCTTCTACCCTTTGACAAGGGAGAATTTAAAAGAGGACCAACTACGGTTGTCTCCTCAAATTTCGATTTCACCTCCAGGTAGGTGGTCGGTACGAAGACTCATTAAAAACCACCAATCCTAGACAAGGTGAAACGGAATCGATTTGACAAGTTCGCGTTGGAGTAGCTTTTAATTCTAGCCTTGTGAAGAGTTTTTTTTTATTCTTTTTTTATTTTTTTTTTTACGAAATTTTTACTAAAAAAATGCAAAAAGTAAAACAAACTAGTCCGAAAGTCATAACTTCTTTTAAGAAAAAAAATTGTCAAATCCCCGGCAACGGCGCCAAAAACTTGTTGTCAATTTATAAAATACCGCAAGTGCACGGTCTATTATAGAATAGCGAGTGTAAGTACGGTCGAACCCACGAGGATATGTCAATTTTAATTATTAAAAGAATTGCAACTGTCCAACTAGAACAATGGGGTAGAGAATAATTATAAATTATACAAAATAAAAGCAACTACGATAAATGAGAGTAACGCAAGAGATTTGTAAACAATTAGGAAATAATTAGGATTCGGGGTCCATTTATCACGTAACTAATATTGCACACTAATTTAATGTTGCCATTCCCTTTTTATAACTCAAATTAAACTGACTCTCGCCGCGTTTAATTCGGAAAATATGACGGTTGTGATCATAATATTTTTAACGTCTCTAATAGACGGCTAAAATCCCTATTCCCTTAGAAAATACAAGTTTTAAAATTCGCAAATGTATTTAAGCATGGACTATCAAAACAATCAAAGTGCAAGCATAATCCATAAAAAATTACTATTTTTAAATCTCAAAACTTGATTTGACAAAACAATCTTCAAGGTTCTAAAACACACTCTCGTGTCGCTTTAAAATGAATACCGAATCTTTAATAACAATTAAAACAAGTAGGGAATAAACAACGATAAAATTAACGTGACAATATTAGTTAACTATGATAAACTTCACCCTACTCCTAATATAAGAATCAAGCTACCATAATGAAAGAGAAATTGCAAGAATGAGTAGAGATCTTCATTAAAAAACCAAACTTACAAATAGTTCTCTCACAACAATCTTGAATCCTCTAAAAAAATGATAAAAACTTGGCCCTCAAATTGATTACAATCACTCAAAGTTTCTCCCCGAAATCCTCCACGAAAGTCCTCTCTAATTACCTACGAAATTATGATCCCAAGGGTCCTTTTTATAGGACAAGTGGTGAGGTATTTGAGTTGTGGTGGGACTCTTTCTGATTGGCCGAATAGTGTTGGTAGCTATCTATCCACCTCTTTAATCTTTGGATCGTGATAAGGGACGGAATTTCCCCCAACTCGAAATCGGAGAATAAAAATTTCCGATTTTTTTACGATTTCACAAGTGTAAAAATAGCATTTTTTCGAACGACCGTAAAAATCAGCTTTTTCGCGCCTTTTTTGAATTGATCATCAATTTGCACCAATTTCCATCATTATCTGCAAAAATTTCACTAGGCAACTTTTTTCACAAATTAGCACAAGAATATTATAAAATTATCGAAGTGCCCATTTTTGACTTAAAATTGCCATTTTCAATATGAATTCAATCATTCTCGCATTTTTTCCTCTTTTTAACAAAATAGTCCTAAGAACTTATTAAATACACTAAAATGGGATTAACAAAGTATAAATTTGGGTATAAAATATACAAAATAAGGCACTCATCAAATACCCCCAAACCTAAACTTTGCTAGTCCTCGAGCAAAACTAAAAATTAAAATTTAACTCACTTTCGTAGGAATCACGATTACACTTAGCCTGTGCAACAAGCCGTTAAACCTCTAGGTTACCCTAGTGGACGAGTTTTGTCTCGTGAGGGTTTGCAGTGAATATACCCACAAAATTCAAAAGCTTGACTCAATACAAATGACTAAAAAGTAATATAACCAAGTTTGAATGCAAACTTCATAAATATAGTAGAACTTCATTTCTCAATCTCAACTTATTGTGTCTGTGTGTGCATAGCCAATATAACCGTCAATTTCAAAAGATTTGATCGTTGCATTTCTTATCCGAAAGTTCGTTTTGATTTCAAAATCTCATAGAATGCACTCACAATCGAACACTCGGAAATGGGTTATTTTCTCTCGGTATATGTGAATAAAAGAGTAAATTTATATGAACAAATTTCACATACACATAATCAAAAATGGATTTTTATGCAATGGATGAATATGATCTCATGAACAGAAAATCGATTACTTGTTGAAAACATTGAATCACACCATAGATCCTATTCGTCTTCTCTCCACACTATAACTAACTTCCCATGAGATCTATTAGGACTTTCTTTGGTTGTATTGTAGGGTTGAATTTTGGCTAGAAAGAATGGCTGTTTTTGGAGTTCAAAATTTCTGACAATATAGAGGTTTTTCGGTATTTTGACTTTTAGGCACTTTTCTTCCAACATCCATTTTTCTTTTTCTTTCGTTTTTTCTTTTCGAAATCACATTTTTTTTCACCTTTTTTTTTCTTCCCCTTTTTTCCGACACATCAACCTTTTGCGATTTTTTTTTCTTTTTTTCTTTTTTTTTTGGTCTTTTTTTTCAACCGTAATGCTACCCCAGTATTGTCCGATAATGGGTATGACTTCTTTTTATGGGCTTCAAATTCTCAGTTGGAGTTAGGTAGGACAATGGGTTTTCAATAAAAGACATATTTTCTTTTTTGCTCAAATGGGCTTGCAACGGAATAATGTAAAAAGGTTGGATTTTAGGCTTAATTTTGGGCTTTCAAACGATGGCCTAATCTCATTTCTCAAGTTTCGTTCAGTTGATTTGTGTCTCAAGACGACTTACTAAGACTTCTAGTGCTTAAGATTCACATTTTGACTTTTTGTTTTCAGTAATCGAACAAAACAAAGAATTTGAGATCAGCAACGAATTTATCACTGAAGGAAAGATTGAGTAATTTTAACTCGGATTGATTTAAATCTCTCGAAAACGATGAATGGCACAAAATCTCATCGGGTTAAAATCTCCACATTTATTCGTTAAGCATATTAGCTTTCGCCTCAATATCCATTTTCGATCATATTATATGGCTAATGTGTAAAAATTTCATAAGATGAGAGATCCATGAATTAATTCTATATTAAGAAATCGTTCCAAAACTCAATTATATTGAAAATCTTTTTGAATTTTTGAAAATTTTTCTGATTTTTTTTTTCAAAAATATCATCCTTACCCCCAAACCTAAATTTTACATTGTCCTCAATGTATGCACAAATAAAAATATGGACAAATAAAATAAAGTAAAGAAGTAAAAAGATGATATATGTTAACTAAAAAAAAATACACAAATAATATACAAACACATGACAATTACCATCCTCACCATAAATTAATAATCGAAATAGTTGTGGGTCATTCCAATTAATAAACTTTATAGCACTAGGTGCCAAAATATCATAAATTTGAGAGCATGACCGCACAACACAAATTTCAATCTTAAATATATGGTCATAATGGTGAGTACCGACATCATCAATAATAATTAAATTTGAATCGCCTGAATCATATGTCGATGCATCACATGGAGGTAATAAATTGCAATAAGGATCCAAATATTTATTATCCCTTTTTCGAAAATAGTCAAGTAAAATTGGGGATGCATACTCTACTCCTAAATGTGAGATTTTATGAAAAGCGTGGGAAGAAGATCTATCACTGGGTAATACACTTTCTTCATCAAAAACAGGAGGATCGTCATAAATACTTGAAGTATCAGTAAAATCGGATGACGAATCTACAAATAAATTTTCCCACATATAAAAAGAAGCAGCATTCTGCTCAATTAAATTAGTAGAAAAATCTTGACAAACATTCAATTCATCCAAAGTATTACACGTGTCAAGATTGTCAATTTTTTTCTCCTCACAAAATTGATTATCCCCAATTAATTCATGATTATTTTTGGAAATAGCATCATTATACCGTTTGTTCACCTCTCTCCAATTGATACACTTTGGCGGACCGATAGTAATTACAGGGGTTGGAGTCTCATCCATACCTTCTTTAATTTTTAAAATGACTACTGACCCATCTGAATTAAATTGAAATACGTAGTCATCTAGATTTTCAGTATTTTTTAAAAACACGTCCACAGGATCCATTGAGGAATATGAGAAAGATGACGGGATAACAATATGAGGATCACCCATTGCAATTTACAACACATGAATTTATTTATTTATTTTGGATAGCTTCTACCCTTTGACAAGGGAGAATTTAAAAGAGGACCAACTACGGTTGTCTCCTCAAATTTCGATTTCACCTCCAGGTAGGTGGTCGGTACGAAGACTCATTAAAAACCACCAATCCTAGACAAGGTGAAACGGAATCGATTTGACAAGTTCGTGTTGGAGTAGCTTTTAATTCTAGCCTTGTTAAGAGTTTTTTTTTTATTTTTTTTTTACTAAAAAAATGCGTAAAGTAAAACAAACTAGTCCGAAAGTCATAACTTCTTTTAAGAAAAAAAATTGTCAAATCCCCGGCAACGGCGCCAAAAACTTGTTGTCAATTTATAAAATACCGCAAGTGCACGGGCTATTATAGAATAGCGAGTGTAAGTACGGGTCGAACCCACGAGGATTTGTCAATTTTAATTATTAAAAGAATTGCAACTGCCCAACTAGAACAATGGGGTAGAGAATAATTATAAATTATACAAAATAAAAGCAACTACGATAAATGAGAGTAACAGAAGAGATTTGTAAACAATTAGGAAATAATTAGGATTCGGGGTCCATTTATCACGTAACTAATATTGCACACTAATTTAATGTTGCCATTCACTTTTTATAACTCAAATTAAACTGACTCTCGTCGCGTTTAATTCGGAAAATATGACGGTTGTGATCATAATACTTTTAACGTCTCTATTAGACGGCTAAAATCCCTATTCCCTTAGAAAATACAAGTTTTAAAATTCGCAAATGTATTTAAGCATGGACTATCAAAACAATCAAAGTGCAAGCATAATCCATAAAAAATTACTATTTTTAAATCTCAAAACTTGATTTGACAAAACAATCTTCAAGGTTCTAAAACACACTCTCGTGTCGCTTTAAAATGAATACCGAATCTTTAATAACAATTAAAACAAGTAGGGAATAAACAACGATAAAATTAACGTGACAATATTAGTTAACTATGATAAACTTCACCCTACTCCTAATATAAGAATCAAGCTACCATAATGAAAGAGAAATTGCAAGAATGAGTAGAGATCTTCATTAAAAAACCAAACTTACAAATAGTTCTCTCACAACAATCTTGAATCCTCTAAAAAAATGATAAAAACCTGGCCCTCAAATTGATTACAATCACTCAAAGTTTCTCCCCGAAATCCTCCACGAAAGTCCTCTCTAATTGTCTACGAAATTATGATCCCCAGGGTCCTTTTTATAGGACAAGTGGTGAGGTATTTGAGTTGTGGTGGGACTCTTTCTGATTGGCCGAATAGTGTTGGTAGCTATCTCTCCACCTCTTTAATCTTTGGATCGTGATAAGGGACGGAATTTCCCCCAACTCGAAATCGGAGAATAAAAATTTCCGATTTTTTTACGATTTCACAAGTGTAAAAACAACATTTTTTCGAACGACCGTAAAAATCAGCTTTTTCGCGCCTTTTTTGAATTGATCATCAATTTGCACCAATTTCCATCATTATCTGCAAAAATTTCACTAGGCAACTTTTTTCACAAATTAGCACAAGAATATTATAAAATTATCGAAGTGCCCATTTTTGACTTAAAATTGCCATTTTCAATATGAATTCAATCATTCTCGCATTTTTTCCTCTTTTTAACAAAATAGTCCTAAGAACTTATTAAATACACTAAAATGGGATTAACAAAGTATAAATTTGGGTATAAAATATACAAAATAAGGCACTCATCAAATACCCCCAAACCTAAACTTTGCTAGTCCTCGAGCAAAACTAAAAATTAAAATTTAACTCACTTTCGTAGGAATCACGATTACACTTAGCCTGTGCAACAAGCCGTTAAACCTCTAGGTTACCCTAGTGGACGAGTTTTGTCTCGTGAGGGTTTGCAGTGAATATACCCACAAAATTCAAAAGCTTGACTCAATACAAATGACTAAAAAGTAATATAACCAAGTTTGAATGCAAACTTCATAAATATAGTAGAACTTCATTTCTCAATCTCAACTTATTGTGTCTGTGTGTGCATAGCCAATATAACCGTCAATTTCAAAAGATTTGATCGTTGCATTTCTTATCCGAAAGTTCGTTTTGATTTCAAAATCTCACAGAATGCACTCACAATCGAACACTCGGAAATGGGTTATTTTCTCTCGGTATATGTGAATAAAAGAGTAAATTTATATGAACAAATTTCACATACACATAATCAAAAATGGATTTTTATGCAATGGATGAATATGATCTCATGAACAGAAAATCGATTACTTGTTGAAAACATTGAATCACACCATAGATCCTATTCGTCTTCTCTCCACACTATAACTAACTTCCCATGAGATCTATTAGGACTTTCTTTGGTTGTATTGTAGGCTTGAATTTTGGCTAGAAAGAATGGCTGTTTTTGGAGTTCAAAATTTCTGACAATATAGAGGTTTTTCGGTATTTTGACTTTTAGGCACTTTTCTTCCAACATCCATTTTTCTTTTTCTTTCGTTTTTTCTTTTCGAAATCACATTTTTTTTTCACCTTTTTTTTTCTTCCCCTTTTTTCCGACACATCAACCTTTTGCGATTTTTTTTTCTTTTTTTCTTTTTTTTTTGGTCTTTTTTTTCAACCGTAATGCTACCCCAGTATTGTCCGATAATGGGTATGACTTCTTTTTATGGGCTTCAAATTCTCAGTTGGAGTTAGGTAGGACAATGGGTTTTCAATAAAAGACATATTTTCTTTTTTGCTCAAATGGGCTTGCAACGGAATAATGTAAAAAGGTTGGATTTTAGGCTTAATTTTGGGCTTTCAAACGATGGCCTAATCTCATTTCTCAAGTTTCGTTCAGTTGATTTGTGTCTCAAGACGACTTACTAAGACTTCTAGTGCTTAAGATTCACATTTTGACTTTTTGTTTTCAGTAATCGAACAAAACAAAGAATTTGAGATCAGCAACGAATTTATCACTGAAGGAAAGATTGAGTAATTTTAACTCGGATTGATTTAAATCTCTCGAAAACGATGAATGGCACAAAATCTCATCGGGTTAAAATCTCCACATTTATTCGTTAAGCATATTAGCTTTCGCCTCAATATCCATTTTCGATCATATTATATGGCTAATGTGTAAAAATTTCATAAGATGAGAGATCCATGAATTAATTCTATATTAAGAAATCGTTCCAAAACTCAATTATATTGAAAATCTTTTTGAATTTTTGAAAATTTTTCTGATTTTTTTTTTCAAAAATATCATCCTTACCCCCAAACCTAAATTTTACATTGTCCTCAATGTATGCACAAATAAAAATATGGACAAATAAAATAAAGTAAAGAAGTAAAAAGATGATATATGTTAACTAAAAAAAAATACACAAATAATATACAAACACATGACAATTACCATCCTCACCATAAATTAATAATCGAAATAGTTATGGGTCATTCCAATTAATAAACTTTATAGCACTAGGTGCCAAAATATCATAAATTTGAGAGCATGACCGCACAACACAAATTTCAATCTTAAATATATGGTCATAATGGTGAGTACCGACATCATCAATAATAAATAAATTTGAATCGCCTGAATCATATGTCGATGCATCACATGGAGGTAATAAATTGCAATAAGGATCCAAATATTTATTATCCCTTTTTCGAAAATAGTCAAGTAAAATTGGGGATGCATACTCTACTCCTAAATGTGAGATTTTATGAAAAGCGTGGGAAGAAGATCTATCACTGGGTAATACACTTTCTTCATCAAAAACAGGAGGATCGTCATAAATACTTGAAGTATCAGTAAAATCGGATGACGAATCTACAAATAAATTTTCCCACATATAAAAAGAAGCAGCATTCTGCTCAATTAAATTAGTAGAAAAATCTTGACAAACATTCAATTCATCCAAAGTATTACACGTGTCAAGATTGTCAATTTTTTTCTCCTCACAAAATTGATTATCCCTAATTAATTCATGATTATTTTTGGAAATAGCATCATTATACCGTTTGTTCACCTCTCTCCAATTGATACACTTTGGCGGACCGATAGTAATTACAGGGGTTGGAGTCTCATCCATACCTTCTTTAATTTTTAAAATGACTACTGACCCATCTGAATTAAATTGAAATACGTAGTCATCTAGATTTTCAGTATTTTGTAAAAACACGTCCACAGGATCCATTGAGGAATATGAGAAAGATGACGGGATAACAATATGAGGATCACCCATTGCAATTTACAACACATGAATTTATTTATTTATTTTGGATAGCTTCTACCCTTTGACAAGGGAGAATTTAAAAGAGGACCAACTACGGTTGTCTCCTCAAATTTCGATTTCACCTCCAGGTAGGTGGTCGGTACGAAGACTCATTAAAAACCACCAATCCTAGACAAGGTGAAACGGAATCGATTTGACAAGTTCGTGTTGGAGTAGCTTTTAATTCTAGCCTTGTTAAGAGTTTTTTTTTTATTTTTTTTTTTATGAAATTTTTACTAAAAAAATGCAAAAAGTAAAACAAACTAGTCCGAAAGTCATAACTTCTTTTAAGAAAAAAAATTGTCAAATCCCCGGCAACGGCGCCAAAAACTTGTTGTCAATTTATAAAATACCGCAAGTGCACGGGCTATTATAGAATAGCGAGTGTAAGTACGGGTCGAACCCACGAGGATTTGTCAATTTTAATTATTAAAAGAATTGCAACTGCCCAACTAGAACAATGGGGTAGAGAATAATTATAAATTATACAAAATAAAAGCAACTACGATAAATGAGAGTAACAGAAGAGATTTGTAAACAATTAGGAAATAATTAGGATTCGGGGTCCATTTATCACGTAACTAATATTGCACACTAATTTAATGTTGCCATTCACTTTTTATAACTCAAATTAAACTGACTCTCGTCGCGTTTAATTCGGAAAATATGACGGTTGTGATCATAATACTTTTAACGTCTCTATTAGACGGCTAAAATCCCTATTCCCTTAGAAAATACAAGTTTTAAAATTCGCAAATGTATTTAAGCATGGACTATCAAAACAATCAAAGTGCAAGCATAATCCATAAAAAATTACTATTTTTAAATCTCAAAACTTGATTTGACAAAACAATCTTCAAGGTTCTAAAACACACTCTCGTGTCGGTTTAAAATGAATACCGAATCTTTAATAACAATTAAAACAAGTAGGGAATAAACAACGATAAAATTAACGTGACAATATTAGTTAACTATGATAAACTTCACCCTACTCCTAATATAAGAATCAAGCTACCATAATGAAAGAGAAATTGCAAGAATGAGTAGAGATCTTCATTAAAAAACCAAACTTACAAATAGTTCTCTCACAACAATCTTGAATCCTCTAAAAAAATGATAAAAACTTGGCCCTCAAATTGATTACAATCACTCAAAGTTTCTCCCCGAAATCCTCCACGAAAGTCCTCTCTAATTGTCTACGAAATTATGATCCCAAGGGTCCTTTTTATAGGATAAGTGGTGAGGTATTTGAGTTGTGGTGGGACTCTTTCTGATTGGCCGAATAGTGTTGGTAGCTATCTCTCCACCTCTTTAATCTTTGGATCGTGATAAGGGACGGAATTTCCCCCAACTCGAAATCGGAGAATAAAAATTTTCGATTTTTTTACGATTTCACAAGTGTAAAAACAGCATTTTTTCGAACGACCGTAAAAATCAGCTTTTTCGCACCTTTTTTGAATTGATCATCAATTTGCACCAATTTCCATCATTATTTGCAAAAATTTCACTAGGCAACTTTTTTCACAAATAAGCACAAGAATATTATAAAATTATCGAAGTGCCCATTTTTGACTTAAAATATCCATTTTCAATATGAATTCAATCATTCTCGCATTTTTTCCTCTTTTTAACAAAATAGTCTTAAGAACTTATTAAATACACTAAAATGGGATTAACAAAGTATAAATTTGGGTATAAAATATACAAAATAAGGCACTCATCAAATACCCCCAAACCTAAACTTTGCTAGTCCTCGAGCAAAATTAAAAATTAAAATTTAACTCACTTTCGTAGGAATCACGATTGCCCTTAGCATGTGCAACAAGCCGTTAAACCTCTAGGTTACCCTAGTGGACGAGTTTTGTCTCGTGAGGGTTTGCAGTGAATATACCCACAAAATTCAAAAGCTTGACTCAATACAAATGACTAAAAAGTAATATAACCAAGTTTGAATGCAAACTTCATAAATATAGTAGAACTTCATTTCTCAATCTCAACTTATTGTGTCTGTGTGTGCATAGCCAATATAACCGTAAATTTCAAAAGATTTGATCGTTGCATTTCTTATCCGAAAGTTCGTTTTGATTTCAAAATCTCACAGAATGCACTCACAATCGAACACTCGGAAATGGGTTATTTTCTCTCGGTATATGTGAATAAAAGAGTAAATTTATATGAACAAATTTCACATACACATAATCAAAAATGGATTTTTATGCAATGGATGAATATGATCTCATGAACAGAAAATCGATTACTTGTTGAAAACATTGAATCACACCATAGATCCTATTCGTCTTCTCTCCACACTATAACTAACTTCCCATGAGATCTATTAGGACTTTCTTTGGTTGTATTGTAGGCTTGAATTTTGGCTAGAAAGAATGGCTGTTTTTGGAGTTCAAAAGTTCTGACAATATAGAGGTTTTTCGGTATTTTGACTTTTAGGCACTTTTCTTCCAACATCCATTTTTCTTTTTCTTTCGCTTTTTCTTTTCGAAATCACATTTTTTTTCACCTTTTTTTTTCTTCCCCTTTTTTCCGACACATCAACCTTTTGCGATTTTTTTTTTCTTTTTTTCTTTTTTTTTTGGTCTTTTTTTTCAACCGTAATGCTACCCCAGTATTGTCCGATAATGGGTATGACTTCTTTTTATGGGCTTCAAATTCTCAGTTGGAGTTAGGTAGGACAATGGGTTTTCAATAAAAGACATATTTTCTTTTTTGCTCAAATGGGCTTGCAACGGAATAATGTAAAAAGGTTGGATTTTAGGCTTAATTTTGGGCTTTCAAACGATGGCCTAATCTCATTTCTCAAGTTTCGTTCAGTTGATTTGTGTCTCAAGACGACTTACTAAGACTTCTAGTGCTTAAGATTCACATTTTGACTTTTTGTTTTCAGTAATCGAACAAAACAAAGAATTTGAGATCAGCAACGAATTTATCACTGAAGGAAAGATTGAGTAATTTTAACTCGGATTGATTTAAAAGGTTCTAACACGATGAATGGCACAAAATCTCATCGGGTTAAAATCTCCACATTTATTCGTTAAGCATATTAGCTTTCGCCTCAATATCCATTTTCGATCATATTATATGGCTAATGTGTAAAAATTTCATAAGATGAGAGATCCATGAATTAATTCTATATTAAGAAATCGTTCCAAAACTCAATTATATTGAAAATCTTTTTGAATTTTTGAAAATGTTTCTGATTTTTTTTTTCAAAAATATCATCCTTACCCCCAAACCTAAATTTTACATTGTCCTCAATGTATGCTCAAATAAAAATATGGACAAATAAAATAAAGTAAAGAAGTAAAAGGATGATATATGTTAACTAAAAAAAAAATACACAAATAATATACAAACACATGACAATTACCATCCTCACCATAAATTAATAATCGAAATAGTTGTGGGTCATTCCAATTAATAAACTTTATAGCACTAAGTGCCAAAATATCATAAATTTGAGAGCATGACCTCACAACACAAATTTCAATCTTAAATATATGGTCATAATGGTGAGTACCGACATCATCAATAATAAATAAATTTGAATCGCCTGAATCATATGTCGATGCATCACATGGAGGTAATAAATTGCAATAAGGATCCAAATATTTATTATCCCTTTTTTGAAAATAGTCAAGTAAAATTGGGGATGCATACTCTACTCCTAAATGTGAGATTTTATGAAAAGCGTGGGAAGAAGATCTATCACTGGGTAATACACTTTCTTCATCAAAAACAGGAGGATCGTCATAAATACTTGAAGTATCAGTAAAATCGGATGACGAATCTACAAATAAATTTTCCCACATATAAAAAGAAGCAGCATTCTGCTCAATTAAATTAGTAGAAAAATCTTGACAAACATTCAATTCATCCAAAGTATTACACGTGTCAAGATTGTCAATTTTTTTCTCCTCACAAAATTGATTATCCCCAATTAATTCATGATTATTTTTGGAAATAGCATCATTATACCGTTTGTTCACCTCTCTCCAATTGATACACTTTGGCGGACCGATAGTAATTACAGGGGTTGGAGTCTCATCCATACCTTCTTTAATTTTTAAAATGACTAATGACCCATCTGAATTAAATTGAAATACGTAGTCATCTAGATTTTCAGTATTTTGTAAAAACACGTCCACAGGATCCATTGAGGAATATGAGAAAGATGACGGGATAACAATATGAGGATCACCCATTGCAATTTACAACACATGAATTTATTTATTTATTTTGGATAGCTTCTACCCTTTGACAAGGGAGAATTTAAAAGAGGACCAACTACGGTTGTCTCCTCAAATTTCGATTTCACCTCCAGGTAGGTGGTCGGTACGAAGACTCATTAAAAACCACCAATCCTAGACAAGGTGAAACGGAATCGATTTGACAAGTTCGCGTTGGAGTAGCTTTTAATTCTAGCCTTGTTAAGAGTTTTTTTTTATTTTTTTTTTATTTTTTTATATTTTTTTTTTTATGAAATTTTTACTAAAAAATGCAAAAAGTAAAACAAACTAGTCCGAAAGTCATAACTTCTTTTAAGAAAAAAAATTGTCAAATCCCCGGCAACGGCGCCAAAAACTTGTTGTCAATTTATAAAATACCGCAAGTGCACGGGCTATTATAGAATAGCGAGTGTAAGTACGGGTCGAACCCACGAGGATTTGTCAATTTTAATTATTAAAAGAATTGCAACTGTCCAACTAGAACAATGGGGTAGAGAATAATTATAAATTATACAAAATAAAAGCAACTACGATAAATGAGAGTAACGCAAGAGATTTGTAAACAATTAGGAAATAATTAGGATTCGGGGTCCATTTATCACGTAACTAATATTGCACACTAATTTAATGTTGCCATTCCCTTTTTATAACACAAATTAAATTGACTCTCGCCGCGTTTAATTCGGAAAATATGACGGTTGTGATCATAATATTTTTAACGTCTCTAATAGACGGCTAAAATCCCTATTCCCTTAGAAAATACAAGTTTTAAAATTCGCAAATGTATTTAAGCATGGACTATCAAAACAATCAAAGTGCAGGCATAATCCATCAAAAATTACTATTTTTAAATCTCAAAACTTGATTTGACAAAACAATCTTCAAGGTTCTAAAACACACTCTCGTGTCGGTTTAAAATGAATACCGAATCTTTAATAACAATTAAAACAAGTAGGGAATAAACAACGATAAAATTAACGTGACAATATTAGTTAACTATGATAAACTTCACCCTACTCCTAATATAAGAATCAAGCTACCATAATGAAAGAGATATTGCAAGAATGAGTAGAGATCTTCATTAAAAAACCAAACTTACAAATAGTTCTCTCACAACAATCTTGAATCCTCTAAAAAAATGATAAAAACTTGGCCCTCAAATTGATTACAATCACTCAAAGTTGCTCCCCGAAATCCTCCACGAAAGTCCTCTCTAATTGTCTACGAAATTATGATCCCAAGGGTCCTTTTTATAGGACAAGTGGTGAGGTATTTGAGTTGTGGTGGGACTCTTTCCGATTGGCCGAATAGTGTTGGTAGCTATCTCTCCACCTCTTTAATCTTTGGATCGTGATAAGGGACAGAATTTCCCCCAACTCGAAATCGGAGAATAAAAATTTCCGATTTTTTTACGATTTCACAAGTGTAAAAACAACATTTTTTCGAACGACTGTAAAAATCAGCTTTTTCGCGCCTTTTTTGAATTGATCATCAATTTGCACCAATTTCCATCATTATCTACAAAAATTTCACTAGGCAACTTTTTTCACAAATTAGCACAAGAATATTATAAAATTATCGAAGTGCCCATTTTTGACTTAAAATTGCCATTTTCAATATGAATTCAATCATTCTCGCATTTTTTCCTCTTTTTAACAAAATAGTCCTAAGAACTTATTAAATACACTAAAATGGGATTAACAAAGTATAAATTTGGGTATAAAATATACAAAATAAGGCACTCATCAAATACCCCCAAACCTAAACTTTGCTAGTCCTCGAGCAAAATTAAAAATTAAAATTTAACTCACTTTCGTAGGAATCACGATTGCCCTTAGCATGTGCAACAAGCCGTTAAACCTCTAGGTTACCCTAGTGGACGAGTTTTGTCTCGTGAGGGTTTGCAGTGAATATACCCACAAAATTCAAAAGCTTGACTCAATACAAATGACTAAAAAGTAATATAACCAAGTTTGAATGCAAACTTCATAAATATAGTAGAACTTCATTTCTCAATCTCAACTTATTGTGTCTGTGTGTGCATAGCCAATATAACCGTAAATTTCAAAAGATTTGATCGTTGCATTTCTTATCCGAAAGTTCGTTTTGATTTCAAAATCTCACAGAATGCACTCACAATCGAACACTCGGAAATGGGTTATTTTCTCTCGGTATATGTGAATAAAAGAGTAAATTTATATGAACAAATTTCACATACACATAATCAAAAATGGATTTTTATGCAATGGATGAATATGATCTCATTAACAGAAAATCGATTACTTGTTGAAAACATTGAATCACACCATAGATCCTATTCGTCTTCTCTCCACACTATAACTAACTTCCCATGAGATCTATTAGGACTTTCTTTGGTTGTATTGTAGGCTTGAATTTTGGCTAGAAAGAATGGCTATTTTTGGAGTTCAAAATTTATGACAATATAGAGGTTTTTCGGTATTTTGACTTTTAGGCACTTTTCTTCCAACATCCATTTTTCTTTTTCTTTCGCTTTTTCTTTTCGAAATCACATTTTTTTTTCACCTTTTTTTTTCTTCCCCTTTTTTCCGACACATCAACCTTTTGCGATTTTTTTTTTCTTTTTTTCTTTTTTTTTTGGTCTTTTTTTTCAACCGTAATGCTACCCCAGTATTGTCCGATAATGGGTATGACTTCTTTTTATGGGCTTCAAATTCTCAGTTGGAGTTAGGTAGGACAATGGGTTTTCAATAAAAGACATATTTTCTTTTTTGCTCAAATGGGCTTGCAACGGAATAATGTAAAAAAGTTGGATTTTAGGCTTAATTTTGGGCTTTCAAACAATGGCCTAATCTCATTTCTCAAGTTTCGTTCAGTTGATTTGTGTCTCAAGACGACTTACTAAGACTTCTAGTGGTTAAGATTCACATTTTGACTTTTTGTTTTCAGTAATCGAACAAAACAAAGAATTTGAGATTAGCAACGAATTTATCACTGAAGGAAAGATTGAGTAATTTTAACTCGGATTGATTTAAAAGGTTCTAACACGATGAATGGCACAAAATCTCATCGGGTTAAAATCTCCACATTTATTCGTTAAGCATACTAGCTTTCGCCTCAATATCCATTTTCGATCATATTATATGGCTAATGTGTAAAAATTTCATAAGATGAGAGATCCATGAATTAATTCTATATTAAGAAATCGTTCCAAAACTCAATTATATTGAAAATCTTTTTGAATTTTTGAAAATGTTTCTGATTTTTTTTTTCAAAAATATCATCCTTACCCCCAAACCTAAATTTTACATTGTCCTAAATGTATGCTCAAATAAAAATATGGACAAATAAAATAAAGTAAAGAAGTAAAAGGATGATATATGTTAACTAAAAAAAAATACACAAATAATATACAAACACATGACAATTACCATCCTCACCATAAATTAATAATCGAAATAGTTGTGGGTCATTCCAATTAATAAACTTTATAGCACTAAGTGCCAAAATATCATAAATTTGAGAGCATGACCGCACAACACAAATTTCAATCTTAAATATATGGTCATAATGGTGAGTACCGACATCATCAATAATAAATAAATTTGAATCGCCTGAATCATATGTCGATGCATCACATGGAGGTAATAAATTGCAATAAGGATCCAAATATTTATTATCCCTTTTTCGAAAATAGTCAAGTAAAATTGGGGATGCATACTCTACTCCTAAATGTGAGATTTTATGAAAAGCGTGGGAAGAAGATCTATCACTGGGTAATACACTTTCTTCATCAAAAACAGGAGGATCGTCATAAATACTTGAAGTATCAGTAAAATCGGATGACGAATCTACAAATAAATTTTCCCACATATAAAAAGAAGCAGCATTCTGCTCAATTAAATTAGTAGAAAAATCTTGACAAACATTCAATTCATCCAAAGTATTACACGTGTCAAGATTGTCAATTTTTTTCTCCTCACAAAATTGATTATCCCCAATTAATTCATGATTATTTTTGGAAATAGCATCATTATACCGTTTGTTCACCTCTCTCCAATTGATACACTTTGGCGGACCGATAGTAATTACAGGGGTTGGAGTCTCATCCATACCTTCTTTAATTTTTAAAATGACTACTGACCCATCTGAATTAAATTGAAATACGTAGTCATCTAGATTTTCAGTATTTTGTAAAAACACGTCCATAGGATCCATTGAGGAATATGAGAAAGATGACGGGATAACAATATGAGGATCACCCATTGCAATTTACAACACATGGATTTATTTATTTATTTTGGATAGCTTCTACCCTTTGACAAGGGAGAATTTAAAAGAGGACCAACTACGGTTGTCTCCTCAAATTTCGATTTCACCTCCAGGTAGGTGGTCGGTACGAAGACTCATTAAAAACCACCAATCCTAGACAAGGTGAAACGGAATCGATTTGACAAGTTCGCGTTGGAGTAGCTTTTAATTCTAGCCTTGTTAAGAGTTTTTTTTTTATTTTATTTTTTTTTTGTTTTTTTTTTTTTTTATGAAATTTTTACTAAAAAAATGCAAAAAGTAAAACAAACTAGTCCGAAAGTCATAACTTCTTTTAAGAAAAAAAATTGTCAAATCCCCAGCAACGGCGCCAAAAACTTGTTGTCAATTAATAAAATACCGCAAGTGCACGGGCTATTATAGAATAGCGAGTGTAAGTACGGGTCGAACCCACGAGGATTTGTCAATTTTAATTATTAAAAGAATTGCAACTGTCCAACTAGAACAATGGGGTAGAGAATAATTATAAATTATACAAAATAAAAACAACTACGATAAATGAGAGTAACGCAAGAGATTTGTAAACAATTAGGAAATAATTAGGATTCGGGGTCCATTTATCACGTAACTAATATTGCACACTAATTTAATGTTGCCATTCCCTTTTTATAACTCAAATTAAACTGACTCTCGTCGCGTTTAATTCGGAAAATATGACGGTTGTGATCATAATACTTTTAACGTCTCTATTAGACGGCTAAAATCCCTATTCCCTTAGAAAATACAAGTTTTAAAATTCGCAAATGTATTTAAGCATGAACTATCAAAACAATCAAAGTGCAAGCATAATCCATAAAAAATTACTATTTTTAAATCTCAAAACTTGATTTGACAAAACAATCTTCAAGGTTCTAAAACACACTCTCGTGTCGCTTTAAAATGAATACCGAATCTTTAATAACAATTAAAACAAGTAGGGAATAAACAACGATAAAATTAACGTGACAATATTAGTTAACTATGATAAACTTCACCCTACTCCTAATATAAGAATCAAGCTACCATAATGAAAGAGAAATTGCAAGAATGAGTAGAGATCTTCATTAAAAAACCAAACTTACAAATAGTTCTCTCACAACAATCTTGAATCCTCTAAAAAAATGATAAAAACTTGGCCCTCAAATTGATTACAATCACTCAAAGTTGCTCCCCGAAATCCTCCACGAAAGTCCTCTCTAATTGTCTACGAAATTATGATCCCCAGGGTCCTTTTTATAGGACAAGTGGTGAGGTATTTGAGTTGTGGTGGGACTCTTTCTGATTGGCCGAATAGTGTTGGTAGCTATCTCTCCACCTCTTTAATCTTTGGATCGTGATAAGGGACGGAATTTCCCCCAACTCGAAATCGGAGAATAAAAATTTCCGATTTTTTTACGATTTCACAAGTGTAAAAACAGCATTTTTTCGAACGACTGTAAAAATCAGCTTTTTCGCGCCTTTTTTGAATTGATCATCAATTTGCACCAATTTCCATCATTATCTGCAAAAATTTCACTAGGCAACTTTTTTCACAAATTAGCACAAGAATATTATAAAATTATCGAAGTGCCCATTTTTGACTTAAAATTGCCATTTTCAATATGAATTCAATCATTCTCGCATTTTTTCCTCTTTTTAACAAAATAGTCCTAAGAACTTATTAAATACACTAAAATGGGATTAACAAAGTATAAATTTGGGTATAAAATATACAAAATAAGGCACTCATCAAATACCCCCAAGCCTAAACTTTGCTAGTCCTCGAGCAAAACTAAAAATTAAAATTTAACTCACTTTCGTAGGAATCACGATTGCACTTAGCATGTGCAACAAGCCGTTAAACCTCTAGGTTACCCTAGTGGACGAGTTTTGTCTCGTGAGGGTTTGCAGTGAATATACCCACAAAATTCAAAAGCTTGACTCAATACAAATGACTAAAAAGTAATATAACCAAGTTTGAATGCAAACTTCATAAATATAGTAGAACTTCATTTCTCAATCTCAACTTATTGTGTCTGTGTGTGCATAGCCAATATAACCGTCAATTTCAAAAGATTTGATCGTTGCATTTCTTATCCGAAAGTTCGTTTTGATTTCAAAATCTCACAGAATGCACTCACAATCGAACACTCGGAAATGGGTTATTTTCTCTCGGTATATGTGAATAAAAGAGTAAATTTATATGAACAAATTTCACATACACATAATCAAAAATGGATTTTTATGCAATGGATGAATATGATCTCATGAACAAATTTCACATACACATAATCAAAATTTCTGACAATATAGAGGTTTTTCGGTATTTTGACTTTTAGGCACTTTTCTTCCAACATCCATTTTTCTTTTTCTTTCGCTTTTTCCTTTCGAAATCACATTTTTTTTTCACCTTTTTTTTTCTTCCCCTTTTTTCCGACACATCAACCTTTTGCGATTTTTTTTTTTTTTTTTTTCTTTTTTTTTTGGTCTTTTTTTTCAACCGTAATGCTACCCTAGTATTGTCCGATAATGGGTATGACTTCTTTTTATGGGCTTCAAATTCTCAGTTGGAGTTAGGTAGGACAATGGGTTTTCAATAAAAGACATATTTTCTTTTTTGCTCAAATGGGCTTGCAACGGAATATTGTAAAAAGGTTGGATTTTAGGCTTAATTTTGGGCTTTCAAACGATGGCCTAATCTCATTTCTCAAGTTTCGTTCAGTTGATTTGTGTCTAAAGACGACTTACTAAGACTTCTAGTGCTTAAGATTCACATTTTGACTTTTTGTTTTCAGTAATCGAACAAAACAAAGAATTTGAGATCAGCAACGAATTTATCACTGAAGGAAAGATTGAGTAATTTTAACTCGGATTGATTTAAATCTCTCGAAAACGATGAATGGCACAAAATCTCATCGGGTTAAAATCTCCACATTTATTCGTTAAGCATATTAGCTTTCGCCTCAATATCCATTTTCGATCATATTATATGGCTAATGTGTAAAAATTTCATAAGATGAGAGATCCATGAATTAATTCTATATTAAGAAATCGTTCCAAAACTCAATTATATTGAAAATCTTTTTGAATTTTTGAAAATTTTTCTGATTTTTTTTTTTCAAAAATATCATCCTTACCCCCAAACCTAAATTTTACATTGTCCTCAATGTATGCTCAAATAAAAATATGGACAAATAAAATAAAGTAAAGAAGTAAAAGGATGATATATGTTAACTAAAAAAAAAATACACAAATAATGTACAAACACATGACAATTACCATCCTCACCATAAATTAATAATCGAAATAGTTGTGGGTCATTCCAATTAATAAACTTTATAGCACTAAGTGCCAAAATATCATAAATTTGAGAGCATGACCGCACAACACAAATTTCAATCTTAAATATATGGTCATAATGGTGAGTACCGACATCATCAATAATAAATAAATTTGAATCGCCTGAATCATATGTCGATGCATCACATGGAGGTAATAAATTGCAATAAGGATCCAAATATTTATTATCCCTTTTTCGAAAATAGTCAAGTAAAATTGGGGATGCATACTCTACTCCTAAATGTGAGATTTTATGAAAAGCGTGGGAAGAAGATCTATCACTGGGTAATACACTTTCTTCATCAAAAACAGGAGGATCGTCATAAATACTTGAAGTATCAGTAAAATCGGATGAAGAATCTACAAATAAATTTTCCCACATATAAAAAGAAGCAGCATTCTGCTCAATTAAATTAGTAGAAAAATCTTGACAAACATTCAATTCATCCAAAGTATTACACGTGTCAAGATTGTCAATTTTTTTCTCCTCACAAAATTGATTATCCCCAATTAATTCATGATTATTTTTGGAAATAGCATCATTATACCGTTTGTTCACCTCTCTCCAATTGATACACTTTGGTGGACCGATGGTAATTACAGGGGTTGGAGTCTCATCCATACCTTCTTTAATTTTTAAAATGACTACTGACCCATCTGAATTAAATTGAAATACGTAGTCATCTAGATTTTCAGTATTTTGTAAAAACAAGTCCACAGGATCCATTGAGGAATATGAGAAAGATGACGGGATAACAATGTGAGGATCACCCATTGCAATTTACAACACATGAATTTATTTATTTATTTTGGATAGCTTCTACCCTTTGACAAGGGAGAATTTAAAAGAGGACCAACTACGGTTGTCTCCTCAAATTTCGATTTCACCTCCAGGTAGGTGGTCGGTACGAAGACTCATTAAAAACCACCAATCCTAGACAAGGTGAAACGGAATCGATTTGACAAGTTCGCGTTGGAGTAGCTTTTAATTCTAGCCTTGTTAAGAGTTTTTTTTTTATTTTTTTTTATTTTTATTTTTTATGAAATTTTTACTAAAAAAATGCAAAAAGTAAAACAAACTAGTCCGAAAGTCATAACTTCTTTTAAGAAAAAAAATTGTCAAATCCCCGGCAACGGCGCCAAAAACTTGTTGTCAATTTATGAAATACCGCAAGTGCACGGGCTAATATAGAATAGTGAGTGTAAGTACGGGTCGAACCCACGAGGATTTGTCAATTTTAATTATTAAAAGAATTGCAACTGTCCAACTAGAACAATGGGGTAGAGAATAATTATAAATTATACAAAATAAAAGCAACTACGATAAATGAGAGTAACGCAAGAGATTTGTAAACAATTAGGAAATAATTAGGATTCGGGGTCCATTTATCACGTAACTAATATTGCACACTAATTTAATGTTGCCATTCCCTTTTTATAACTCAAATTAAACTGACTCTCGCCGCGTTTAATTCGGAAAATATGACGGTTGTGATCATAATATTTTTAACGTCTCTAATAGACGGCTAAAATCCCTATTCCCTTAGAAAATACAAGTTTTAAAATTCGCAAATGTATTTAAGCATGGACTATCAAAACAATCAAAGTGCAAGCATAATCCATCAAAAATTACTATTTTTAAATCTCAAAACTTGATTTGACAAAACAATCTTCAAGGTTCTAAAACACACTCTCGTGTCGCTTTAAAATGAATACCGAATCTTTAATAACAATTAAAACAAGTAGGGAATAAACAACGATAAAATTAACGTGACAATATTAGTTAACTATGATAAACTTCACCCTACTCCTAATATAAGAATCAAGCTACCATAATGAAAGAGAAATTGCAAGAATGAGTAGAGATCTTCATTAAAAAACCAAACTTACAAATAGTTCTCTCACAACAATCTTGAATCCTCTAAAAAAATGATAAAAACTTGGCCCTCAAATTGATTACAATCACTCAAAGTTTCTCCCCGAAATCCTCCACGAAAGTCCTCTCTAATTGTCTACGAAATTATGATCCCAAGGGTCCTTTTTATAGGATAAGTGGTGAGGTATTTGAGTTGTGGTGGGACTCTTTCTGATTGGCCGAATAGTGTTGGTAGCTATCTCTCCACCTCTTTAATCTTTGGATCGTGATAAGGGACGGAATTTCCCCCAACTCGAAATCGGAGAATAAAAATTTTCGATTTTTTTACGATTTCACAAGTGTAAAAACAGCATTTTTTCGAACGACCGTAAAAATCAGCTTTTTCGCACCTTTTTTGAATTGATCATCAATTTGCACCAATTTCCATCATTATTTGCAAAAATTTCACTAGGCAACTTTTTTCACAAATAAGCACAAGAATATTATAAAATTATCGAAGTGCCCATTTTTGACTTAAAATATCCATTTTCAATATGAATTCAATCATTCTCGCATTTTTTCCTCTTTTTAACAAAATAGTCTTAAGAACTTATTAAATACACTAAAATGGGATTAACAAAGTATAAATTTGGGTATAAAATATACAAAATAAGGCACTCATCAAATACCCCCAAACCTAAACTTTGCTAGTCCTCGAGCAAAATTAAAAATTAAAATTTAACTCACTTTCGTAGGAATCACGATTGCCCTTAGCATGTGCAACAAGCCGTTAAACCTCTAGGTTACCCTAGTGGACGAGTTTTGTCTCGTGAGGGTTTGCAGTGAATATACCCACAAAATTCAAAAGCTTGACTCAATACAAATGACTAAAAAGTAATATAACCAAGTTTGAATGCAAACTTCATAAATATAGTAGAACTTCATTTCTCAATCTCAACTTATTGTGTCTGTGTGTGCATAGCCAATATAACCGTAAATTTCAAAAGATTTGATCGTTGCATTTCTTATCCGAAAGTTCGTTTTGATTTCAAAATCTCACAGAATGCACTCACAATCGAACACTCGGAAATGGGTTATTTTCTCTCGGTATATGTGAATAAAAGAGTAAATTTATATGAACAAATTTCACATACACATAATCAAAAATGGATTTTTATGCAATGGATGAATATGATCTCATGAACAGAAAATCGATTACTTGTTGAAAACATTGAATCACACCATAGATCCTATTCGTCTTCTCTCCACACTATAACTAACTTCCCATGAGATCTATTAGGACTTTCTTTGGTTGTATTGTAGGCTTGAATTTTGGCTAGAAAGAATGGCTGTTTTTGGAGTTCAAAAGTTCTGACAATATAGAGGTTTTTCGGTATTTTGACTTTTAGGCACTTTTCTTCCAACATCCATTTTTCTTTTTCTTTCGCTTTTTCTTTTCGAAATCACATTTTTTTTCACCTTTTTTTTTCTTCCCCTTTTTTCCGACACATCAACCTTTTGCGATTTTTTTTTTCTTTTTTTCTTTTTTTTTTGGTCTTTTTTTTCAACCGTAATGCTACCCCAGTATTGTCCGATAATGGGTATGACTTCTTTTTATGGGCTTCAAATTCTCAGTTGGAGTTAGGTAGGACAATGGGTTTTCAATAAAAGACATATTTTCTTTTTTGCTCAAATGGGCTTGCAACGGAATAATGTAAAAAGGTTGGATTTTAGGCTTAATTTTGGGCTTTCAAACGATGGCCTAATCTCATTTCTCAAGTTTCGTTCAGTTGATTTGTGTCTCAAGACGACTTACTAAGACTTCTAGTGCTTAAGATTCACATTTTGACTTTTTGTTTTCAGTAATCGAACAAAACAAAGAATTTGAGATCAGCAACGAATTTATCACTGAAGGAAAGATTGAGTAATTTTAACTCGGATTGATTTAAAAGGTTCTAACACGATGAATGGCACAAAATCTCATCGGGTTAAAATCTCCACATTTATTCGTTAAGCATATTAGCTTTCGCCTCAATATCCATTTTCGATCATATTATATGGCTAATGTGTAAAAATTTCATAAGATGAGAGATCCATGAATTAATTCTATATTAAGAAATCGTTCCAAAACTCAATTATATTGAAAATCTTTTTGAATTTTTGAAAATGTTTCTGATTTTTTTTTTCAAAAATATCATCCTTACCCCCAAACCTAAATTTTACATTGTCCTCAATGTATGCTCAAATAAAAATATGGACAAATAAAATAAAGTAAAGAAGTAAAAGGATGATATATGTTAACTAAAAAAAAAATACACAAATAATATACAAACACATGACAATTACCATCCTCACCATAAATTAATAATCGAAATAGTTGTGGGTCATTCCAATTAATAAACTTTATAGCACTAAGTGCCAAAATATCATAAATTTGAGAGCATGACCTCACAACACAAATTTCAATCTTAAATATATGGTCATAATGGTGAGTACCGACATCATCAATAATAAATAAATTTGAATCGCCTGAATCATATGTCGATGCATCACATGGAGGTAATAAATTGCAATAAGGATCCAAATATTTATTATCCCTTTTTTGAAAATAGTCAAGTAAAATTGGGGATGCATACTCTACTCCTAAATGTGAGATTTTATGAAAAGCGTGGGAAGAAGATCTATCACTGGGTAATACACTTTCTTCATCAAAAACAGGAGGATCGTCATAAATACTTGAAGTATCAGTAAAATCGGATGACGAATCTACAAATAAATTTTCCCACATATAAAAAGAAGCAGCATTCTGCTCAATTAAATTAGTAGAAAAATCTTGACAAACATTCAATTCATCCAAAGTATTACACGTGTCAAGATTGTCAATTTTTTTCTCCTCACAAAATTGATTATCCCCAATTAATTCATGATTATTTTTGGAAATAGCATCATTATACCGTTTGTTCACCTCTCTCCAATTGATACACTTTGGCGGACCGATAGTAATTACAGGGGTTGGAGTCTCATCCATACCTTCTTTAATTTTTAAAATGACTAATGACCCATCTGAATTAAATTGAAATACGTAGTCATCTAGATTTTCAGTATTTTGTAAAAACACGTCCACAGGATCCATTGAGGAATATGAGAAAGATGACGGGATAACAATATGAGGATCACCCATTGCAATTTACAACACATGAATTTATTTATTTATTTTGGATAGCTTCTACCCTTTGACAAGGGAGAATTTAAAAGAGGACCAACTACGGTTGTCTCCTCAAATTTCGATTTCACCTCCAGGTAGGTGGTCGGTACGAAGACTCATTAAAAACCACCAATCCTAGACAAGGTGAAACGGAATCGATTTGACAAGTTCGCGTTGGAGTAGCTTTTAATTCTAGCCTTGTTAAGAGTTTTTTTTTATTTTTTTTTTATTTTTTTATATTTTTTTTTTTATGAAATTTTTACTAAAAAATGCAAAAAGTAAAACAAACTAGTCCGAAAGTCATAACTTCTTTTAAGAAAAAAAATTGTCAAATCCCCGGCAACGGCGCCAAAAACTTGTTGTCAATTTATAAAATACCGCAAGTGCACGGGCTATTATAGAATAGCGAGTGTAAGTACGGGTCGAACCCACGAGGATTTGTCAATTTTAATTATTAAAAGAATTGCAACTGTCCAACTAGAACAATGGGGTAGAGAATAATTATAAATTATACAAAATAAAAGCAACTACGATAAATGAGAGTAACGCAAGAGATTTGTAAACAATTAGGAAATAATTAGGATTCGGGGTCCATTTATCACGTAACTAATATTGCACACTAATTTAATGTTGCCATTCCCTTTTTATAACACAAATTAAATTGACTCTCGCCGCGTTTAATTCGGAAAATATGACGGTTGTGATCATAATATTTTTAACGTCTCTAATAGACGGCTAAAATCCCTATTCCCTTAGAAAATACAAGTTTTAAAATTCGCAAATGTATTTAAGCATGGACTATCAAAACAATCAAAGTGCAGGCATAATCCATCAAAAATTACTATTTTTAAATCTCAAAACTTGATTTGACAAAACAATCTTCAAGGTTCTAAAACACACTCTCGTGTCGGTTTAAAATGAATACCGAATCTTTAATAACAATTAAAACAAGTAGGGAATAAACAACGATAAAATTAACGTGACAATATTAGTTAACTATGATAAACTTCACCCTACTCCTAATATAAGAATCAAGCTACCATAATGAAAGAGATATTGCAAGAATGAGTAGAGATCTTCATTAAAAAACCAAACTTACAAATAGTTCTCTCACAACAATCTTGAATCCTCTAAAAAAATGATAAAAACTTGGCCCTCAAATTGATTACAATCACTCAAAGTTGCTCCCCGAAATCCTCCACGAAAGTCCTCTCTAATTGTCTACGAAATTATGATCCCAAGGGTCCTTTTTATAGGACAAGTGGTGAGGTATTTGAGTTGTGGTGGGACTCTTTCCGATTGGCCGAATAGTGTTGGTAGCTATCTCTCCACCTCTTTAATCTTTGGATCGTGATAAGGGACAGAATTTCCCCCAACTCGAAATCGGAGAATAAAAATTTCCGATTTTTTTACGATTTCACAAGTGTAAAAACAACATTTTTTCGAACGACTGTAAAAATCAGCTTTTTCGCGCCTTTTTTGAATTGATCATCAATTTGCACCAATTTCCATCATTATCTACAAAAATTTCACTAGGCAACTTTTTTCACAAATTAGCACAAGAATATTATAAAATTATCGAAGTGCCCATTTTTGACTTAAAATTGCCATTTTCAATATGAATTCAATCATTCTCGCATTTTTTCCTCTTTTTAACAAAATAGTCCTAAGAACTTATTAAATACACTAAAATGGGATTAACAAAGTATAAATTTGGGTATAAAATATACAAAATAAGGCACTCATCAAATACCCCCAAACCTAAACTTTGCTAGTCCTCGAGCAAAACTAAAAATTAAAATTTAACTCACTTTCGTAGGAATCACGTTTGCACTTAGCATGTGCAACAAGCCGTTAAACCTCTAGGTTACCCTAGTGGACGAGTTTTGTCTCGTGAGGGTTTGCAGTGAATATACCCACAAAATTCAAAAGCTTGACTCAATACAAATGACTAAAAAGTAATATAACCAAGTTTGAATGCAAACTTCATAAATATAGTAGAACTTCATTTCTCAATCTCAACTTATTGTGTCTGTGTGTGCATAGCCAATATAACCGTCAATTTCAAAAGATTTGATCGTTGCATTTCTTATCCGAAAGTTCGTTTTGATTTCAAAATCTCACAGAATTCACTCACAATCGAACACTCGGAAATGGGTTATTTTCTCTCGGTATATGTGAATAAAAGAGTAAATTTATATGAACAAATTTCACATACACATAATCAAAAATGGATTTTTATGCAATGGATGAATATGATCTCATGAACAGAAAATCGATTACTTGTTGAAAACATTGAATCACACCATAGATCCTATTCGTCTTCTCTCCACACTATAACTAACTTCCCATGAGATCTATTAGGACTTTCTTTGGTTGTATTGTAGGCTTGAATTTTGGCTATAAAGAATGGCTGTTTTTGGAGTTCAAAATTTCTGACAATATAGAGGTTTTTCGGTATTTTGACTTTTAGGCACTTTTCTTCCAACATCCATTTTTCTTTTTCTTTCGCTTTTTCTTTTCGAAATCACATTTTTTTTTCACCTTTTTTTTTCTTCCCCTTTTTTCCGACACATCAACCTTTTGCGATTTTTTTTTTCTTTTTTTCTTTTTTTTTTGGTCTTTTTTTTCAACCGTAATGCTACCCCAGTATTGTCCGATAATGGGTATGACTTCTTTTTATGGGCTTCAAATTCTCAGTTGGAGTTAGGTAGGACAATGGGTTTTCAATAAAAGACAAATTTTCTTTTTTGCTCAAATGGGCTTGCAACGGAATAATGTAAAAAAGTTGGATTTTAGGCTTAATTTTGGGCTTTCAAACGATGGCCTAATCTCATTTCTCAAGTTTCGTTCAGTTGATTTGTGTCTCAAGACGACTTACTAAGACTTCTAGTGCTTAAGATTCACATTTTGACTTTTTGTTTTCAGTAATCGAACAAAACAAAGAATTTGAGATCAGCAACGAATTTATCACTGAAGGAAAGATTGAGTAATTTTAACTCGGATTGATTTAAATCTCTCGAAAACGATGAATGGCACAAAATCTCATCGGGTTAAAATCTCCACATTTATTCGTTAAGCATATTAGCTTTCGCCTCAATATCCATTTTCGATCATATTATATGGCTAATGTGTAAAAATTTCATAAGATGAGAGATCCATGAATTAATTCTATATTAAGAAATCGTTCCAAAACTCAATTATATTGAAAATCTTTTTGAATTTTTGAAAATTTTTCTGATTTTTTTTTTCAAAAATATCATCCTTACCCCCAAACCTAAATTTTACATTGTCCTCAATGTATGCTCAAATAAAAATATGGACAAATAAAATAAAGTAAAGAAGTAAAAGGATGATATATGTTAACTAAAAAAAAAATACACAAATAATGTACAAACACATGACAATTACCATCCTCACCATAAATTAATAATCGAAATAGTTGTGGGTCATTCCAATTAATAAACTTTATAGCACTAAGTGCCAAAATATCATAAATTTGAGAGCATGACCTCACAACACAAATTTCAATCTTAAATATATGGTCATAATGGTGAGTACCGACATCATCAATAATAAATAAATTTGAATCACCTGAATCATATGTCGATGCATCACATGGAGGTAATAAATTGCAATAAGGATCCAAATATTTATTATCCCTTTTTCGAAAATAGTCAAGTAAAATTGGGGATGCATACTCTACTCCTAAATGTGAGATTTTATGAAAAGCGTGGGAAGAAGATCTATCACTGGGTAATACACTTTCGTCATCAAAAACAGGAGGATCGTCATAAATACTTGAAGTATCAGTAAAATCGGATGACGAATCTACAAATAAATTTTCTCACATATAAAAAGAAGCAGCATTCTGCTCAATTAAATTAGTACAAAAATCTTGACAAGCATTCAATTCATCCAAAGTATTACACGTGTCAAGATTGTCAATTTTTTTCTCCTCACAAAATTGATTATCCCCAATTAATTCATGATTATTTTTGGAAATAGCATCATTATACCGTTTGTTCACCTCTCTCCAATTGATACACTTTGGTGGACCGATGGTAATTACAGGGGTTGGAGTCTCATCCATACCTTTTTTAATTTTTAAAATGACTACTGACCCATCTGAATTAAATTGAAATACGTAGTCATCTAGATTTTCAGTATTTTGTAAAAACACGTCCACAGGATCCATTGAGGAATATGAGAAAGATGACGGGATAACAATGTGAGGATCACCCATTGCAATTTACAACACATGAATTTATTTATTTATTTTGGATAGCTTCTACCCTTTGACAAGGGATAATTTAAAAGAGGACCAACTACGGTTGTCTCCTCAAATTTCGATTTCACCTCCAGGTACGTGGTCGGTACGAAGACTCATTAAAAACCACCAATCCTAGACAAGGTGAAACGGAATCGATTTGACAAGTTCGCGTTGGAGTAGCTTTTAATTCTAGCCTTGTTAAGAGTTTTTTTTTAAAATTTTTTTTTAATTTTTTTTTATGAAATTTTTACTAAAAAAATGCAAAAAGTAAAACAAACTAGTCCGAAAGTCATAACTTCTTTTAAGAAAAAAAATTGTCAAATCCCCAGCAACGGCGCCAAAAACTTGTTGTCAATTTATAAAATACCGCAAGTGCACGGGCTATTATAGAATAGCGAGTGTAAGTACGGGTCGAACCCACGAGGATTTGTCAATTTTAATTATTAAAAGAATTGAAACTGTCCAACTAGAACAATGGGGTAGAGAATAATTATAAATTATACAAAATAAAAACAACTACGATAAATGAGAGTAACGCAAGAGATTTGTAAACAATTAGGAAATAATTAGGATTCGGGGTCCATTTATCACGTAACTAATATTGCACACTAATTTAATGTTGCCATTCCCTTTTTATAACTCAAATTAAACTGACTCTCGCCGCGTTTAATTCGGAAAATATGACGGTTGTGATCATAATATTTTTAACGTCTCTAATAGACGGCTAAAATCCCTATTCCCTTAGAAAATACAAGTTTTAAAATTCGCAAATGTATTTAAGCATGGACTATCAAAACAATCAAAGTGCAAGCATAATCCATAAAAAATTACTATTTTTAAATCTCAAAACTTGATTTGACAAAACAATCTTCAAGGTTCTAAAACACACTCTCGTGTCGCTTTAAAATGAATACCGAATCTTTAATAACAATTAAAACAAGTAGGGAATAAACAACGATAAAATTAACGTGACAATATTAGTTAACTATGATAAACTTCACCCTACTCCTAATATAAGAATCAAGCTACCATAATGAAAGAGAAATTGCAAGAATGAGTAGAGATCTTCATTAAAAAACCAAACTTACAAATAGTTCTCTCACAACAATCTTGAATCCTCTAAAAAAATGATAAAAACTTGGCCCTCAAATTGATTACAATCACTCAAAGTTTCTCCCCAAAATCCTCCACGAAAGTCCTCTCTAATTGTCTACGAAATTATGATCCCAAGGGTCCTTTTTATAGGACAAGTGGTGAGGTATTTGAGTTGTGGTGGGACTCTTTCTGATTGGCCGAATAGTGTTGGTAGCTATCTCTCCACCTCTTTAATCTTTGGATCGTGATAAGGGACGGAATTTCCCCCAACTCGAAATCGGAGAATAAAAATTTTCGATTTTTTTACGATTTCACAAGTGTAAAACCAGCATTTTTTCGAACGACCGTAAAAATCAGCTTTTTCGCGCCTTTTTTGAATTGATCATCAATTTGCACCAATTTCCATCATTATCTGCAAAAATTTCACTAGGCAACTTTTTTCACAAATTAGCACAAGAATATTATAAAATTATCGAAGTGCCCATTTTTGACTTAAAATTGCCATTTTCAATATGAATTCAATCATTCTCGCATTTTTTCCTCTTTTTAACAATATAGTCCTAAGAACTTATTAAATACACTAAAATGGGATTAACAAAGTATAAATTTGGGTATAAAATATACAAAATAAGGCACTCATCAAATACCCCCAAACCTAAACTTTGCTAGTCCTCGAGCAAAACTAAAAATTAAAATTTAACTCACTTTCGTAGGAATCACGATTGCACTTAGCATGTGCAACAAGCCGTTAAACCTCTAGGTTACCCTAGTGGACGAGTTTTGTCTCGTGAGGGTTTGCAGTGAATATACCCACAAAATTCAAAAGCTTGACTCAATACAAATGACTAAAAAGTAATATAACCAAGTTTGAATGCAAACTTCATAAATATAGTAGAACTTCATTTCTCAATCTCAACTTATTGTGTCTGTGTGTGCATAGCCAATATAACCGTCAATTTCAAAAGATTTGATCGTTGCATTTCTTATCCGAAAGTTCGTTTTGATTTCAAAATCTCACAGAATGCACTCACAATCGAACACTCGGAAATGGGTTATTTTCTCTCGGTATATGTGAATAAAAGAGTAAATTTATATGAACAAATTTCACATACACATAATCAAAAATGGATTTTTATGCAATGGATGAATATGATCTCATGAACAGAAAATCGATTACTTGTTGAAAACATTGAATCACACCATAGATCCTATTCGTCTTCTCTCCACACTATAACTAACTTCCCATGAGATCTATTAGGACTTTCTTTGGTTGTATTGTAGGCTTGAATTTTGGCTAGAAAGAATGGCTGTTTTTGGAGTTCAAAATTTCTGACAATATAGAGGTTTTTCGGTATTTTGACTTTTAGGCACTTTTCTTCCAACATCCATTTTTCTTTTTCTTTCGCTTTTTCTTTTCGAAATCACATTTTTTTTTCACCTTTCTTTTTCTTCCCCTTTTTTCCGACACATCAACCTTTTGCGATTTTTTTTTTCTTTTTTTCTTTTTTTTTTTGGTCTTTTTTTTCAACCGTAATGCTACCCCAGTATTGTCCGATAATGGGTATGACTTCTTTTTATGGGCTTCAAATTCTCAGTTGGAGTTAGGTAGGACAATGGGTTTTCAATAAAAGACATATTTTCTTTTTTGCTCAAATGGGCTTGCAACGGAATAATGTAAAAAAGTTGGATTTTAGGCTTAATTTTGGGCTTTCAAACGATGGCCTAATCTCATTTCTCAAGTTTCGTTCAGTTGATTTGTGTCTCAAGACGACTTACTAAGACTTCTAGTGCTTAAGATTCACATTTTGACTTTTTGTTTTCAGTAATCGAACAAAACAAAGAATTTGAGATCAGCAACGAATTTATCACTGAAGGAAAGATTGAGTAATTTTAACTCGGATTGATTTAAATCTCTCGAAAACGATGAATGGCACAAAATCTCATCGGGTTAAAATCTCCACATTTATTCGTTAAGCATATTAGCTTTCGCCTCAATATCCATTTTCGATCATATTATATGGCTAATGTGTAAAAATTTCATAAGATGAGAGATCCATGAATTAATTCTATATTAAGAAATCGTTCCAAAACTCAATTATATTGAAAATCTTTTTGAATTTTTGAAAATTTTTCTGATTTTTTTTTTCAAAAATATCATCCTTACCCCCAAACCTAAATTTTACATTGTCCTCAATGTATGCTCAAATAAAAATATGGACAAATAAAATAAAGTAAAGAAGTAAAAGGATGATATATGTTAACTAAAAAAAAAATACACAAATAATATACAAACACATGACAATTACCATCCTCACCATAAATTAATAATCGAAATAGTTGTGGGTCATTCCAATTAATAAACTTTATAGCACTAAGTGCCAAAATATCATAAATTTGAGAGCATGACCGCACAACACAAATTTCAATCTTAAATATATGGTCATAATGGTGAGTACCGACATCATCAATAATAAATAAATTTGAATCACCTGAATCATATGTCGATGCATCACATGGAGGTAATAAATTGCAATAAGGATCCAAATATTTATTATCCCTTTTTCGAAAATAGTCAAGTAAAATTGGGGATGCATACTCTACTCCTAAATGTGAGATTTTATGAAAAGCGTGGGAAGAAGATCTATCACTGGGTAATACACTTTCTTCATCAAAAACAGGAGGATCGTCATAAATACTTGAAGTATCAGTAAAATCGGATGACGAATCTACAAATAAATTTTCCCACATATAAAAAGAAGCAGCATTCTGCTCAATTAAATTAGTAGAAAAATCTTGACAAACATTCAATTCATCCAAAGTATTACACGTGTCAAGATTGTCAATTTTTTTCTCCTCACAAAATTGATTATCCCCAATTAATTCATGATTATTTTTGGAAATAGCATCATTATACCGTTTGTTCACCTCTCTCCAATTGATACACTTTGGTGGACCGATAGTAATTACAGGGGTTGGAGTCTCATCCATACCTTCTTTAATTTTTAAAATGACTACTGACCCATCTGAATTAAATTGAAATACGTAGACATCTAGATTTTCAGTATTTTGTAAAAACACGTCCACAGGATCCATTGAGGAATATGAGAAAGATGACGGGATAACAATATGAGGATCACCCATTGCAATTTACAACACATGAATTTATTTATTTATTTTGGATAGCTTCTACCCTTTGACAAGGGAGAATTTAAAAGAGGACCAACTACGGTTGTCTCCTCAAATTTCGATTTCACCTCCAGGTAAGTGGTCGGTACGAAGACTCATTAAAAACCACCAATCCTAGACAAGGTGAAACGGAATCGATTTGACAAGTTCGCGTTGGAGTAGCTTTTAATTCTAGCCTTGTTAAGAGTTTTTTTTTATTTTTTTTTTTACGAAATTTTTACTAAAAAAATGCAAAAAGTAAAACAAACTAGTCCGAAAGCCATAACTTCTTTTAAGAAAAAAAATTGTCAAATCCTCGGCAACGGCGCCAAAAACTTTTTGTCAATTTATAAAGTACCGCAAGTGCACGGTCTATTATAGAATAGCGAGTGTAAGTACGGTCGAACCCACGAGGATTTGTCAATTTTAATTATTAAAAGAATTGGAACTGTCCAACTAGAACAATGGGGTAGAGAATAATTATAAATTATACAAAATAAAAGCAACTACGATAAATGAGAGTAACGCAAGAGATTTGTAAACAATTAGGAAATAATTAGGATTCGGGGTCCATTTATCACGTAACTAATATTGCACACTAATTTAATGTTGCCATTCCCTTTTTATAACTCAAATTAAACTGACTCTCGCCGCGTTTAATTCGGAAAATATGACGGTTGTGATCATAATATTTTTAACGTCTCTAATAGACGGCTAAAATCCCTATTCCCTTAGAAAATACAAGTTTTAAAATTCGCAAATGTATTTAAGCATGGACTATCAAAACAATCAAAGTGCAAGCATAATCCATCAAAAATTACTATTTTTAAATCTCAAAACTTGATTTGACAAAACAATCTTCAAGGTTCTAAAACACACTCTCGTGTCGCTTTAAAATGAATACCGAATCTTTAATAACAATTAAAACAAGTAGGGAATAAACAACGATAAAATTAACGTGACAATATTAGTTAACTATGATAAACTTCACCATACTCCTAATATAAGAATCAAGCTACCATAATGAAAGAGAAATTGCAAGAATGGGTAGAGATCTTCATTAAAAAACCAAACTTACAAATAGTTCTCTCACAACAATCTTGAATCCTCTAAAAAAATGATAAAAACTTGGCCCTCAAATTGATTACAATCACTCAAAGTTTCTCCCCGAAATCCTCCACGAAAGTCCTCTCTAATTGTCTACGAAATTATGATCCCAAGGGTCCTTTTTATAGGACAAGTGGTGAGGTATTTGAGTTGTGGTGGGACTCTTTCTGATTGGCCGAATAGTGTTGGTGGCTATCTCTCCACCTCTTTAATCTTTGGATCGTGATAAGGGACGGAATTTCCCCCAACTCGAAATCGGAGAATAAAAATTTCCGATTTTTTTACGATTTCACAAGTGTAAAAACAGCATTTTTTCGAACGACCGTAAAAATCAGCTTTTTCGCGCCTTTTTTGAATTGATCATCAATTTGCACCAATTTCCATCATTATCTGCAAAAATTTCACTAGGCAACTTTTTTCACAAATTAGCACAAGAATATTATAAAATTATCGAAGTGCCCATTTTTGACTTAAAATTGCCATTTTCAATATGAATTCAATCATTCTCGCATTTTTTCCTCTTTTTAACAAAATAGTCCTAAGAACTTATTAAATACACTAAAATGGGATTAACAAAGTATAAATTTGGGTATAAAATATACAAAATAAGGCACTCATCAAATACCCCCAAACCTAAACTTTGCTAGTCCTCGAGCAAAACTAAAAATTAAAATTTAACTCACTTTCGTAGGAATCACGATTGCACTTAGCATGTGCAACAAGCCGTTAAACCTCTAGGTTACCCTAGTGGACGAGTTTTGTCTCGTGAGGGTTTGCAGTGAATATACCCACAAAATTCAAAAGCTTGACTCAATACAAATGACTAAAAAGTAATATAACCAAGTTTGAATGCAAACTTCATAAATATAGTAGAACTTCATTTCTCAATCTCAACTTATTGTGTCTGTGTGTGCATAGCCAATATAACCGTCAATTTCAAAAGATTTGATCGTTGCATTTCTTATCCGAAAGTTCGTTTTGATTTCAAAATCTCACAGAATGCACTCACAATCGAACACTCGGAAATGGGTTATTTTCTCTCGGTATATGTGAATAAAAGAGTAAATTTATATGAACAAATTTCACATACACATAATCAAAAATGGATTTTTATGCAATGGATGAATATGATCTCATGAACAGAAAATCGATTACTTGTTGAAAACATTGAATCACACCATAGATCCTATTCGTCTTCTCTCCACACTATAACTAACTTCCCATGAGATCTATTAGGACTTTCTTTGGTTGTATTGTCGGCTTGAATTTTGGCTAGAAAGAATGGCTGTTTTTGGAGTTCAAAATTTCTGACAATATAGAGGTTTTTCGGTATTTTGACTTTTAGGCACTTTTCTTCCAACATCCATTTTTCTTTTTCTTTCGCTTTTTCTTTTCGAAATCACATTTTTTTTTCACCTCTTTTTTTCTTCCCCTTTTTTCCGACACATCAACCTTTTTGCGATTTTTTTTTTCTTTTTTTTTTGGTCTTTTTTTTCAACCGTAATGCTACCCCAGTATTGTCCGATAATGGGTATGACTTCTTTTTATGGGCTTCAAATTCTCAGTTGGAGTTAGGTAGGACAATGGGTTTTCAATAAAAGACATATTTTCTTTTTTGCTCAAATGGGCTTGCAACGGAATAATGTAAAAAGGTTGGATTTTAGGCTTAATTTTGGGCTTTCAAACGATGGCCTAATCTCATTTCTCAAGTTTCGTTCAGTTGATTTGTGTCTCAAAACGACTTACTAAGACTTCTAGTGCTTAAGATTCACATTTTGACTTTTTGTTTTCAGTAATCGAACAAAACAAAGAATTTGAGATCAGCAACGAATTTATCACCGAAGGAAAGATTGAGTAATTTTAACTCGGATTGATTTAAAAGGTTCTAACACGATGAATGGCACAAAATCTCATCGGGTTAAAATCTCCACATTTATTCGTTAAGCATATTAGCTTTCGCCTCAATATCCATTTTCGATCATATTATATGGCTAATGTGTAAAAATTTCATAAGATGAGAGATCCATGAATTAATTCTATATTAAGAAATCGTTCCAAAACTCAATTATATTGAAAATCTTTTTGAATTTTTGAAAATTTTTCTGATTTTTTTTTTCAAAAATATCATCCTTACCCCCAAACCTAAATTTTACATTGTCCTCAATGTATGCTCAAATAAAAATATGGACAAATAAAATAAAGTAAAGAAGTA